>OY735198.1:92615149-92752649 GCA_963457665.1 Thysanoteuthis rhombus
ATTCTGCAAGTATTTATCTCAATAAAAATTGGGAATAGTCATTTTTGGTTTCTTGACCCATTTTTTTAATTTTTTTTGTTTTAAATTAAAAAATGTGGACCTCGAACATTATATTCAGACATTATGAATCTTTGTATATGAAAGCGGGTAAAAAATTGATCAGAATAGTTTTTTTTTATGACACCAGCCCTTCTCTTCTGAGATAACGGCAGCTGTTAAATAAAAACACAAACCACTTTCCTTCCTTTTTCTGTTGTTTAACATAACTGGATTCTTTTGGATGCATCTAAAGTATTTGAAAGCATTTGTTTCATAAACGAAAATATAATTGTACAAAAGTATCTAAAAGAACTGGATTATTTGATATTAAAATAATCATTGAGGCAAAGCAAAGATCTATTCACTGATAGGGTCTTCACCATTCGCACTTCCTTTCATCTAAGTTGCCGTAGTCGGTACTGAAGACTTTTGGACCAAAGAACAATTTTTGTTGACATTGAACTATAAGAAATTCTCTTAAGCTGGCAATGATTTCAGAAAATTGCTTAGAAAATTGATAATACACCATTTTAGGTGCAGAGATTCTAAAACAGTCTAAACTGGCAAAGTACACTAGAATATTTGAGAGTATAGGAATAAAGGAAAAATGTTCCATTTGAAATTTATTATAAGTGCTAGAAATTAAATCAATGTTCATCAATTGACTTTGCCTTTTTCATATTATCGATATGTAACTTTATAATGAAGAGTTTGGTCCGTTTAGTTAAGAAAGTTGTGAATAATACCTGATTTTCCTCGAAAGTGGTACCTTGCGTACTGATTGTACGACCAGTGACACTGCCACAACAATATGAAGCTTAAGTTGTGGATGAAGAGTTAAAACCACTTTTTCAGACATACAACATTATGTGGAGGAGGAATCGTTTCGTATTCTTCGTCCTTGCTCACCCCAAGTCATCTCAATTCCCCCCTACTGCCTCCTTCCATTCCCACTTCACTTTTCGATTTTTCAGTGCTCCCCAAGAAGAGATGGCTAAGTAGATTGCTTAGGAAGAAATTAATATTTGAAAAGCAGCCATGGCTGTTATGCTTTTGTTTTCCATAGAATTTATCATCGAGATTGAAAGATCATAAAAGAATTGCCGAATACAGTGAAGAGTGACGATGAAAACTGATTCGATCAGAACGAGGTCCAGAAATGACGTCATAGAATTGAAACAAAATACTAAAGCCTAACAGGGTGTATTTTTACATGAATCCAGCATAACATTTGATTCAATAGAATCTGAAAAGTCAGTCTCCAGACAAAAATCGTTTAATATATTATACGTACGTGAATTGATGTTGGGAGAGTCTGACTTACACACAGAAGGTCAAGTATTTGATTCCTGATGGAAGCGAAGAGTTAGGAAAACTTCCCTTGCACTCATCTGCGAATTGAATACTCTCTAAGCTGTGTGATTAAGATTGAGGTATCCCATCAATGGACTCGCAGCTAGCCAGGGAGGTCAACTTTCAAGATGAAAGTTCTGGTCTCGACCAGACTTGAGACTTGTAAGGATCACTAAGCTGATGCACGCAACAGAAACAGACCTCCATACTCCATTGACAGTTGTCTCTTGAGAGATAGGGCGCGTTATATCTTTCTCCACGTACATTGATATAGAAATAGACGGTTTTATAAAAAGATTTCTGTTGATATATATATATATATATATATATATATCAATGCATAGTTTTAAAACATTATCTCCAACCATGATATAACCGTTCTATCGATGGCATTGAGCATTATTTCCAATAAAGAAGTTTCATACATATACACATGATTGTTGTATATTTATTATCGTTCACATATGTAAGGGAGGGGGATTCTAGGCTGACCATACGCTTCGCTCAGGGTTGCGCTAGAGAGGGGATACTCTAATGTCGTTTGATTGTCTGTAAAAACAGAAAAAAATTTCCGTTGACTGTGTCCTGAACCCCCCCCCCCTCCCCCACTGTACCTGATCAAAAGCGGATTGGGACACGTCAGGGAACAATCTCCTATTTTTATGCCGATTCTGCGAGATTCCTTCAGGGGTTCTGGATGCAGACTTGGATGCACCAACTACAGATGAAAGATCCGTCAAAACGTTGAGAAACTTCAGCTACCAGGAAGGACAAGACGGTAATGTCTGCAGGGAAAGTGATTGGCTCAATTTTTATTGTAGAAGGGACGCTATTAGTGTATTACCTGGAAATGAATTAAACTGTCCCTTAAGCTACTACAGTGTTCTCTTGAGGCAGTCACGAAAAGAATTAACCCTTTGTATCCTGATCGTTTTCTTTTTAATATTCTGTCACTTCAACCGTTTATTTATATCTGAAGGCCATATAGTGGCAACTAACGTTGAATAATGAAGAACAGTTCTGATTAGTCATTCAATAGAAACTGTCATGCAACCAAAGTCTTTGACAATATTTCGTGAAAAGAATTAGAAAAATTGCAAAGGGGGTGATTAATCAAGTTACTTCTCTCGACTTTTGTTGGTTGATGATCACAAAAAAGTCGGAATTTTCAAGAATAAAAGCGGGAACAAAGTAAGATATCAATTTAACATAAACCTAATTACCTATTTGAATCGCTTCCTAAAAACCGATGGAAGGATTTTTTTAATATAATATGTTATTTTCTAGTCACAATAAGGATTAAATATTGAAAATTCGTGTGTCCTGGATGTGTGGTATATTCCTGCATACATAGCCCCCACCCCAGAGTGCCAGCCAGACCAACTTGAAAACTGAAGAAATCTATGTTGGCAGTTTCGGTGACTATTTGCTTACGTTGTCTAACATCTAGATAAACACTAATTTTCAATTTAAAAAAAAAAACAATAAAACTTACAAGTTCCACCAGGGACATTTACGCCTCAAATCATTCGGTCAAATGTGTGGTTCTTCAAAGTACTATTACTTCATTGAGAGTTAAGAAGAATTGGCGGGGAAAACTGATATCAAGGTGATGCTCTTGCTTATGCAGTCTTCATTGCTGCAATACATGAATATGGATTTCAACTTGTCGAATAACTGCCATATTCACCTAGTTTGACCCTTTCAGACAACTGTTTTCTAAAATGAAATAAGAGCTCAGTGGTCATCATGGTAATGACGTCATTGATGCTAGGGTCTTGGATATTAACTACTAAAAAGGAAGGTCCGTGCCTGTGTGACTACTATTCCCAACAAAAATATGGAATCAGCATATGTAGAGGATATTCATCCAGCTTTTTCATACTTCACACGATATAATCAAGTCAGAGAAATGACACAAACAAGTTTTGCCAATGATTCAAAGATTTTAATCTAATTTGTTACAGTTTCATGAATCCAGAATATCAAGTTATTAAACATAAGTTATTCCATGCCATATAAGTGATGAGTTTATTTGTTGAGAAATAAATAAAAAAATATCCTATTGGTATACAAATTCCATACGTCTTGCCAGGAAGTGGAATTCAAAAATTAAAGTGGGTGTGAATTCGCAAGGGTGTCGTGTTGAAAAGTGGCAGTGTTCCGTTGTCTAAAATTAAATCTTTGTACCCTTGGCTACGAATGTATCAATCACGCCTCGTATCTATCAATCCATCTATCTGCGTGTGCGTGTGTATGTGTGCGTCTTTGTATCCCTGTATATAACCAATATTCATTAATTTTTATTCATCACATGACCATATCTATCTCCACTTAGGTAGCCGTAGTCCTAATCAAACAGACATACAAATCATTCAAATATTCCAACGAATCTTATCTTTCTTGTACGGAAGGCGTATTGCCATGGAAATTACCGTTCAAGATTCTGGATTTCATTTGGAATAAAGGACTAGTCATTGGCAACAAATGGAATTTCACAACTACATCGATTACAAAGTAGATATTGCAAATGCAGGTTTCCAACGTTATCCAAAAGAAAAGCATATAATGAAAGCTTTTCGTAAACTAAAATGGTGTAAAGCAAAGAACCAATCACCATTAATTTATATTGGGAGATGTTTCTAACCCCAAATATGATGATGACAGTAGATTAGGCTGAGTCGTTGGAAGTTGTGGTGGTGTGAGGTACAGAATAGGGTGGTTTGAGAGAGAGGGGGTAAGAGGTTCAAGTTGCCAGTATGACAGTTCGCAGTTCAACAAACGCTGAAAGCAATTTTTGCTTTTGGCCTTAATTGTAAAAATGACGAAATCGCGTCAAGCGAACTTTCGGAAAGCGGGAGGCGGAATTGTCGAACATTTTCATATTCCCAATACGAAAACAAGCACACAAGCAGTAAGTACGTGTCATCGTTCTTCACGTATACCCTCACCGAGTGTGACACGATTACGGTACAAACTGATCATTATGTGTGAGACCCACGTCTGGCTTCCCAGGCCAGTTGGAGTTTCATTCTACTCACAGCTCCTGCTTGTCCTCAATGGTCCCCCATCTAGCTTCTGAACAGATGACGTTACTTAACTTCAGTGATCTTACAAAGATAAGTGTATCCATCATGATTTAGGCGTTAGCCCCAGGGAGAGGTTCCTCAACCCTAATCTTATTGCTGGCTACTTAGCAAAGAAGCATTGAGTAGCATTCTTAAAGTCTTTGATATGACTCGGCGAGGGATTGAACCATGGCCTACTTAACCGGAGGAGAGCGCTCTACCACTGGGAGACGATGATCGGTGCCACGTAAATACTTATGTTCATCAAATATGCGCATATGTATATCAATATTTCATGTCTGAAACGCTTTAGGAATTGCTTAAGGCTGATTGAATTTTGATTTCTTATTGTCAGACTGGATAAATATGTTAAAATTTCGTTCAAAGACAGACATGTGCTCCAGTCAGAAAGTGATTCAGTGAAACTGACCGCACAAAAGTTTTCCACATAATTTTATGGAAGGTATTCAAGATATTTACCATAGAATAGTGGACCCCAACTCACGAACGGCGGACCAGTGCCTGCAGTGTGGTCAGTTCAGCGCTTTCTTGATTTGGCAATGCAAAAAGATGCTAAATTAGCCCGTGCGTGCTTAAACATTTTAACCATTTTAGCATCTTTTTGGTACGTATTGGCAATTTCCTGGGGTTTTCTTCCATTTTTTTTCCAATTTAACACCTCTTTCCACTTTTTGTCAGTCAAACTTGTGCGAAAAAATTCATTAAGTTAGCAGCACTTCTATCAGGCCGCCAGGTTAGCAACATTGATACGGGGCCAGGAGGAAACCATATGATTTGGCAAGATAAAACGATATTGGACGAGCGAAGGTTTTATACACATCAAGCTTAGTAGCAATGTCCCTCCATATCCTTCCCATGTGTTGGTAGTGGGGTGATATGGGTAAGAAGATTATGTTGCGCCAGTTTTCCATCTCTGAGGAGTTGTCTGCTTCGATTTTTTATTTTCACTCAGACCTGCCTCAAAAGGCTAATATTGTACTTCTGCTTGAAAATTCGCTCAACTCTGAAGTTCAACGTCATTCCAATGACTGTGTTTGTTGAGTCTCTTGGATAAAGCACGAATTATCTCTCCCTCTGACCCTGACTTCATCTCAATCAACATTCCTGCCTTGCTTAGTCGATATTAAAAATAATGATTCCGGTTTGACTGTAACAGCGTTAGTGAACGAGAATGCGTGCGTGCTAAGATGCATTTTTATCTCTCTGAATAAGCAAAAAGGTATTCAGATGACTCAGTAAGCAATAAATTTTCACACAACAATCGAAGTATAAACTCTGGTAAAAATAATCTATAGACTGGTACTAACATTCTCCATATGTTTACCTCCCTGCATCGGGTAAGCTGGCAACATCTTCATTGCAGACACTAAAAAAGCCCAAAAAAGTTTTCGAGGGGTTAAGTACACGATGGGAAATTGTTTGTAAGATCCATTTCCGACTTGCAAGGCATGTCGAAGCTTCGTTCTGCTAATGGCATCTGGTATTCCTGAATGGTCATCCATGTAGATACTGACCGGACACGACGTTACTTAACTCCCGTGACTTTACTGGAGTCGGTATCTCCAACGTGATTTAGTTGTAATCCTTTAGTAGAAATGGGATATTTGAAAGAATGTGACACTCATCGAGGCCGTCCGATTGTTATTGCAAGTTTTGAGGCCAGAGATGCAAAATGGGAAATTATTATATCTATACATACATTTGCCTCTATGTGTGTATGTATGTAGCTTGTGTATGGAGAGCGTCCTTGAGGTAAAAGTTTCCTCATTATCCAAGATAATAAAATGAGGTACAATGACTGTCAGAGGGTCTCACTCATAGCAGCAAAGATCCCAGTTGGGGACTAGGGCACTCTGGCAAGTGACTGTTATTTATGGCAAAAACTAATCCATCAGGGCAAAGCTGCTTTCAAGGATTCTCGCATTAAAAATGAAAAAACTGTCTGTTTTGAGAACCAGATTTCCGGAAAATTTGAAGGTCTAATAAATTGAATCTGAAAGAAAAAATAAAAAAATGTTCTTCAACGGGTCCGAACTCTATCCGCTAATTGTATTTACCATGTTTCCAACCACTGGTGTATTGGTGCTCTCACTGATTTTTTTAGAGCTACAATCAGTTTTTATTAAACACACACACACACACACACACCGATTTACTTTTTGATTAAATTTGACCTTAACACGTGCGTTGTTGGTAAATTTCAGATCTTCCTCTGTTTATCCTCTGTGATACGTCACCAGTTGAGCCAGCCCACAGGCATAGACAGATCTGCGAAGGCTATCTCACAACCTCGGGCAGAATCACATAAGTACTGGGAAAAAAATAAATTCACATTTGTTGTCACTTAAAACGAATGGAAATTAGGTTTGCAATTTAGGATTATAGTTGCGATGTAAATAGGATCCCCTCCTATAAAAAAAAACTTGAAATACCCCTTTTCTCAAACCAGCCATCCAGAGGGTTTGGAGGTCTAATAAACTGAAAGCACATGAAAGCTAAAAGAGAAAATTAAAATTTAGTACTTTGTATGATATAGACACATTCAACATTACATTAGCAGACAATTAGAAAAAATAACGTGAGTGCGCACTTGTTTTCTGAGGGCGCGAACGGCAGCCTCATAAAAAGCACGGAACTTGTTTTTGTAAATTCAACCCTAAAATGTATGCTGCCAGGTAAATTGTAGTCTGCTGATTTCAGATCTGCCTGTTTTCCAAGGATGATCCCCCCATACACACACCTCATGTGACACGTTCAAATAAATGATGAAAAACGACTCCCAGGATAATGCTGATTCAAAATATACGTATATTTTTATTTCATAAATCTACTTCTGAGTTTTTGAGGAAATATCAAATGAAAATAAAATACAAAAAAAAAATTTTCGATAGACTTGTTTTCTGGGAGCGCCAACGCAACCCCAAGGGAAATCTACGAACATACATCTGTGAAATTCAACATTAAATTGTGAGCTGCTGATTTAGAATGCTCAAAGTGAAGGTCAAGTTCAGCATTACAAGTACATCTTTAATAGAATCCCCTCTAAAACCTGAGAGAAATTATTTTTTCAAACTGACTAATTTCAGTGAGGTTTTGAAAGGATATAAAATTGAAAAGAAAAGAACTCTTGAATCGCCATGCCTTTGAACTTAGAATTTACTGCTCAAAAAGAATGTTTTTAATTGTAATGAACCCCAAATGCATGTGACTAGATTCAAATGAATGAACAAAAATATTCTGCATGATGTTGATTCAAAATATACATACAGTATATAGATTTAACTTCAATATTATTTTTTTTTAATCCTAGACGAAAAAAAGGAAAAATTTTCGACTGAATTGTTTTTTTTTGGAGGGGGGGGTTGAGAGCACGAACGATGACCCCATAAAAATTGACTTTTTTCTGTTTTGCAAAATTCGACCTACCACTATGTATAAGGGTAATTTATGGACCTGCCGATTTCAGATATGCCTTTGTTTATGTTCTGTGATGCATAATTCTTGACATCTTAGAACTCTATAATGTAAAACGCACACGTGCACGGACAGACACACAAACACTTCCTCAATGAGAACCAAACACACATATCGTATATATTCCTGCAGAGGTCATGTTTTGAAGATGCTAAAAATGGGGACGACCTAAACGTGAATAATAATTTGATAATGTTGAAATTCAAACGTAATGTTGAGGACCATGAGCAATCGATTGTTACTAACAGCAAATAAATCAAGAGTCGGCCTATACACAAGATCGACTTATACACGGGTATATGTGGTACATGGGCGAATGCATTCATTTACTCTCAAGCACGTACACATCTGAATACATGCACACGTACACATATATACTAGGTAAGAAGTAGAGATACACATGCATATACTCACCTTGCTTGAAAATACACTGACCTATGTACATAGAGGGAGAAGAAGAGAGTGAAGTGATGTATATATATATATATATATATATGTATATATATATATATATATATATATATATATATATATATATATATATATATATGCGTGTGTGTCAGTATGTGAGTGTGCGTGTGTGTGCGTTTATACAAAGTGATTATATCACTAATTTCTCCATTGCATGATTGTAGGCATGAATATTTATATATGTACATATGTATTTGTACCCTATGACGACATTGTGTGCATCAGTGAAATGACAGTTGATGTCCCATAGAATATTATATCTGAATTTATATGGGAGCGTTTCTTTGTTCTCCAGAACAAACGTTTTTAGTTTATTTGGTAAAAGCAGAGTTTTGTATAGACTGCTTCCACGTGGACTCCAGTTCAGTCCCTACACGACGTCCATTTATTTATTTATGCAATCTTGGACTGTTATTTTTGTTACTGGGTAACTCTGTGCTGAACAGAACATAGCTCCTACACATGGCTTTATAATTATCAGATATATATAAATGAATATAAATATTGATTGCAAGAATTTCGTACCGAACGCATACATCAGCTACCAGCAGAATTTTTTGCTCGTTTGTTGATGAGTGCATTACATACGACGAGTTGACATTCATCGGGTATGTATCCTTCTAATTCTTATTTTTATGCATCAAGAGTTCTATTTGCTGTGTTAATTACTGAGCAATATATTTTTCTTTTTTTTTTTGTATTCTTACAAATTGAAAAATGCATTATGAAATATATATTGGGTTGGCAAGTGGTAAAAATATTTACGCAGCAAGGTTCTCACTATTCATTGAAGATAATATTCAATCATAAAAAATCTAAACCGGGAGAAATTGAATTTCTGTTAAGAACAAATAATTGTTCTCAGACAAGCTGACATTATTGATTTATGATGCCAATAACCAATCATGGTGACTGTAACTCTCATTGTAAGTCACTGTGGTTAATGTTCAGCAAGATTGCCAGATTTGGCCACAACGGGGGGTAACCCAAGCCTTGTCTCTGAGACTTACCCAACACAAATATTAGAATTGTGTAGAACTGGGGAATTGAGTTTGTCTGGACCAAAGGTTCAATACCAGCTTTTTTCAGCGAACCTATAGGCCAAGTTTCAGTATCAGCCTCTTGACGCAGACCAGTTAAAGGGTCATTTGTATGTGTGCTATAGTTACATCATATTTAACCAATGTATTATTCTAATGGTCAACTATGGAGCTGAAACGTAACACCTAAGCACAAGATTGACCATCAAACCATACGACGTGCACAAGAGAGAATCATGCTCAACATCACCTGGAAAGATCCCAAGACAGTGCATTATATAAGAAAAGCATACAGGGGTCAGTGATATCATCAAAACCATAATAAAACACGAATGGCGATGGGCAGGAAATGATGCAAGAATGCCAGGAAACCGTTAGACGTTGCAAATCACGATATGGATCCCCAAAGATCATATGCAAAATCGTGTCCGGCAAAAAATAAGTGTCGACCTAGACGAGTTCAGAAGCTATTGGCACTGCAACGTCAATGATCAAGAGGACTGTCCATTCTCTAGGACGGTCTATGTCTAACAACGGGTGTTAAAAGGAGGATGATGATGATGATGATGATGATGATGATGATGATGATGATGATGATGATGATGATGATGATGATGATGATGATGATAGAAAGGACTAACATGTCTTTACCCACTTGATTAAAAAATGAAAAGCTCAGTACAAAGACAGAAAACCATTTTACTTGACAAGAGGCCATTCGAGGGCGAAGATAAATTCAAATTAACTGCGCATATGACCTTAACCTGAGGGCCCAAATGAACTAATCTCTTGTTGATCAGAGGATAATACAAAAATTAATTAGAATGTCGGAATCCTGACGACGAAAAAATCAATACTCAAATCCGTCTATCTAATTTGTTAAAATCTATTTATATTAAATGTACACTATCTATTCTCAGGGAGTCTGTTACCTCTTTTGGTCCGGTCAAAATTACAAACAGGCACTCGAATTTCCGGTCAGACCATATGAAACAACTTTAATTCTATGATTCAACAGTCAATTGGGACACAACCAGTAATCCTAACAACCCTTTCTGCTTAATTTTATAGAGCAAGAAAAGGTGTAAAATGTGTTTGGTTGCAATTAGTAAAACTTCAAAATTCTTTGCAAGTACAGTGATGTCAATGTTAATGTCAATTGATATACAGAAAACCCTCACTTCGACAACCCCTTATATAACAGTTTTGGGATTGAATGGGCTCTTTAATCGCACATGCACTGCACATGCGTAGAATAGATTTGCTTCTAGAATTGTCAATTTAGATATTTTTACTGCATAAAGATTTAGAAAATCGTTTTCAGGTATTGGATATTAGTTTAAATATTCATCAATAGGTTTCAGATATTTTTAGTTTCTTTTTTGTTTTTGTTTTTTCAAAACTTTGATATATTTCGATTGTTTGGCCTGATATTTTGATATCTTGATATTTTGGGGAACATTTTTCGATCGGCTCATCCAAACACTTTTGCCAAATCAAACCAATGTCGACTTTGTTTTGGAAGACACGTATTTTTTTTATAAAACCTGTCGTAGAATTTATCTAAATTATTTATAAATTCATTATATTTTTCATATACATATTTAAGACAACAAAACAATAATGAAAGGAAATCATATATGCATTTGATTCAAATATATATATATATATATATATATATATATATATATATATATATATATATATGTATATGTTTATCTTTCTGCCTGTCCTATATGCTTGTGTAGCGATTCCTCTTATTCGTTATATTTTAAGTTCTATTCTGAACCAACTCGATGTTTAAAATTGAATGTACCGACCACTTTATGAAATAAATCCAATATACATCGGATATTGTAGTATATCTTATTTTTTGTAAATGGTGTAGACATATTGCAGGAGGTATTCCCATCTTCAGTAGAGTGTGCTGTGCGTGTGTGTAGCGTTTTCAATGATTAAATGAATAAATTACAAATAGATCTTTTACTACTCCCCTTGTTTTTCTTCAAGATGAAAGATAAATTCTTCGATTCCCGATCTGATTCCTTTCCATCCGTTGTAACCAAAAAAGGAAAATGTCTCATCTTCAGTAAATAATAACTGTTCCCGTTGGTTTTTGTAAGATTTTATAAAGATACATATTTTCTCATCTCTCTCTCTCTCTCTCTCTCTCTCTCTCTCTCTCTCTCTCTCTCTCTCTCTGTATAGACATCCACGCACGCCATCTATGAAAAATTAGCAAAACAATACGGAAACAGAAGTAAAGTTTTTTTATAAAAACTGACCTTTTACAATTAGCACGTGAAATATCTATGAGACCGAATATCTTCTCCTATTCCTAGGCGTGGGAAGGGTTCCCATAACTCCTGCACTAATTGAAATAGATCAAGGTCTGGTTAGTCACACAATAGAAACTGTCACACAACCAACATTCTTTGGAAAATGAAAAATTGGAAAGAATGGTAATCAAAAAATTAATTGATTCTATCGCTTTTTGTTTGGTGATGAAAAAAATGCATGAACGCTGCCGGAACTAAACTAAAGGACCAACTTAGCATACACTTACATTGTAAATTGATCCACGCTAAAAACTTCAAAAAAGGCAAGGGCTGATGAATAAACATATTTATAGAAAATAAATTTTGATTTATCATATTTACAATACAAAAGTCACTGCAATCATCTTCAGTCAAAAGAGAAATAGGAGTGGAGATTGACCCTGCAGCAGCTGGGCTTTTAGCATTTTCTCTTCCTTGCCAATACGTTATCTTTCATTCTTGAATGTCCTAGACATCAAAAGCGTTGGATCATAAGATTTTACTTGCTGCGTCTAACACTCAACATTTGTAAATTCCGTGTGAAGTTCAAAGGATGTCTTTGCAGAATCCAAATAACTTTTTCTTCCCTTTGGAGACGGTGACTACGCTCTTACAAAAATGTACAAAATTCTGCTCAAAGCTTCAGTAGACGATTGACTTATATTCGATTTAACTACGACTCGTAAGTCTCTTTTTATTGCGAGCAGACACTTGCTGTTGTGACAAGGAGGCTTTTCAGTACAGGTAATATTATGTTTTTAATATTATTTTATGTAGCCTGAAAAATTCGTTCCATTTTTTGTCGTTAGATGGCATCAATAGAGTTTTCTTTTTGACTAACTTGACTCAAAATGATCGTTTCTTATTTCACTATAACAGCTTGTATTGTGTATGCTAAGATTGACACATTTTTTATGAAGTTAAAGAAAAAGATGGTTGAAACAAAGGGGTAAATAGGCAGTTCCAGAAATGAAATGTGGATAAAACTGATTTGTATAGATGAATTTTTTTATCTGACATACATATGATTACTGCAACTTTTCTATTGTATGTATAATAAATAATTAATAATGGAATGAGGATTTGCAACACAAACACACACACACACACACACACACACATATATATATATATATATATATATATATATATATATATATATATATATATATATATAATGAAATAAGCCCTTTTGTATCTATGATATAAATCTTCGTTAATATCTAAGACTTGCAAATTTATGCCTCATTTTGGTGAGGGTTGTTCTTGTGACGGTTGGAAAATAAAGTCAACTCGTTTTCTTTTTACGCTATAAACCGAACAAACTTTATCAGTTACCCAAACTGTTTCCTACAATGTTGCTTCCCTTGTATGTTTGAAGCAGGCCACAAAGATCAAAGAGAACGCTGTAACGATCAGACTCAAGCGAGGACAGTGTCATCATCATGATCGTCATCATCATCCGTCGTTCGACATAGACCTTCCTCAAAATTTGTCATACCTCTTCATCGTGGACGTTGCATTCTCTGAACTTGTTTCGTTCGTTTGAACATCTTACGTTTTGATGCAGTTTCGAGTTGTGAGTTGTGATATTTGGCACTTGTCTGATATTCTTACAACATGACTATGTCTTTTATTATAATGTGTTGTCTTGTGACCTCCCCATGTGATGTTAAGCACATTTTTTTCCTCGTGAATGTTCCATCATTTTCAGTTTGATATTCAATCCCTAGCTTAGGTTCTATATTTCAGTTCCAAAGGTGACTATCGGGAGGCCTTTTTTTAAAACAATGGGATTTACTTGTTTTTGAATGTTGAGCTTGTTCTAGCAAACGCTTACCAACCAACATTGATTCTTTGACTTGCTTCTTCTTCTTCCTTTGAGGATTTGATGGAGATTCGTTGTTCTAGGTGGATGTAGTGGACTAAAAGCCAAAGAGGTCAGTTGTAGCGAGATGAATGACCATTGAGAAAAACTAGATGCCTAAAGTAGATCTAAGCTTCGACAGTCCTGGCAAGCCGGAAGTCAGTCTTACAAACAATTTCCTCTTTGTACCAGACCCTCCATGAAAATGCTTGTGGAGAACGATGATACATATATACATACATAAACTACACTCAATAATCTAGTAACCTCGTCATTCAATCATTTCTTCTTGCTCGCAGCCAGGCCAGTCGGATGGTTGAAGGGGTCGACCTTTGTCTTGCGTCATTGAGCGCAATTCAGAGATCAGTATCCTCCTTAGGAGGTGGGGTCTTAAGGAAATCGTCAAGGGATGATCTCTGAACGATACCCATGGCTGCTGGTGTTCTCAGACGGTCACTCATCTTGATACTGAGTAGGCTCGACGTTGCTTAACTGATTTTACGATATTACGAAAATCAGTTTATCCAATACTTAACCTCCCTAGTGAAGCTGTCTTTCTTTTGAGAGTCAGTAACATCGAAAATCGACGGAGAGTATCCTTATATATAAAGATGAACAAGTGAAGTGAAGAGTAACAGGAATATATATATATATATATATATATATATATATATATATATATATATATATATATATATATATATATATATATATATATATATATATATATAATGTGTCTGTATGTCAGTGTGCGAGTGATTTCCTTATTTCCGACCAGTTTTGGCCGGCAGCCATGTTCAAGGAAGGGATGTATGTAATAATAGAAAATAAAAGTAAAAGAAAGTATATATATATATTATATATATATATATATATATATATATATATATATATATATATATATATATATATATATATATATATATATATATATATAAACAAACTATATGTTCAATAACCTTTTCTGACCTGGAACTAAGTAACCTTAAGTAGGTTTTCTCAGAAACTGCAAGGAATTTGTTTTTTATTACACGTTTCAAAGAACCCATCAGGGCATGAATTACTTTGCTGAGGTTTCTATGGCCATCCTTAGGTTCAATTGTTATAGCCTTCTATCAAACCGTTGTAGCGTGCATTTAATGCATATGTGAAGCAACATTGCGAATAAAAGTATATATAAAGGTATATAATAAACAATGTTGACTCTACTGGTTGTTGTCCTAGGATCCACTGACAGTGGTAATTGTTGTGATTGAAAAAAATGAAGCTCTGGTAAAAACGCTGGAATGATAATACGTCTGCAATAGATAGATGATTTTGAAATAGAGAAAGGAGACGGAAAGGGAGAATGAAATAGAAAAGTTGGTTGATATGGAGAGTATAAGAAAGATAAAGGGGTACGAAAGATAAGAGAAAAAGAAAGATAAAGAGAAATTAAATGAAAATAGATAGAGGGAGTGAGAGTGACATAGAAAGAATGAAAGAGAAAAATGAAAAACAGGGAGAGAAAGAGAATAAAAATAGGAGAGGGAAAGATAGGAAAACGATTTAAAGAAAGAGAGAGGGGGGAAGAGAAAAGAAAGAAATTAATGAAACAGAAGAAAATCTTTGGGGAAAAAAGGAGAAAAGGAGAAAAAATGAAAATAGAAAGATAGAAAGGTAGAAACGAAGAAAGAAAAAAAAATGAAGGGTGAAAAGCACAGAAAATGAGTCTGTACAATAGAAATAAAGAGCAACGAAGAAAAATAAGAAAGGAAAGAGAATGTGTGAAAGAGAGAAAGAAGGTGGAAATGAGAAAAAAATTGAAAGAAAGTCGGTGGAAGAGAAAGAGAGAAGGATAAAAAAGAGGAAGGGGAAAAGGATGGAAAGTATGAAAGGGAGAAAAGTGTAAAAGAGAAATAGTGGAATAAAGGGAAAAAGCGAGAAAGATAGAGGGAGGGGGAAAAGGAAGAAAGAGATAGGAAAAGTGAGAGGAAGTTGAGAAAATTGGAGAAAGAAAGAGTAAGAGAGAGAAAGAAATAAAAACAAGAAATAGGAAAGGGAAGAGAAAGAGAAATATGGAGATATAGAGATGATGGAGTGAGATATGTACAAAAAAGAAGAATGAAGGAAAAAGCGAGAACGAGAGAGAGGGGGAGCAAAGAGAGAGAGGGGGTGAAGGTTTTGAAATTTACGTCATAATAGCAAGACATAAAACCCTGTTTGCTCACAAACGTTCAATACTGGATTTATAAACCGCGTTTGATTTTTGTAGTTCTTTGACAGAAACGAATAGCTGAAAAAGAGGAATTGGTCCAGAACTCTGGAGTGACCATTGCACGAGATGTCAAGCCATTGTACTCTTAGCTCTATTCACCACGTGCTTTTAACTTTCACTTTCGCTTTCGATTATTGTCTTTTTGTTCCTCAGTCTTTGTTTTTGTTTCGTTGTTTTTTTTAATCGCTAAGAGTGCTTTCCAAATGCATCTGCTTTCACGATGTTTTCGTTTTCTTCGTATTCAAAGCATCTACACCTTTTTTATCTCAATGCAACCATTATTTTCCGTTTATCTCCTCATGTTCTCTTTGTCCCCCTTTTCATCTTTTGTGTTTTCAGCTCTTTATGCATTTGTATCACTGACATCTACGCTTTTCGTGCTTTGTGAAACTAGTTATTTCATGGAATTCTTAGTTTCGTAATCAGTGTAAAAATGGTTAACAAGCTTGAGATGCTGACTTTTGCTACTCTAATTAATTCTATCTTGACAGGGTGCCCTAATTTTGTGCCCTTGAGTCAAACTTCGATGAAGTTAGTAAATATCAAGTATATTCTGCTTCAGTATTTACAGTGTATGTACTGCTTAGTTTGGCACTAGGTCATGATAGTGGGGTGCCAAGTTAGGATTGAACTCATTGCAGTAGTAATGATCAGCAACATGAGCTTGTTAACCATTACTATACTAATTGTGAAAATAGGGGTTTCATGAAACTAATGAAATATTTAGGGATTTTACGAAATTGCGAGTTTCAAAATCTCACTGTAACATCTTCACTCTTGTCCCACTCTGTCTTTTTAGTTGATTTTCCACCGTAACAACAAGAACAAGAAAAAATCTCAACAATTCCAGGAGTGCAAGCGGACGATTAAAATTCAACTGATTTGAATTGAACGTCCATCGATTGCCAGGTGGCTATCTTATACATTGTACTGATACACAAGGACTTATAAATACATTTATTATATATATATATATATATATATATATATATATATATATATATATATATATATGTTGTAATGTTTATTTATTGTATGTATAATACAAAGATTATTGTTATCATCTTCACTCGGTAAAGAAGTTGGAGAGGAGTTTGACCCTGTAGCAGCCAGGCATTTTTTTGCTTTTTTACTTTCTCCGTTTATTTTCTCTATCATCTTTTAAATTTCAGTATATTCTCTTTTTTTCTGTATGTTTTATAACAGACGTGGTCGTCGGCTTTTCAATGATTTATTCTCAAACTATATCAAATCTAAAAATTGTTTCTCGAGACATGAAATTACAGAAAATTCTAAATTGAACATACATTTCAACTTCACAATGGACGTTTAAAGTGATTCCCTTCAACCTCGATGCAGGTTCGAACCCATTCCATTATACTGGAAAACGACATTGCTGACACTGCACAAAGTAAGGGATGCCCCTTCGAGGCCAGCGCACTATGCAATCTTTTCAACTGCTGAATACTCTTGTCTCTGAGTGCAATCTTGCCACGTGATTCTCATTGATGTTTTTCCCCCTGCCTTCCTCTTTAGCCACGTGACTAACGGTGAAGTTTTTTCCTCTTTTGCCTTCCACTTGTATCCATGTGCGTATCCGCTTTTTTCCCAACGTCTGCACCACGTCACAACATTACCCTCACTTTCAACATTTCTCCATTTTTCGGCGTCCGCACATTTGCTGACTCTTTTATGTTTCAAACTCGGGAAATTTTAGAAACCGTCAACAAAAACTTTCAACATAGGTTTCTTCAATTTTTTAAGTTAGTCTAACTGGCTTGCTGGCTGGCTGGCTGGCTGGCTGGCTGGCCTGCTAGCTGGCTGGCCTGCAAGCTGGCTGGCCTGCAAGCTGGCTGGCTGGCTGGTTAGGTACATATCACGCGTTTATTCCTTATTGTGTCTTGGGATATATTTTTTGTTTGTTTTATGTTTGAATCCCACCCTAAATACGTTTATTGTGGGGTGAGTTCAATTTCCAATGTCACTCAATGCTAGATTGGTCCCTTAGTTTGTTACCCGAAGCATTTACGTTTGTTTCTGGTTTGTTTTCTGTTGTTGTTTTTTTTTTCATTCAAACCAAGTGATCACTGCCCAACAAAGGTTGAGAGAAGTAACTTATTCATTGGTCATCCCTTTTTCCATTTTTTAATTAATCACCCCCAACAAGGCATGCTGCCAAAACACGTTAGTCACGTGAGGGTTTCTATCCAGTGACTAACCAGAATTGAGTTCTTTTTGCTTTTACTTTTAGTTATCTACTTTTAATTTATTTCTCTGTCTTTCATGTCGAAATATCCATCTTACTCCCCCATAGTCACGTTTTATGCGTCATTTTTTGTCGGCTTCTTCCTATGCTTTACTCTTTACTCATAGATATAGCTGCAGTGTTTCAGAAGTTCGCTTTACAGTACATTATTGCTTCATTCCTTGTCGTTCTCAGCCGAGACAGTTAGGGGGTTCAGAGTGGGGAGGTACTGGGCGAGCTTTGGATTGTGTTTTTGAGCGTCGTCTAAAGATCAGTATCCCCTTTAGTAGGATCAGCGGGATCACCCTGCTGCTTAAGGCACCTGGTAATCCCCGATGGGAAGTTAGCACAGGAGGAGCTCGAAAGTACGTTTTCCGCTTATACCTTCATCAAGGGTGTCGCAGGGTTAGGTTGTAAGTAAGACCCACTTCCGATTTGCCAGACCAGTCGAAGCTACGTTTCTCTTACGGCACCTGGTATTCCCCGATTCTCATCCACCTAACTCTAGTTGAGCAACGTCGGGCCGGGTCAGTTCCTAGATGGGTGACCGTCTGAGATTGCCAAGTAGAGAACAGTTTGGGATCATGAAAGCTTTTCATAACGATCGCAGTAATCCTCCCAAGAAGGAGACCAATCTTTGCATTATACTCGATAATACAAACCAATGTCAGTGCCTCCCCTACGCCCTAAACCGTCGTACTAGACTGGCTGCAAGCGGCAAAAAACGAATGAATTAATCGCTCAAACTTCATATCATCATCTTTGCTTCTTCTTGTAATCAGTTTTTCAGCATGATCGAATCCACACTAATTATAATTAATAATGTGCAGATGTCTTCCGTCATGCTAATGAACGCAACTGATGTAGTAAATCAGAATCACATTCAAGTTCTAATAGCATAATGAAATGCTGAATCTAAAGAATGATACGAAGTTGGGTAGAAGAGTAATAGAAACGAAAACAGAAAGAAATAAAAATCTATTTGTGGTCAAGCTCATTGTAATTCAATTCTTTATCATCCACGTATATCCACGTATATAAAATGAAGTGTGTAGAAGGCCATTCTCCAAGCTCACTGCAATGCACATCTCTATTATCCACGTCTATAAAATGCATATAAAATGTATCAATATAATTCATATTTGCCATCATTTGTGACAGTATGTATTGATATAATATACGGTGAATGCAAAAAGTATCCAATACATATCAAAACGTTTATGTAACATCTTTACACATCTTCAAAATAGCTTCGTTTCTCTATGACAATAGCAACAACGAAGATAATCCTTGCCAAATTTAGGGGAGTCAACACTTTGCTTTTTGTCCCTAGTGTCACGTTAAACCAAACCGATATATAGAATTTCCACATCGTGATTTGAAACCACAACCAAGTGATGGCCAACTTAACTAAAAGCCTTAAGTGCTGATCTCTAAGTGATGTTTCTGAAGAGCTATTTTGAGGTGCTGTTCTTGAAGCGCCATACTTGAAGTCCTATGGTAGAAGTTCTATTCTTTAAGTGCTTTTCTTGGGGTTCTGATTTTAAAGTACTGTTTAAAGTCATCATCAGCATCATCATCATCAGTCTTTCAACGTTCGTTGTTGGACATAGACCTCCCCCAGGATTTGCTACACTTCCCTATCATGGGCGTCGCAGAGCCAGTACTTTCTGAATTTGTCTAGCTCGTCCCGCCATCTAATATTCTGCTGGCCTTGGTTGCGCATGTGATCTAGGGGGACCCATGTAGTGAGTCGTGTTGTCCATCGGTTGTCCGCCATTCTTGCAACATGGCCAACCCACTGCCATTCGAGTTTTTTAATGGATTCTATGATGTCCCTGAGTCTTGTCTTTTCCCAGATGTCCTGTGCTGTTTGGTGGTCTCTCCTTGTGAGGCCTAGTATAATTCTTTCATGTGCCCGTTGCATGGTTCTCAGTTTGCAGATCTGCCTCTTGGTTAGGTTCCATGGGTTTAGAATGCTGTCCTCAAAGTGTAATTTTTCAAGTGTTATTCTTGAAGTGCTATTTTTCAGCAACTTTAGCATGATGATTGCCGGCTTCCGACCTGAATTTTAATTTATGTTCCACCATTATGGTTGCAGTCATGGTTACCCTTAGAATCTCCGCAGCCACTCCGCAGTCGGGGGAAAGGATACCTTTAGCTTACGTTAGTTTAATGTAGAGTTTGATCCCTTTCAGATGATTAATAGTATCCCCACGGAAGACTCTCTAGGTGATCCCAAACTGCTTACGGCATCTGATATTCTCTATCTAGATACTGGCCAGGCTCGACGTTCCTCAACTTTTTTGATTGTTTTAAGCGGTAACATGGGCACATCTAGATCTGTTATACATTTATTGATATTTTAGTTTGGGGTAAATACTTATTCATTGTCGACCTATTTTTCTAATACTTTTATGAAATTAAGAGTTTGATAAATGGTAACTTTCAAAATACTTTTATGAATTTTAGAATACACTTATAAATCTACGATAATAAGTCCATCATGCGTCACTTAGATACCAGTGGTGTATCTCTGGGTCGCCACAACTGATCTAGATAGTTCTTTGAGGCATACCTCGTTCTTCTCATCCTTTTTTCAGTTTTCTCAACTTGTTCCATTTCTTGCCTTTATTGTATCTCTTCTTTCCTTCTCTCTCTCTCTCTCTCTCTCTCTCTCTCTCTCTCTATCTATCTATCTATCTATCTATCTATCTATCCATCTATCTATCTATTTATTCATCTACCTATCTATATATATGTGTGTGTGTGCGTGTGTATATATATGCATGTGCGTGACTGTATATGATAAGTACCCAACGAACAATTTTTGAACAGTTGACATTTTCGCTATTTTTCGAGCTACAATGCACAGACTTTTCAATTCATTTTGAACTTTGATCATTCTATGAATCAAAATGCAATGGTCAAACTGCAAAATAAAATAAACTAAGCAGTGAATATTTAAAAATGACTAAAATATCAACATTTTAAAAACGGTTCGTTGGGCACTCATCATGCGCGGCCGCTCATTTTTATCTCCCTTCCTCCATTCTCGGCTTTTCCATTTCATTCCGTCATTGAAATTTCCTCTTGTCCCCAGGGCCGGTCCTAGTTTTCCTTGTGCCCCGGGCAAGCTGAACGTCGATGACCTTTGAAGATATAGTATTATCTCGTGTGTGTTTTTTTATTCATTTATATTTTACAGCGAGAAAAAATATACAGGAATAAAAGTCACGTGACTATGCTATGCCAATTGTTAACAACCTTCAACCAAAACTGTCATCAAAACTTACGCTTCTTCAATTTTCAAGTTGATCTAGTTGACTGGCTGGCTGGCTGGCTGGCTGGCTGGCTAGTAATGTGTGTATTATGCATACAGGTCGAAAATTTTGAACATCTATTCCTTATCATACTTATAAAAGACGTTTTTTGTTCTGCCTTTTATTTTTCTTCAAAATCCCGCGTTCTTCGTAGGTTTTTACTCCAGTAAGTAATTTGAAATATGAGTTCATGCTTAATTGATTCCCTAATTTGTTTCTGGTAGCATTTAAGCTTTTTTTTTCCTCTCTTTTCAAATTCGGATTTTCTAGCGATCACGACCCAAGAAAAAGCGAGAGAAGAAACTTATTCTTTGATCACACCCTTTTCATTTTTTTTTTAAATTGATTGCCCCCAATAGAGCATGCTGCCAAAAGACGTTTGGCGCATGATGGTTTTTTGTTGAGTGCTTTTGGGGGTCTCTATGGTCATTTAAGACCAACAATGTCCAGAGCTTGCGCTGGTATCTTAAGATAAAAGATCTTTAAGGGGGATAATTTTAGAGATAATTAGATTAGTTCTCGTACACATGCGAGCTACAGTGATTCATTAATGCAAGGCATGGATATCTTTGTGTCCTTCAATTAAAAACCATCCCCATCCCGTTATATTCTCTTAACAACAATCATCCCTTCCTCGAACTCTTCTTCCTATTTTTATTTCTATTTTTACTGATTTTTCCTCTTTGTATTTTTTTCATTTCCCCAATCTCTCATCATCCTTCATTCTTTTATCTTAATTATTGTACTCTCCTGGTCTTTCATTTTTCTCATTGTACACTCCACCTCTTTCATTTCACTCTTTGTACTCTACCTCACTTTCATTTCCCTTATTGTGCTCTCTCCCTCTTTCATTTCACTCTTTGTGCTCACCCTCTCTTTCATTTCCATTATTGTGCTCTCTCCCTCTTTCATTTCCCTTATTGTGCTCTCTCCCTCTTCCACTTCCCTATTTATACTCTCCCCTTCTTTTATGTCCCTCATTGTACTCTCCCCTTCTTTCATTTCCATTTTCATCGTTGTACCTCCACTTTCTCCCATTGTACTCCCCTTCTTCCATCATCTTTCAGTACTCCCTTCTTTCATTTCCTCATTCTACCTTCCATATCATTAGTATTCCTCATTGTACTCTCCCCCCCTTTTACTTTCACTCGCCCACTCATTTATTTTCCTTATTGTACTCCTCCACTTTTCCCCTCATTGTACATTACCCCTCTCTCATTTTCCGTGTTGTTCTCTCCTCCTCTCTCCTTTTTCCGAATTAAACCCCTTCTTATTCTTCCTCGTCGCACTTTCCCTTCTCTTAATGTACTTCTCCCCTGTTTCATTCTCTTCATCGTACTCTCGTTCCGTCCTATCATCCTTCCCGCCCCTAAACTTCCCCTTTCAATTCTCCAATTGTAATGCCAAGTCGAAATAAACATTGTGAACCGGTCGATCGTAAAATCCACGAGTAGGTTTCCACGTTGTCTGTTTATGTCGCTAAATATGACGTTTACTCGGTATGTATATTTTTCTCTCGTTCGTTGCCTAGCAACAAGCCTTCAAGATGGCGTTAATGTGTTGCTTGAGAAGTTACAGAGAGAAGTTACAATCCAAGGGTGGAAACGATAAGGCTTTCCATATTGGTATTGCTGTGTATGCATGCGTTGAGTCTGTTTTAGAAGACTTGTTGTGTCATTTGCCACGTAAGAAACTTGGATAAAAAGTCAGTGGTTGTCACTTCCACGATTTTGATAGACGGTACAGCCTAAAAATTTTACTAGTATAGGTATCCCTCGCCAACTCAAGGAATCTTTTTGTTCTTGAATGTTGAGCTATCTCTGCCCTCAGTAGGGGATTCCATGTGCATTCTTTGTACCAAGTGAATGTTTTGGTCTAGTTTCTTTGGCTCACTTTACGCCACTGAAACTCCTAAAATATAATGTAACAGTTGCAAACCACTTTTTCCTAATTTTCAAATTAGAGCATTTTGAAAGTGATAGCTGGAAAATATACGTACCTCCCGGCGTTTTGTTAGATATTTGGGGAGTGTTCCCAGGGCTCCGACCACTATTGTCACTACCGTCATCCCCATGTCCCATATTTTCTTCCACTCACTGGTACTTGAGTTAGTATTTTGATCTTGCCAGGTAGCTAAAGAACTTTCCAACCCCTTTTAGTTTCACCCTGTGGTCTGCTGGGCCAGCGATATTCCTTATCTTTCATATTCTTTTCTTTTTGGTAATCCATTTGAATCTCGTATTTCCAGAGAATTTTCAGAGTTTTCTTCTCTAGGTCAGATTTTGGGTTCTGCATGAACTATTGGTTGGCCCCGTTGAGTTAAACCAAACTGATAGATAAAATTACTATCCCTCCAGCGTCATTCAAAATAAAGGCCACTTGGTTGGTCCAAGTCTTAGATATCTATGTAAATGTATGTTAGAAATACGCACAGGTTTATTTCATTTAAATGATTAAAGATATTCATAAAATCATCATTCGCCTTCCTGGATTTGAAATCAAGTGATCGACAGGCGGTTCGTTCACTGACTGAGCCAAACTAACAAGTCTTTCCTATCTATGAAAGTTTATCTTTCAGATACGCAAGGGCTTATTTCATTCTAATAAAGAAATACATTAATACAAAGATATATGTTAATGCTTTTTTTTATTTATTATATATACAAGAGAAAAGTATGTTGATTCGGAATAAAAGTTTGAGTAGAGTTTGACCCTGCAGCAGTCACTCTTGTAATCATTGTAATCATTATTGTAAGTCCGTTGCTGGAGAATGGGTGACAGAAATTTTCCTTAAGTCTCCCTGGCCACCCCCTTGTATTCCAGCAGTGCTGTGTTTTGCACTTTTTCAGATGGTCATCGCAGAAGACTCTCAGTCCTTCTTTCATCACCCTCACGTATCACAGCCGAGTTGTGGTTTTTATGTTACCAACCTTCCCCAGCTTTACTCACATATGTCCCTTTCATCCTAGCTGTTAAGTCATTGCTGACAATTGCAATTCGTAACTCCCATGTTTCCAGTGCGCCCTTCAGTATTCGTGCAGACTTCAGTAATGCTATGGTATGCATAGTCTCAAACTTGCTTAATTCCTCTTATGTCCATCTCCATCTATTCTAACCTTGTTTTCAAAGTTCCAAGTAAGCCAACTATCACTGGTACTACCCTGACTTCATGTTCCACTTTTTTCAGCTCCTTTGCCAAGTCCTGAGATTTTCTTGGCTTTTCACTCTCTCTCTCTCTCTCTCTCTCTCTCTGATCCGCAGGGACAACCTCGTCTATCATTTGGCAGGTTCTAGCCCCCTCGTCCACGACTACCAGATTCGATCATCTCGCTTGGATTGGATGGTCGGTTTGGATGTTGAAGCCTCAAAGTATTTTATGGCTTCTATTCTCCAGGACGGCTTCTGATTCGAACTGGCACCATTTGTCCATCGAATCCCAGTCGTTCACATAGTTTTTAGTGTATAACAGTTACTTGCCTTTACTCTTTCGGAACTAGTTTGCTGCATCCACTGGTTATGTGCTTTGAATTCTCACTCTTTTCTGTTTTTTTTGTGTTTCCATTTTCTTCTTTCCTTGTTATCTTTTTGGCTACTTCCTTCGTTTGATACTTTTTGCTGTTTGCTGCACTGCTTCTAGCGCTGCTCCTATTATTATTATTATTATTATTATTATTATTATTATTATTATTATTATTATTATTATTATTATTATTATCATTATCGCTGTCGTCGTCCTCTTTGTTGTTGTCAATTTATTTCCCGACGACTGTATTGATTTCTGTATGTTTTCACACTCTCTGACAAAACCAATTTGAAAAGAAAACTGATTTTTCTTTGAATGGATACTTGGTGAAAGGACTTGAACAGCCAACGCAATTGCTGGTGGATTCAGTTGAGAAGAAAATGACATTGACAATAAATAAATAAATATCTACTGAGAAATTAAAACAACGGAAAAGTGGAATAGAGCAGAAGAAATTGAAAGAATCGCTGAATCGACAGAACGGACAACAGATTATCAAATTCACCGTAGCCCTACAAATGGCCTGCCCGACCATCCAGTCACGTGAACTACAGATTCTTCTCTCTTTGCTCGTCTATGTGTGCGTCTCCGAGTGCTCCTGGTCACATTTTGGGGGATATTTACATGAGTAAACCACTACGTGCCATCTGCAAACAGTTTTTTGTTGTTTTGTTTTTTAAAAAGATCACCGAAGTTGAGCAACGTTGTACCTGGTCAAGTATTCAATGATGTGTGACTGTTTGGTGCAGTACAATCATGCAGAGAATCTCCAATGGTGACCTCTTTCATGTTTTTAGGAGAAGACCGATCTCTATACTTGGCTTGTGTTACTGAGCGTAAAGTCAAATTTGAATACTTACTTTAAATTTCTCAGAGGTTATTAAAATTCTCCTGTTTTCCACGAGTTTGAGCAAAGATTGCTCTAAACATTATAAAACAATTAAAAATAATTTTTTTCCTACTCACAGATATATAAAAAAAAGAACAATGGAATTCTTCATGAAAAAGTACACAACGGAGTAACGAACTAAAATAATTTTATTTTGAATACCTTTAACGATAACCCAAGGAGCATATTCTCGTTTTTTTGAATATATGGACAGTGCCATGAGTCCATGATTCGTTGTTTGTTTGTGCATTTTCGAGGATTAATTGGCTCCGTTAGTGATCACCGACGAACAGGGAGACCACGTTCAGTTGGAAATGCTGAAAATCGTATACATCTTCAGTGGAGTAGATATCCTTCGAAATGTTTTGCTGAATTCTATTGAACGGGCAATAATTTGTTGAAATGGTGGGCATTTGAAAGAAACGATTTTCCATTGGTTAATCAAATTTCCCTTGTTTATATATTTTGTTTCTTAAATCATTTAAACTAAAAAGATGTAAATGCTTTAAACCCCATAGCAACTTTCACACCACCCTGCACGTAATATTTTCTTCTTTTTAGATTCAATCGATTCACACTTTCTTCTTACTTCCTTTTTTAAATTCCTTTTTTATTATTATTATTATTATTATTATTATTATTATTATTATTATTATTATTATTATTATTATTATTATCATCATCATTATTACTATTATTATTATTATTATTTCTTCTTCTTCTTCTTCTTCTTCTTCTTTTTCTTCTTTTTCTTCTTCTTTGCGTATCTTCCGTTTTGTTTATCGCTATTTCAAATTAGCTCGTCTCGTCCAAAGAAGAGATAATGAAATCTTTCTGGAAATACATCGTTGCACAATCAGAAATAACAAGGAAATTTAATCGTCATTTGAAATTGAAGCTGATATATTGAGGAAAACAATAAAATCAATCGACTGGAAGAATAACTAATAACATACATAATCACCTACACACTCATGCATACACGTACACACACATGTACAGTGCTGGCTAAAATTATTGCCACTTTGTTAGTTTCTTTAGTTTACGAAGAGCGAAACTTCAAATATTGTTTCAGTTGAGTCTTCCTTTTAAGTGGGGGCGGTTATATATGTCAGGCGAATGTATACTATAGGATAGTTTTCTAGGAAGTATATTTAACAACTTACAACAGAATCTCTGAAAAGAGTTACATCCAAAATTAATGGCATGGGAAAAGTATAAATAGAAGAATTATGATTTTTTTCCTGCATAAACGATGAGCATTAGGTAATGAATATCATTATATCAATAATCATTTATATTTTGGAGAAACTAAATTGGTGATTCCAAAAGCGCTATAATTAATCACGGCATGACATTATTCTAAAGTTCAAGGGCGAAAACCCTGTTTCAAATAAACCTTGGCTTGGTGGGATGAGGAAAAAGTCAGCCAGGGCAGAACGTAATCTTCTAAACTGTTGAAAATAACCCAAATATTAAAACTAAGGACTCCGAGGATAATTTACAATTCGCTAGAGTGAAAGGAGCAAGAAATGCTATTACTATAACTCTGCACAGAGCAAGCCTACGACTATACCGACCTGGTAAGACCACCTTTCTTGAGGCTGTCATTTAAAATCTTGTCAATCATTTCCAAATTGAATTGATACATTGATAAGCCAATATCTTTTTTGGAGAATATACTATGGTCAGAGACAAAGCTAGAGTTTTTTTTTATATAATGACATGACATTTGTTTTCGGACGTCAAGGAGATGCCTTCCCTACAATAAAACATAGAGTGGGGAGTATCATGTTCTGGGGATGTTTCTCTAGAAAAGGAACAGGGAGCGTGGTAAGACTTAATGGTATAATGGAGACAAGAGTGTTATAATTAAATATTGGATGTCAACTTGAAAGTGTCTGTTAGGAATCTGAGACTAAAGCGTGATTGTAGCTTTATCCATGTTTATAATTCTAAAGATACTTCTGAGAATATAAACGTTTTACCTTGTCCCTCACAGAGTCTCGACCTGAATTCAATTTAAAGCTTCTGATATTGAAAAGGCTAGTAAGAGAAATTGGGTAAGAGTATTGAAGCGTGAAATCTCACGTGGTTATAACTATTGTTAGTCGGCTTTCTCCACTGAGAAGAGCGCACATACTTAACAGACATTTTTTTTTCTTGAGATAGACTCGAACGGCTGACTTATTTTTTGTGCTGCTACATATACCGTACTCCTTGTGACAACAAAAAACATTTTGGGAGTGTTTTGTTTTGTTTTTTCAATTTTCCCCGGATATTTTCTCAGTGGGAGTTCATTTTGCAATGTGTATTTATGCTAAAGTGATCCCTAGTTTGACTTTTTAGTAATTACCACCCAACATAAGAGAGAGAAGTACCTCATTCATTAATCACCCCTTATTCCAATCTTTTGATTGATCAGCCCCACAATGACATGCAGCCAAAAGACATTGGACAAGAGATGGTTTCTATTGAGTGATTAACCTGACCTGTGTTTGTGTTCTGTCTGTCTAACCCTAACCCTAACACATTTAAAAGGTGTAGGTTCACCAAATATCCTCGATTAAATTTTGCGAAGAGGTTGACATTGGGTTACAGAAAGTGTGATTAAATTTTTGGACCCATTGATGCACAATTGCCTCCTCTGCATCCTGGCTATGTCCCCTCCGCATAGTGAGTGACAATAGGGTGGGTATTGGAGGCAATGCGGTCTCTGAGTGCTGTCTAGTTTATTTATTCTTCAACATCGTTTTTACTAACTCTGTTTCTTTTTTTTTTTTTCTTTCTTTTATTTGTGTCCTTCTGTTGGCATTTTCACTTAGGCTTATTTATCTTCTTTCCTTCCCTGTCCATCTTTTCGGTGTTACTTAGAGCATCAAATGCTTTTTTTTCTTTCGCTCGGCCACAGAATAATATAAAAGGTGCGCGTGCAAACACCTTAAAGGCGTGTTATGTGTCATTGGAAATGGATGTTCAGAGGATACCATTATCGCTGATGGATAAATTGATACGTAAGGAGAGGAGTTTGCACAGATTGTTGGACAGTTAAGAGCTGAGAAACCCTGACTTGTTTGATGGGAGGCTCAACCACCGGGAAATTATAACTCTTTATATATTCAATATAGAATATAGAATAATACGGAAAGCAGAGGATCATAGGTCAGGTGAAAGCCGGGTTATCGACTATAAATCCGTGGGGTAAGCGAGAAGGATTTAAACAAGACTGGCTGATGCAGGGTCAACAACTACTCCAATTACCATTCCGACTGAAGGTGATTATTGCAACTTTTCTAATATATGTATGATATATAGAAAAGTATTAAGAATATACATTTTTATATAAATATATTTATCTATTTCAATGAACTGGTCCCTTCCATATCTGTATGATAAATGCACGTTAATATCTAGAACTTGTCAGTTTAGTTCAGTCAGTAAGACAGCCTCCAGACAATTGGTTGACCATGTGTTAATATAACTACAGGGGATGCGAATTTCACGTATTGGTCTTCACCCTATTTTCGTGAGGATTGTTCTTTTTGTTGTTGTTCTTGATGTGGTAGATAAAATAAAATCAACTCCAGTTGGAGCTTGACATTAGTGAGATATTTCACACCGTCCCTGTCTGTCTGTATGTATGTATGTCACACGATTAAAACCACCCAATCGTGGGCACAGCTTTACCTAATTTGGCATGCATACTCAGTGGGGTTTAAGGTTTCCAAAAGTGGAGGGAACTTTTCCCCCTTTACGGGATCAAAAGTAAAGGGAGATATTTTCTCTCTAAGAGGTCAAATGTAAAAGGAAACTTTCTCTCCTTCAAAGTGTCAAAGTGAAGGGACACTGTCTTTCTCCTTTCAAGATGTGAAGTGAAACTTTTCCCTCTTCAAGGGGTCGAAAGTTATGGGGAACTCTTTCCCTTCTATAGGAGATCAAAATCCACTCAGATAGTGTAATGGTTAGCACGTCTGCTTCACACACAGAAGAGTGTTGAAAACTGTTCATTGGGACAAATTCCCTTGTACACAAAGTAGCTGTGTGATTAGGGTTGTGGTACCCCATCAGTGGAATTGCATCCTACCAAAGGAGTGGCCCTAAAAAAATTTGTATGAAGTCATGGTCTCGATCAGACTTGAGACTTGCAACGATCACTAAGCTGGTATATGCGACTGAAATCAGGACTTCATCACTGGCCGTCACACTCCATTGAAGTTTGTCAGAGGAGACAAACACTTTACTTTATGGGGTCAAAAGTGAGGGGAGACTTTTCCCTTCCTTGAAGGGGTCCAAAATGGAGAGCAGCCATTTTTCCTCCTTCAAGTGGGTCAAAACTTGAAATGAACCCTGTCCTCTCCATTAGGAGGTCAAAAGTGAGGTGTGGGCTCTCTGAGTGCTTCCAAGTTGTTTATTTGTATTTGTGTAGAAATAACTCAATATTTGCTGATATGTTCGAAATTAGAGCTGGCGTGATCATGAAAAACCAAGAACCATGTCTGTATTATACATGTTACTTAACCATGTCTGTATTATACATGTTACTTGGCTTATTCTAATGCTTTGATCCAATTTGAATAGGGGCGGAGACCAACCTCTACACTACGTTCCCTCACCCTTACTTCCCCCCAAATTTTCTGACCGGTCTGTCTGCGTGCAAAAAGAATTGAATGAAAACTGGCAATACCTTCTTAGTGGGAGATCAAATTTTTGTATTGATTATCTTAATCATATATATATATATATATATATATATATATATATATATATATACGAAAACATAACACAATATGCTTCAACATCTAATTTAATTGTAAATAGAAAAAACATCAGGATTGTTTTTCAAGTAATTCTTGCTTTAGGCAATATTTCTCTCTCCATATGATAATAAAAGCCTAAAACCTATCGGTAATGAAATGAAAAACGAAATAAAAGACAAAAATGGATGAAGCAATTCATTCTCATACAACCAACGTCTCTAGGCAAAATTCGAAATACATTTTCAATTTTTAGAATAATTAATTCATTTGTGTCATCAAGCGTTCATTTTTATTTCACTATGTTTGTATATTTTGTTTTTGAACGCTGGTAGTGGTAGTGGTTGTTACTACTAGACTAAATAACCGACCTAAGGGACTAAATTGTTGTCAGAAAAAATATCAAGATAGATAGATAGATTGAAATCAAAAAGTGTTTAATTTGATTTGTTTTTAAAAAATGATGCGTGACTAGAGAGTTCTTTTTCTTCTATAGTATCGGAAAATCTACATTCAGACCACTTAGAATAAACAATTTTTTTATACCCTCACTCCCTCTCTGAGAACGATGCCAAACAATCCGGCTGTCATAAACAACCATTCTCCTTACTTACTCTCCCCTGCTCTTTATGAACGATACGAAGCCCATTCTCTGATCTACAAACACCTATTCTTCCCGTTCCACTCTCGTCTCTCTGAGAACGATATAAAGTTTCTTCTTTATTTCTAGCACCAGGCAGGTTGTCCAGTTGAAAAAGCTTTGCATGAGTTAAGATCGTATATTGAAGCCCATTTAAGAACATATTCGAGGAATAATTTTCAAAAACTAATTCGTTGTAAACCCCTTTCTCGGATTCCATTGGTACAGATATAAAATGTCATGAGGTTTTGTAGACGATCAAAAACAGACGAACAGACTTTTGGTGGAACGTGTGGAGGTTTCGAGACAGACGAATATATTTCGATTTGTACCGGCAATTATTCCCGAAACAACATCGATTGTTTTTTACCAATGTTTTCAATATCTAAAATGATTTCCAAGGGATTCTTCATCTCGATCACTTCGTTTCCTTGAGCCATGTTTGATATACAAGATTTTTCGAAGACCACAGCAGCACCGAAGAGATCAAAGACATATTTCGGGACGATATTCTAGTGGGAATCGTTGAATGGAACCTTTAGACCAATTCTCAAGAAAAGAGTGAAACTGGCAGAAATTCTGCTCAGATGAATAGCAACTCAATGGAAGAATATCTGCAATCTAGCAATTTATCAAATTTCATTTCGTTTCCAGGAACAAAACGATACACTTGTGAATAAACTACTGTTGTGAAAATAGAAGCAGTAAAGCCTTTATCAAATGATGTCCTGGGGGTCAGGAATGGTTTCAAGACTGAAGTATTATAACCACACGCCCATGACTTTCTAGCAGTACCTTGTGGTACTATGCCTTTGTTGGTGCTCTGTCGCGAAGCAGGATTACCAGATAATGAAAATGTAGACTTTGTCCGATCTTAGAGCCTCTTGGTGAATTTCCTTTTCTTTACTGATGTCAATCCAATTCTAATTAGGAAAGTCAAGGATGAATCGGTAACGCAACCTCGACATCAACTGCAGGAAATATATTTGTTGTCCAGCCATTCTCTCATACATCTTCATACTTGTCCTGCTTACGCCGATGTGCCAAGTCGATATTTTTCTCAAAAGGAAATCAAGATATATATCCTGGGAAACATGTTTTCGCTCATCGAAGTTTCAGTGCTAATTAGTCCTCAGGTCGATCGGCCAACCGCAGTCTCCCTTACGAAGTGTTTTGACTCGCTTAGCCAATAAGAATACAGCTTAGAAGTAGCTCTCTGTCTTTTAATTGGTTGACTCTTCTAACAAAACATGCTGAGTCACAGCGTCAGCAGGGGGATAAGGATTATGACACCAGAGGAGGCAGATCATTCCCTGGTCAGCACTGGTTGGTGAGGGTGACAGGAACTAGATGACAGGTATCTATGTACGTGAGGGGGGGGCGGACTGATTGACCAACTATAAACATTTCTTGGCTTCCGTCAAATTTGAACTCTTCATTTTTCCGCTATCAAATCTTCGTTCGGCTTTTGTTCCTGCATGTTTTCGTCTCTTTTTCGGAAGCTGACTTCAACAAACTGTTCAATTCACAAAAGGTATCTCATCGGACATCAATATGTTTTCTTCGAGTCTTCGTGCTACATTAAAAACGGTTTTTCCTCCGAATTGGCTGTAAGAAGTGTTATGTACTGGTTGCTTATGTGTAAAAATGATAGAAAATGGCTTTTATTTTTTTCAAAGCTGCTTCTGTGACTAAGACAGTGATTATGAAATGTAATTGCTTATGTGATTAAAATGTGTTGTCCAACTGGAAATGAGTAGATTTTAAATTGCCCCTGTCCAGATCACAAAAACGAAATTTGGAGGTAATAATCAACATGATCTGTATTTTTCAGGCAAACTCAATAAGAAAGTAAAACTTATTACCCAGGAGCGAAAAATGTTTCAAGAAATATATTGCACGGTGTTATGTTATGGTTTAGATTAAGATTAGCTCTCAACGGAAGGTTTGGTGGTTAGTATAATAGAAGTGACGAGCGGGCGATTACTGAATTATAAATCATATATAATCCAATCGGACTTGATTTTGTCTCCATTTCTGCAACGATCCAAGGAAACTTAATCATTATTTGTAGTAATTGAAGGTTGCTGTGTGACTGGAGTGCTAAGCCGACGCCCAAGATGGATTGCTGTAAGGGGCTAAACGGCTCCATCTATCCTGATATTTACCTATTGAGGAATTAAAAAAGTCCATGCCTTTCCAAACTGCTCCATAGTACGAATGAACATGTAGTATTTGTCAGTTATTCCATATAATTTGATTATACATTTTCAATTAAATGGATGAGTTTGTCTCTTTCCAACAACTAACTCAATTCTACACACAATTTCAAAGAGATATATCTGCATAGCTTTCTCAATCATGGAATTTGTTTTTTGTTAAACACATTACTGAAAAACCTTAGGGGATTCGGACTTTTTAGTGACCAAAATAAGGGAGAAGAGTAAATTATTCATTCATCACCCCCTTTTCCAATGTTATGGTTTGGATTGACGTTTGTACATGACCTCAGTGGAAATAAAGGTTATTGGGTTATTATTATATAAGCGATCATCAGGCGATGGCCGAATTTATGAGGATTGAGCGGTGACCGATTTATGAATTCTCATTTGTGCCAAAGTAGAATTCAATACCGAAAGGCCAACATAGACACATGAATTAACATTGACAGGAATTTGAGTATCAAATGAAGAAATCAGTGATTAGTTGTCATCGTTTGATTTTGGGATGTGTTTGTGAACCCTGTTATATGTGAAGAATATCATGTATCATTGTTCTTCGTTTATAGATTCATCGAGAGTGTTGCAGGAATAGGTACACACAGACAGATGTTATTAAGACCCACTCCTTGTTTGCCTAGCATATCGAAGCTTCGTCCTACTTACGGCACCTGGTATTCTCCAATGGCCATCGGTGTAGGTACTGACCAGGCTCAACGTTATTTAATTTCAATGATCTTACAAGAACCGGTATATTCTATGTAATTTGGCTGTAACCCCTTTAGCCTTGGGAAGAGCTTTCTCAATTCTAGTCATTATGTTGACTGCCAAGCAGAGAGGCAGTGATTACTATTTTTAAAGTATTCCGTATGACTCTAAAGGGGCTTGAACCATGGAACCCAGCACTCTACCACTGGGCCACGGTGGCTGATTATTGATCTTTATCAGAAACAAGTCAAGAGATCAGCAAAAATCGATTAAAAATCTTCGTTAAACGCAAACAAGAAAAATTAACCCTGATTCTATTTCGTGATTCCAATAGAAAGTAAAGAAAAAAATGTGGTTTTTTTTTTCCTGGTTTTCATTTCGTCTTTAAGGTCTTTAAACTTTCCACTCTCTGACTTTTCAAAATGTTTAAGACCTAAAGTATTCGACAATCGTGTAAGATCTTTTTCATTGATCCAGAGGCGAACAAGGAAGGAAGAGAAACACTGATAGATTCTATAGAAATAAATTCAATCCGAAGCTAACGGCACCGGGGCAGAATATCAGATCAGAGACTGGTGAAGAAAAAAATGTAGGGAGAGGATTGAGAAGAAAAGACCCAGAAAAAGAGAAAGATAATAGGAAAAAGGAAAGAGAAGAACGAAAGAGAAATAAAAAGAAAAAAAGAAACAAAGAGTGATATTCAACGACAGAAAAAAGAAGAAAATGACCAAACTGAAAGAAAGAGAAAAAGAAAGAGGAAAAATCGAAAGAAAGGGAAAAAGAAGAAGCGAGGGGAAAAGGTGAAAGTAAGAAGAAGAGACGGATAAGAAACAAGAAAGAGAAAGGGAAAGAACGAAAGATGTTAAAGGATGATGAAAAAGAAAGAAGAAAAGAAGGAGCAAAGAATGACAGAGAATGAAAGAGAATGAAAGAGGTGAACGAAAGAGAAAAAGTAGAAGCAAATAAGGAAAAAAAAGAAATAAAGGTGAAAAGCCAGAAGAGGAAGAAAAAAAGGACATGAAGAAGAGACAAAAAAACGAAAAAGTGAAACAAAAATGAAAGAGAAAGAAAGAGGAAGAGAAGAACAACTGACGGACTAAATAACCTAAAGTGAAGAAAAAAACATTCCAACCATAAAGGTATCAATTTTGACTCTGTTAATCTCGTCTTAAGGAGTTAGTTCTTAATTCCTTTCTTTTTTCACCCTTGGAGTTGTATTCCCTCTTCCTGCAATGTTTGGGCATGCGCAAAGAGAAGGTACTATTGAGATGAAGTTTGAAAAGCAGAATGGCCTCCGACAAGGTATTTTTATGATGGTTTAGTTTGAAGCAGTTTGTTAGAGAAGTGAAAAAAGAATGAAATAATCGAAAAAAAGGACTGAAAACAGTAAACGAATTAAAAAGTTTCATTTGAAATGTTAAAACAACTTTTGCGTCCTCTCTCTGAGTTTCTTTCCTTCACACTCCTTTGTTTCTGCAAGGAAGTAAGCTTGCTATTAGCGTCTTTCTCGCGTAGATTCTACATAACTCACAAGAAAGAGACAGTAGAACGACTTAAAATAGATTAAAACTCAATCAACGACATTTGGCTCTTGACAAACTTGCGTCAGATTAGGCACCATATTGTGACGTTACAGATCGAAACCTAGCAAATAAAACCTTTTTCTGGATAGTTTTTTTTATCGTCTAACCCCAGCACAACCCATGACTGAGTCATTCTAAAGACATTAAAATGGTACTCAATGCCTGTCTTCCTAGCGCTCAACATAAAAAGTAAGATCGAGGAGCCTGGAGGAAGATGGGCTCTGTCTGACTATATCGGTAAAGATATACCGTTGTGCCCGTAAACCCTGTACTGAGTTGAGGTGAACTATGAACTATGGACTCTGCACAACCGCTACAGATGGAACTCAATGCTTTTCTGTTAAGCATTCAGCACAGGGACTAGGATTGAGGAACATTTGCTTAAGAATGATATGTATGTAAATTTTGAAGATTCGCTCCCTATGAATGAATAAAGTTTAAAGTGGCCGTGCAAATTTTTAGGGGATAAAGAGCCTCATAGATAATAAGATATACCAAATTCTCCACAATGACTATAAGTTGACTATTAGGCCGGTGCAAAAATAATCGTGTTTGTTTCACTACCAACTTTATCGCAGTATATCTCTATAGCTTCGAAAAATTATTCATCGAAAAAAGAACTTGCAGAATATATACATTTTTGCCAACTGGAAGCAAGTCAATCTATTACAGAAACATAGAAGTCTGGAATCTTAGAACCAATGAATTTTTTCGGAGGAATTTTGAGCTGCTGCATGATTGTTGAAGACCTTGCCGTACACAAAGTGGTCGAAATATTTGAAAAAAAAACAGGGAGGTCTGGGAGTAAGCTGGGTGGGTTAGAGTTTCGTAGCTTTGTTCAATTTCTGCTGCGTTTTTGCTTTTCATACGGGGTCATTCGCAAGACATCTCAAGCGTTTTAGCTTTCCCATATTGGGCAAATGTCGAAGAACTGTTGAATGGTTACTGTTTAGTTCCCCTGTAACCTCTCAGGCTGTTTTTTGTTGGTCCACCTCAATAATGGCCTTCAATTTGAAGACGTCCATATCTTCAAGGCTCTTGCCTCCGTTTCAAAAACTTCTGAACCAACGTTGAGCTGTACGTTTGTTGATGGTCAACTAGCAGTTGATATTGTGGGTAGTTACCGTTCCCTCACGTCCTATTTTGAAGTGATACGACAAAATTCCTCGATTTTTTCATCTCCAAATAAACCATAATAAATAGATGAAAGAAAACAGTCAGATTAGATAAATAGAACGAAATTCATATGAAATGGTATATTACATGAACATTGTTGAATAATAGCTTATTCGAGAAAAAAGCATCAAAGGTTACAATTACAAAAAACGCACTTATTTTTGCACCAAGCTTATATGATCAGAGATAGATGTGTCTTCACATCCATAGATTTAGCACTCAGGTAGTATATACTCAAGCCAACGCTATTGAATGGAAATCACTTCATACGTAGCTTGATGCAGAAAAAGCATCTGTAATTAGCAAATCCATCCCAAAATTCTTCCTTTGCTCACGGTTCACAGAATATTATTGCAATGCATTGCGAAGTTTTAGAAATATTGTGTGAACGACACAAGTGAAGACGTGGATATATGAAAATAAATGAAAAAATATCTTTCAATTGAAAAAGGAATCTAGGATTCATCCCCAAATATAACTAATCCTTTTTTCGCTCACTCTTTCTGAAAATTACTCTGGAATTCATTGAGAATTTATAAAGATATTAGGTTAGCAGACAGGCGGACACAAGAGAATGAAGATAAGTTAAAACGCTTTAAATCTAAACACAACTTATTTTACTTTTTCCAGATGTTCTTTTTGGTTAGAGGGTTTTGTCGTATTTATAACTGGATGAGAACTACTTTAGCTTAGGGCTTAATTTAATCTAACGTAATTATGAAACACTGATTTTAGAGTAAGATATTTTTGAATGTGAGTTTTTAAAAAATACTACGAATACATTACTTGCTATCTTTATTGAAATGGAGCTAACGTGAGTATATGTAACTGAAACTACGGGCATATAATTCGTGTCTCCTCTCCTTGTTATAAAGGAACACTGCTTCGTCCGAAAAGATTTACTGATCAACAAAAACGCTCATCATTCTTTGAAATACTCGTCATTGATATGAATTCGAAACAATGCATATCACATGGGTTTTGCAGTTCACGAAAACGTTCATCATTCTACAAGCACTTGTCGTCATTGACCAAACTAAATCCACGCAGTGCACAACCCCATTTTCCAACATAAGCCCCAGATACGCTGTAATTCTGTGCAAAATTCATATCTAATATCCCCTACTTTTAGGGGTTTAAGAAAGAATTTTAGATATGTATGTAATATAATTTTGGATTATGCTTCAGATTATTTTCTGGAGAATTTAGATTTTTTTGCCTCAATTTGGTATTTTTTCAAATCAAAACAAGTTGGCATCCGTCGTTCTGTCCGGCACTAGCATAGAACTGACAATAGAAATGTATTATTCGTTGGTATTTTCATTTAATTTCATGTTATATTTTTACTAAGATGGATGAGTTTGGTACTTTCCAATCGGTTACTAAGATTCTACGCACAGTTTCAGAGAGGCACATTTGCATATCGTTCTCAATTGACAGTCTTCAACAGAATTATGTTTAAACTAAAAAAGATTATTTCAAAATAATATATACGACACCACGAGGCCAATTGGTTAAAATTTTGATATTCTTGGAATTGTTTAGATGAATCAAAATGGCTGCACTGTATTGATTTCTTAATTAAGGCAAAATGGCGGTGAATAGTGACGGTAAAAAGATTGTATTACATCAATCTTCCAACTTGCGTGAGTTTGCCTTAAAAATCTGCATTCGTGGTTTGTACCAGCGACATTTAACGCCGATCAAAAATACAGAGGAAGTCGTTCATTATAATCACTGATTATGTTATCAACCGATTTTTGCTATTAAAATCAGTCGATCCCAAACTATTTTTTCAAAAGGAATTATAGATTATATTAAATAGGTCTGGTTAATCACTAAATAGAAACTGTCACCTGACCAATGTCTTGTGGTAGTAGTATACTATGTTGGGGCTGATCCATTGGTTTTTGTTTTTTTTTTTAAATCGGACTTTTTTAGTGATCACCACTCAATAAAAAGCAAGAGAAAAAACCTCTTCCCTAATTTCCTAATTCTCTTGCTTTTTATTGAGTGGTGATCACTAAAAAAGTCGAATTTTTTTTTTAAAGTGTGACTCCTACCGGACACAAACTAAGGAATGAATTTAGTATGAACTTACATTGTAAATTGAACCCCCAGCTAGAACCTTTTAGGTGGAATTTTGTTGACATAATAAAGAATGAATCTTCAAATTTTCTTCCCTTCCAGCTCCATGGGTGTGGCTTCTACACGTGATACATACATGAATACATAGCAAGCCAGCCACACTTTAAAACTGGAGAAAACTATGTCGATAACAACGGTTTCTAATACTTACATATTCTTTTACGGTAATCATTTAATTACTTTTGTATTATGTGAAGTTGTATTATGTGAAGTTGTATTATGTGAAGTTGAATTATGTGAAGTTGTATTATGTGAAATTGTATTATGTGAAATTGTATTATGTGAAGTTGTATTATGTGAAGTTGTATTATGTGAAGTTGAATTATGTGAAGTTGTATTATGTGAAATTGTATTATGTGAAATTGTATGATGTGAAGTTGTATTATGTGAAGTTGTATTATGTGAAGTTGAATTATGTGAAGTTGTATTATGTGAAGTTGTATTATGTGAAGTTAGATAGCAAGACAATAAATTTATAATAATTAATGTAAATCTTTATAAATGAATGTAAACTGTCCCAATTTTATAACCTTTGTCTACTGTTATCAGCCGGTTATTGTTATCTAAGATACCCCCCCCTAAAAAAAAAATAATTACAAGAAGCAGCTTTCTCTGCATCCGCCCATTTCAGGTACGAGACATGCCAGATGTCATTCCTGTTTATTATTTTGGTAATAAGACTCCGCTAAAATTAATAATGAAGATTATATTGGACTCGTCAGTTTTAATAAAATTGTGGAGGGTTTGGCTATTCAGTTATTCATCCCCGTCAATGAACTTAAAAAGAGGTATTTATATGCGGTCGCGTCTGCTTGTCTGTCCACATGATATCTCCGAAAGTACTGAGAGTTATTCAATTAGATTTTGTAGAACCATTCAAAAATATATACAAGTATGTTCTTTTGGGGGCTAATTTTTTTAATAACGTTTCCAAAAATAAAATATAATAAAACCTTCATCAGACTCTTTCGAACGGTGTTTTAACTCAGTTGGGGCCTGAAAGGAAGAAATATTTAAAAAGTTATATTAAACTTCAAGCGGAAGCCAATCAGAGATATGATTTTCTCACTTACTAAAGCAATCATCGCTGTGGTCAACATTCAGTCACACGTCTTCCTCTTTCCTTCTTACAATCTTCAATCAGCTTTAAAGAGAAATTAAAATTTCACAAAGCTTGAGCAGTCAGACACACTTTGGCTACTGTCCACATTCAGTCACGTAAGTTTCACTTTATTCCACTCTTTAATCAGCTTTAAAGAGGGTAAAAGCGTCTAAGTTTCCACTGTGACTCTCTGTATTGAACAGACAAATAAATAAACCAACGAATTACATGACACCTGTCCATTGATAGATGTATAGATGTCCCTTTGCAAATGTTACCTAGTAAAAAATACCAGTGAAAAATGTCACTGCAAGTCTGATACACCAACTATCGGTCAATTATAGTTATAAAACGAGTAGATGCGTCAATATATCATAGTTTCCCTCGGCTTTTCAGAAGTTCACTTTATGCCTCTTTCTGGTTTTCACGAAAAAAAGCGAAAACAGTGTTCAGCATGTGATTTGCAGCCATCATTATAGAATCAGCGCACACTTTCTTCATCTCTCCTACTCCACAATGGCCTTTTACATTCTAACACCAACAACCAACAGAAACCATTACGTAACCGATATCTTTCGGCTGCATTCCGTGTTGGTGAGAATAACGTGATCAATTAATTAGTTACTTCTCTTGCATTTTGTAGGGTAGTGATCACTGAAAAATGTCTGTGTCTAAACAAATAAACAAGTGTAAGTGTGGGTGGATAATTAAGGGATCCAAATTAGCATAAACTTGCATTGCAGACTGAAACCTCAACTAAAAATCTATTCTGGGATGATTTTTTTTCCTACGCCCCAGTCCTCTTTACATTCCAATACCCGAAACTCTGATGGCGCGGCCTAGAATACCATTATCTCCATTTTAGTGTATGGGAAAACTCAGAAATGTCCCCCGTATAAATTGATAGCAGTTCCCCGTTCGCTTTATGCCATTTGGTAAATATGGAGGTTTTAAGCATTTGAATGGAACTGATGGTTAATGCTTGTCTCATGGATTCTCTTCTGGATCAATTTCTTTTTATCCATGCACCATTTTGAACGTCAAGTTTGCAGCGATGTGTGGAAATTTGCACCCACGCACAACTGATGTCAAAACTGGCTTATGAATTTAAAAAAAAAGAAGAAATATATAAGAAGCCTGGTTGTTGTGGGGTCAAACTCCTCTCCTACTTCTGCTCTGACTCATTGCAACATTTGTAATGTATATATGATAAATTAAAAAAATATAATTATTTCTTTATAAATGTATATATTTGAATGAAATAATCCCTCACGCATCTGTAAGATGATTTTCGTAGATGTGTAAACCTTGTCAGTTTAGTTCTATCGGTAAGGCTTCAGCCTACAAATCAATTGGTCGCGATTTGAAATTACTGGGGGAATTACTTCTCTCACCTTTTGTTAGATGATGATCTCTAAAAAAGTTTGAATTTTCAAAAGGCCAAATGATAATTTTTACTCCCTTAATTCAGTGGGTATTTTCCTTGTTGTAACGATAGAAAAACTCAGCTCTTGGTTTGAAACAACAAAATTTGTAAATGAAGATCAGAATATTCCAGATCTATTAAAAAAGACAGTCAAAATCCTATGAAATGATCCAATGACGACGCTTAAAAACTCCATGTTTGCCCAACGATTTCATAGAAACGCTCTACTTTTGGATGACGGATGAAGGCGCATTCGATCTAATTCGATTCTATACAATGTTCAGATATTTATTGGCGATGAAAGTTAATTTTTCAATTTGAATTGGTGCAGAGTAACACGAGGTGTTTAATAGCAATGGCTGAAGCAAGGAAAGAAATACGATGAAAGATCTGGGGAAAAGGTGCAAAAGATAAAAGAGAATGAAAATAATTTTACTGGAAACGTTTGGAAGAAGAGTGATTCAATTATTGCATCAGAAAAAATAGCGAAAATGGAGGAAATGACAAAAGACAGCTTTGGTTAGTCAACAAATAGAAACTGTCACGTAACCAACATCTCTTGACAGCATATCGTTTGGGGATGATCAACTGAAAACAATGGAGAAAAATGTGATCAATGAATGAGTATCTACTCTTGAATTTCGTAGGGCAGTGATCGCTGAAAAAGGTATGAATCTGAAAGAAAGACAAGTTTGAGTGTGTCAGGTGATACACGATGGCACTGCAATAATCAGACTCCAAGATTGAAAAAGGAGTAAGACAAGGGAATATGATATCACCAAAACCCTTCACAGTGAGCCATGGGATAACTCCTCAGAAAACTTACTGAGTAAATGTCGGAATAGGGAGAGAACAGTGTGGACTGGTGTGATGATAATGCATTATTATCAGAAATTGAGGAGGACAAAATAATCGTCAAGTGGTCTAAATAGAGGAACCCCTAATAGGGGTCAAATATGAACAAAAGAATGACAAAACTAGTGTTAAAGGCTAGAGACCAAAAGAGAATATTGGGTGGAAAAATTAAGAAAGTCTTAGGTCAGGCTGCAAAACTAGAGAAAGACCTCAGAAATGAAATGAAACGGCGCATGACGATTGGCTGGAAATGATTTGGTATAAATAGAGACGAGCTGAAAAGCAAATTGCCAATATGCTTGAAGTGGGAAGGAAACAATCAAAGCTTAATACCAGCTATGGCACGCAGATGCAAAACCTGGAAACTTACAAAACTACTCGAAATCATGCAGATGTCAATGGAAAGAGCAATTTTAGGAATGATTCTCAGCGATAGAAAAATGATCGACATTGATCCATTGAGAAAAATTGTGCTAAAATGTTTTTCCAATAGATCTAGTAAACTTACTCACTGAAAGTCCCTCCACCATGCTCAATGGGTTTTATTAGTCAACTCAAAAATTCTTATGGGACTCTATTACAGTACTAGGACTATAGTTGAAGATCCATTTAGAATCAAACACACTAACAATTGCAAGCAAGATTAATTTGCTGATATCTTATCTATTTTTCCGAATGAGACGTTCGTTAAAAATAAATCACAGATATATTTGGGTGAGTCCATAGTTTCAAACAGTGGGTAGGAGATATTTTTTTATCAGCGAAATTGATACCTTCCAGTGGAGGAGTCCAGTGTTACGGGCAAAGAACAGATAATCACAAAGTTCATGATGCAAATAGAGAGGAACCTTATCCTTCTTACAGGTAAATTATATACCCGAGAAAGGCCTAAGAACACACCAGCTGAAACAACGAGAATGAGAGCGAACTACACGTGGGATAATGATTAGGACCTATTTCAGAATTTCAGATATCATTAAAAACCTTCAACCAAACCTGTCAACAAAACTATCAGCATAGGTTTTCTTCCAGTTTTCAAGCTTGTCTGGCTAGATATGTATGCATTGCGTGTATAGACTGCACCAATGGAGCTAGGGGATGAAAATTCAAATATTTAGTGAGGGTCAAATTACAAAGTGATTGTTATATTGGTCTCTTAGTTCGTGTCCGGTAGTATTCACGCTTGCTATATGAATATTCGAACTTTTTCAGTGATCACCACCCAACAAAAGGTGAGTAAAGTGATTTATTTATTGATCTTCTTTCAAAATGTTTAATTGATCTCCTCCAACACGGGATTCTGCAAAATATTTATTAATCGTATGACGGTTTCTATCGAGTAACCAACCAGACCTGTTTATATATTTTATATACATTTTTGTTATTTTATTCTTTAACTATTCGAGGCACATTTCTTTTCAATTCACTTTGAACTATTCCGTCATCTGTTAGTCATCCTGGACACTAAGCAGAATGGTTGGACAGAATTTAAACCTTTGTGCTCTGAGATACATAAAGATAAAAAGGTGGTATTAAAAATGACCCAACCCGAAGATACCAAACACTTCAAAAGTGGGATGAAATTTGACCCACGATGCTTCAAAGAGTTACTGTACTCGTTTGCTTCAGACTCAGCTTAATGACCAAAGATGAATGGCTCAATTTATTTCTCCTCTGCCCTTTCATTTTATCTGTCTGAAAAAAAGAAGCATCAAATGTTATCTTCGCTAAAAATCTACCCAGAGATTCCGTGAGTAAAGTTGGAAGGTTTCTCTCTGTGTTTGCATGCGTGTTTTTGAATAGGTATTTTTTGAGAATGCTAATCCAGACATTTGTATCAAGTTTCTCTCTAGTGTGTTCTCATGTACCTTTTCAAATTGAAATTCTGTGGAAACGCTCAGAAACTTTCTTACCTTTTTCTTAATTTTTGTGGCTTTTTATTTTACAACTTTGCTCAGACCAATTACCTTTCAACAGAGAGCAGATAGCGTCAATCAGAAAATAAAGAATAGGACTTGGGTGGAATTTGAAGCACAGGTTATGCCTGCCTGCTCTACCAATCGAGCTATGAAGACTCAACCAGGAGGCAGAAGTCCATATTCTAGTAATTTTACTTTATTAATATATTTTCTATTTATTTTCATTTGATGAAGTATTATGAATGACTATTTGTAATTTTATTCCATTATTTTTCTAACTTCATTTTCATTGATTCTTTTTGCATTTTTTCTGACCAATTTCGAAAAAAATACTAATAAACCAATAAACTTTGACTTATAAAAATAAATCTAAAGAATGTAATTATAAACTAAGACTGTCAATATAACCAGCACAAGTTTCAAGTTATTTTGGCTGGCTGTGTATGCATGGGTCACACGTGCAGGCCGCACAGATGGAGCTAGAAGGCTGAAAATTAAACATTTACTCCTTATTATGTCTAGGAAAAACAATATTGTTTTCTCCCCCCCCCCACAAAAAACAGTTTTTAGAGGAGTTCAATTTACTATGTAAGTTTATGCTAATTCGGTCCCTTCGTTTGTATTCGGTGGTGTTCAAGTTTGTTTGTTTTTGTTTTTTGTTTTTTTTTTCTTTTGAGATTTTGGATGTTTTATTGATCCCACAAAAGACAAGAGAAACAACATTCTTCGATCCCAAATTTTTTCCTAATTCTTAATTACTCCCTTGAATTACCTCCATCGTTGCATACTGCCAGAAGACGTTGGTCACGTGACGGTTTCTACTCAGTGACTAACCAGACCTGTCTCTCTATTGAACACATCTGAAAGGAATTCCTCCAGCCTCTGTCACGTGAATGCTTTTCACGGTTCTTCTCATCTTTGTTCAACTAACAGGAAATCGATGCAGAGATTCCGTTCATGAATCAGCAACCATGAGAAATTCCAAATACACAAATCCAAACTGGCCGATTGCTAAGCCTGACCGTAAATGGTCGTCTACAACAGAGGTCACCAAACTTTTCCCACCATCGATTCCTTCATGGAATCTTTGACCCCACATCGAACCCCCACCCCAGGCAGGCCAATGAAAAAACAATTATACAATAAACCAGTGCCACATACTTTTGAAAAGTATCAAATCTTCTAAAATGTACCAAATCCAAAGAATATAATTAGATATGTCTGGTGTGTCAGTAAATGAAGACCGTCAGACATCCAATGATTATTAGAAAGATTGAGAAAGTGGGTGATCAATGAATAAGTTACTTCTCACAGCTTTTGTTGGCCAGTGATCACTAAAAAATATCTGAATTTCCAGAAAACAAGCTGACACAAACTAATCGGATTAATTTAGCATAAAAATTGCACTGCAATCTGAACTCCTCTAAAAATGTATTTTGAGGGAGGGGTGAAAAAACAAAAAGATTTTCGTTCCCCAGATGTAATGTAATGTAATGCTTGAATATTAAGCCCTGTAGCTCCATTAACATGGCTTCGTGCTCGTGATGCATAAATACGTAGCCAGCCAGACCAACTTGAAAATTGAAATAAATCTATGCTGACAGTTTTGTTTGATGACTTCTAATATCAATCGATATTATCATGATAAAGCAGCATATTACATTTATTGTTAACTCCCAAAATTCGTCTTTTGATCCCCAGGCATTCATTGACCCCTTGGATAGTCCCATCGTGCCATAGGGTCGATATTGACTACCCCTGATCTCAACAACTCCCTGACCTACATTGTATCATTGTATTGACAAAATAGATTAATCATTGCTCTTTGATAAACCACTCACACTTGCAGTTCTCGTCCATCGTTTTATAACATCAGTTCCGCTCAATTGATTCTACGCTTTCGACTTAGTCACACAAAATTGTAGCCAATTTGATGGAATGAATATTCAATGTACTTGAGCCCTATCAACTTAGATGCCTGTTTGCGCATGAGTAAAACGATGCGGAAGAAGTATTTCCGGTTGATATTTAAACGTGGGAATGTAAGTCGGTCTCATGGCATCCATTGATTGTGGGGACCTTCTGACATTTTTGTACGATATATGTTGATATTTATAAATAATATGATATACAGGCTTATTTTATGGAACCGAACCATAACATCAGTAGTAGTCGTTAGCCCACTGCAAGCAATGTCCTTACGTGCAAGTACCTTTATTTTCCTACTGATTGATTGTTTACAATGAACGAGCGTATTAAGCGAAGCTATGTTTTTTTCAATTATTTTTTGCACACGTCACTATCACTTCTCGATCCATTCTTGATCAGTATTTCTGATAAATTGTCATTCTTACGTTAAAATTACTTTCAGAACAAGACGTGATAGCAAAGTGTGCAAAAAAGAATAATTCAACGCAAAATAATCGTTTACTTACTTTACTTACTTGACATTTGTCAAACAGTAGCGAGTTTAAGGTGGAGCGTCCCCCAATGGAGTATGAAGTCCCGGTTTCAGCTTAGTTATCATTGCAAGTTTCAAGTGTGGTCGAGACATGGACTCTATGCCCACAAGTTTTTATGACCACCCCTTGCATAGTTCCTCCGTGGTCTACACAATTGGGTTATGAGCATAAGTTTAGCAAGATCAATTTAGCATTACAAAGCCAGGAACAGGTATTGATAGTTGATTCCCTTGAAAAGATTTTTTTAGTGGAAGAGTCCATTGTTTCAAATAGTGGGTAAGAGATATTTTTTCAGCAAACTTGTTACCTTTAAGATAAAGGGTCCATGGTTAAGTACAGAGAATCAAGAAAATCTCATGTTCATTATTCAAGTAGGTGTGATGCTTCTCCTTTTAAACTAGGAATTTACAGGGTTGATAAAGCAAAACCTGATACCCTTAACTGCGGAGTGTGTCTGAAAAGAATCATGCCATTTTGAATAGCTTAAGAATCGGTTGCGTGACCTTGATGTAACATTTTAGCCAATTAGGAAGGGGCCTGCTGTGCATGTAGGAACATTAACTCTCTTGTAGGATTACGCAGTCGATATTGGGATGCTATTGAGTGACATTTTGTATTGTATGGCAACACATTTACAATGACCGAACGAGTTATTCGTATCATGTCGTGTGGAGCTTTTTGGCATTCATCCATGTCTACCAGATTTTCCTTAATTGATTCCCGACTGTGGACGAGATTAAGAAAAATGCAACCGATCCTGGGAGAGAATTTTAGAGTAGTGAAAAAAGTTTTGAGATAAGTGCGTGAGTTTCGAATGGAAATATATTCAAATTGCTTTATGTTTTCCGGACTGGCCTCTTATGTGTCTATCTATCCATCTCACTTAGTCTATATCAATTTATCTGTCAATCTAAAGGAGATAAGATTCTTGTTTTGAAAAACCATTATAACTTTTGTTTTATATTGTTGTCGTCTTTAGATCAATGTACAGAATATATAACTGGCTCGATATCAAACAACCATTCTTTTAGTATCTCAACAACAATAACCAAAACAACCTTACAAGTTCGCCTCATAGTCAACATCTTCAATAAGACCACGCTGATTTCGCGAACGTTATTCCACATACGGAATTTCGTGGCAAACATTTCGCTCGTCTATTCATTCCTGAACCAGGTGGCAATTTTGGCCAGTTTATGGCCAGAATTGACAAATCTGGCCTTTTTTAAAGCATTTGATTATGGACTTTTTAGCTTTGTCATGTATGATTCCTTTTATTCAGGCAGTCATCGTAAAACTGGGATAAAAAAACAACTGAAAAATTAAGATGAGGTAAATGTTGTATATTTTTATAATAGCAATAATGACTTACAGCACTTCTACTTCTATCTATCTAATAAAAGATAAATAATACACGATAGGCTATAGCAAGGTCAAACTTCACTCGAAATTCTATTTTGACTGAAGATGATTACTGCAACTTCTGTATTGTACAAAGAATAACTTAAAAGATATATTTTTTGTATAAATTTATTTATTTATCAGAATTAGATAAGCCTGTGCGTACCCTTATGATAAGTTTTCGTTATAATCAAAGATTTGTCAATTTAGCTCAGTCAGTAAGACAGCCTTTGGGCAATCAGTTGGTTTTGAGTCCAAATCATGGAGGGTAAGCTCAACATTTTCATATCCGTTTACACTCCTCATTTTGGTGTTCTTGTTGTTTTCGTTAGGATAGGAAAACAAAGTCAACTCCAGACTTTCTTCTGGAGCTTGATACTGTTTTTCTAACAAAATTGGCATTTGACCATTTTTAGCCATTTTTGTATGTGTATTGTTGGCCAGAAACGCCTCTATCTCCGATTTCCCCGACGTTATTCCACGTAAGGAATTCTTCACAAATACGTATTTCGCTCGCCTATAAAAACACAATTTCCTGATCTTCATTCCTGGACTCTGACCAATTCGGTGTCAGATACATAAAAGATTATTTACTTGGAATCGGTTTCAGTTTGTGATTTATCGTCGAAGACAAAATGTCCGATGTGTTCTCAGGAAGAACAAGGGAAGAAGCAACGATGCTAAGAATATCTGAAATATTTATGTCTCGTTTCAATCCTTTCTATAGACAACAGAAACAACAACTACACATATTGACAACTGTTACATTCCCCGTTTTAAAATGGCCACTGTTTCAAAGCATATGTTATTATACAGCTTGAGACGGGAAAGGTAATTCTTGAATGTAATTTGGATGCCAAGAAATATCAAATCCAGATGGCATATTTCATTTTTTTCATGTATCGATCACCATGGCCCTATGGTTCGGTAGGTTGTGGGTTCAATACATGGCTGGGTCATACCACTGACTTTTAAGATGACACTCACTGCCTCTCAGCAAAGCACAAGAGTAAGATTGAGGAAGTTTGAGGAATGGGGGACTTTCAGGCTATCTTACCCAAGACACACCCGGGAGACCATGGGTACCCAGCTAACACGGTACTCAGGATGGAGAACTCTGTTCTGAGTTACGAGACCGGGGACAAATGATTAGCCTATATCCTATACGTGAGTTACAATTTTGCAAGGTCGGAATTACGTACATGCCACCTAGGCCTGTTTGTAACCCCATAAAATATGATACTTTATGACTCTATGTTCGATTAGAGTATCATTATGCAGCACATTATCCTTGATGTTCGGTTAAGCTGGGTTAGTTAGAAAGTGAAAGTCACGTGCTGACCTATATGCAGAAATTTTCCTTCAAAAACTGTGGTTGACCAGACGAATAGTACCATGAATTAATGATTTCGTTACTATAAATCAAGGTTCAACCAATACACAAGGTCGACTTAAACTCGAATACAAACGGTTGTTTTTATGTCTAGGTATTAGATCCAGTTGCTAGGTAATGTTACAGCGGAGGGCGAAGGGAAGATATTATTGCGACCAGAATAGAATGAATATTACGGGAAAATCACGTCGAATACGACGGTTCTTGTACGATCAAGTTTGGCAACTCATTGAGTACTTTTTTACTTTAGGAGACGTCATCAGGGTCAAGAGGAATTTAGACATATCACTTCTTCCGTACTAAACGCTAGGACACGGCTGCTCAAAGGACAACCTTTGAATAACGCATCCCTTTGATTTCCTCAACGGCTATTTTGAATGGCTAAATGTAGCTTTTTTATATATAAAGATTTCAAAAAGTATAGCTATACAAGGTATTCATAAGATATTAACGTTCATAAATATCTTTATTTTCGAAGTAAAGATCTAAACGTTAAATAACGTTATCCTCGAGCTAAAGATACCGCTCTTGATATTTACATAGAAATACTCATTTTATTCATATATATAGTCTAGAAATCTTTACAACTTTGGAGACTAAAACAAAACTTGTTCAATGTCACTCATTTTCCAATAACCGTCAATGCAATTTATGAAAATTTCTTCACTGTTTTTTCCCTTTTTCGTATGTACTTCGTTATTATGGTAAACGGTGTAAATTTTGTGTTGTTTGGATCATTAGTTGTTTAACATGTAACCGTTTCGAGGATTTTAAAAACAAAACAGTTATATTCACAAGGCAACCAAGCAGTGTTGATCAAACACAACCTCCCTTTCAGCCATGTTTTGATATATAGCTTGTGTCATACATGTAGTTTGGTATTTCATTCAAGGTGTCAACATAATTGTATATGGATGTTGTTTTATATTACATATTTTATTTTTCAAAACAGGGCTTACTTACGTAGGTTAGCCCAAAATCGTATTTTGACCTTACGACTCACAATTTGGATCCTCAGAGATCATATGTGGAACTGTGGCCGATAGCAAGTAGGATGGCACGACGAGCTAGATAAATTCAGAAAGTATTGGCTTTGCGATGCCCATGACAGAGAGGTCTCATGAATCTTAGGAAAGTCTATATAAAGGCTGCTGCTGCTAATGATGATGATAAGTAAGTATAACAGACTTGAATATGTATATATATTTCATATGACATGACTATATATATGTGCGTGCGTTTTTGTATGGTATGATTATACAACATTTTAATCAGTTATAATGAAAATAAAACCTTAGTTCAAGATACCCTTTTTCAAATGATGTTTTTGTTAATCACGTACAGCATTCTTATTATCTCTTTCTTTCTTGAATCTGGCCCTTTTTAGCTATTCGAAATGGCCGTTGAAGAAACCCAAGAAAATGTATCATTCGAAGGGTTGCTGCTCTAAGTCATGAACCTGCTAAGACCGTCTGCCGAGACGAAAAGAGTTATTCAGAATAAACTGGGGGATAAATGGAAAAAATCCAATCCATTCATGCAGCGACAATTTCGATCATAAATGTAAGCTTGACAGACAAACACTAAAATTGAGGGAAGAACGTTAAAACAGCCGAGAGCAATTCATGACCGATGCCTTGGCAAAAAGGGGACCGTCGTAAAAATAAGTGGACAGTTATTGGCAGATGAATCGCATCAGATGTGTGCATTCTCTGCGCCAATCGGTACCCGACAGTTGGTAACATAGCAGCCGTTCACTCCCTATCTTGCACGAGTTCTGCTAACTCTGAACAAGTCTCGCGAATCGTTCGACAAAGTCGATATTTGTGTTTCTTTTATCGTCAGTAAATCGATCGCGATAATGGACCGGTGTGAAAATGAGAACGGCGCCCGAGAAACGAAGACGACTATTTTAAATTGCCGTATATACTCGTGTATAATTGGTAAGACAAGGTTCATTCATTCATTCCTCGTCGCTCGTAGCCAGGCCTATCGGATAGGGTGGGCATTATCGAGCGAAGTGCAGAGATTGGTCTCCGCTTCAGGGGGATAAACGGGATCGCCACAATAAGCTCTCAACATGATTCCCAGCTGCTCATGGCGCTTTCAGAGGGCCACCCATCAAGATACTAACCAGGCTGTACGTTGTTTAACTTCCATATCTTTTCTCTACTTGTCCAGCAATAAAATATGTCAATAATTCTAATATTTTAATCTAAATTGTTTGGGTTATGTTTAATAAAGTCAGAATGTCAAGCTGTTAAAAAAATTGTTTTGTATCATATTTGTGATTTGTTTATTTACTACAAAGTAAAAAAGTTGGCTGAACATTCTCCAAATCAGTTGGTTCCATAATTCTGCCAGGTGTTGTTATACTTATTGATACTTCATCGCATTTTCGAGAGGTTATCCTACAAAAGTGAGTCCTTTGTTTCAAAAGATTAAATGATGTGTTGAATAAAATAACATCCATATACAATAGATGATAATATTACTCTACATAAAAAAACAAGTACATGTATTATGATACGGTCCTAAAAATTATAAGATAAAGTTATATGGGAAAAAATCATAGCTTAAGGGGGGCTGGTTTCCAATTCACACTGCTGGGAGCCATCTTGACGTTACTTTTGATGTATGAAGTGAACATAAACTTTCTCAGGGGGCTGAACTTTAAAATACGACTACCAAAAAATTAAAAAATTTGCTAAGTGAATTAGAAAATACACCAAGAATTTTGTATTTAATTATGGCAACCAAATTCAAAATATGCCAACAAGATTTTTAGAAATATACCGAGCAAATTGAAAAAAATCGCCAAGCCTATCAAGAAATACGCAAAAAAAAAATCAAAAATACGCTGATCAAATTAAAATCCACTCCATGATTCGGTTCTTCTGTCTTATTAATTTGCAAAGCGTATTTTATAATTTGCTTGCCTCACTTTTTAAATTGCTCAGGAAAGGGTAGAGATATGTCGTGAATGATTTTGCAAAGTATGTATGGAATCGAGGCAGGTGGTCGAAGCTTCCATTATTTCCCGATCCATTTCACGTGTCGTCGTCTGTGCTGCAGCGGAAACAATGGATTTTGTCTGCAGGAACCGGGGTGTCGTTACTCCCCTATCGTGAAACAATCGTGACAGCCTTGTCAAGAAAAAAGTCGTTTTTCCTTTCGACATTTCCTTTTCTATTATTCAATCTTCACTTAACTCATTTATTTTCATTTAACAACAGCAAAAAATATTTTCGTACTCAACATCTATCTATCGATCTATCTTTCTCAGTCTGTTTGGATGTATTTATCTATCAATTAGTCTGTTCGTAACTATCAATTCATCTCAGCCATTTCATATATATTTATTGATCTTTCTATCTACATATCTATATAAGTCTTTTCATATTTATCAATCTATCTCTGTACCTGTTCATATCTATCAATCTATATCAGTATGTTTATATGTATATATATGTATATGATTAAAAATTGCGTTTTATCATATAGAAAATCTTACTTGAAATGATCTTTCGCTATTACACGGTTAATGTATCACTTGGCCTAGACAGTGTAAATATAATAAACGATTAAACAAAATGGGACCGTTGCATGAATCGAACCTGCAACCGATAGAGTAGCTGCTTCAACGTTGCTGTGCTCTTACCATTGAGCTAAACAGCCGTCGGTGATGCAGGGGCCCAAATTCTCATCTCGTTCATTCTCAGTCTACGACAATGTTGAAGGAAACGAATTGAGTAGATATAGACCGAAGGGTAAACTATAGAAGAGTGTCCAGCTTTCGTTTTCCAGCGAGCTATTATAAGGGCAGCGCACACTCGCTCCCTCTTTCTTCTACATCCCAGTCTCCTATTCCTCCAAATACTGCAACTTCTGAGGACTCGGCTTGACATACCATCCGTGATGTTAGAGGTCCAAAAATTGAATTTGAAAAATGAAGTTTAAGGTTCATATAATCGAATAGAAGAGATAGAGAAGCTGCTTTCAACCCAATTCTCCAGCAAAGGAGTAGCACAATTTTTTAAAGTTTAAAAACGTGATTTTAATGTGTTGGGACCAAGGGGTTAGTGAGTTGGGGGGACCCTAGAACATTGTTTGGCCAGGATACCGTTCATTAAGTCCACCATGCTTCACACTTAATACGTATTGCGTTCGTTACAAAAGCACATTCTTTCAACGAAGAAACATCTTTTTTTAATACTGTGGTTCTGTTTCTTTTGTCAGGGTTTCTTATATCTTCAGGTACGTGAATGAGCGTTCGCTTTGATAAGCTTGGGTTGCTGGAAGGCAAAGAAGGATTCATCAGTTTTCAAAAGAGATATCAAGGAAATAAGCTGAGTCAGCACAAAGAATTATTTGTTGAATGAGAAAAGGAAAAACGATAGAAAGTAACGGAAATAGAATAAAAGAAAAAGATAGGAATATTCATTCATTATGTCAAAGAGAAAAATAAAACAAAGTAGAGAAGATTAAGCGAAGAGAAAAAAAAAAGAAGCAAAGAAAATTGACAGAAAGAAAAAAGAAAATAAGTTCGTTTATTAAGAGAACCGAAAGTGAAGAAAGCTGAAAAAAAGAAGAGAATTTTCAACGAATGAATTAAAATTCAAATAAAAAAACGAAAGAAGTTGAAGATAAATGGGGGAAAAGAAGTAAAGAAAAGTAAAAGAAAGGAAAATGTAGGAGATCCATTTATTGAGAATCAAAGAAAAACGAAAGAAAATGAAAAAAAATGAGAGGAAGAAGAAGAAAGAAAAAATAATACTAAAAAAAAGAAGCTACTGCAGGATGGAAATCAACTCTTACTTCTAATACAGCATCTTTTGTATTGTAGATGGAATGAATAAACACGGATTAAAATATCTATTCCTGCTGTAAAAAAAAACATCGCAAATTTTTTATCAAAAACCACACATTGCTTACAGTATTTGCAGTATAAAAATATCTATTTATTAGGACAAAATTAACTTGCAAATATCAAGTGAAGAGTGTTCTTTTATGTTTGTAAGCCCTCGCATATTTGTGACGTAAATTTCCGTAGATACGTCAGACTTGGTCATTTTGATTCAGTCGGTGAGACTACCTACCAATCATTTGATCGTGATTTCAAAACAGTGTGGAAATGTTTGACTGAAGCTTGACACAAGTACAGGTCTCTCAGGAAGTCGGTTAATTAGTTTAGTGGTTAAATCCTAGGTAAATATTTTATCTTATTTCGTGAACTAAATATCAAAGGGAAGTGACTTATGCGGTTGCTTATACTGATACTAACGAATGCACGAAAGCAGGAAACTTGAACATTTAAAATTGTATTTTATTAAATCGAATTACAAAAGATATAATTTAGGGTTAGACAAACATATATACAAAACAATTTGGTGACAGTGTTATTCATGTGTATCGTTTCCCTTTACTAATTTAACGTCTGCATATTCATCCAACAGTATCTATATAAACAGATGTGTAGCAAATACGTTCTTTCATTTAAGCCACCTAAATGTAATGCAATCGGTAACTTTAGCTCTTTTTAAATGAAGATCTACGTGCAAATAGAAGTTACTCGAGAGTTTTATCTTGACAGTTGCATTGAATATTGTCCAGACCTAATATCATTTCCATTAGCAGCAGCAATAACAGCAGCCTTTTAGCGTCCATCGTCGGACATGGACCAGATCTATATATGATGAGCGTCGCAGAGCAAATACTTTCTGAACTTGACTAGTTTGTCACACCATCTTTTCCCCATCACAGTTTTGCATATGATCTCTAGGGATCCACATTGTAAGTCATGGTTCTCAGTTGGAGAGTTAATCTTCTGGTTAGGTTCGATATTTCAACTCTGTATGTGACTATCGGATGGATGCACTGGCTGTTGACCCTTCTTTTCAGAAATAATGGGATTTTCTTGTTCTTAAAGGTCAAGTTTGCTCAACTAGTTCCTTGCCAATCTAGAGTAATTCTTTGCCTGACTTCATATAAAGATATCACAAAGATTTGTTATCCTAGGTTTCTTCAGCTTTGTGTTTTTGATTTGGATCGTCGTGTCTTTTCCTCAACATTTTCGTTGTACATGTCATTTGTTTCACTGAATTTTGAACAACACCGATCACCATATCTCAGTGGTATAGTGCTCGCTTCTGTTTTGATAGGCTTAAAATGGTACTCAATGCTTCTTCGCTGAGAACCAAATGCATGGGCTACAGTTAAGGAAAATCTCGCTGAGACAAAAGAGGTTACAACCAAATAATATAAGATACACTGACGCAGCAACGTCAAGCCTAGTTTGGTGACTAATGGGGATTACTAGGTGCTGTAGGTAAGACAAAACTTCAATAGGTATGGCAAGCCGGAAACGAGTCTTATTAACAATTACCCGTACGTACTCCACTCCACGACACCAACGAGGAAGTTATAGAGAGAAAACAATGATACATACGAAATGCAGTTGGGTAGGACCAGGAAAACGAATACTGTCTTTTGATAACTGTTTCAATTGAAGCCATTATTGCATCCTTTTGAAAAACGCAGATATTTAGATTTTTATATAAAAGTGAAAAATATTCTTAAAATGGGCCACTCAATAGAAATCGTCACGCAGTCAACATATTTTGGTAGCAGGTCGCATAGAAGGGTGCTGAATTTTTTTAAAATGTGAAAAGGGGTTATCAATGATTAAGTTATTCCTCTCGGCCTTTGTTGGGAAATGATCCCCCCCAAAAGGTATGAATATTAAAAAATGCGTTAAGCAAGAACTTACGTTGCGAATTTAACCCACTGCTAAGAACCTGCATGCATGCGTTTACTAGTAAAATCTTCAATACTTCTGGCTGTGCAGGTGTCATCTCACACCGGCTATACTTTGAAGCGAAATGGACGGGAAACTTTTGGAAAATTGGATGGGAAAAGAAAAGAAGGGTCCGAGAGAGAAAGAGAGAACTTTGTTTTATTCAAGTGAAGAAGAGAAAAATAGGGGAAGAAAGAAAAAAAAACTGAATGAGAGAGAGGGGGAAAGGGGAGAGAGAAAAGAAAAAAGTTGAGAGAAGGGGGGGTAGAGAGAAGGGAAAATAAATATGAGAAAGAAGAAAGGGCCAAAAGAGAGAGAAAAGTTTATTTCCGAAAACGAGAAAGAGAGAAATGGGGGGGGAGAAAAAGGCAGAATAATGTAAAGAGAATAAGACCAGAGAGAGAGAGAAAGAGAGAGAAAGGGACAGAGTGAAAGGGACTGAAGTGGAAGAGAGAATAAACTTTTGAATTTACTGCCCTAAAGCTTCTTAGGTGCGACCTGTTTGCATGATGCAGAAATAGCCAGCCAGACCAACTTAACAACTGAAAAAGTTTCTAAAAAAACAACGTGCATTTTGATTAGACTAGTCCTACCCCCTCGGTGAGGGTATGAAAATCAGACACCGAGTTCCAGATATCCAATCAGTGTAGCCCGACGTATAGCCAGACCAACCAACCAAGTGGGCGAAGGAACCTTCTCTTTTTGATCGTGTGTGTGTGTGTCTATGTGTGTGTGCGTACGCATGTATGGGTGTGTCCGTGTCCGGGAGTTCCTGGTCATATTTGGGGGGCTACCACGTGGTAAATTTGCATGAGTACACCACTAAGTACGATCTAAAAATGGTATTTTCGTTTGTTTTTGCTGTTTGTTCTTTGTTTGTTTGTTTTTGTTTTGTTTTTGTTTTTTCAGAGCATTCCTTTTACGGTAAATCTGGATCAATGTGCCGGTATTTTTTCCAGATAATTTCAGATAGAAGATCTATCTTTTTAGATGATTTTAGATAGTTTTCCCAGATAATTTTAGATATGTTAAAGATAATTTTAGTTGTTTTTTATAGATAATTAATTCTGGCCTACGTGCGAGTTACCGTGATTCATTTATGCGAGGTACGGATATAAAATCGTGTCTTCCTCTCTATTGCTGAGCAGCACCCTGGTTCACGATCTCTCAGCTTTGATACGACGTACAATTTATGTTTCCTTCCTTCGGGTTCATTAATATTTACTGAACTATCTTTTTTTTATTTTGTATAGGTCAACTTTATTTCAGCATGATATTTGTTCTGTATGCTTTAGAGTATTTCGTGTTATGAGAGAAGAACCCAAAACCCATATCCTTCCCGGATTATTTTTTTATGTTCTCCTTTTTGTCGCTCGAAATGCACTTGACTTCCCAGTATCGGTTTTTTAGGAACTATTTCCTCTTCTTTTTCTCACTATATCGATTATTTATTCTGTGAACGTTAATGTTGTATGGCGTTGAAAAATGATTGCATTAAAAGCTTTTTATCTTAAAAAGCCCACCCCACCACACCGTACAAGTAAATAAACAGTTGTTTTAGATTCATAGATTTTTATCGTCTGCTTCAGTTAAAATCGGCAAGAAAAACAGTGAAAAAATGGAGGGAAGAAGATTCCATTTTTTTTTACTGGTGTTGCATGATGGGATTGATCAAAGCAACTTGATTCTTCCCTATCTCTTTCCGTCGCATTAGTCAGACCGGATAAAGCTTGCGTTCGACTTGTAACGTATTTTTCTAGCCAATGATTTGTAGCTGACAGTAAAAAAGGAGAGAAAGAAGAAACGGGAATGGTGCATTTTAACTGCATGGGACTGATACCTTTGTAGGGGAAAAAAGGAAAAGGGGAAAAAATACGTCGGAAAAAAAGATCAGGGAGTCAGATGTATCTTTAAAGTCTGCAGTTCATGTGATACAACATTGTGTTTGAGGATAAAATGAAAAAACAAAAATAGGTCTGGTTAGTCACTCGATAGAAACCGTCACGTGACTGACGTTTCTTTTGCAGCATGCTGTGTTGGGATGATCAATTAAAAAATTGGAAAAGGTGGTGATCAATGATGAAGTTACTTCTCTCAATTTTTGTTGGTCAGTAATCACTAAGAACTTTGAATTTTCAACAAAAAAAAAACAATCAAGCACCAATTCAGGGACCAATTTTGCATAAAACTAGATTGCAAACTGAGCCACCCACTCAAAACCTATTTAGGAAGTGGAGATCATCAAAAACAAAATAGTTTTCCGTAGATATAATAAGGAAAAGATGTTTAAATCTTTAGCCCCCTGCGTCCATTGTTGGGACCTGTGAGCGTTATATAAGCGTAGCCAACTAACCGGACCAACTTGAAAACTGAAGAAATCTATGTTGACTGCCTTGATTGGCAGTTTCAAACTACTAGAGAGTAAATTAAAAAACAATCTTATCTTTCAAGTTGTTATTTCATCTAAAGCTCGTTATCGCACACTCGCAAAAAATCCTCTAAAATACCTTCATTCAAAAGGCAAAGAGCCTATTCCTCTTCAGATAAGTCTAATTTTTGTGAAATGTTTGGGTATTATGATTGGTGAAAAGGACTGGACCAAGGATAGGACTATTGTCTCTCTGTTTCTCTAAATTTCACCAGAAAGTATTCAACTGTCAGATATTTCTAAAAGATCTAACTTTACATCAAGGAATCTTTTCATTTCAAGTGTTTTTATTTTGTTTTATTTATATTATTTATTCCTTTTCTCATCTCCCATTTATATTTGGGAATTCTTACTTTATAAGATACTGTAGAGGTGCACCCTTGCAAATGGAGCCCTGGGTGAATGCTTGTGTTGCAAGTACTTTAAACGAGCCCTGTCAGTGAATGTTAGAATAGAATACGTGGTTCAGTGACCTTGAATATCCAACTTCAACTAAATAAATCTGTTTGGGTGGGGGGGTGTATGCGTGCGTGCGTGTGTGTGTGTGTGTGTGTGTGTGTGTGTGTGTGTGTGCACTGTGATTAGTCGTCAACTAGCCAGCGTACAAAGTTAACATTCGTCAGACATATCTGTCAACACACAAGGCATTGCAGTGCCGACTTAGAAGTTATTCCCATCGGGGGTCAAGATAAATCTAATGGGAATTAAAAAAAAAAACAATGGATAATTCAAAAATCTTCAAAAATTTTAGATATAAGATATCCAAGTTGGCAGGATCTAAATTGGCAACGCTAAAAGAAGTAACGGAAATAAATAGGCATTCGACGGAGACAAAATTATTTCACATGACAATTATAGTAGGCTTCTCCACACGGCATAGAGACCAGGTCCTTCCAAACATGCACCTTCGGAAAGAAACAAGATCATAAAAAGACAAAAAAACTCACAAAGTATGATTTAAACGAGAGAAATTGAGTCGAAAATCCCTCTTCTTTCAAAAATATTGAAATAATAAATATTTTGAAATGACAATGAAAGACATAAAATACACAACATTAAACTCATGAAAAGCATTTTTTTATATTTAATATCATCTGATTAATTTTTTTTTTATAAATGAAATTTCCCCTGTAATAATCGGAAAGTGCTATTCTGGATAATGGTTGGATGTAATTCTGAACAGGAAATATTTGTTTTATCCGAGGGCTGAAGGTTTTATGCTGATGTCCTATTTTATTTATGTTTCCTGGATGCAGACCTTGGAGGGGGAACACGTGACTGATTTGAGAATCAGGCACCGGATCGTGTTGGAAGCCGGGAAGAAATAAAAACAAAATGAAAGGACAAAGTGAAAACCTCACCGTGGCATTACTACTCTAATAAAACCGGAATTAAAAGATCTGGATCGTTCTCAAGTATCAAGTCGGTTAAAATATTCACGAAGAACACTACTGCATGCAGCATCGATTATCATAGCCTGGTGCTAAAGTGGTGGACTCTGGTTCAATCCGTCACTAAATTATCCAAAAGATTTTTGAAATGGTACCCAATGACTTTTTTCTCAGCTCAGTTTCCATTTCTTATTCACAGTCTTTTTTTCACAAGCCCTTTCCGCATGTATAATACGCACGAATAAAAGGTCCATCTCCAAATGCCTTCAGAGCATTAAGTTCAAACATAGAAAAGACCTTTCACAAACTTGAATAACCAAAAACCTCACTTGGATCACTGTCGCCCATTGGAGTGTTAGCTTCCGGATCAGTGGACCATCGTTCAATCCACTGACGAGTCATACCATACAACTTTTGAAATGGTACTCAATGACTCTCCGTCGCGAGATCAATACAAAGATTTAGGAATCTCTCTCTGAGTCTAATGGGTTACGACTAAAACATGTACAATACACCGGCCCCCGTAAGATCGCTAAATTTAAGCAAGGTTGAGTCTAGACAGTACCTAGATGGATGATCACTCTGCCGTAGGTACAATGAAGCTTTAACGGGGTTGGTAATCTGAAAATGAGTCTAACTAACAATTGGTCGTGTACACCTTGATGGGGGTTTAAGTGGACAAAAATAATACACACCAAAATAAAGAATCTAATATCTTTTTACACGTATTTAAATTTGGTGCATACAAGCTCATTACTCACGAATGATTAATATGAAAACAAGTCTGGTTAATCACTCAATAGAAACCGTAACATGACCAACGTCTTTTGACAGCACACCGTGTTCGAAGTGATCAATTAAAAATAGTTTTAAAAAAAGTTATCAACGAATAATTACTTCACTCGTCTTTTGTTGCGCGGTGATCCCCCCAAAATCTGAATTTTTAAAAAATCAACAATGCTGGACACAAACTAACGGATCAATTTAGCAAGAACTTAGATTTTAAAATGAACCCCCCCAAAACCTATTTATTTAAAAAACAAAAAAAAGTTTTTTCTAGATACAATAAGGAATGAATGTTGGGAATTTAGGCCCTCTAGCTCCATTGGTCCAACGAGAGACATAACGAGGCGGACAGACAGACATCAGGATCGGCTTGATGACAGTTTTTGTGGCAGATTTGGTTGACTGTTCCTAATTCATAATAACAAAGATTTATATTGCAAAGACCGAAATTATTGATTCTAAATGAAAAGAAATAACTAGGTTGAATCTCTGTCGCAGTTTGACTTGAGGCTAAAAACCCCCAAAGAGACATTTTTCATGTTCGATTAAAATTTGCCAGACAAAACCTAGGCTTTACTTTTCAATTATTGTACTTATTTTGTTCACTTCGAATATATTTCTGGGTGAAATTTATTATCTTTTTTTATCCAAGAACTCGGTGATTTAAATACTTGCTATTTATTTTGCATGAATTATTAATAATCAACTTAAATGGGTTTTTTCTTTGTTAAAAAAAGAAACTAAAAAAATTATTTCGGAAGGAGGTGGGTAGAAGATATTTCTGTCAGCAAATTTGTTACCTTTAACTGCTATAGTTTATTATTAGGAAGAGAGAAACAATATACCTGTAAATACCTGGGATTTTTTCCTGTAGATTAACTAATAATAGTGATAAATAGTAATAATGATTAGATAGTAATATTGGATTAAACAACGAGATGGAATTGGGTAATTTCAAGGTCTTGAGAAATAACAATACAAAATAGAAACGGGGAATGAGCAACGGCACTTCGGGTGCCTGTCTCCTCAGAGTCTATTTCACTTATCATAAACGTGTCGAATAAGTGATAATGTGATACGTGTAGCGCAAGCAAGTGTAAATGAAGCCGTGGCCAGCATAAGGTCACTATTTACCTATGTTACGCCGAATCGACGGATTGCCACATAGGAGAAATTTACTTTAGAAATTCAATTTAATTAATTCATTCAAATTGATTAATTTAGAATTTTTTTGATATAAAATGTTCGATTTTACTTTGATTACATAAACTTTTGATTGCAAAAAAAGTAGTTGTTTTTAATCCTTGATTTGATTAAATAGAACTTTTCATCAAATTAAAATTAAGTATTTACTTACTCTCAGTCGAAAGAAAAGTTAATACTTTACCGATAATGCATTCTTGTCGATAAGGCGTACCGTATATAAACTAGGATTGGCAAAGGGCTGAAGGTATTGACGTTGTTATCAGAATTCAGACTAAGCAACGAAAAATAACCGAGATTAGGCATAATAAATATATGGAAGCTTATCGAAAGCTTAGAGGGAAGCAAATAATAGGATTTTGACACATCAAAACGGTTCTGTACCAGCTAAAAAATAGCGACTTGCAGATAAAAGCACTGTAAACCTGTTTTTTTTTTCCTACCATGAGATTATTGCACGATTATATATTTCATATTAATTCATAGACGGGTTCGGGGAGGACTGATTTTGGTTTATATGACCTATATTTCCAAACAGCACCAGGTATTCCCAGCCGGTCAACCATCCATGCACTGACCAGACTCAGTATTGCTTACCTCCGATGATCGTACGAGAACCAGTGAACCAATGCACATAGGTCATAATATTCATTCCCTATTACCGTAATTCACCTCGTATAATCTGCACTCTTACCTGCAAAACTTTGGTCTGAAAAATCTATTTGCTTATTATCAACGGAAACACGATTGTCGTACATATATATATATATATATATATATATATATATATATATATATATATATATATATATATATATATATATATATATATATATATATATATATATATATATAACTGTATACGTGGAATAATGCAAATTTTCATTCGAAATTGAAGCTTAATTTGTGGGTGCGGATTATTTATGGCAGCGGATTATACATTGGGAAATACAATACATCTGAGCAACACACGTTCCACTAGAGACCTGCATATCTCAAGAAATGCATTAGTTATTCATATATGTATATATTTATATTGTAAGAGATGGTCTGAGATATTAAACTCTATATGTGCATGGAAACTAAAGCATTGAAAATAACTGCTAACAACTGAAAGTCTATAAGATTTCTGGTGAGCTTGTTATGTAGCGATTAGCTCCAGTATAATCCTACAATTCATAGTGAGAGTGAAGATTCCTGAAGGCCTTCTGAGGAAAAATTCTATTAAAAATTTATGTATTTAATTTACATAACATTATATATTTCATCAATTATCATATTAAATCAATTTTTCTTGAATTATTAATCGTATAATGATGATAATACTGTTTGTTTTGTGTCGATATAGAATCCGGCAATATTAAAGTATTATGATTGTTAGGAAAATTTATTTCACATGTTTCGCCTATGCAGCTTCAAAAAAGTATTGTTCAGCTCACGTTCTGCGCCGTGTCGTCATGGACAAGGCAGATATCATTTAGGTTCTGTCATCTTTGTTTCGTTGAAGCAGTTACAATACAACGTCTTTTATAAAAATGATATTGCAACATACTCATCAATTAAATGCTGGTGTAATGAAATCAGAGAATCTATTTCGAATTCCGGCCTGTTCATATGAGATTCTTGCTAATACTTTTGCGAAAGATATGAATGTAAGTTTTCCTGCATTTTGTCCCATCTCTAGTCTTCATAACTATGGTCATGTCACTGGTATGCAATGATAATAAATTTAAAGCGGAAGCCAACAAATACATGATCAAATTTTTCTTATCCCTCACCTGTTAAATCAATGACGGCAAAATGATTCCATCTATTTTCAGCTTTTATAGATAAAGACGATTATTCAATATACGAGTGTTTCTTAAACTATTCCTGTGTCCTTCATCTTTGATTATTTATAACAGAATCTCGAAAATTTCCTTCGCGTTTTCATCATTTTCATCTTTTCCTCCTTTGTAAATACTTCTATATGTAATTCACGTTGCATCATGAGCAAAAGGCGTAAATTAACCTATTTCTTAAGTGTTAATCTTATTCGGGTTTTTCGAACATTGTAAAAAATATGTGAAGAAAACTAGGAGTAACAAAAATATAATGATAAAGATTTATGCATTATGTATAAATTATGATATTATGAAATTAGAAATAATATGAGTCAATAATTATCGATTACTCTACGGGTAACTCCAAGATATACGGTCGTAAAATTTTGAGTTAATGCTTTATCGTCTATATTGATACGGGAAACCGCCCTCTGATCTTTGGCTACTGTATGTAGAACCGTCGATTTTCTAACTTTAAGTTTTATTTACTGTTGGTCAATCCAAAATGATGTAAAAAAAATAAATGAAAATCGTAGCTATTATGAGAGTAACTTTTTGAGTTTGTGTTAGCAAGAGTATTGTTTAAAATTGCTCTGCAGGTTAAATGTAGCCTCTTTTATTTTTTGGAAACTAACAATTGAGATTCAGTTTATGCTTATTTTTTATGCCTAGTAATTCCTAATGACTGAGATCCTAATATTTGAATAGCAAATAAATAATTTTCTGTACTTTATGGAGATAAATAGTAGTTTAAACTATACTTTTTGGTAAAGAATAGGGTCAGTTCACATACTTTTCAGTTTCTGTAGGAAACCTTTTTTATATTAATTGTTTAAATAACATTATATCAATACTAAAACCCAAAATCGAACCCCATTCGAAATAAATGCAGTGATTGTAATTTTTAAAAAATGAATGATAATTTCAACTTGCTCGATAGTTATATAGTTATGTACACAACACAGCTTACGGCACGGTGACGATAGCCGTTTTAAGCTCCCGTACTTTGAGATAATGGGTGTTACTTTTTGTTAAGTTCTTGAAATGCCTTTTGTGCTTCCAAAATCACGAAATTATTTAGAAAGTAAAGTTTATAACCATTTAGACTGAAACGCCAAAAACTTTATTTTTTTTTACTCATTTTTGGTCAGGGAAAAACGTTCCGATAAAGGGTTTAAGCAAATCTTTATTATATATTATATATTGTCAAATTGAAAACACAACAAAAGTAAACAATCTGCAACAGAATAAACCCATAAAAGCAGATAAGAAAGTTTTGACACTTAAAAGGATTGCACGGCGCAAAGAACCGAATTCTGTACAGATGATGCGGAAAGGCGAATTCCTAGTAAGATAATATTAAATAAAGAACTGATAAAACTAGTAAAGATATCCTTTCTTGAAGTTCCTTCCCTTCAGGGTTGCAGGGAACAAATTGCACTTAGTAGCAGTGAGGCTTTTGAAGAGAGGCAGATTTCGCTTAAAATTAGCCCGAAGCATCCATATCTCGCATAAATGAATCATTGTAGCACGCTCGCATACTAGAACTAATTATCCAAAAAATGATTAAAATTATCTGAAAAAATAGATCTTTTACTTAAAATTTTGGCATTGTTAACGATAGAGACCATAAACATAGAACGAAGTTAGATAATAAGAGGCTACGAAGAGAAGGGTGAAGAAAAGCAGTTTATAAATAGGGTACGAAGAGCGAGGGGATAAAAAACAGATGGGGAGTTTTAAAGGAGGGTAGGACGGGGAAGGGTAGAAAAGAAAGATAGTTTGATAAGAAAATATTAAGGAAGAGGTGGGAAAGAAAGTTAGGCAGTTTTCTGAGGGGACAGGAAGATTTTCATGTATGGAAGTAATCGGTGTTTGTATAAAATGTAGATAAAATCATAGAGTGGCAACGAAAATGAGAAAGAATAAGGGGAATAGTGATAAGATGTAGGTGGAGGGTGAAAGAAGACAAGAGACATGATATTATAGATATTCTTCGTTGTCAAAATGTTGGAAATCTCATGGGTCCAGCAAGTGGTCATTATTGAAAGATCGCCACGATCACCATTACATCCAATTATACTGCAAATTAACAGCAAATTAACTGCAAAAAACATATAAAATAATTTTAGACGAACTTATTTCTCATCATGTATAACAAGGTCGGACTATTTCCCTCGTCTATGATCTCATTTGTTCAAAATGTTTTGTATGTGAACCCTCCAGCCTTATCACTTGGTAACGTGTGAGCTTTTCTAAGAAGTCCCTTATTATGAGAGGCTTCCAGGTGCTACTAATATTGATGCTGAGTCGACACACATACCTTTTTCAGCCGAACCGATCAGCTGTAATATTTCACAGATATATCATAATCTTGTAAATAGATGCTTAAATAGATGAATTATATTCCACGTTGCTATGTCTATCACGAATCACAAGTTTGTTTTTTTTTCAATCGTGTAAATAAATGATTCAATAATGAATTATAACCTTACATTTTAATATTGTTGATTCACATATTTTTTAAGTCTTGTAAACGAATAATTGAATAAATGAATTTTAACTTTACATTTCATATTGCTGAGGTTCACGTATCTTTAAATCTTGTAAATAAATACTTCAATAAATAAATCATAATCTTACTTCTCATATTGTTATAGTTGACATATTCTTAAATCTCGTAAATAAATAATTAGATAGATAAATTACATTTCATATTATGGTTCACAAGTTTTCATTCATTTCATTCATCATAATCATCACCATCAGTCTTTTAACGTCTGTTGTTGGACATAGACCTTCCCCAGGATTCGCCACACTTCTCTATCATGGGCGTCGCGGAGCCAGTACTTTCTGAACTTGTCTAGGTCGTCCCTCCATCTAATATTCTGCCGGCCTCGGTTGCACATATGATCACGGGGGATCCATGTCTTGAGTCGTGATGTCCATCGGTTGTCCGCCATTCTTGCAACATGGCCAACCCACCGCCATTTGAGATTTTAATGGATTCTATGATGTCCCTGACTCTTGTCTTTTCTCGGATGTACTGTGCTGTCTTTGTGGTCTTTCCATGTGAGGCCCAGCATAATTCTTTCACGTGCACGTTGCATGGTTCTCAATTTGCAGATCTGTTTCTTGGTTAGGTTCCATGTTTCAGCTCTATGACTATTGAGAGGATGCATTGGTTATACACCCTACTTTTTAGAATTAATGGGATATTTTATAAAATTCTTCTTTTAACAAAAACTAAATACAAAGAAAGCAATTTCAGCCACTCTTTTAAAAAAATCGGTGATTGATCGGAATCAGTCCCAATAAAACTATCCGTTTTTATACACGTTAATGTGTCACTGTTATTTGAGTATGACGTCACTGTTTGGTCTGGTCGTTGTCATCGGCAAGTCAAAGCTTAAAACTGATGATGAATTCTCCTCCATTACTAGAAACCTAAATCAGGTCGACTTATTTTGCTAAAGTTTGCAAATTCCATGCAATTTTGTAATAATATTAACGTACGGCAATGATAAATTTGATTTATTACATAACAGGCGTTTTCTACGGGAATACATCTAAAATAGAGTAAAAAGATATCTTGAAGTATTTAGAAATCAAAAGAAGCATTTTAGAGGAGGTTTACCGGAATACTGCTGCCAATTTTCAAGTCAAAGACCAAACGGTACGGCTAGGTGTGATTGAACACACAAACAAATTGATACAAAATACAGACACAAACACAATCACATTTTTTAAGTATTGAACCCTCTACCATCTCTGATGGCTACGGTTGTTCGATAAAAATGAAGATAATGCATTCGTTTAACAAGCCAATGTACGCTGCTTCCTTCAGCTTTCTTATTCCTCAACGAAGTCCCTTATGAATCATCTCAACATCATCCCAGAGGGTTTTGCCGAACCTAGTTTTTAAAAAAGGTGATGGAGGTTTCTGAACATTTGTTGTTCACCTTTTGTTCACCTCCCGAACTCAACCAATTATCGATTTCAAATTCTGTCGCCATTGCAACCTTCTTCCGCAACAAATTCAAAAGGTCATTTTCAACATGCTCACTCATAATGGATCTCAGATTCTCTGTCCGATTTGAGGACAGGTTAATTTCCTGGACACTTACCAAATCCATCTTAGCGGGAGATTGAATCTAACTTTTCAAAAATTGTGCAGACCACGAGACATACGGTCCATTTTTCCTCAATGAGTCAGAAGAGATCAAATTCCTCAAACGTGTCAAATACGGAGTGTCACAAAAGTGATGCCCGATTTCTGAGTTCTAGAGGAAATAACTAGATATTATCCCAGCTCGACGTATAGGAATAGCACTCATGGATAATCAGTATTAACAACAGCGATATCATTTTAGCATCCGTCGTTGGACATGCACCTTCTCCAAGATTCGCCAGATCACCCTATCTGGGGTATCATGGAGCCAATACCTTCCGAAGTTGTATAGTTCGTCACGGTATCTCATATTTTGCTGGTTACAATTTCGCATATGATCTTTGGTAATCTAAGTCGTGAGTTATGATTTCTAGCTGTCGTCCGACATCCTTGCAATATTACCAACGTATTAACATTTGTGTTTTCTGAAGGATTCTATGATGCCTTTGGCTTCTGTTTGTTCTTTGATACACTGGTCTGTCTTTTAATCTCTCCATGTGATGTTGAACATGATTCTCTTCCGTGCACGTTGCATGGTTCTCAGTTTGAGAGCCAATCTTCTGGTTAGGCTCCATGTTTCAGACTCCATGGTTGACTATCGGGGGAGTTGCATTGGTTGTATTCACTTCTTTTTAGGATTAATGGGATTTTTCAGCAGTTGCAATGCACCAATCCTATAATATTGCTTTACTGGATCAACCTTATGTACAGGCGACATGGTCAGTAGCCTGGGAAACCAAACGCTATGGGATGTGTTTGGAAGAAAAAAATTTTTCATTCACAAATGGAACAAAAATTAAAACAGGCCTGGTTAGTCAATTAATAGAAACCGTTATGTCACCAACGCCTTTGGCAGCATGTCATGTTTGGAATTCAAAAATTTGAAAAAAAAAGGTGATCAGTGAGTGAGTTACTCTTCTCATCTTTTGTTGTGCAGTGATCACTAGAAATTTCTGAATTTCCACAATACAAGCAAACATGAACAGGGTATCAATTTAGCATAAACTTACATAGCAAATTGACCTCCACTACATTATGAATTAAAAAAAACGAAAAAGTTTTTTGTAGATATACTAGGGAGTAAAATATAAATTTTCAGTCCTCTTGGTCCGTCGGTACAGTCTATACACGTAATACATACATAGCCAACCAGACAGGTAGCCAGACCACCTTGAAAACTGGAAAACATTTGTTGACAGTTCTAGCTGACGGTTCCCAATTGTCAAAAAAAGGAAAATACCCTGAGAAGTCAGATACTTAAGGAATATCTGACAGTTTTGACGAGACTGGGAGAAACAATTAATAAAAGAAATTCTCGTGACTTTTTATTCCTATATATTTATTCTTCTGGCTGTAAAACATAACTAAATAATACTATTCCTCAAAGGGCATCAAAGTTCAGCTTGCTCGGGGCATCGAAAACGCTGAGGCCGGCTTTCGTTCAATCAACAGTTGTAGCTAGGCACTTCTCGGAGCGAAACATCCAAGGGCAAAAAAATTTGATTTTATTATGAAACACTCTTTAGCTCATCACGATCAACCAGCTGCATAGTTCAAGTCTTTGCTTATCGGATTCCAACCCATAATAGAAATACATTGGATGCTGCGTAACGCTGGCAACCCTTTAAAGGCGTCCCCTTTAAACTGGTTAATATCGTTCCAAAACGATATGAACATGGAAAGGAGATAGGTACCACCGTTAACAAAAATATGAGCACGTCTATGAGCTCACAGGAATACCAAAAAGAAGGGAGCTTGAGGGTAAATATGTGTATAAAACATTGCAGAAGGCTGAAATTGGGGCTACCGACTTATATTTTGAAAATTAGAAACTATTTGCTAAATTGAACGGTTAAATTTATTTTTTGTTTCCATTGTCTGAAAGTTTGTTCGAATTTTTTTTTTTGGCAAACTACTACTCCATCCAAATTCATTAAAAATGATTACATGATGCTGATACCCCGAGTATAGAAGGGGTAGGGCTTGTTTGGGTGCATGTCTTACTCAACCACAACTGCTACTTTCATTTCATTGACCAAATATGTGAAGAAAAAATACCCAAAACTTTTACAGAATTTTATTTTAAGGAATCTGTCTGCCATTCGCAATAAAAAAGATTGGAAGAGATTCTGGTTTTACAATATTTGTTTTTTACATTTATAACTGGAAATTCGCTAATTTCTGGACGATGAGGAAAAAATGTAGCTTTCTTTTCCTCTTTCAGCTTCCGTACTTTAAATCTCTGGACTAGTTTTTGTTTTGTCTCAAAAAAAATTGTTTGCTTCCAGATCCATAGAACTTTTTGAAAATATACCAACCTGCCCCAATGAAATATCTTTTGTACAGAACGATTACTTTTGGATAAGAAAGATTTTTTGGAATAAATTTCGATTCAACCACTCAAGGCATTTTTTCTATTACCATAAGATTTGCAAAATAACTGCTTAGACTGAAAGAAGACCCTAAATAAAGAGAACCCTACGAGGACAAATATCAATAGTTAGAGACCTAGATTGGCTCTTATGTGTATGGGGGACGATTTTTTCCATCAGTTTATATTCGCTGATGCGTTCTTGTGTTCGTTATTTTCGGTTAGTGTATATGAGTATGTGTGCCTTATAATGGTAGAAAATAATGAAAGGTTTAATTGGATAATATATGTTTGCTGACGGACAGGTATATTCCTAGGTGGGTGAGTGACAGACTGAGTGTCAAAGATAGGTAAGGCACTTGAAAGGGGTGGGGATCATTTCGACTGACTTCGTTGCACCATAAGTGCCGGAATTCAGCCTGGTTGCTCATCGCAGAGGTAAAAGCTACGTTTCCTTCTGGCCACTGGCCAGATATTATCGATTGTCTCTGAAACCATTTCTCATTTCAACCCTTTTTCCAGCCCTCCTACCCCTCTGTCTGTCTGTCTGTCTGTCTGTTCTCTTTCTCTCTCTCTCTCTCTCTCTCTCTCTCTCTCTCTCTCTCTCTCTCTCTCTCTCTGTTCCAAAGCTTTTCTCACTTTCTTCTTTTCTTTTCCTCTCTCTGATGCTTACAATACTATGACATCATCAACAGCAACAGCCATTATGAGCCCATAGCTGGACAAAAGCCTTTTTCATGACGATAGTAACCTTATTTTTCCTTTCGATTTTATTTTTTGTTTCGTCTTCCTCTCCCTTATACCCATTTAGTTTTTTCCGTCGCCATTCTTCTGATCTAGTGACGTAACGGAGCAAGGGGGTAGGAGGCTACTAGGTAACGCCCCCCTGGGCCCCAAAAGGAGAGCGAGTGCGAAAGCTTTATAGATGATAATTTACCTCCGATAGATCTCATCAAATGTTGCAGGGAACCCTCAAGTAGACAAGTCTCCCTGGTCCCTCAAATCTCTAGTTTCGCCTCTGGTCAGATCATATTCTCTCTCTCTCTCTCTCTCTCTCTCTCTCTCTCTCTCTCTCTCTCTCTCTCTCTCTCTCTCTCTCTCTCTCTCTCTCTGTATTCAACAGTAATAACCATGGCAATAACCTGCGTCGTTGTTTACGACTCGCAATAGCGTCATCGTTACAAGTATTAAAGCAAAGCCCGTAACTTTTCCAGTAATGACACTCTGATTAGACTCGCCGATGGCAACACCGTGAGGAGACCGCTTATAACCTGCGTTCAGATTCTGGTTAATTTCCTGACACAAGTCACATTTGTGATGGAGAAAAGATAGACAGAGATCCGTGCATTATGTTCATCAAAAAGGGAGATAAGAGCCATGTTATTGCAGTTTATATCACAGTAGGTTGCCTTTGCTCAAGTCTTGTTAGAGGCAATAATTTATTTCTAATCATAACTGAACGAAGGAATCAAGAAATTTGGTCTCCATGAAAAATTTAGAAAAACAGATAGCATGCACAACAAACTAAATATTTTGTCAAAATTGAATATACTGTCAAAATACAATTATACGTACTGATATTGACATTCAAAAAAAATCTAGTTTGTATGAATTTACTTTCAAGCAATTATCGCCGTACGTTTGAATAATATGCATATTGTTTTACTGAGATAGGTTGAAATGATATATGTCTAAAAATGATTATTTACCACGTGATAACTACAGACCAATGAAAATGCATTTAAATTTCAACTTTGTCTTATATCCTGCCTAATTCGTAATTCAAATAAAAAACAGACAAATCTCCACCAGTTGCAGCTTTTGTCGCTGTCTAGACGTCCGCCATCCGACTCACGCATATACATACGCAAATACACACGCATATACACACGCATAAACGGGTGTGCCTGACACTCTCTCATTCATGTCCATTGCCAACGAAGGCTGTAAGTAACTTACACACATATCCACACGCTTGCACACACACATACACTTCACGACAAAATAAACGCATACATGACAACTACTTAAGAATTTTAATTTCATCAACTCCTCCGTTCCCTTTCAAACTGATGAATATTTCTCGATGCAAAGGACATTGCTTTTTAATCATTCATTCATTGTTATGGTTCTATAAACAGATATTACGTACTTCGGTATTTTTGTCTTTCCATTCATCATGTTCTGGAAAGAATGGATGGTCCACGACTTGGGATAGATAAATACCTTCTGGAAAATACAACTCTACGTTAAGTACCTTTTTTATTTTTGCTAACATCAGGGATGTATTAATAGCGCGTAAATATGATGAAACTACGAACATTGACAACTACAGCAACGACAGCTCACACCACAGCAATTTGCTTACCAGCTAGAAACAAAACTTACTTGTCAAGTTGTCAAAAGATGAGTTTTCGTAACCTAAAGACACTTTCGAAAATGACCGATGTAACATTCAGCGGCACACAAAAACTGTCTCCCTGGAAGACATTACGGATGAAAACAAAAAGAACTATCCTTTCTAACCTAGCACATGGAATGGAATTAAAAAGGAAGAGGGAGACATGCAAATAAAACCGGAAAATTTCCCACGTCAAACTAAAGACGCATCGGACAGCAAAAATACAATTTTCGACATGAAAATTCGATCATTTATGCACCAGTGATTCTCCGAATTAAACTCAATTTCTACTAATAGGAAAGAAATTCTGAAGCAGAAGTTTCGAACTGCGGCAATTTCCCTCGACTGACAGAGACGCAAAGCCCGCCATTTATCTTTTCTTTTTGATACCACACGACGGTCACCCAAATCGACAAGAAATGCGCGTACAACAAATGCAAAACAAATTTAATACACTGTCCAAATTTTCTGTGGTGAATGGCATACATTAGTAATTCATATACACAGATTATGATGAAAATAAAACCGATTTAGATTAACTCTTGATGACATATGGAAAGCAATACTACCAGACACCTTCTTTCATCCCGCTGACACGATGCAACCAGCATGAAGTTTCCGATCGACAAAAAGAAAAACTATGCTCACGTGAACTAGTAAGGTCATATGAAGAATTGGACAAAACAGAGATACATACGACCATACGATAATACAAATAAACATACTAATTTGAATATATAGTTTTTTATATGGATACATGTTAAATACATATTTGTTCTTACAGTTGAATCGTTTCTTGGTCCATTTCGTTGAACCTTGTACATGGTCAAATTAAATACACGGATAATTGCTGAACCCTACAAAATATCCACGATGTAATACTTCAGTGATTACACATTTTCATTTTCACTCCTCAGGTCCCAATTGTGATTAATGAAAATTCTATTACGGAATAGAACCACAAGTTTTGTAAAAACTATGTAAGTACTCTGCTACTTGATGTTTCGGATTTGGCGTTAGTTTTCTGTGTGATTGGAGAATGAATGGCTTCAGTCCTGTTTCTGTATGCAGTGGTACGGGGCGTGTGCCTGGGCGATGCGTATGGAGATCCTTAGATGTCTAATCGTCTGAATCCCCCGCTCGGCTCAGAATCAGCTTGGCTGAAGGAGCTGCCGGAAAGACATCAAATTGAGCGTCAAAGTGTCTGAAGGGGCTCCACACTCTGCTTTCTTTTTAATCTTCAAGACTGGTTGCTCTCCCAAGGCTAGAGAGCACAATCTGCTCTGCTACTTTACCCATATTGTAAGGGTCATAAAAGAGAAGAAGTGGATTCCCAAGGGCATTAGTGAAGATAGCAAGCTCCGACTCGAAATGCCGATTCCATTGTCCGCACTGATACCGACTACGCCAATCGGACCTCCAAGTAATATGTAGCACATTATAATATTAATCCCAGTAAGTGTACAAGATCTATGTTCTGCAGTCTGAAAGATGAACTGGTCGTCCCTAGATGATATTTTCCAAATCACTTGATTCTTTGTTTCTCTGGTCTCTTCATGAGGACACATTGACCAATCGACTTTTGCTTACTTTACGTATCTTCTTAGAAATGTCCAATCGAGTTACACTCCTTAATTTTTTCCCAATGAATTATATTGCAATGGAAGTTTCCCCTTTCTACTTTACGCGCATTGTATTATAAGACTTGTAGTTAAACCGCAGATTTAAGCATGTAGTGTTATTAGGAAATTGAGAAGAAAACATGGAAAAGATTCTGCCCTTTATAGCAAGAAAAATATAGGTGAAAACTTCACAAAAATCTGATAGATATTTGACATTAGAAACAACAGTTTTTTATTCACATTTTCGAGAAGTTTCTCCCAAGGCTTTTTTCTAGATACCTTCCGTTCTACAAAGCGTACACACATAATTTTTTTCTCAGATTTTTTTTCTCTCCTTTTCATTTGTTTTTACTAATGAGATAAAGATTCTGACGATAAAATCAAATTTTATACGATTTTGAAATTGCTTTTTTCTTAGTTTCTTCTTTTTACTTTTCATAAAATTACTCTAATCCCATGTTGCATTGCGTGCAACCCTATTAAGGGGAGATAACGACGGATGAAAACTTCCAAATCGTCTAAAATCCAATTTTATCATCGGAATCTTAATCCCATTACTCCTTCTAAATTGACAGAATTCTGACCAGGGATTACTGATTTTGTATTTAACTTTCCGGTGTTCAGTATTGTTGCTTATTTCTTTTCTTTTTTAATCTTTGGCCCGAATTCCATCAATCTTGAAGCTGTATGAGGATGTGAAAATAAACCTTTTGATATGTATCGGATACTTTTTTGCAATACTGTGTATAAAACATTTAGAATATGAAAAGAATGAAAAATATGACCGATTTTAGCCAAATTCAAAAATAGCTTTTGCCATAAACAACAAACCATATTTGACAACACAGGCGACGGTATATCTGTGTGCAGACGTATTACATCGTGTGTGGTGAAATCTCGAAGATTTTAGCTTTGGGTCCAATCTTTTTAGATTTGTCAATGAAATGAAATGACTTCAGATGCAGTTAATGGAAAACGTGTTAATTAATCAGAAGATTATTTCAAAATATTTGTATCATACTAAATATTTGACGACTGATTTAATACTATCAGTAATCGCTGAGGACGATAACGAGTAGTCATCGGAGTTAAAAGATTTCGCCGGAGGAGGAGATAATCTGAGCTTTATCTCCGATACCTACCCAACACAGGCATTGGAATAGCATCGAAATTGGAGATGGAGCAAATCTGGAAGTAGAAGTTCCATAACAGGCACTCGAGGCGAGCTTGTTAACCAATCCTCCACAGAGACTAAGAAGTTGTGAAATGAGGAAACGGTTGGATCACAACATAGACATTTACATTATTTCAAAGTGATACAATGCAATTCATATTTATTTCTGTCGGATTATATATCCATTTTCTTCCACAGGAATAGAGCACTCTGGTCGATGAGGAATATAAGCTAAATAGATATATCGCTTAAATTCAGTCTTACTGACTGTCCAGTTCCCTAGCAGAGGTAGGATATCAGCCACCGGGTCAATCCTATCTCGTGGTACTGGATGGGATAATGGATAGTTTGTAGCCACAACAAAGAGTTGTAATATAACGAAACAGCTGTCTGTGGATGACACTATATATATATATATATATATATATATATATATATATATATATATATATATATATATATATATCAGGTGACTCCCCCTGCAAAAAAAAAATGCTGTAATTCACTGATAATTAATTTGATGATAACTACTGCATTTAGCAATGATCTTATCAAGGCAAAACTACTTTATATATATACATATATATGTATATATATATATATATATATATATATATATATATATATATATATATATATATATATATATATATATGTGTGTGTGTGTGTGAGTGTGTGTGTGTGTGTGTATGTGTGTGTGTGGGTGTATTTTCTCAGTTCAGATCCGAAAGGAAGTAAAGATGTAAAGGAGGAAGCTAGAAAAGCAATGAATAAAACCATTCTGTTGGAAGAATTGCAGAACACGGAACAATCTAACCTGGTCACTGCCATTGATTTCCTCGTAATGGATATAAATGGAAAGAGAAGACTTTTGCAGCACAAGCATTGGTAGTCTCCCCTTGCGAATCCCCCCTCTTCAACCCTGACCAGATAAAAACAAAAAGGTTACCAAATAAGTGTTCTATAAAAACGTTTCTGTTCACCACTGGCTGATCCAAATCTTTTCATATATTCCTTATCGAGACTATTTGCTGATGCTTTGTTCTAACTCTCATAACCTCGTTTACTGCAGTAAAAGTTCGATCACTGTAGCTCAGTGGTAGAGTGCTCTCCTCCGATTCACTAAGCCGTCGTTTAATCAACCGCTGGGTCATGCCAAAAACTTCTAAAGCATGTCTGGTTAATCACTCTATAGAAACCATCTTGTGACTAACGTCTACTGGTAGCATCGTGTGTTGAGGGTAATCATTTTTTTTTTTAATGGAAAAGGGATGATAAATGAAAGTTACTTCTCTCGGCTCTTGTTGGACAGTGTCCACTAATAAAGTCAAAAATATCCAAAAATGAACAAGTGTGAATGCTACAGGACACAAACCAATGATCAATTTAACGAGAACCTACATTGCAAATTGAGCCCCCACTAAAAACCTATTGGGGATCAAAAAAACAATAAAATTCTGTACATGATTAGGCGTAAATGTTGGAATTTTCAGTCTTTGGGCTCCATCGGTGTAGCCTGTACACGTGATAAATACATAAATAGCCAGACAGACTGACTTGGAAACAGAAGAAACCAGTGTTAACAGTTTGGGCGACAGTTTTGGCATTCGTTTCCTAAATGTGTTCAATGCCCTCCCCAGGAAGCACTCTGCATAATGACTAGGATTGAGGTGACTCTTCCTCGAGACTAACGTCTTACGGCTGAATCACGATGGATTCATTGATTCTAGTAAGATCACTGAAGTCAAGTCGAGCATGTTCAGTATTGCAACGAGTGGCAATTTGCGAAAACCAGGAGCAGAACGAAGCTGGTAAGCCGTAAGTGGGTCTCACTAACAATTATCCATTTTCGAAATACTATGAACAGTTATGATAAATTAAAATGGAAATATATCATCAGTATTATCACATTTTAGTCTTGAATAACAGGGAAAGCAAACATTTATATCGGCATACTAAAGCGCTCGTAAGATTAAGGGCTAGGGGCATGAATGTAACATTCGTTCGCAACTTCGTTTGGTGGCACCTCAGGTTAATCCTTCTTTCCGATGTCGACTACTGAGTGTGTAAAGATTAGAGGAAACTGGTGATGTTGCTGGTCAGACCCTTGTGGCGATTAACTATTGTGTAGGCATTCAATCATCACTCTGTGTGTCTGGGTTGATGTACCCTGGATTGGTGTAGGTGCTAAAATGAATACTCACCGGAAAAGGACCAAGTGATGAGACGAAGCCAAATTCATAAAAAAATAACGTCTCATTCTATTCCCTCGGTCTTTCTGTCATTTCATCTATTTGTCTATTGATATAGCGATCTTTCTCGCCAAACTATCTATCTATTCGCCCGTTACCCCCTCCTGGGGGCTATATATAAGTGAGGTAATTCATCCACTGTAAGCTTATGCAATGCTCTTTAATAGGAATAGAGCACTCTGGTGGGTGAGGGATTTCTGTGTAAACGAATATATCGCTTAAATTCAGCCTTACTGACAATTTAGTTGCGTAGTCTAGAGGTAGGATATCGGCTTACACGTCTGAAGTGAAGGTTTCAGTTCTGCCTTGCGGTATTGGATTGGATAATGGAAAGTCTGTGGCCACACTGAAGAGACGTAATACATTGAAACAGCTGTCCGTGGATAACACAATATATACATATATATATATTCTTGAAAGCCTTACAGCTGTTTCAGGTTTTTTACAAACAGATCAGGACCAACTTTTATATTCAATCCTGTTTCAACATATTTGATTGCTATGTATTAAATAATTCATATTTGGAATGTATCAGATGTTTTTGCATTCACTGTACCATCGTAAGTTTTAGAATTATCTTTGAAAATGAAACCTATGCGTAACGAGCTAGAAATATAATTTCTTCTTCACAAAACTGAATTTGAAAAGGAAAAAAGTTTTTTCTGACAAATCTGATGCGTTCCTCAATACTGTTTTATTTCTTATATGCATGTTTATCACCGATCTCTCTCTCTCTCTCTCTCTCTCTCTCTCTCTCTCTCTCTTCATACCCACGTCACAGAGTTAGGTACACACGGCTAATTGTTAGTAAGACCGACTTCTGGCTTGCTAGGCCTGTCGAAGCTTTGTTCTGCTTATGGCACTTGGTATTCCTCAATAGTCGCCCATCTAGGCACTGACGAGGCTTGGTGCTACTCAATCCTAATCCTAATCCTAGAGGAGAGTCATTGAGTATAATTTCTAAAGTTTTTGATACGACGATGGTGGATTGAACTAAGGCCTACCGAACCACTTGGTTACCGTGATCAGTATTATTTCTCTGAAGTCACTAAATAATAGTTTGATAGCCCCCCATGAGACTGAGTTCCATTACTTATGTCAACTCATTGTCGACACTTTTTAACGTAACATATAAATGAAATTGGTCTGGTTGGTCACTCAATAGAAACCGTCTCCCAATAACGTCTTTTGGCAGCATGCCGTGTTGCAGGTAATCAATTAGAAACATTGCAAAAGCACACCTTTTGATTAAGTTACTTATTTTGCCTTTTATTTGATAATGATGACGAAAACCTAAATTTTCAAAAACAAAGAAACGGACACAAACTATGCAATCAATTTAGCATAAGCTCACACTGCAAACTGAACCCTCTCTAAATAGGTATCTTGGGGTGGGTGGAAAACAAAAAAAGGTTTTTTTTCTGAATATAATTAGGAGCTCTATTGATATAACCTGTACAAGTTATACATACATACATACATACATACATACATACATACAAGCATATATACATAGCCAGCCAAACCAACTTGAATACTGACAGAAAACTATGTTGACATTTTGATGACAGTTTTGGTTGATGCTTTCTAATCAATCTATTTCTCAAAAGAAAAAAATGACTCAATAAAATTCCTAAACTTTAACAATTAATTGCTCAATAATCAAAGTTTGATTGCAAATTTTAATTTAGCAGAACTGGTCTCATTGCGTCGCTACACGCTCCATTGAGTAAAAGATCAAGTGCTAACAGTAACTTGTATTGAACGTCTACCTCAAGACTCACTCGAATTCCGAATTCGATGCTATTCCAATGCCAGTGTCGAGTAAATCGGAGATAAAGCTGGAATAATCTTCCCTTGTGTCCAAAAGTGGCAAACCTTGTTCAAATCCACCAAGTATTGATTTGATTGCTTGACTGGAACAATTTTTCACCTAATATAGGATCGAGAAGAACCATCTGGCATTTTTTTTTAATGCTGTTTATAGGAGTTCAGTTATCGCTTTTCGATGATCCAACAATAAATTACCTGGAGTTTAGTCAGCATGGATTGTTGGTCGGTATAAAAGTGTTTTCTACAGTAGAATTGTTAATCAAAACAAACTATGTAACGGCTACACATAGAACGTCCAGAAAAAACTGTACAGAGCAACTATCCATGCTGACTAAATTTCGAGCAGCGTAGTGATAGATCATCTACGCCGCCTGTGATCTGAACCTATAACGAATGAAACAACATTTTGAAAAGTGACATTTCTGCATGAATATCTGAAATGCAATGATTATTCCACAGAGAATTATACAGCCGGTGATGCACTCCCTTCAAGCTTAAATGTAACAGTTTTTGGAAAGTCAAGGTGGCCATCTTCAGGATATCATTTTGAAATCTCAACATATGAACTTGAACGGCAAAACATTTATGAATCTTTCTTCGTCAATAAAATTATTATTCAATTTTTATAGTACTTTAATATTAAGTTTTAAAATCATCAGGCTTTTCTATTCTATCCTATTGTATGTTGGCTCTCCGATAAAATTCTTTTAAAACTGTTTATATCGCAGACACAAGGTAGATATTATAAAACTGTTCTTCCTGAACTATTTCGGTGTAATTTACCCTCAGGTCTCTATCCCAAAATTGCATTCACCTGTGATTAAATTTTCTTGTTTTTGATCATTCTCATTTGATTCACTCATGTGTATAATTCTATACATAATTCATTTTGATAAATAATGGATATCAGTATTCGACTACGTAAATAAAGGAAAACTGTTTCGGAATTAATTTTTTCTTGGACTGAATTATTTACGATTGTGTGCAAAATAACGGCGATAATCAGAAAATAAAGGAATGAGCTTAAATTGAGACCCTAAACTGTTGGTCTTTATTCACATAATTCTTTTTTTATCATAAACAAAAGGCATAGATTAACTCATTTCTCAAGTGTTTGATATTTTCTTAAACATCTTAAAATATTTTTTATCAATTAGGAGTTACAAAAAAATCAACAGGGAAAACTATTCAATTTTTTTAGTCAACATAAAATTAGTCATAGAATGTTCACGTTTAGAAATAATACATTCTGGTAATATATGTTCACCACAAAAATCACTTATATAAAGATAGAAAATATAAATATGTAAGTAAATTGAGTCATTCACAGTTGATTTTTCATTCATATTTCATTCATCAATGTAGTTTCATTCATGCTTCATCTATCAATACAGTTTCATTCATGCTTCATTCATCAGTAGTTTTATTCATCCTTCATTCAATGCATATTCATTCATCTTTCATTCATCCTCGTAGTTTCATTCATCCTTCATGTTCTCTTCATTCTTCATTCATCCGTTTAGTTTCATTTTCCCCCATGATAATTTCATTCCCCCTTGGGTGAATCATTCACGAGTTTAAAAACCACATGGAATAATTTCAAGAGGTGGTGCAGGCCCCCCACCCCCCAAAAAATATTACAAATCTCTTTACAAGTTTTTGTATAAAATCATGATGAACATGATTTATTAAAAGCCTAACTGCTGCAGTGTCAAACTCCCCTCCTACTTCTATTCTGAATGAAGGTGATTACTGAAACCTTTGTATATGTGATAAATGTGATATATATGTGTGTGTGTGTGTGTGTGTGTGTGTGTGTGTGTGTGTGTGTGTGTGTGTGTGTGTGTGTGTGAAAAAGAAGTAAAAAATCAATAAATGTATAAATGTATTTATTTATTAAGATATGAGCCTCTGACTATATGAATGAAAAAATTTCATTGTCATCAAAGACTTGTCAATTTAGCTCAGTCAGTAAGTAACCTGGCAATCAGTTGATCGTAATTTCAATCACGACAGAAGAAAATGAGTATCGCATATCAGTTTACTTCCCTAATTTTGATGAAGTTTGTTTTTGTTGTTCATGTTTACGTTACGGTAGTGAAATGATGTCAACTCCAGTTTTGGAGTTTGATAAAAAATGAAAAAAATTCACAGATTTTCTGTTGCCATTTCAAACCAATGATTTCGTTGAATATGTGGAAAGGAAGTATGGGGGGCAAGGTCCAATAACTAAAGTGGGGGCATAATGGTGGAAGGGTTAGGATCCACACTGCTATAGAGTGGAGACTGATATAAAGAATACGATGGATGTCGAGAAATGAGTAAAGTTATGGTAACCATTAGCAACCAGTCAACCGCAGATGATGGACGAGGGAAGATGCTGAGATCTTTGTCCCGTTTCATCCGATCTGCTCTGGACGTCCGTCTTGTAAAGTATACAAGCACATCCACTGAATCCATAATTTATGATTTAGATAGGCTTTCCCCCTGTTGGGAATTAGAGGAGGGAGCTACGTTGTTTGTTTTTAGTTTTTGGTTTTTGTATCCATGTAGTGTATGCGTTTCATTATATGTATATGATATATTTTTTATTGTAGAGCATATGTTTTTTATCATCAAAAATATCATGTATTTTTTATCATAGACCATATCAGGTCTTTTTTTTATAATTGACAATATCATGTCTCATTTTATTATCGACGATATCATCTCTTTCTTTTTAGTATAGACGATATCAGGTTTTTTTTTTAATTATAGTCAATATCAGGTCGATTTTTTTTATTTTAGACGATATCAGGTCTTTTCATTATAGACAATATCAGGTCTTTCTGTCTTATAGACAGTATCATGCCTCATTTTATTATCGTCAATATCATCTCTTTTTTTAGTATAGATGATATCAAGTCTGTTCATTGTAGAACATATTTCTTTTTTCATTATACACGGTATTATGTCTTTCTATTGTAAATCATATCATTTTTTATAGCCATACCATGTCTCCATTTTATTAAATACATATCATGTCTTCATTTCACACCCACTAGAAGAAGAACCAGTATCGCCCGCGAAAAATATTTATTGAGATATCATAAAAGGGAAATACAGATACATTCCTAAGAAAATGCAATGATAAACAATTTATCACCATACGGAGTCATTCTAAAAATCTATTATCATAATGTACGTAGTGCTATTCCACTGAAAATATTGTACCAGTAATCAATGCAAAATATAAGATGGAATGGATTAGTGTTGTGAATCCGATGCAGGTGGTATATCTCTTGGCATAGATGTATATCGCTGCATGATAAATTATTGAGTATGTGTAAGTGGTTTATTTTTTACATATATGGAATATGAACCAAACAGTAAAGTATACAGTAACTTCGGAGTCTGTCGATGAGGCACTATCATTGTTCATTTCGGAAATTACTAAATTTATGAAAAAAATATTTGAAAAAGAACGCTGTAGTGAATCAACGCTGAACGGGGTATGCGCAAAGCGGGGGTGTTACTGTACAAGGCTTTCAATATCTAATACCAAATGCAGCCAGACGATAAACTTAATTTTACAACACCCAAAACATCGACAAGATTCGTGGTCGCCATTGTCGCTAGCATCTTTTCAGAATGGAACAAAAACAGGAAGTGTCGCCATTACTGGCGAGTATTTTGGGCGGGAAAAGCATGGAAGCAATCTTAGCAGAGGGAAAAAAAGCGATCGATGCGACAAAGCTATGGTGGTCAGCAAAGAGCTAAAATATTGACCAGGAGTGGACGGAACGAGACTGATGCATGGTTTTTCGGACTTGCAATGCATTTCAGCTGACAAGGCGATGGCTGGGAGAAGGAGGTTAGCGTTTGACTGTCCATCACTGACAGATGATTTCGCTACATCTTGATTATGTGCTGCCACTGCTACTATAGTTCACCTCTACCGACAAAGTTGGAAGAGGCATATGTATTATCCCATGTTTTTTTTTTCCCGTCTGCCTCTCCTTCTTGTCCATACGATATCTCCAAAAGTTTCCAATGGATCAAGGAAGTTGTTTACGATTGGGAAATATTTTCCATTCTGGTTCATACATTTATGTATTCTCTCATTTCTGTTCACACGATATTTCCTAAAGTTCTGCATGAATTTCAATAAGATTTCACGGAAGGCTGGGCCATCGGGTACGGAGGAAGTGGATAAATTTTAGGACAGATCCAGGAACCTGTTCCAGATTAAAAGATAATTTTCCTTTCATTTTTTTAAATACATTTACGTACTCGCTCATGTCTGTGCATACAATACCTCCTAAAGTTCTCAACTATTTTGATAGGATTTTGTCATCGGATTGGCCGCAGGCTAAGAAAGGAATGATTAGTTTGGATGGGGGCTGATCAAGTAATTTCTTTTTATTCAATTTTTAGTAATTGTACGGCGTTGGCAAGGGCATGCGTTCTCTGGGTGCTTTCCAATTGCTGCTGTGAAAAATGAGAACGCTGAATATAAGTTTGTAAAGTCGATAGTGACCTCGAGTGAGGAAGGAAAAGTCGATACAAGCATCCCCCGTTATAACGCAGCTATTGGTGTTCTAGAAAGCCGACCAGGTTATAACCGAACTGAAATGTTTTAGTCTAATACATTTCATTTTTTCAGTTGGTTGTCCAAATATATTACTTAGTGGGGTTTGAGTATGAGCTGTGTCATCTTTGTCATCGAATGGGCTTAGGGTGTAGTGAGATAACGCTCAGCCAAACATATTAGGCTCACGGGTTGAAAGGGAAATTCTCTTTTTATTTGTGGTTTTCTGCATAAGTTGGCGATAATATAAGTATTTTGGGTTCCACCATCAGCCTGCCTTATATCGTGATCCGCACTATAATGAAGTGTGTTTCATAGAGGACACCTGTAGTGACATCGAGGGAAGAAGGAAAAAAGTGAGGAATTATTTCGTTGACTAAAAGATAGAAAACGTGGGTATATATATATATATATATATATATATATATATATATATATATATATATATATATATATATATATATATATATATATATATGTTAACCTTCTTTCACCTATTACCCACCCTTAAATATCGCCCACATCCACCCAGCAGTTATAGCGACTTGCTTATAACGCAGTTTGCTTTCTTTGATCCCAATACCCGTGTTATATCGGGGAACGTGTATAGTGACTTCGAGAGAGGAAAGAAAAGAAGGGAGGAATTTTTCGTAGACTGATGGATAGAATTCGCGGACAGAGAAATCAATAATGATCACGGACGAATGACACAGAGTTGGACAGAAGTCACAAATCAGAACGAACAGCACCGAGCAATGCTGAGAGGCCGACTTCAACTGCAGTAAAACTTCACCATTCGCTAACCGCGGTTTCACTTATCCGAGGTTGGTCCAATTCAGATGTTTTCCATCTAGATTTAGATGTTTTAGTTACGCCTAAATGTCAGAAATTGTTATTTAGATGAATTTATTATAAAATGAGTAATATTTCTAATTGAAATACTGTAGCCACCGAAGATGATGAAGGGTTTAATCGTTGTTTTTATATCTGCGTTTGTTTGTGTGTTCCAGCACTCTCTACAATATTGTTTTGTCAAAAGACTTGAAAATTGGCATCAGTACTTCACTAGACTCCAGTTTTAGGTTTTGAAAGAAGGTCTTTTTGAGCTTTTGCAGGGTTTATTTTGACTGTTTTTTTTTTTTAACATCTAGATTATTGACTGTGATGGCGAGTGATATTCTTTATAAAATCAGTAATCATTATGTTTTGCTACAATTTAACTTCATCTTAATCGTTGTTGCTTTTTACCGCAGACTCAGGCTGGGTTCCTTTCAGTAGTGATAGATTAACAGCACGGATCGAAATAAAGAATAAGTTTGAACTCACGACTTCTATGCCGGGGGCTCGCTTAGCGCGCAGCTGTTCTGACTACTGCACTACTGGAATACAGTAATATTTTAACAAATTAATGGTTAAAGTGTAAATTCAATCTAAAATTAATTTGCAATATTGTTCCTAGATTTCAGATGTATATCAGGAGAATCTAGATGTTTCTGGTTGTTTTTGACTCCATTTCAGATAATTTCTTATCCATTGATTTCACCATCCATGAGGCGTCTTGGAACTTATCTGTCGCGGATAACGAGGTCCTAACGCTCAATAGAAACAGAGTGTCAGAATAAAAGTATTCGTCAAAAGGTATACATGATAGGATATATATTTCCAACAATTATTTACATACTTGTCAGTATGTATTAGTTGGACGAGATTAATTTTGGTACAAGAATGCATTTTCAAGCATCTCATTCGATGATCTTTAAGATCAACACGCTTCAAACTCTGCAGAGCCGACCTTAGGTACTAGAAACATCGGCAGTTACCCAAGGCATCAAGTCCCAGGGGTGCATAGCATGTGTCTGAGAGGACATTCTGAATACAAATGGAAAAAGAGAATATGAATAAATTGAGCAGAATAAAAACAGTCAAAATGAGAAAATTTTCCGACGTGAAGTTGGATTTTTCAAGAATATTTGACAGTTGAATATTTTCTGTTTTGATGGATCTAAGGAAAGACATGGGAAATTATAATGGCTGAAGTCAAGATTAGTCAGACTTTAAAGAGTGATGCTGTTTAGTCTACCTTGGGCGCCAGGAACCCTTTGTCCAGTCCAGCAACTATGCTGAATAAATGTTATTTGCATATTTCTCGGTGATTGCGTAACCTTGAAATGGCACATACTAGAATTTGAAACTTAGCGTTTGGATAATGGACTCAAGTGTCTTTCATATAATTAGCCTTGGGGAAAATTTTCCAATCATAGCGTTATTTTTTGAAAACTAGTAACTAAATACACAGTTGAAAACCGTTTTTACGCAGGAAACCTGCACTCACACTTCATCAGCGGCAGCAACCCTTTAATGTCCTCCGTTGGAAATAGACCTCCCCCAAGATCCGACAGACTATTCAATCTTGCTTCCCAACATTTTCTGGCCGTATATAAATCACCTCATCATCTTATTTTTGCCGGTTACTATTCCGAATATGATCTCTGGGGTCCACATTGTAATGTACAGCTGATAATAGGAACACTTTAATAATTCTATGAATTTAATTTAAGGTTCAGTTATTTTTCTTGCATAATCTACATAATTCAGCCATTGTTGTTTCGACAATGAAGATGATAATTGAATCCAAAGGAATTGAGATAGGCTTGCCCCAGTTACAAAGCTTCTACGATAAGCATTTTGATTATGTATTTAAATTTATCCCCAGTGCATCTCAACTTAATCTATTTATGTTAGGTTATGGGATCGGAAGTAGTCACAGCAGCAGCTCAGGAATATATTGCATTATCGTAGGACTCTGCCAACGGTCGATAAAGGCTTAAGAAGAGCACCTGTTGTATAGGTGTGGTCAGTTGCGTGTCAAAGTCTGATCGAGTATGGGGAGAAGGATGGATATTATCCTTTTAGACTCTCCGGTTTCCTCCAAGATCTGCGTTGGGTTGGGTACCCTTTCCAATTCTTGTTGAAACGGTCGATCGTAGTGGATCGAACGAACAACACTTACAGAGATCACTGCGTGTGCCGCTTTAGTTTCTAGTCAAGTAGTTATTTAAAAGCAGCCTATCTGGGCTCGGACCCTGGTTAACACCGTGCAGGGGTGAGTTTCACACACTGTCATCTGATCGGGGTTCGGAGAAAGGAAATTCAGAATTATCACCTCGTATTTCGGAATGGGTGTCTATCCTGGAGACAGCATCTCTCTCTCTCTCTCTCTCTCTCTCTCTCTCTCTCTCTCTCTCTCTCTCTCTCTCTCTCTCTCTCTCAGCTTGACGCCGCTACTCCTCTTTAATAATCATTCAAAGAAGAATATACAACTTATATATCCTCCTGATAGTCATCTACGGAGCTAACCAAAAGATTGACTCTCAAATTGAGAACCATGCAACGTGAACAGAAGAAAATCATGCTCAACATCACCTGGAGGGATCACAAAACAGCACAGTATATCAAAGAAAAAAAAGGAGTCGGTGACATCATAGAAACCATCAGGAAGCTCAAATGGCAACAACCACTAGACATCAAGATTCACAACGTGAATACCAGAAATCATATTCGAAACTGTGGCTAGCAGAAAATAAGATGGTTTAACGAACTAGACAGGTTCAGAGAGTGTTGGCTCAGCGATGCCAAAGAGAGAGAGGGCTAGCGAATCTTGGGAAAGGTCTATGTTCAACGATAGACGTTAAAAGGCTGCTGCTGATGATGATGATAATGATGATGATGGTGGTGGTGGTCGTGGTAATGGCCTTTATTTTAATTTGCTGTCAAAGGAATCCCCTGAATTTATTACGTTTTCAGTCGTACTAACCTTAAATTTTGACCTTTATCGATTAAGTGGACAAAGGAATTCTAATATCTCTCTTGTTTCAATTACTGATAACCGCAAACAAAGGAATTACATTACGTCTTCGGTCGTATTAGCATTGGCCTGGATTTTGACCCTGATTTACGCCCGGGGCCCAGGCCAAATACCTGAGTTGTTTTATACCGAATTATTGCGTCACTAAAATTGTATTTTTTATCTATCTCAGCAACTAATATCTACCTATCTATCTGTTTGCTAATTTACCACTTGCTTATTTATTTATCTATTTATCTTTCTATCAATGTACCTATCTATCTATCTATTTGTCTTTTTGCTTATTTACCTGTTTGCTTATTTATTTATCTATGTTTCTTTCTATTAATACACCTATCTCTCTATTGGTTCATATCTATCGATCTAACTATCTCTCTGCCTATCAATCTATCTTCCCTTTTGTTAATTTCATCATCATCATTATCATCATCAGTCTTCAATCGTCTGCCGTTGAACTTGTCTAGTTTGTCTCTCCATCTTGCATTCTGCCGGCCTCGGTTACGCTTGTGATCTCTGAGAATCCATGTTGTTGGTTATGATGTCTATCGATGGTCCACCATTCTTGCAACATGACTAGCCTATTGCCATTTACGTTTTCTGGTGAATTCTATGATGTCTCGGACTCCTGTTTTCCCTGATAATATGTGCTGTCTTGTGATCTCTCCATGTGAGGTTGAGTACGATTTTCTCGTGAGCACGTTGCATGGTTCAGTTTAAGGGGTTAGTCTCTTGGTTAGGTTCCATATTCCAGCTCCATAGGTGACCATAGGGAGGATGCATTAGTTGTATACTCTTCTTTTTAGGACAAACAGAATTTTTTTTGTTCTTGAAGGTTGAGCTTGTTCTGCCAAAGGCTTGCCATCCTAAAGTGATTCTTCGCTTGATTTCTTCTTAGGGGGATTTTCTGCCTGTATTTATTCACTTATCTATTTATATTTTTCTTTGTCCAACTATCTATCTATCAATCGATCGATCCAGCAATACGTTCACTTATTGGTACATTTTATGTGTGTCCTTTCTTAAAGAGGCAAAATTAATTAGCGTTTCCAATCTTATTTTAAGTTTTCTGAACCATTCCCCCGAGTGACCCCTTGACCTTATCAAAGCCCGTTATCGCTTATCAAAGTGACAAAACATTTTTCTGCTAACGTCAATTATTATCTAGCCCCGGGGGTTCAAATAAGGAAGTGCACGGATAAGAAATCATGATCCCCCCCCCCGATCACCCCCCTACCTATTGAAACAACCTCTTCGTTTACTTATTAATTACGTCTGTCTGTCTGTCTGTTTGGTCATTCAATCCTTTCCCTAGGGACCACTGCATAACATTTCTACCTATCGTTAGATTTAGATATGATCGAACCATGTAATAATCTTATATGCAAATTTTTCTGCGCATTAATTTCATTGGTTAATTTGCCTTCCTATTATGACCATGATGAATATGACGTAATGAAGATTACATCATAAAAACTCTTGAGATTTTATGTCTGGTAATAGAGCTTGAGTTGAGTTGAGACTTTTGACAAAATTTTCAAATCAGGATACTTGACTTATCAAAAATAAATTACCTAATGAAACATTTTCAGGCTCCTTAGTGCAAATCCTTACATAAATATCTCCGTCTTTTGTGACCGGTGTATTCTAGATGGAAACTTTAAGCATGTTTATCTTCTTGAGGGTGGTCATATGTAATCTGATCAAGATTCTTCTTCTTCTGATCATATGTAATCTGATCAGAGTATTATCCATAGGGATTTTTCGGGGTGTACTAAATATAGGACTATAGGCATATACAGGTTAGGAAGACACGTTTCATATTACGCTAAGAAAGTAATCAACACGCTAAACATAAATACAAAAACATGTAGAAATAAAGAGATACAAAAACTTTGAATTATTCATACGTTAGTTAATCCTTGTGGAAATGGGTAGGTTTCCCCGCTATCCGAAGTGGAGAGTCTCCATAAAAAGCCTTTCGTAAAGTGAAATTACGTGAAGCGAATGAGAAATTACCAATAATTTATATAGGTAAATGGTTCTAGCGGACTTGAAAGATGATGAGGATGATATTTCAAGCATATTCATCTGAGGTTGGGATGGGGGAAAATAAAGGAGACTCAGGTGTGAAAGAGAGAAGGGGTGCTCTACTTCTATAACGGCTCACTGTCAAACAGATGCTGGAAGCAATTTTTGTTTTCCGACATTTTTTTTTCGAAACACAATAAGTGGCATAAAGCAAACCTTCGAAAAGAGTAGACTACTTTTATGTGCATTCTATTAAGGTGTTACCTTCCAGTGGAAGAGTCCGTGATTACAACAGAGAACCATGAAAATCACACTGTTCATCATAAAAGTAGATGAATACGCATATACATGTATTTACAAAAATGAGCTTAGTCTGTCACAGAGTCATAAGAATTTATAAAACTCAAATGCCTTCCCGTCTTTCCATCTGTTGACCCACACAATATCTCCGAATGTTCTCAATGCATTTCAATGGGCTAAGTAAGAAGTGATCACATTTTAGGGTCGATCGAAAAATGAGTTTTCGATTGAGAGATATCTCTATTACTCTGCATAAAAAAATTGATTGAATTTAAATTTCTAGGGAAGTAACTCGCAAATCTTCACCGTACAACCGTAGTCATCAAAGATTGCGAACGGTTTTATGGATTTTTTTAAAGATGCGTGTTTGTGTGTTTGTCTATGTGTTTGTTTGTGCCAGTTGGTTTAGCTGCTTGTTTGTTTATTTCAGCTCCACAGTCCATAGCGTTCTGCCAGACTTGAAAATTGGCATCAGTGCTCCACAGAACCCTTCTAAAAACTTTCCCCAGAATCTAGATGTTTCTAGATGTTTTTTTTACTCTTTTTTTAAACGTTTTCCAATGGAAAATGCCACAAAATGTCACACACAGAATCTATTCTGAGGGGTGAAGTTGAAAAGCCCAAGGCAGACCACTAACTGAACGATCATGCCCCTCTGCCGCTCCCCTATAAGCAGTATTGTTTGTATATTATGTACTATATGTACGTGGGTACGTATTATGTATATATAAACGTATACAAACATGGATTCATAAAATTAACAGGATTAAATGATGCATAATGATGGCTAATATGTTTTATGGAAGTAGATCTAATATGGATATAGATCTAACTGGTCATGTGACAAAATGGATTCATTCTTTTTTTTTTTCTTCTTCATTAACGCTTTTCCGTTTGCTAACATTTCTCGAGACTTTATTCATTCACACTCAAGTCACACTTCCTATTCTTTTTTTCCTTCCTTGCTCTTCTTCGTGTTTCCTTTCCTCCCTCCTCCGCTTTCTTCTTCTTCTTCTTCTTCTTCTTCTTCTTCTTCTTCTTCTTCTTCTTCTTCTTCTTCTTCTTCTTGTAAGATTTTTCACGAGTTTTCCTTCACATTCTTTCTCACTTTCCCTCTGCTATTCTCCTCTCTTCCTTTATTCCTCTGTCTTTCAGTATCATATTTCTCTCCCTCTCTCTCTCTCTCTCTCTCTCTCACACACACACACACACACACACACACTCGCACACACACACACACACACTCGCACGCAAGTTCACTCTCTCTAAATTTCTCCTTCTTTCCTTCTTACTCTCTTCCTCATTTCCATTCAAAACCCTTTGCAATATCTTCACCTCTCTTTTTCTACTCTCACTGTCTCTCTAACTGTATATATTATTTGACGATACCCGTGATGAAATTCATAGATATACAATATCCAGGAGTAGAGCATTTCTATAAAAGCCCATAGTAAGCTGGAATGGCTAAATGTGGAGAAGCAATTACCATTTATTTACATGTGAATTTTTTTTTTTAGCGTCCCCAAACCAAAAAAATTGTGAGGATGTTATGTCGGGCTGAGACATCAGTGCTCGAGGCGATGGAAGATAAAGGAGACTCACAGGAGAATACAATGTGTAGAGAAGAAGAGGGTGTGCACTGCCTCTGCAATCGCTTGCTGCAAAACAAAAGCTAAACATTACTTTCGCTTTCGCTTTTTTCCGAGAGGGCGAAAAAGTTTCGTGAGGCAAACCGTCGAAAAACCAAGACGAATTGTACTTGAATTCTATTAATAGACTAAACAGAATTCCTGAAAAAGAGAGTATTCAAAGTACCGACGACAATTCGCGTAAATTTAAGTGCAAACAATGTTTTAGGGGTACTGAGAGTTGCTGAATCTAAATCCAAGATGGCGGCCGTTCTGTGCAAATAATGTTTTAGGGGTATTTAGGGATGTTGAATCAATTTCTGCTGTACAGTCAGCTCAAAAATCGAGGAAAAAAACGTGGGGACATATATATTTAACATGAATAGATCCAGTAACAAATTTGAACTTGTTTTAAATACTCATTTAGACTCGTACAGTACTTTATCGGTTACATTTGGAATTTCAACGTCACGCTATTCAAAAATCGAATGTATTCTCCTTCCCACTTATCTTGTACATAAAACATTCGAAAATCGAAACTGTTCTTTTTAAATTTATTTATTTCAAAATTCATTTTCTTAATAAGACTCGCCTTTGTACATCTATATCTCATGATATTTGATTATGCTTTATTTCATTTCCATTATTATAATTATCATTAACGTTTGAATTTTCACGCCAGTTGTCTGGTGGTTATCAGTCCACCTCTCATGTCGTCCCCACCTATCACAGCAGCGCTGTGGTTTGTACCTTCTCTACCAGACATTTTTCCTGGCTGTTAGGTAATTGCTAACAACTGGGGTGGGGGTTCATAGATATCATATTTCCAGTACTCTCCTCAGTATCTGCACAGTCCCCAGTATTGCTCTGGTCTGTATCGTCTCAACCCTTCCTCTCATCCCCAACTCTTTTAATTTCTTGCTCAGTGTCGTCGGTTTAGTTCCGAGTGCACCTACTTCTATCTTGACTTTCATGTTCCACACTTTCTTCTGTTCCCTTGTCAGGTCTCGTTATTTTCCTAGCTATTTATTCTCTTTTGTATTTACTCTGTGATCAGTTGGCACAGCCATGTTTATTATTTAACAGGTTCTCCTTCAACCATCTGTCAGCATGGTCAAATCCCAGTCATTTGCTCAGTTCCCAGTACATCACTGTTGCTACCCCGTCGTGTCTGTCTTTATACTATTTCTGAGCTAGTTGATTACATTCACTTGTTATGTGGCTGACAATCTCACCCCTTTCTCCACATAGGTAGCATTTGCTGCTTGCTTGCTATTATTATTATTATTACTATTATTATTATTATTATTATTATTATTATTATTATTATTATTATTATTATTATTGTCAACGTCATCCTTGTTGTTGTTGTTGTCTTTGATTTTAGTTTACCAGCCGGGTCTCAAACAGAAACTTATTGCTGGCAAAAATATGACAATTCGCGTTTTAGAGAAAAGGGGGGCTTTTGCATATATTGACGATACAGCACTTTCATAAATGTACTTGGTGTATTCTTGTTGTAGTACATACATTCACATTGACAAGAATTCTCTGATGATGCGCGTCGTGAGGTAAAAGCTATTTTCTGTATTCCATACATGTTGGACTCTCCAGGAAGGTTGTGAGCAGATACAGAAGTACAAAGACTACAACAGTAATAGGTATTATTTTGTTATTTTTTATTCCAAGGACTTTGAGAGTTTTTTATTCCAAGGAATTTGAGAGTTTCTCAGATTTATTGACAGCAATGTTTTTATTACTGGAACAGTAATATTTACTATGTAGCATGTTTTTGTTGTGTTTTTTTTTTCTTTAAAGTCTTTCATTATAATATCTGGTCTGTTCGAGTTATTTGTTCTATCAGTATCTATAGTGAAGTCCCATAATATGGTCATATCTTTTGCTTCTGTGGAATAAACTTATGACGATGCACAAGGCGCTACACCCCATGGATGACACAGATAAACTGTATGCGAAGAGGAAAGAAGGCAGCTGAGGAATAAGCAGCATAGAAAACTGTGTCCCAAAGGCTAAAACGTGGCTAAAAAAAAACGTTTTAGAAAGCACCCGAAGCAATTCATCAAACTGCAAAAAAAAGATGGGAAAGAGCGTCAAAGAAAACGCGGAAATGAAATTGTGAACAGAAAAAAAGAAACGGGATATTCAAAAGATATCTAAAAAATATCGCACACGTGCGATCATGTACATGGCTACGCAAAGGAAATCTGAAGAGAGAAACAAAATCCCTCATCATGACAGCCCAAAACAAAAGCATCAGGACAAAGTAAGTCAGATCAGCAGAACCCTGACAAACAGCAAATACCTTCTATGCAGAGAACGGAATGAGACTTTAAACCCAACATCGACCACACCATCCAAGCAAAAAAACCAGACCTGGCAGTCGTGGATAAGGGAGAGAAAATCTGTCAAATAATGGACAATGCTGTGACTATGAATCACAGAGTGAATATGAAAGAGAATGAAAGGCTACAAAATGCAAGGACTTGACAAGGGGGATGAAAAGAGTTGGACATGGTCAGAGTAGTACCGATAATAGTAGGCGTACAGGGGACTATGCCAAAGACATTGAAAACAAGATTGGGGGAGCTGGATATAGGAGAAACCACTGCACTACTGAGAAACTTACGACTTCTAGTCGTCTGCAATAACCCTAAGAAAAGAGTCCGTGTACGTAAAGCGGTGGAAGGCTAAGATGGTACAAACCACAGGGCTGTTGTTATATGTAAGGACGGTGAGAGGAGGGCTGGAGACCTAAGGAGACTTACCGTCACTCAGCCTTCAGCAATAACCATAGGGAACCGGTGTGATACTGTAAACCACAGCAATAATAATAATAATAATAATAATAATAATAATAATAATAATAATAATAATAATAATAATAATAGTGACACGATAAAACGGGAAGAGATGAAGGAGAAAATTAAGAGAGAATACCTCAGAAGGATAAGGAAAATATTAGAAACCAAATTAAATAGCAGAAATCTAATAAAAAGAATGAACACCTGGGCTGTGTCAGTAGTTAGGTATACAGGACCATTCCTAGGATGGACAAAGGAAGAGCTCCAATCAATGGATAGGCGAACAAGGAAACTTATGACGATGCATAAAGCATTACACACTAGGGATGATACAGATAGACTATACGTTAAGAGAAAAGAAGGTGGTAGGGGGCTCATCAGCATAGAAGATTGTGTCCAGAGAGCTAAAGTAGTCCTAGATAGATATGTGCAAACAAATAGTGAAGAAATCATAAAGGGCGCGAGGGATAGTGCAACAAACAATAAAGTAGAAAACAATGGAACAGTACAGCAAACTAGAAAAGAAAAGTGGGAAGGGAAAAAATTGTACGGCGAGTTTAAAAGACAGATAAAAGATATAGCAGACGAGAAATCATGGACGTGGTTACGAAAGGGAAACCTTAAGAGAGAAACAGAATCGCTCATCATGGCAGCCCAAAACAAAAGCATAAGGACAAACTACATAAAAGCAAAAATCGACAGAACACAGACAAACAGCAAATGCTGCATGTGCGGTGAAAGAGATGAGACAGTAAACCACATAACTAGTGAATGTAGTCAGCTCGCCCAGAAGGAGTATAAGCATAGACACGATAGAGTAGCAACGATGATACACTGGGAACTAAGTAAACAAATGGGATTCAACCATGGGGAAAAGTGGTATCAGCACAAGCCAGAGGCAGTTTTGGAGAATGACAACCACAAACTACTGTGGGACTTTGACATCCAAACTGACCACCTCATCCAGGCAAGAAGGCCGGACTTAGTAATAGTAGACAAAAAAAGGAAGGCCTGCCAAATAGTAGACGTTGCTGTGCCTGCAGACCATAGAGTAAAAAAGAAGGAGGGTGAAAAAAGGGAAAAATACCAGGACCTAGCAAGGGAGTTAAGGAAAATGTGGAACATGAAAACCAGGGTAGTACCGGTCATAGTGGGAGCACTAGGAACTGTCCCCCAAACGCTGAGGGAGAGACTGGAGGAGATCGGGATTAGGGGGAGGATAGAGACCGTACAGACCACAGTGCTACTTGGAACTGCACGGATACTGAGGAAGGTGCTAGAGATATAAGTACTGCAACGAATAGTAGCTCTGTCATGATATGCGAAAGAGGGAGGAGACGTTAGCTGAGGACCTGGGGAGACTTATTGTCACTCAGCCTTCAGCGATAACCACTGGGCAACCGGTGTGAAACTGTAAATCGTAGAATTACTGCGACCTATGAGTACTAGGAGAGGAGGGCTGGAGACTTGAGGAGACTTGCTGTCACTCAAACTCTAGCGGTTACCACCAGGCAACTGGTGTGAGATTCAATAATAATAATAATAATAATAATAATAATAATAATAATAATAATAATAATAATAATAATAATAATAATAAAGAATTATTATGAAATATAATGAGATATCGAATGATATAGATGTACAAAGGAGAGACTTATTAGGAAAATACATTTTGAAATAAATAGGTTTAGAAAGAATAGTCTCGATTTTCGAATGTTTCCTGAACGAGATAAGTGGAAAGAAAACACGTTCGATTTTCGATTTCAAATGTAACCGATAAAATTCAGTTCCAGTCTGAATGAGTGTTTATCACGAAACAAATTAAAATTTGTTGCTTGGTATATTCATGTTTTAATATTTAATATCAAATAGTGTCTCTGTTAAGGCATCAATACCTCAACAAATGAATAGATATCAATTTCAAATATATATATATATATATACGTGACTTTGTAATTCATTTATATATATATATATATATATATATATATATATATATATATATATATATATATATATAAATCAAGAATACAATATAATTCAATGCATTATCCTGTGTGATTGGTTTATTTCATAAATTGTTGGATACATCCAGCATTAAACAGCAACTTGATCTATCCTTCTATCCAGTCACATTCTAGAGCCCCTGGGTATTATTATTGGTCCTGTAGTTAATGCTCTAATTTTATTGTTGTCTGATACGTCAATTCCTTCTGTAACTATAAGCCTTCACCTGTACATTACTATTAACACACATTCCTCTATTCTGATTTTTAATTTGATTGTTGTATTTTTTCAATTTGTTCAACAACGTTTTAATTTTTCTTCGTTCTTTGCAAATAGCTAAACGCCATCCATGCACATATGGGGGTTGAATTTTTCCTTTGTTTTGGAGAATTTGTATCTTTCGCCGTTTTTTAAGGTTTTGTTTAGCGGTATTGTGGTCTGTACAAATTATACTGGGGACAGAAAGTCATCCTGAAAATTTTCCCTTTTTATACCTACCTATGTTAGCTGAAATGGAGGTTGTGCTTGATCAACACTGCAGGGGCACGATGTTAATATAATCGCTTTGTTTTTAAATCCCCGAAACGGCCACATGGTAAACAACTGATGATCCCAACAATAGAAAATTTGCACATAGTACCATAATTTCAAAGTATATTTAAAACAATAAACCAAAACTTGAGAAAACAACATGAATTTCATTAACAGATATGGGGAAATAAGTGACTGAAGTGATACAAAAAGGTTTTTGAAAAAGGTTTTGAACATGTTTAGTGTATAAAACTGTAAAGCTTTCTAGACAATATATATATACGTATATTATACTGATAATTATATATATATATATATCAGAAGAGACATACCACCAATCGACCACTGGAAGTACGTAAGATTCACCATTTGACATAAAAGAAATTTAAACATACAACATTGATGTTACTAATAACACTTTCCCTTTAAAAAAAAACCCTGTGTATAAGTCGAATGGTGTATATGAATTCGTGGTCCATCAGGAGATTGTATCTCCAACATCGAAAAACAACATCTAATATTGGGAATACAACAACCCTTTCACAGAGATTAACATGCCACCTTTCCGACCAAACTACTATAAGCCAACACATTACGTAGAGCCACAACTGCACCAACCAATATCCACCAGCTCCTGTTGGATAACACAAAAATTCTTCGCAACACCAATTGGGAAAAAAGTTACAAATTCTGGTGGGTACGCTTATTAAAACCAAACAGAAAAGTTCCATCACCTGGTTTCAGCAATACGAGATTTCCCAGTCCGAACACGATTTGCTATCTCTCGTGAATCCGATCCTCGCTTTCTGGGCATTCCACGCACACTTTGCGATTTCCACTCAAACAGTTTCTTCCTCCGAACTACTGTTCTGTTGAACAAACCTCCCCGAGAGTGCTTTCCTCCTGGATATTATCTCCATCTCTTAAAATTCAGGGTCAACAAACATCTACCGCACCTACAGTGGCCCCTGGGCGTTGTACAGGCTGACTCCAAGTACAAAAAAGACACCTACAATCAACAAAGTGTCCCTCGATCTCGGAGGTAGTATTCTGAAATGCGTTTAAAACTCCAAAATAAAAATTACGTTATCGGCATATGCTGTGACGTGCAATCATAAAATCAATAATCAATAGAAAGGCCACGACGAACAATAGAAACATTGTGAAACTTCGACACAACAAATTCATAATATTGGTCGAAAATGCTCGAAATAATTCCGGAAAATTTTTACCCAATTTCCATCCTGTTTTGAAAAAACTTATTTGCTAACAGGAAGAGTTAACTTGAAAATTAAATCGTCAAAACTTTTCTATTATATTTAATGATTCAGAAGAAAAATCGCGGGAAAACGTCAAGAATTGCTGCTTAGATACACAATACATATTCTACAAATTCTTTTTTCTGTCACTTCAGTCACTTATTTCCAAAAATCTTTTAATGTAATTTATGTAATTTTCTTCAGTATACACAGACACACACATATAAAATATATATATATATATATATGTGTGTGTGTGTGTGTGTGTGTGTGTGTGTGTGTGTGTGTGCTCTTCCATCTACTGTTTGATTCATTCAGGAGTTTCCTGAAGTTTCCAGATTAAGAATTCCTACAATTGTATATATTTTTCAGATTTTGTTCTCACGTTGTAGTTGTTTTTAACATAACTTTCCATTCTTCGTCTTCCCTCGGGTGTATGTTGCAGGCAATCGCCGCACATATCGTCTGGCGAGGGGGAAACCAGCACTAACTTGGCTTCTAGTCCCTGTGTTCACTTCCAAAAAATCCTTATCTCTGCTCAGACTTTGAAATATGTTTTTACATTATAGTTCCCTCCAAGCTAACTGAGCTTCCAAGTAAAAACCTTTGCAACGAGCGCACAAAAGAAATGAATGTGTTTCAAAAATTCTCACATTTTTAACTATAATTCGCGATTACAGTCAATAATTGAACAACCGTAGCGTCAAAATTCGGAATCATTTGAAACAATTTCAATGAAGAATAAATGTGGTCAGAACAAATTCTATTTATGAACTCACTGGAATTTTCAACGGGGGAGCATCTAAAACTGGCCTAGTTGCTCTACGATCAAAATTCCTCACTTCCTTGAAATCTAAATAGTAAACAGAACAGAATTCATTTCTTCATACAATATTATTCCAAAATTACGTGTCCATCCCTTCAATAAAAAAAGTTTTAGCGTACGTCACTGTGCATGATGTCACTCGTTTTGTTTTTCAGGCCACTGTCATTCGTCATTGATACGTACGAAAATTAAGTCAAAACCCCAAAGTAAGAGTCTGACTAAAGAGAAAGAAACCTACTCAACCTAATGGTTAATCTGCCACTAGCGCTGAAAGCAAAAAAGAAGAGGAAGGCCTACTAATTGTTAATCCACCACCGACATTTAGTGCAAAGACAAAATTTTGAATTAGATCCCAAAATCTACTGCCGTCTGGCAGAACGCCCTAGACCACTGCATCTCGGAAACGCTAAAGTAATTTGTTCGTAATTATAAATAAGGTGGTCAGACGAATACCTCAAAATCACGGATAAATATCTAATAACTTTTTTTAAAATCTTATGTTTTTATATTGATTAATGGTTCTACTATTATATTAACTGTTTTAAAGACATCCTTAGTTGCAAGGTAATTTTCCTCAAAAAGGATAATAAAAATCATGTATACTTGCTGTTATAAAAAAAATATTTTTTATAACAGAAATTCAATGTTGACAAAAAATATACCGAACACTCGGAAGTGTGAGTTGACATGTCATGGCGTCACGGAATCACTCATTCTTTCCCACTACCTTTGTTATTCATGTCTGAAATTCAAACATCTTAAATTCCAGTTCTGATTAATTGCGATAATAAAGTTGACTCTGAGAGTTTGACAATAGAGTTTTTAAAAAACGTCAAAAAATATCAAAATTCTGGAGAATTATCAACAAACCTACCAAAACAAGGCTTAAGAATGTAAAAATGTTTTTATTTTTTCGAAAAAACAAAAATATTTCTAGATAGCGTCTAGTGGAGTACTGATGCCAATTTTCAAGTCTGCACAAAACAGTATGGCGAAAAGCGCTGGAACACACACTCACACACACACATACGGGTACATATAAAAGAAGGATAGTACCCTCCTTCATCTTTGATTGCTACGATTGTTCAACTGGTTATTCATCCAATAGAAACTATCATTTGACAAACATGTTTTGGCAGCATGCCGTATTAGAGATGGTCAATTAAAAAATTGGGAAAGAGGTGATTAATGAATAACTTACCTAACCCGCTGTCTGTTCGGCGGTGACCACTGAAAAGTCCAAATTTTCAACAAAAAAAGTGTGAATGCTGCTGGACACTACCTGAGCGACCAATTTAGCAAAAACTTACATTGTAAATTGAACTCCGACTAAAAAAGATAGGGAAGAATTCAAAAGATACGTTTTCTTCCAGACGTAAGGGGTAAATGTTTGGAATGGTGCGACCGGACAGATAGACCAACTTAAAAACCAAAGAAACCTATTTTGACAATTATGGTGACAGTTTTAATTGACGGTTTCTAATAATTTCCCTCTGTCACGGAGATTGAAAAGGGGGTTCATGTATTCAGTTGCGTCCACTGTTCATCCGATCGTCCGTCTGTTCACACGATATCTTCGAACGAAATGAATAAATTTCAATTACATTTTGCGGAAGGAAGAGATTAGTTTCCATTTTTTTTAACAATTACATTTGTGTATAAGACGATCCACATGATATCTCAAAATATTCTCAATTATTTTTGCATGAAATTCTGTTGGGTGAAGAATAGGCTACGGGAAAACTGATTAAATTTGGAGCAGATCCTATCCATGCATGATTATCTCCCCTTTGTCGTAGTTATAGGTCCAAATAACATGATATTGCCATAATCTATTTTTTCCATGTGATAGCTCTAAAAGTTTCGAATGAATTTCTATGACATTTCTGGGAAGAGTGGACAATAGGCTGTAGAAGAATTGATTAAATTTTGAAGCAGACCCTTGCATAATTACGTGTTATATGTTAAAAGCACATCATTTGCCGATTTGTTTTTCCATGTCACGGTATAGCTCTGAAAGTTATGTATGAATTTCAATCAGACTGTGTGGAAGAGTGGATAATAGACTATGGAAAAACTGATTGGATTTGGGGATGGATCCATGCACAATTACTTACCATATGCCGTACGTATATGTCTAAACCACATAAAATCGCCAAAATGTGATGTTTCTCACACGATAACTCTGAAAGTAATGAAGAGATTTCACTGAAATTTATTCAATTAGAGAAAGATATGTTAAGATATCATCCTTATCATCAACAACAGACTTTTATTGTTCGTCGTTGGACATAGACCTCCCCAGGATAGGCCTCGCCTCTCTATCATAAGCGCTGCGGAGCCAAAACTTCGTGAATTTGTCTAGTTCGTTTCTCCATCTTGTATTTTGCCGGCCTCAGTTGCGTATGTGATCTCGGGGATCCATGTCGTGAGTCATGATGTCCAGTTGTCTGCCATTCGTGCAACATGACCAGCCCATTGCCATTTGGGTCTTTCAGTGGATTCTACGATGCCTCGGACGCCTGTTTTCTCCTTGATATACTGTACTATCTTAGTGTCTCCCCATTGAACATGATTTTCTTCTGTGCACGTTGCATGCTTCTCAGTCTGTGGGTCAGTCTTTTGATTGGGTTCTATGTTTCAGCCTCATAGGTGACTATCGAAATGATGCATTGGTTGTATACCCTTCTTTTTGGGATTAATGGGAACTTTTTGTTTTTGCAGGTTGAGCTTGCTCTGTCGAAGGCTTGATATCCTAGAGTCATTCTTTGGGATTTTTTTCTTCTTTTGTGGGTTTCATGGAGATTCGTTATTCTAGGTAGATATAGTGGTCTACTTTCTCCAGTTTTGTATCATCGATTTTTATCGTTGAGTTCTTATTTCCGAAGTGATTGTTGTACATGACCTTTTTTTTTTTTTGAAGGCCGACTTTCTTGCTTTCATCATTCAATTCATCCTCTACGGGAAAAGGTGTCTCCCAAGTCACTCGTGATTATGTGAAGGGGGAGAACCACAAAGAGAAAATTCTTCTGGAATTCTCTGCTATATTAAAATAATCTAGTATGCAGGAACCTCAATCAAAATTTTATGTTAATAGTGGTGTTATAAATGATTGTACTGATGTTAGTAGTGGTAACAATAAATAGCAACACTGTACGACTTGCGAAATATCTGGAACCTGAGTTCCAACCTATTCAGGTCGGCTTTGAAAGGGTGGCAGACCTGTACAGCCGGTTTGGGGATCTTTCTAGAAGAAGGAAACTCCTCCAGAAAAACTATCATATAGTTATATACATACATACATTTCAACTTTCTTCGTTTTTAATCATCAGGGCTGGTGAAGCGAAGATGAACTCACAAAACCCATCTGGCAAGGGGTCTGCACCAGACGCACTTTCTTTCAACGAAGTTGTCTTTTATGTTGCAGTATTGAGCTGAATTTTGGTACTGGAGACTTTTGAACCAAGGTGCAACTTGTGTATGCGTCAGACAAAAAAAAAGCCAGTGGGCTGACTATGGCTTCAGCTGTTCCTGCTAAGAAAACAGATTCCCTGCTATTTAAATGCAGACACTCTGAAACTGTGTAAATCTAAATACGCTGGAATATTTTGATGTATAGAGATATTTTTTTTAATTCCATATTGAATTTATCATAAGTGCTAGAAATTAAATTTATGCAAATCAGTTGACTCTGCCTCTTAGATATAATGAAGGTTTCCGTTAATTTAGTTAATCGGGTTAAGAATACGAACCTGGTTGAAGGAAAATGGATGAGGAATTAAAGTAAAGAAGTACCCCCAAACCTTTCTTTTAGCAAGGCAGTTCTTTATTACAGAGTCGCCTTAGAGGGTACCAGGTTGAAACTGAAATTTTGGACTGGAGACTTTTGAACCGAGGCCCAACTTTTGTAGAAGTCGAACTGCTATTCTATCCGCATCTGGTGAGAGAAATGATCTCATGCCTTCCATGTGTATTAATTGTCCCATGTCAGAGCTGTTACCCCTACGACTACAACACAGCTCCAATAATTACAGTAAAAAAGAAAAGGGGCCACAGGTGACGTTAACAACCATCGACGTAGAAACTGGAAACACCGGATATGGTATGAATACGCGAGTTCCCAATCGCTTCAATATAAACAATGCAAAGTGGATCCGAAGTTGCTTTGGACTCCCACCCTGCTAAGAGGCCAAGATTAGAAACTCCAGGTTGGTGAACTACTGACAATGACGGCAAAAAATTAAATGTAAAAGAATGGCTTCAAAAAAACAATTCTTTGTAATTCATTTCATGTATGTAATTCACATTCTCAAGTACAGGTGAATTCCATTTTTAGCACCTGCAAAATAGTTGAAACCATTTTTTTGCAAAGCAAAAGTTTGCTGCAGACCAGATTTCATTGTAGGTTATGACATGCTTATGTGAGCTGCAACTCTTCCTCGGCATGATGGGGACGGAGTTGTAAGCGTTTTGTAGATTTATCTGAATCAGAAAACAAAAAATATTTGAACTTCAAACACCTCTAATATAAAATAATCTTTTTCAGATAATCGATTTCATCTGTAAGAGCTATCGATTTATATTCTTCGTCTCTTGTATTTCACCTCACCTGTTGTCTTCAGACGCCCCCTACAACCCCCTGCATACCATCAATCCTTTGAGTCTCCCAACACTCGAAGAGACGGTAGTGCCCACTCTAGGAATCAATGCTGTGAAGGGTTGGCGTGCTGTGAAGAATTATCACCCGAATAGATTGGAGGAATCTGATTGATTCTTTAGTTAGAACTTATCAAGATGGAGACCAGCGGAAATTTACGATTACTTAACCTCGATATATGGTTTTAAGAAACAAATGAAGATGGACTGTGGCGTGACAAGCACAGATAAAGCAGGATCGTCTCAAGGGGTTTTAAGCATTAGAGACTTTCGACCAAGACTGTCACCAAAACTGTCAACATTGTTTCCTCAGTTCTCAGATTTGTCCAGCTGGTTCCCACCCCCTAAATAAATTTCCGGTGGGGATTTTACAATGTGGGTTTATGCTAAATTGCTTCCTTAGTTTGTGCCCGCTTGCTTTTGAAAATTCACATTCTAGTGATCATTACCCAAACAAAAGGTGATAGGAGCAATTTATTCATTGATCTCATAGTTTTCCAATTCTTTAATTGATCACCACCAACAAGACAAGTTACCCAAAGACATTGGTCACATGGCAGTTTCCTTTGAATGACTAGCCAGACCTGCTTAATTTGAAATAGATCCGAAGAAAATATAATGACTCCTAGCAGGTTCTCGTATCCTGCCGTATTGATCAGAGCATATGACTAGTGGCTAAGAAGACATTGTTTGATAGTCACCCATGGAGCTGAAAAGTGGAACATAACCGAAAGACTAACTCTCAAACCGAGAAGCTCACAACGTGTACATGGGAGAATCATGCTCAACATCACGTGGAGAGATCACAAGACTGTACTATATAGTAGAGGGAAAGCAAGTGTCTGAGACATCATAGAATCCATAAGAAAACTCAAATGGCAATGGGCTGGTCATGTTGCATGAATGGCAGACAACCGCTAGACATCACAATCTCAACATGATTCCCCAGAGACCATATGCAAAACTGGCTGGCTGAAAATAAGATGATATGATGAATTTCATGAAGTACTGACTCCGTGACGCCCACGATAGAGATGTCTGGAGAATCCTTGAGGGCGTCTAAGTCCACCGACGGACGTTAAAAGGATGTTGATGTTGGTGATGATTATCATGATCATGATCATTTTTTCGCTTTCTGATGGTATCGTGGGGTTAGGCAATTGCTACTGAGAGCCACTTCCGTCTTGTCAAGCCTGTCGAAGCTTCGTTCTGCTTACAGCTCCTAATATTCCCTAACAGTATGATCACTAAAATCAAGCAACATCGAGCTTGATCAGTACCTGGATAGATGACTAGTGGGGCAATACCAGATGCTGTAAAAAGCAGTGGGTCGTGTATAGTTTGAAAAAAAAGAACGACATTTACTACTGTGAACGTGTATACGATGTTCAACATTCAGGACTGAACGTGGTTTCCCTGTTCGTTGGTGATCACTATAGAAGCTCAATTCTCAAAAACGCACAAAAAATGACGAATTATAGACTCAAATGGCGGTACCCGCATAGTAAAATAAAGAAAATATGCTCCTTGGGTAACATTAAATATATTCTAATAAAATTCTATTTAGTCTCGATGCTTAGGTGTGTACTTTTCTCAAAGGTTCCTTTATTTATATGAGAAGATGAAAAACATAAAATATTAAAATAGAAAAGGTGATGACTGTTTTAAATCTCTTTCGCAAATTTTTGCACGATTCTGTTCTTTGAGTTGTGCTTTGATCTCTAGTCAATAAAAATAATTGCCTGTACGAAAAAAAAAAGCAGATTCAGGTCATGAATAATATGGAAGGAGATCTATAATGGCGTTGATGGAGCGATAAAAGAGATTCAATCAATTGAGAGGGGCTAATGATGAATCACCCTTGCAATATGCATCAGCAGCAGCGACAGCAGCAGCCATTAGCGCTCTTCGTTGGACATTGACCTTACCCAACATTTGCCAGATCTCTCTACCATGGGCGTCGTGGAACTGAGACTCTCTGAACTTGTCCAATTCGTCATGCCATTATTTTCTGCTGGCCACAGCTTCACTTTGAATCGTGATGTCCAGTGGTTTTCAGCAACATGAACAGCCCATTGCCATTTGAGTTTTCTTATGGTGTATATGATATCTAATATACATCTCTTATATTCTGCCGTTTTATCATCCTTCCATATGTGTGTGGAAGGTGAAGGTATAAGACGAGACGGTAATGACTCGCGGGATAGACTTAGCAAACTGGCAGACAGTTTGTGTTCACTTGGGAAAGGCATAAATCCCTATCTCCTTCATCCAATCTATGAGTAAAATAGCACAGGGTGAAGTGAATGACGCCAATTCGGGTGCTTGTCTAATTTACGAATCGCGAACGAGCCGAGTTAGCAGTAATGTGAAATGCCGATCCTAAGCAGTAACGCTGGAGCTGTAGCCAGCGCAAAAGTACTACTTACTTTATAGGATGATAGTTTTTGCAAATGTACAGAAGACCAAATGAAGTAAGGTACCTCGCAGTAAATGGGTTGATAAGAAAACGAATAAGACTGACTGCTGCAGGGTCAAATTCTACCTCAACTTCTATTCCGACCGAAAATAATTACTTCAACTTTTGTATTGTATACATGATAAATAAATAAAGAATATGAAAATGTATATATATATCTTTAATATGAATGTATTTATTCATCTATCAGGATGAAAGTAAGTTGCATATATTTGCATGTTTGTCACAAAAATTTTCGTAGAAATAAGACTTGTCAATTTGGTTTGGCTCGGTCAGTAAGAGAGCCGCCTATTGATCACTTGATCGTTATCCCAAATTACGGTTGGGGATAGTTCATTTTATAGATCGGTTTGGTTTAACGTTATGGGACAGACAAACAGAGTCGCCTCGTCGAAATTAGGTGAGGAATGTTCTTGTTGTGGTTATGGTGGAAAAACGATCTCCAACTTCAACTGAAGTCTAACAAAATAGGCGAACGAATGGGTGAATAATAGGTTTAGGGTTAGGGTTAGAAGTATAAAAAGATGAAGATCTATAATGAACAAACCCAACTGCTGCGGGATCGAACCCCACTCCAACTTCTATTCCGACAGAAGATGATTTCTGCAACTTTTGCATTGTATATATGATAAAATATATATATATATATATATATATATATATATATATATATATATATATATATATATATATATATATATATATATATATATATATATATATATATATATATATATATATATATATATATATATATATATATATATATATATATATATATATATATATATATATATATATATATATATATATATATATATATACATATATATATATATATATATATATATATATATATATATATATATATATACACAAATAATTGTGACATCCACAGGCAGCTGTTTTGTTGTAATACAACTCCTCAGAGCGGCTACAGTCAATCCAATAACGAATCCAGTACCACGAGGTAGGATCGAAACCTTGGCTTCAAACCCAGGGGCTGGTATTTTACCCCTGCCCATCGCAGAACTGGACGGTCTGTAAGACCGAATTTAAGCGATATATTTACTTACACACAATTCCCCGTACACCAAAGTGCTCCATTCTAGACTTGGAAGAGCATTGCTATATAGATTATAATGGGCGATTTTCCCTGCTTAGAGAGAACTCAACCCTGAAGAAGGGAGCGTTAATTATGATAATTTTTTTTTTTGAGAAGATTGTTATTGTTGTTCTTGTTGATCTTGTTACGCTTGGAAAACAGAGACAACTCCTGATATCCTATTGGAGTTTGGCATTAAATTCGGGGTTTCGTGTGAGACTTTACGACGAGTCATCGTCATCATTTAATCATTATTTTTGATGATTCGCAGCAAAAAGATAAAACATTATTTTTTGATTCCCTGCATATTAAAAATGTTGTGTTCAAATCATTTCAATCATAATTTAAAACGTTTTGAACGATACTAAAAGAACATATTGCAGGGTGTTCATAAAGTCGTTATTAATTTTAGGTACTACAATAGCGATGGATAAGCCATCAAATCAAGGCATTCTCTCGATAGTCGCTTATGGAGCAGAAACATGGAACCTAACCAAAAGACAGACCTAAAAACTGGGAAGCATGCAATGTGCGCATGAGAGAATCAAGCTCAACCTTACATGGAGAAATCACAAGACAACATAGTATATAAGGAAGAAAACGGGAGTCAGAGACATCGTAGAAACTATTTTTAAAAAACTCAAATGGCAATGGGCAGGCCATGTTGCAAGAATGAAAGACAACTGATGGACATCACGACTCACAACATTGATCCCCAGAGATTACATTAGAAACCGAGGCCGACGGAACACAAGATGGAGAGATGAACTAGACAAATTCAGGAAATACTGGCTCTGCGACGCCCATGATAGAGAATTGTGGCGAATCCTGAGGAACAACAGACGTTAAAAGATTGATGATGATGATGATGATGATGATGATGTAAGTATCTATTTATCTCTTTCTGACTATCTATCAACTATCTACCAATCATCTATATCTGTTTTTAATTATCTCAAATCACCAATATTGAATGAAGGATAATCAATAATACATTTACTTATTTAATCCAATAAATTTATATCGATTCGTCCCTCGTGTAATTAGCATGAAACGGCTTTGTCTTAGATGACCAAGACAGACGAGTACAGAAAGCAATAACTGAATTTAATATTGGTAACAGACTTATTAGATAACTTCTTCAAATTTATTTTCCTATTGTACAGAAAATTGCCAAAAGCTGCGTTTACAAAGTTTGTTACTTTTAAGTGTATTGGGGGGAGGCTTTGATAAGATCTGGACAAGGAAAAAGTTGTTTGCATATATGCAGATAACAATAAGTCTGCAGAGGAGTGAATAATCATCATCAGCAGCAGCAGCAGCCATTATAGGTCCCTTGGCTTCCCTTTTCTCATCCCATGACGACCATGATTGTACTAACCTCTGCCATATCTTACCGACAAACCTTTTTATCTAATCCTTCTATCCTGTGCCTGATCTTTTAATCGATTACTCGTTACTGTTACGATCTCTTCTTGCTAAGTATCCATCCCATCTCCGTTTTCCTTGTATAATTATTTAAAACCTTCACTCTAATCTTCCCTCAGATTAATGATCTTTTTTTTTTCTCAGAGTTATTCCTAGCATTGCTCTTTCCATGTGCAGGTCTTAGTTGATTCTTAGTTCGTTTCGTTAATTTCCATGTTGGTGTTATGCATTCATTGTATACTCTATGCTTAAAGCACGTTGGTAACGTACTCTTCAACATATCTCTTTTCCTATCAAATAATTTCCAGACGATGCCGTATTGTAAATTAAAAGAAAGATACAGAAAAGGGGTTTAATGTAAATTCAACTGAGAAAATCGATTAAGTATCAAGAAAAATCGAGAGCAAAACGTTATCGTTTATTTGATAATAAAAAAATCTATCAAATGTTTTAATTAGCTGAGGTGATCACTAAATTCGTATTATAATACTGAATAACTAAAAAGAACTAAAAAAGCAATCTGAGATAATTACAAATTCTTACTATAAGTACTAAGTTAGTAAAAAAGACCTAGAAAAAGTCTACTGAATATTAATAAAAACCGAAGATAATTTCAGGTTTATTTATTGTATTTGTGAGTAAAATGGTTAAGAAGCATAGAAGGTAAATGTTTCATTCAATATGAATAGAATAAAAGAGTCCATTAAATACTGATCAAGATCGAAAGTAGGTTCATAGATTTTAATGCAGGAAAAGATATTTAAAGATGTTATCAAATGAGTCTGGGACGAATATAAAAATTCACTCACTGCTCTCAATACTCGTCTGTCTAGGTCATCTAAGACAAAGTCGTTGTAATCATACTGATCATATAAAGGACAAATCGAAATGAATTTATTGGATTAAATACATAAATAGTTTATTGAATATCTTCATTGAACATGAAGATTTATCCATAGTGGAATCTTGTGCTTGTGATTTGGGAGAGATAACAAAAGAGAGAGACAGAGACAGAGAGAGAGAGAGTTGTGAATTGATAGATCGATTGATAGTATAAATGCGACCGAACAGGAAGCTAGTTCGCTCTTATCAAATGTAAAAGTCACAGAACTGCCCAGGAACGAAGAAACTTTCAAAGATAGAAAGATGCAGTTTTTACCATTCGACAAGCCGTCTTTTGAAGATCCATTTAGACTCGACCTGACTTTTTGAAGCTTTGTAACACACTAATGAAAATAGAAATATGGGATCTTCACCAATCGATAACCGATTCTTTCAAGATTTATTACGTTTGAAACAAATGCCCCGTCTGTTCATATGACCAAAATATTAATCTTCGGACCATTCTTCTAATGCTATGAGTTCATCTGACAATTCTTCAGAAAGTGTGTCGAAATATTCATCTACTGACACAAATGCAATAGCAAGCAACATTTCAGCCTTTAGTGCAAAATCAGAGTCAGTTTGAAATAACGAGTCATTTCCCGTGCTTGCAATTTTCTTTGCAAATTTTGACTCAAGGGAAGAGAGCAACTTTTAATCTCAACACCCGTAAAGTCCTCTGGTAGAGTCAATATAGCTGCCTGTTTGTATAGATTTTGGAGCCAAAGTCAGCGTGAGATTGATATTAGCATAGGAAACAATCGTGAATACTTGACCTTTTTTTATTGGGCTATAAAGAATAAATAATCGAGATCACATTACTTAACTTGACACAGAATTACATAAACTTGTGTGAATGGTTTTGGTGCTAACTTGGATGTCCCATCACAATAGTATATTTCTGACGTAACCAATTAGTGAAGACAACTTTTGCACCAGATTATAAAAGCCTTTCCTTCCTTGGGATCCACTATGACTCAATAAAAATTATTATCATTCTTGCCCAGCAGTAATTCTTATATACTTGATATTCTCTCGGTGAGGTTAATTCAGTTTGAAGGATTACATGTAACAGTACTAATCTTTGAATGCTTTTGTCAAACGAGCGGCAGTTCCTGGTTTAGATCATTGACTGCTTTGCGAGGTATCTGCAGAAACCTCGGTAATAATGACACTTGGAGCTTCCATAGTTGTTGTTGCATGTAATTTTAATTTAGTTCTCACTTTTGCAGCTTCCACACTTGCTGAACATTGATTGTGGGGATGATTATTAAGTCCTTTGACAACAAGTTTTGTAAGTATTGTGGCACGACACCTTTCTACATGGTCACATCTCTAAACTAAAGAATCTTTATATCGTACAGTTGTTCTTTTAAACACAAATTAAAAGCCATTACTCGAAAAATATCTGTTTACCTCGATGGCTTAATTTTCTCCCGTTGGAGTTATTATTGAGGCAGCCATTCAGGAGGCCCATAAAATAACTTTAAAACAATAAAAGGAAGCTGCCTTTGTTTTCTTTTCCCACTCTGTACACACGTGTACGATTGGTTGTTCGATAGGGGAATTAAGATTAATTTGATCTTTATATGAACATAAAATGAATACAAATACTTTATAAATGAATAAATGCTACTGAATTACCATTTTTTAAATTAAATCTGATAAAAAAAAACAAAAATATATTTTTTTTAGTTCTCAAAACATCGATCTTTCAATTTGCCTTGACATCGACACAGCCTCATTAAATTGTACCCAATCCATAAGAAAAACCCCAGTGTTATATAAATACAAGGAGAGAACAAAGAAAAAAAGTTGTCCGTTGATGGAAATGTCTGTGTGAAACTGATCAGTTGCAACAAAAACTTGAAACATCCATATATATATATATATATATATATATATATATATTATTTTGATATTTTGCAAAATTGACTTGAACTTTATTTCCAATAATGCATTTCGCAATTCTTAAAAAAATATATAAGGTCCAATGTTGTTATGGGGACCGTGTGATGATAATTCGTTTCGGCAGCGTTTTTTTTTTGTTGTTATTTTTTTTGTTTTGTTTTGTTTTTTTGTTCTCTCTTGGTTCCTTCAAATTGTTTGGTTTCTTTCTCTTTGAACTTTGGTTTTTGTCGTTGTTTTTGTTCATATTCGATAGTATTTCTTTTTCTGATATTAATTTTGTTAATATTAGAGATATGGACATTTTCCGGGGCGTTGTTGAATTGTTTTATATTCATAAGTGGAAAATCTTTCACAATGAAATATATATACATGCATTTATGTATATTTATAAGTTTCCTGTTATATATACTTGAACAAAAATATTTTTTTGCTTTCATAGCTCGGTTTCAATAGTTAATAACAGAGACTTTACGCAAAAAAAAATTTATTTTATTGCAATCGGCACAACAAAACGTGCATTTACGCCTGTTTTGTTGTTTTGAATTACGTATTTCAGGAAAATATTTTTTGAATTGGATTATTTTGTTGAAATAATTAAACCGAGCATTGTTTCTCTATCTCGCAGAAAATTTGTTCAGAATCGATCAAGGGGGTTGAAAAGGTTAACTAAGGGTATTGAAAAGGTTAACTAACATTTTTATTCGGAAGAGTTACCAATCTAATTAGTGAAATAGTCTCAAACCAGAACCATACATATAAGACAACAATGCAATTAGAAAAGTCCACATAACGTCAGCTCAATAATCAGATAATAATGATATTTTCGTCTTCGTATTTTATTATTTGTTTGGTTTTCTTTTTCTGGACATTGTGTGTTTGTTGGTTTTCGTTCACTCAAATACACACCACCATATTGTTTTGTTGCAGTGTTTGTTTGGTTTTTGTTGTGTTTTTTGTTTTGTTTGTTTTGTTTGTTTTTCCTCGCAGGCTCTTCCCTTGGTATCTCCGCCATTCCACTGACTGCAATCTCCGAGAATAACGTTGTTGCCATAAAGATGCAAACTATTGAGAAAATGGCAGTAACACACAATGGCCCCTCATCGATTTCTATCAAAGGCAACTAACATCCAAACTAACTCGCTCCAAATACGACGCGAATTCTTTTTGTAACATCTACTACTAAGTTTTGATTTTATTTTCGTATCTTACAACAATGGCCGATGATTATGACTGGACCAAAAACGGTCACAGTGAGGGAGTGAAGGATTCTTGCAGATGCGGTGTCTGTCCCAGGGGACTCTTACCATTGCTCTATTAAAACTACTAATTCTCGTGATATACGTAGAATTATCAAGGCATCCACAAATTTAGCTCCATCTTGTAGTGATAGTATCGCAGTTGATGTAATTGGTAAGCAACTGATAACCCTCAATGAAGACCAGGTTTTATTCAAAACACAATCAACTAAATTAAGCAAACGTTTCATTCTATAGTCAAAGTTCTATTTATATCAAAGAGGCAAAGTCAACTGATTTGCATAAAATTAATTTCTGAATTTTAAAGGGAATAATTTTTTGATTATTTCTATAGATTAAAATATTTTGGCGTACTTAGAGCCGGTTTAGACTGTTTTAGAGTCTCAGCACCTAAAATGGTGGAAGATCAATTTCCTGGATAAGAGAAACATCAGTAACAGCCAGCATAAGGGTGTTTCTTATAGTTCAATGTATATAAAAGTCGTGCTTTTTATTGTTCAATGCATAAAAAGGGTTGCAATATGGTCCCAAAGTCTCCAGTACCAAATCTCAACTCAATCCGGCTATCTTGGAGGCAACTTCATAGGAGGAAACTGCGAATGGTGCCGATCCCCTTGCCAAATGGGTTTTGAGAGAAGGTCCTCGTTCTTTTCCGATAAAAAAAAATACGTCTAAATTAGTAACCCATCGAGGATCAGCCTGCCCACCTTGAAAATCAGTATTTTGAAAATGTTGAAATACTGACTACCACTTGGACTCGAGCCCCGACTGTGGAACTCTCTTAGCTATAAACCAGAATGCTCGATGGTTATCGTGTTTCTCTTTTCTAAATATGAATTCAATCCTCTTCGGGGAGGGAGTGAAATTTCATTCTATCCTTGAATTCAAATTACTACATTTTTACGGTGTAAATTTGTTGGTTCGATCAATAAACGTAATCTAAAGGAGAAAAAAAAAACATCTGAAAAAACGAGGAAAGAAAATTTTTTGGGTTCGTCACAAAATCTAATCAAGTGTTATTGGCCCAACTTTCAACAAAATGTTATTGAAATGAATCCAAAACTTTTGAAGACAAATTTTGGAAAAGCAGACAAACATAAATGAATGAACATATATACCACTCAAAACGAAAGGCAATACAACGTACACACACATTTCATACTCATGTGCACACGTGCATATACATGTCAAGTAGGTACACATGTATACATACAGATTCATGTCGAATATTCACACACACACACCCATACACTTCTGCGTGCATACTTTGTACACGTACACATACACGCCACAAACACATACATACATAGGGAGGTTAGGAAATTTAGTTAACTAAATACATACATACTCTCCAAAAACACTCTTCAATGTATACAAAAGTTGCAATGGATACTAAAGGTGTGATTTGGTCCAAAACGCTCCTGTACCGAATTTCAGCTCAATTCGACGATCTAGGAGACAACTTCGTAGGAAGGAACTGCAAATGGTGCAGACCCCCTTGCTAAATAGGTTCTGAGAGTAGGTCTTCGCTTCGCTCCGAAAGTAATCTGTTCGGAAATCGATCACTTAGCCCAAAATATGAAACACAAACCACTTTTTTTCTCTCCAGAAAGCCATTCCATATTTCTAACGTTTAGACTTCACGCAGACATAATCCATTCCGCTTTCTATACACACATCATGAAGAGATACATTTTGGTACCTTTTTTGATACTTTTTCTTTCTTTTAACTGACTTTCCGATGTCATCTGTCAGTTTTCCCTTCCTCTCCACCCAAAAGTGATGCTGTCAGAAACCCCGCCCTTCTCCACTCAAAAGTGATGCTGTCAGTTGGTGCACTTCACTTAATGGTAATCAATCATTACAAAAAAGGTCTTTGCCATTTCTTTCATAGCATCGCGAAGGTCGAACTGATCTCCGTTGATCTTCAGTTGTCATTCTGCGTACACATACGTGCATACTTTCATTCTAGTCTACAATCATCCATACCTGGCAATTAGTATTGGTTCAAGTGAGTGGATAGATATGAAGTAGGACATAGATCAAAATACACAAACAAGAGAAAAATGGATTGTTGAGAGTCAGTATTGACGAACAGTGAAATTAGAAAGCACTCAAAGAGGGCATACCTCTGCCTGTCACCCACTCTTCTACAAAATGTCAATGAAATTCATTGAGAACTTTTGGAGATAACGTGTGGACAGTCATGAAACTTTGGCGATATTATGTGTTTTGGACGTATAACTACGACATAGGGGAGGTGATTGCGTTTCACCACTTCTTTAATAGCTTATTGTCCACCCGCCAACATTTCATTGAAATTCATAAAGATATCGTGTGGATAGTCATGTATGTGTCAAAAATATATGAAAAAAACGGGAAAATACCTTTCAATCAGAAATAGATCCTGGAGCCGCTCCAAAGTTCGACCACTTCTTCCTTACTCCATTGTCCATCCATCTAGGAATTTCCATTGAGATCTATTGAAAATCAATACAAGTTAGCAAATACACACATATATATATTTCCCAACTTCGTTGACAGAGGTAAATAAATAATCTCACCAAAAGATCGGCTCTTTGCAATGTGTACAAGAAATGATCATGTTTAATATCACATGAAGAGATCACAAGACAACAAAATGTATCAAAGAAAAAACAAGGGCCAGAGATATTTTTTAAACAAATTAGAAAATTCCAATGACAATATGGATGCCCAGAAATCATATGCGGAATAGTGTCAGAGAAAAAATGTTTGAATATTCAGGGGATATTGGCACTGCAACGTTCACGATTGAGAGCTCTGGCGCATCTTGGAGAAGGTGTTCAACGATGCTGGTTAAGATGATGATGATGATGATGATGATGCAACGATTTGGCATGCGTGCGTGCACACACACAACTGCATGCACATGAATACATTTTTCAACTTCTTACGATAAAGAAAGCCTATTGATGATTGTCAACAGAAAAAATATCCATAAATCTCCTTGTACCAATGCGTATACTGGACGTATTTCTCGCTAGGTTCACTGATATTCCTATGCGAGATAATTCAGCATGCGAAAATTAGGTGCATGATAATTTACCTTCCAACAACTATGAGCATTTTCTTCTGTACAACGCCAATATTCTTTTCCCCATTTTTTCCATCCAAATTATTTCAAAATCCATTTAACAAAATGTGGCCCCGCTCTTCATCTGAGAGAATAAACTTCGTAATGATAATTCATTTAGTTTTGAATTATTGAAGAGTTGTTGCAAAATAGTAAGTTGAAATATGGACAAGTTGAAAAAGAAAACAACGCCGTCCAAGAGTTACCAATTATGATAAATACGAGTTTGCGAGTACATATATATATATATATATATATATATATATATATATACAAGATATGAACTTAATGAAAATTTACGAAAGTATAAATGACATTTTTTTATTATTGATGATGCATTTCGCCTCTTCATAGCTTCATAGAATCGATTTTAAAAATGAAAAACTATTTGTTGTGGTTGCATCGGTGTATAATATTGTTCGTTGTTATAGAGATGGCTTTTTTTTTTCAATTTCAGAATCTCAACCTGTGTCTATTTTATTGTTATTGTTCAATGATATTTTATCTTGTTTCAATATCAGTCTCATTAATATCACAGACACGTAAATTGCATTCGGATATTAACGAAGATTCAATGCATTGTTTACCTCGTTTTATTGGGTTCTTTTCTTATCATCATTGCACTCTCCAAATTGAAATTGAGTTTTGTTTTTTGTTTTTTGTTTTTTTGTTTTGTTTTGTTTTTTGTAATGGGTCATGGGCGCATTCAGACTGCCATTTCCTTTTAGAGCTCTCTTGGATGGCGTGACGAAGTAGAAAGTATTGGCTCCGTAATGCCCATGATAGAGAGGTCTAGCGAATCATGGGAAAGGTTTATGTCCAACGACAGACGCTAAAAAGTAGCTGCTGCTGATGATGATGATGGTGGTGATGGTGGAATACAATCCAGGCATTTATTGATTCAACGAAGGCATTCGATATGGTTAACAGGAAAGCACTCTAGACTGTCTTAAGGAAGGTTGCCCACCCAGGCTTGTTGACATTCTGAGATGGTTTCATGATCTTACAAAAGCAAAGGTCAACTTCAATGCTGAGCTATCATCCCTTAATGATGTTGACAATGGAGATACGCAAGGGTATATTCCTGTGCCAATAATGGTGGATATCTTCAGGATCGAAAGAGGGCAAAAGTCTCAGTTTTGCTGTTGCCCCAAATAGATCGATGTTTTCCAACTAAAAATGCTTTAACACAACACATTCCTACTGTTGCATCAATATACTTAGCTAAATGCGAACCACTTGACAATATCTTTTGGCAAAAAAGAATTATCATAGTTTTCAATCATTGATAATACATTGAAGTTTATATAGGTATATACTCATATCATGAGGAACATTACCATATTTTTTTCAAAACTGTTCCTATAGCCTTGTAAGATCATTTTTTCAATCTTTATTCACTCCGACCCAACTGAGAAATATATTACTTATCTGGACCGCCTTCAAAAAGGGGTTGCCAACTCCTGGTCTAAAGTGATATTAAAGTGATAAAGTAGTGCCGGACCCAGCTCAGTAAATTGCTATGAAAGGGTGGCACTCTGTTGTCTGCTGTAGACCAGCTGTAGAGTGTTCGTTCCCAGTTCGGTAGGCCATGGTCCAATTCACCATCAAGTCAAACCAAATACTTCTTTTTTAATTGTACTTACTTGTGCCTCTTTGCGGAGCTACCAGTAGAAAAACAAGGAATCTCCCCAAGGCTGTAGGGTTACGGACAAAATCACGTAGGATTCACGAATTCTTGTAGGATGACCGACATTAAGCAACGTCGTACCTAGATGGGTAACCACTGGGTGATATCAGGTGCCTTAAGCAGAACGAAGCTTCGACAGGCCTGGCTAGCTGATAGTGGGTCTTACTAACAACTTTAGGTGTGTACCTAACCCGTATACGAAACCCCTTTTTTAGCTACCTATATAAAACATCCTACGATGACACCATATAAAAGCCCTGAACACATGTGGTCAATCGCTTATTGGCCTCGACTTTCGAGCCGGTTACCTTCTTCCTGTACGTCTCTCTAAACTTGCAGCCAGCGTAGTTTCTATTCTTTGACCGATACTTTTTTTGGTGACTACGCAAACACAGGGTTTACTATTTCTCCCCTTTTAGCTCCTTCTTGCACCTATCCTAAACTAACGGCCTTTTTATAATCTAGCAACTACACCACTCATGATAACAGACGCCACTCATCAGGCTCCATTCGTTCGATAAACGAAACGACATTAGACCCGTTATGTCACATGTCCCCTGAATACTTATTCTATCCAATACCTCGCTTTTACGCAGAGGAATAACCTAAACCTAATAGGCCTCTTCCTTTCTTTTCTCTTTACACGATCAATCGTATTAATATTTTCATTACATGTATTTCATTTCCATTCTTTATTTGTGCATTAAATGTATATCTCGTATTTCACATCTAAATACTTGGAATTTTTTTTTATTCCGTTTAATATCAGCGTCAACATTTGTACTTGGCGCACATGATATCTATGCATCTTCCTTCTCCTATAATGTCGTCACGTGGTGCCAATCAACACACCGTATAGAGGCCAAATCCTTTGTCTACGAATACATCTTCTCGCCACATCTAACCAACAGCTATTTCCTACTCTCCATCACACGATATAAGAACAATATTTCTTATAACTGATGACCCCGATAAATATACAAGAACCGTATCTTCAATAATGGATTATAATCACATACACTGTATCGTCTACGAAGTTAATTTGGGGAATATTTTCCAATTATTCAACGGTTTTTCTCAACCTTTGCCAACGAAGTTGGAAGAAGAATATGTATTCACTCGTGTCTATCTGTCTGTCTGTCCGTCTGTCGGTCTCTTTGTCCATACGATTGGTGCGAATCAATTATTTTTTTCTTTCCCTGCATCGTAACTATGCATCAACACATCACAATATCTCCATGAGTTCTCGATGAAATTCTATAAACGATGGAAGAATTAGATTTGGGGGCTCAATATCTCCAAAAGTTCTCAATGAATTTCAAAGAAAGTTTCTGGGGGGGTAGGTCATTGAGTAAGGAAGAATTGATGATAAATTTCGGGATTGATCTCGGAATTTCCACGGTTACCTCTCCGGCATCGTATCTCTTTGCGAAGCAATTTTCATTCATTATAGAAAAATGTCATTAGCAGAGGTTTGCACTTTCTGAGTGAATTCTAGTTTAATATTCACCAAGTTTGTGTTTGTAAATATAAAGATTATGTCTAGAGAGAGAGAGAGAGAGAGAGAGAGAGAGTGTGTAGGGGAGTGATTAAAAAATACTATTAAAAAAATATTGAAACAAAATGAAACATTATAAGTTTTATATATCAATCAAAAATCTTCAGTCCAAATTCAGTGAATTTTGAAGCTTCAAGAGGATTTTCAAATAAATTTTTTGTCCTTTTTGCACTCACTATATATATACATATATGTGTGTGTGTGTGTGTGTGTGTATGTGTGTGTGTGTGTGTGTGTGTGTGCATTGGTGTGTGTGCGCGCGTGTGTGTGTGTGTAGGTTGGTAGATATATGACAAGGGAATGCCACAATTATCGGAGTATTTCTCTTCTCTCAATCATCGAGAAAGTGTTTTCAAGAGTTTTTTCTAAATAGACTTTTCAGTCAAATATGTCCGGCAATCCTTCCAGACAGTCAGTGTTGTTTGAGAGCGGGAAAAGTAACAACATAGATGATATTTACTGCACAGTGGATATAAGGGAAGTGTAATGAACAGTTGGTCGACCTTTTTCAGGTGTTTATTGATTCGGTAAGGACATTTGACGTAGTCAACAAGAAAGCACTTGGGACAGTCTCAAGTAAGTTGCCCACACAGTTTTGTTGACATTCTGAGACAGTTTCATGGTGGTACAAAAATAAAAGTCTACTTCAATGGTCAGCTATCATCCCTTAATGATGTTGACGATTGAATGAAGCAAGGGTACGTTTCTATGCCAACTCAAATCTCGGTCTATTTAGCTTTGACTTTCTCAATTGCTTTCCGGAATTATGATTCTGGTGTATAGCATTATTATTGTACTACCGGAAAATATTCTGATTTGCATCGTTTTAAAGCGAAATCGAAAAAGAGATCTTCTGTATGCTGGTGACTGTGACTTTGTTACACATTGGGAGGTATATCTTCAAAAAATAATGGACAGATTCTCAGAAGCTTATACTATAATAGGTCTCACAACTAATTCATCTATGACAGGAGTGATGTTTACTCCTGCTCCTAGTAACCCCTATTCCGAACAGTTTATTATGCGAACAGAATAAAACTACCTTTCTTTGATAAGTTTGTTCACCTTAGGAATACTTTTTAGTAGTAAATAGAACATCAGACGAGAAGATTCAGCGAAGAGTTCAGAGAGGCTGAAGGTTCGGGTCTGATCGTGGAGAAACATCCATTTAAACACAAAGTTGAAGGTATATAAGGTTTGTATCCTTGATACACTTCTTTATGCCTGCAAGACCTGGACTACCCATCAAAGATATGTGGGGTCACTAGAACGTTTCAACCAGAATTGTCTTGCGTGTTGGGTGTGTCGTGGAGGAGTATAACTTCTGAAGCGGATGTGCTTGAGGAGTCCCGGAATTGGGGCATTAAGACACGTCCCATTTAAGTAGGCTGAGTTGGGTAGGCTATGTATCATGGCTGAATGTCAACTATTCTATGGAGAGCAGGTTGGCCATTAATGAGAACAACACAAACCAAGAAAAAGGTATAAAGACTGAAAAATGATCTCAAAGACATTGGGATGGACATTGAAGATTGGAAGTGCTTAGCAAAAGATCCTGCAACATGGAGGAAACGGATCTCTGATGAAGGAACCAAACCGGAAACTGAAAACATGTCATGCAAAGTGCAGCTCATAAGATGGAAGACGGTGAACAAGTGTGTAACAAAGTCTGCCGATCGCAGTCAGGTGTAACCAGGTATATTGATAGAGCACATGCAGGTTACGATGCAGATAATCAAGGAGAAGCTATGGTAGTGCCGATAAATTTGCCATGAAACCTACAAATTAACTGAAGACCTTGAAAACCATTCAAAAGCCCAAAAAGGAAGATATCTTATTTATTGAATAAAATTAGAAGGAAAAGATTAATAAATCATTTTTAAAAGATTTAAAGAAACAAGAGGTTAAAGTGGAATGAAGGCCAGAAGTTGTTTTGCTCGTTACCATGTCGACAGCCATCAGGTAGGTAAGTAGACATATGTATTCATTTTCTATGGCATCTAAAAAATATTATGAGGTTAAAGATTTTGGTCAAGTTTTTTTGAATGACAAATACTTGTTCAATGAAAAGAATTGTAAAAAAATCAGGTTATTTGGATAAAATCGATTTTTTATTATAAACCTGATAATCATGAAAGGCAGTTTTTGCAAACATAAGAAATAATCAAAACTTGGACGCCCTTAAAGTAAGGTTGAGGCAAACGTGCTAACCATTTCACTATCCGATCGGATTCCTTGATGAAAAATTGGTGAATCTTGGGGGATGTCTAAAGACGAACGATAAAAGGCTGATGATGAATTTTATATGATAGTATCGTGTAAGATAACTCAATCTTTACACTCATGCTAGAAATCGAACCCAGGACCTTCAGCGTATTGGACAAACATGCTAACCATTACGCAATCCGACTCGAATTATTGGATTATCTTATATTCCTGAAAAATCTTACTTCGCATCAAAGAATTTTCTTATTTAGACTGTTTTTTATCAGTTGAATTTATCCATGTCCCTATCTTCCATTTATCTTTAGAATGTCCTCCTGTCTCAGACACATATTAAACGCCCCTCCCTTCCACGCCGCCCAGCATTTGGCAATTGCCCATATTCCTGGTACTTCGGGCTGCTCCTGTCTAGAACGAATATTCAAGAACTATAACTCCACTTGTCTTAACAATAACTCTATTCAGTCAAAAGAATGAGTTATTTCCCTTGTTAGATAAAGTAATTTTTGCTGTGAAATTACTTCCCTTTGTTCCTACTGTAACAAAAGTTTCATTACACAACTAGTTAATATCCCAGGGAAAAAAAGTTTAAAATTTTATGCAAAGTTGATTTTTTTTACAACCTACCTTGATTTTTTGATCAGGTACATTTTTCTTTAATTGTGACGAACGTCAACCGTTCTGAGAATTTAATTGATCACACCCAAAATGGTATGATGGTTACGTCCAGTTTCTATTGCGTGACAAACCAAATATGTTCGAACTGGATTTTGAAATATTTTGATTGTATTTGCTATTTACTTTAATAACCTATTATTTCTTTGGTAAATCATTTCTGATTCCTCTGTGAATTATGCCAAAACAGATCTGTTTTTAGATCATCTCAGTATCTTCCTCTGTGAATGTCTCATCGTATTTTTTTCAAAATTAATTTGCATTTTTGTGTGACGTGTTATTTCTTATCCTTATCTTCAAATGCTTCTTAGATATTCTATTGCATTATTTAATCTCTTAATATTAAAACAAGGCTACAACACATTCTAAAATGTTTGAAAGGGGTCTTCATGGTGTGTGGAACAACCTAACAGTGTTAGTTTTTATAGCTGTGCTTCGGGGTATTCCAGTTACTTCTCTTCAGTGAAGTCAATTTAGATATTTAAAATCTAAATTTAGATCTATGGCTAATTTAGATACCTTATATCTAAGTTTAAATCTATAATTTTTGATTAACGACCCATAATCCTGTAATTATCTATCATTATTAGATTTCTCGAAACGGCTAATTCAAACAACTTCAAATTCGACACAGCAATGCATAGTGTATTGACTGATAAATATCAATATCGAATTCGCACAACAAGTTGTCTAGTTATCTCGGTGCACACACACTCTCACACACACGTAGATTTCTTCAACTTTTGTTGGATATTCATATTATCAAATAGACTTTCTTGTTCATTGTGTATTCGTTTCTGTTTACCCTCTTTGTCTTTCTACCCGGAAAAAAGCAGAAAGGAAATAATTGTAAAACAGAAAAGAAGAAAATACTTTTACCTTTTCAATTTTATTAATGATTCTCTTCAAAATCTATAAAGGTTTCTTCTGTTCTCAAAAGAATGTTTTGATTATCTATCTATCCATCTATCTATCTATCTATCTATCTATCTATCTATCTATGTGTTACATATGCTGGTCGCACCAATAAGCTAGAGGGCTGACAGTACAAAAATTTACCCCTTGTTTTGTCTAAAGATATTGTTTTTGTTACTGTTTTTATGAAAATCCACTCCAATAGATTTTCAGTGGAGGGTTAAATTTACAATGTAAGTTCATGCTAAATTGCTCCCAAAAGGTAAGAGGAGTAATTTATTCGTTAATCACATCTTCATCCAATTTTTGAATCGATCACCCCCAGCATGATATACTACCAAAAAAAGTTGGAAACGTTTCAAATTAGTGACGAACCGGTTTTCTTTAATTATTCATAAGTGTTCCTTATTTCAAAGAAAAGGAGAAAAGAATTTATTTGGTTAACTGAAGGAGTGGGAAGAGAGATGAGAGAAAGAGAATTTAGGTTGATTAATGAAGGGGTAGGAAGATAGTGAGGGGGAAAGAAAGTTGGGTAGTTTACAGAGGGGGTAAGGGTATCTTCACCTATGGAAATCATCCATGTTTATACAATATTTCGATAAAATCAAAGACAGGCAATGAATAATGGAGGGGATAAGGGAGTGAATGAGAAGACACCGGTATGGGATGAGAGAAGAGAAGTGACATCAGATAATGGATAATCTTAGTTGTCAACATGCATGAAATCCCACATGTCCCTTTGGTTCTAGATTATTTTAGTAATGCTGTCGTCTAGATAGTTTCAATTCCTCTTCAGGTTTCTAATTCTTATCAGATCCTCTCAGACTATTCCAAGCACAGCAATAATGATATGTGTTACCATATATCCCAAAATTTTGAAGAAAGGTTTTTTTATTAATTGAAGTTAAAATAATCAAGTCACTGGCTCTTGTGTTTTTTTTTCTAATTTTTTTGTTTGTTTGTTTTTTGTTTTGTTTTCTTGTTGTTTCTTTTTTGTTTATTTGTTTGATTTTTTGTTTTTTGTTTTGTTTTGTTGTTTTTTTCTTATCAATAAACGTCCTCCGTTCTGTCTCTACAGACAATGAAACGTTCCCTCAAGGGCACATACCAGGGTAAAGCGTATGGAGATCCTGATAATGCAAAAACTGTCAAAATGCCCCTCTCGATCGCTCTGATGTAGTCCATGGGAAAGCAGAAAGATATGTGTCTGGCTTCAGTTTGGCTACAGGAGTAGCCGGAGAGACGTCAATTTATGCATCAAGGGAGTCTTCACTCACTGGTTGGGAATCAAAGTTGTCTTTTCCTACATTGATCACCTCCTCAAGGCGAGAGAAACCAATATATCCTACTATATAACTCACAGCTGAAATAGGAGTGGGAAAAAGATGGATGCATGTCTTTCCCAAGGGCATAGGTGTGAACATAAACACCCAGACTGGACTTAAAATATTAGTTACCGATATAAATATGAGAGTGTGTGTGTGTGTGTGTGTGTGTGTGTGTGTGTGTGTGTGCGTGTGCATAGATAGATAGATAGATAGATAGATAGATAGATAGATAGATAGATAGATAGATAGATAGATAGATAGATAGATAATAGCAATTTTCAAGGGAAGCAACTCTAGAAAGATTCATACTTATATCTGAATTATTTCCCTTTGCCAGAACCTCCCAAAGACAACTAATTTTTTTCAACGATACAATTCCAGTGGAATAGGGGGGGGAATATTTTCTAAGGGAAGTAACTCGGGAAAAATTGAGGTAGTTATGTCCGATTTATTTCCCTTTGACCAGGAGCTTGGGAGCCAGATAGACATAATTCTTTTTTAAACATCGCATTCCAAAGACTGTATTACATTTCTTATATTTTTCCTCAATGAATCATTTTGCATTTTTCGTCTTATTTACCTCTTTTTGGATGCAATGATCACCTATTTTTAGTTTCAGATATTTTTGACAGACATTAACTGGTTGTCATAATATAATTCAACTTTTTTGACCGATAAGACTTGATCTTTAAAACAAAAATAAAGTAATATAAGACATACTTTCTTTGCATTTCAAAAATGTCTTGCACCTGAACCAAGAAAAATGACGTCCTAAATCTCCTTTTTTTTATTTTATAAAACAACTGGCTTTGTCTGTTTGTCACAGTATCCCCAGCTTAAACATTGACACAAACTGAATTCGGCACAATTCAAGCAAGCATATTCAATGAACCAAGGAAGGGGTTTCAAAGTGAAACGTTTGGGATAAATAATTTCAATGGTTTTAAAAGGGGTTATATTTACGATGGAAATATAGTAGTAAACAGAATCCTTACTTTCTGTTCCATATACATATATATGTAGTAACTGGAAACCGATGATATAACTACTGAAACTCTATATGGACAGCTATGGGGTTTGGATTGTTTGTTGATTATTTAAATTTATATTTGGAAGATCATTTCTGACCAGACAGACGCTGATGCAATTTCCTTGGTATTGCTAAGTGTAGTCGGGATCAGAGGGACCAGCGTTCGCCCTGGGACCAAGTCAAGTAATTTTATGTCTTCGCATCTACTGTTGCTAGGAAGTTCCTGTTTCACATTTCCAGGGAAGGGCAAAAAGGTATATCCCAGGAATATGTCACTGGGACAAGAAGATGTATCCGGATGCTGGTTGTCTGGTCAGAGACTTGAGGGTGACTAAGCTGTGATGAGTCCTAAACTGTCACTGTTTTCAGTTTCCTCTGTAAGGTTCCAATTTTCAATCCTGTCACCCTCAGCCGGATCTAGGGTAGGGCAAATCTTCCTTTTTTTCTGCACTCAACGGATGCCAGTGCAAGAGATGGTGCTCTTATTGAACTTTTACTGCAAAAACAAATAGTCAATAACATTATAAACTGAGATACAAAAATATACAGTGAATCAAATTCTTAATACATATCTATAAAAAGTTCAGATCTTACAGCTAAAAAGTGCAAGATATACAATTGAGAGAGTTCAAGGGAAAGCCACTAAGAATATTTCGAAGCTGGTGGATATATTTTACGTTGAAAAATTAAAACAACTCAATCTAGAAACCCTAGAATACAATTTTTTAAAAATACGCTGACTTATTGGAAATCTATAGAGTACATACTGACGTTTATTGCTCAAAATGCCCCGATATAAAATGCTGATTTAATCTATCTGTAATCAGACTAGAGGACATATCTATGAATTACAAATTCAGACCTCCACCGGTGTTAGAAAAATATTATTCCAGTAGAGTAGCAAATGCATGGAACACCGTGAGTGAAAAGACGGTCACATCCGAGAATATCAATAAGTATTTATACGAAATCTTAATTCTGACATTGGCCAAACCAAATTTAACAACCAATTTTTTTTTTTAGTGCAATCCTACCCTAAGTACACAAAAAGGAGCTTAATGACACAATTCACTGCTGTTAAAAACGCTTATTTCAGGTGAATACGTGAACCATATATTTCCCAATTGGACAAAGAGAGACACTGTGTTTCTGTGCTAATTACCCATTATGAAAGTCATGATTTCAACGATGCGTCAAGAGGAATTGCGCAAAGGCGAATCTTTCCATCAACTGATAATTTATTTGAAACATCAATTTCAAAGTAAAAATAAAAAATGAAACAAAAAAGATTGTCTTCCAAGGAATAAAGGTGGATGGGGGTCAAGTATGTGTGCGTCGTGAGAAGAGTTGATAATTAGTGGAATCTTGAAATCGATAACAGGTGGGAATCTTACAAGTTAGAAATGACCTGTGAGCTCAGCTTGAAAGCTAAACTAGAAAAGATTTTATCATTTATTTCTATCAGATGAAGAATCATAAATGATTAATATTGGAAAACATCGAGCAAAACTATCACTAAAAATGTCAGCATAAGTTTCTTTTATTTCAACAATCATTGGTTGGTCTGGCTGGCTGGCTGGTTGGTTGGTTGGCTATGTCTCATGCATATAGGCCACAGCAATGGAGCTAGAGGACAGAAATTTCAAAAAATTACCACTGATAGTCTTTTTTTTAATCCCATCCCAAAATGATTTTTTTAGTTGAAGGTTGGAAAATTAGAAATAATGAAAATGTTTGTGGAAGGCAGCGTTCACACTTGTTTTTTAAATTCCAACTATTTTACTGATCACTGCCCAACAATTTTTTCAATCGATCACGCCCAAGACATGTTGCCAAAAGACGTAGGTCATGTGACGGTTTCTATTGAGTGACTAACCAGACGTGTTGTTATTATGATTATTACTATTATTACTACAACTACAATTAAAATTCGCCCTAATGTTAACTTTTGATTGTTTTTTCAATGCAACCTCACCCGGGATGACTTCTTTCGATAGTGAGTAGATAACTTTGATCAGAAATGTAGAATTAGCTTCAGATGAGACTTGAACTCACATCCCTCACACCGGGAGGAGGCTCTGTTTTCGCCCTACTGCTCTATCAATCGAGCTAATAAAGCCAAGAACCGATCGGTGGCCCAAATCCAACCGAAGGTAATTCTTCATTTCCAATCGACATCGTTTACTTATTGCCAAAGGAGGCCACCGAGAGTAACATTTTAAAAAGTCTCTCAAGTCACTAGTTAGTCACTCTATGGAAACCGTCACATGGCTGCATGCTGTGTTGGGGATGATCAATTAAAACATTGGAAGAATGGGTGGTCGATGAATAAGTTACTTACTTGATTTCCAATCACTAAATAGTCTGAATTCTCAAAAAAGATTTCGTTTTTGTGTATTTATTGGTTTGTTGTTTTGTTTTTCTCAGTTCCTGTGTTTAAAACACTTAACCCTTTCTTTTCCCTTTACATGATAAAAAGCAAATTTCTTTGACAAAGTTATAACCTGGTTTAGAAGAGGTCAGAGTCAGGGAATTTAAAACTCCCTTTCGTTTTTAGAAACAGTCAACTACCAACCAAAACCACCCACTGGTCAACACAAGGTTCTTCGGTTTCTAAGTGGTTCTGTATAGCTAGCTATCTGTTGCAAAGTGTAAATGTAGTTTGCAATATGCAAACGTCGAGAGAAAAAGTCTCTTTTCTTGTTTTTATTCCTTCGAAGGCTTTGCTGTTTGTGGGTTAACAAATATAGCAGTTCCAGAAAATTCAAGGACAAGAGACAGAGCTTCAAAGGGAGAGGGTGAGAGACTGGTTGGTCAAATGAGTAAAGGAGTGCATCTATTTGCCAAGCACTTAAGCATCTCCTGGAGTCTCTTAATAGTGATGTCTTAATGGAGTTCTTGGCCAGTTTTGACGGTCAATTCAACTTTCCTGCACGAACCATTTATACCTGGTGACTTCCGGTTCCATTCTTTCTTTTTCTTTTTCGCCAATGTGCACAAGTTGCTGATTTTCCCATAATTTTGATCGATTTCACCACTTCTCAACAGTCAAAAACATGGAACCCGCTCATCTAGATATTCACCACATGGTTTGTTCTCAAGACAGCCAAACTGAGACTGACTAACAACCGAGTGCGATAATGACTATCCCCAGGTCCTATCCGTAGGAAAAGTGATCATACAGAGATAAATACATTCACATGATATATATACATGTCGAATGTCTGCAATACCTCTACGCATATACCCACGCGTGTTTGCTCATACTCATAAGCATATATATATATATATATATATATATATATATATATATTGATATCTATTATTACGAAATGAATGTATAACCCGACCGAATATTCATGAATGTTATATATTATTTGAAACTACCTCCCGTTGTTACATAGAAAATAAGCAACTCGGCATAGACAGTGTTAATAGAATGTACAATTAAAGAAAAATGGGGCTGCAGGAATGGAACCTGCGACCGCTAGGATAGCTGCATCAATGTAGTGTTGCAAGTAACCATTGACCAAAACAGTCCGACTGAAAGGTGAAGGCCCAAATGACCGTTTTATACCCACTCCTCGTGTTTTGTTCATTCACTGTCCATGTCTAAACTTTTGTTTCTAACACGAACAACTATATTGTACTTTTCACCAGTGTATATTCGTACACGCGCTAATCCCCACTTTTAAATATCATTTGTGACTTGAGTTATTAAAAGGAAAAATACTTAATTTCCAGAATGTTGCACATACAGGCTGCACCAAAGGAGCTAGAGGGCTGAATATTTGGACACTCTCTCTTTATTATGTCGAAATTTTTTTCTTTCTTTCAGGTTTGCACTGAAGATTTCAATTCTCAATGCTTTTGGATTTGGATATTTTCTGGCAGCGTTCTTTGTCTCTTTCGAAATTCGGACTTTTTGTGATCACCATTCAACAAAAGGAGAAAGTCGTAACGAACTTTTTCAATGATCAACCTTTTTCCAATGTTTGTAATTAATTACCCCCAACACAACATGCTGTCAAAAGACGTTGCTCACTGATGGTTTCTTTTGAGTGACTAACCAGACCTGTTTTCTTTGAGTTGAAAGATATATTTGTGTTTCTTTCTTCTTTTCACAGACAAAATTTGTTTTCCCTCTCAATCTGAGTATATTTTTTTTAATTGGCTTCCTCTGCTGTAAAAGACTGCTGCTATGCTGAATAAATATCTTCTATCTTTTATTGGTGCTGATAGGGGTGCCGAGGTCACTCCAGAGGTTGAGAATGATATATGGACTTGTCAGAATTTCTCACTCCATATTTCTCTTCGGCTTTTTTTATTCTTTTTCTCCTCCGTTGCTATTTATAAATGGATTTACATTAGTATATATATATATATATATATATATATATATATATATATATATATATATATATATATATATATATATATATATATGTATGTATGTATGTATGTATGTATGTATTGGGAAAGTTAAATGGACTTGTCAGAATTTCTCACTACCTCTTTCTTCTTCATTAAGACATATATATATATATATATATATATATATATATATATATATATATATATATATATATATGTTAAAGTTAATACTTAAGCAATGCATGCGTCATGAGATGTCTGCAACAAACCAAGCAACGGAGATTCTTCCCTCAGAATTGGTTATCATATACTTGAAGACAACTATCACGTTGGATACAACGATCCTCATGCTATCACCGAAGTTAAGCACCGCTGAGCCTGGTCAATACTGACTGTTTGGGAATACCAGGTGCCGTGACCCACTGGTGAGGCATCTCCTTCAACCATGCTAATCTCAAACATTTTGAGCACCACTCACCTTTGGAAGCCTTCAGCATGTTCGAGGGGTAAAGAAGTAGAATTTGGACCAAGCACTTCCTCCATACTAAGAGCCTGGGCATAGCAACTCCAAGTCCTGAGACTGCCAAGACCGTCTTTCAAGATAAAAAAAAGGAGCCATGCAAAGACAACTTCAAGATATCCATGGTTCGTTGATAAATGTCGAAGGTTAGAATGCTTCAGCCTGGAACAGAAAATTTACAGCCAATGGTCCTGACTCAAAAAAAACTTTCGCGCTAGATCAACCTTAAAAAAGAGTCAAAAAACGCCTAAGCACGCTAAAGGAAATCAGTATAAGCCATTTTTATGTCATTATAACAGCTTGAAAATTGCTAGATTCACATAAAATTGCCACTAAATAGCTTGAAATAGTTAAAAATTGCTATTCATAAATTGCTAAAAAAAAATAGTCGTAAATGTCAAAACGGGAAACGTGCTAAATTTACAGCGAGAAGTGCTAAATTGGCAACACTGATCACAAGCCAGTACATTTAAACCATGGGAGAAAAAAGAACTTGAATGAAGATCAGTATAAATTATATATAACCACAAAAAATCCACCCCAACCCAGGATTTAATCAATTTTTTCCTGAGCCAATGGCCGACCCTTCAACAAAACATCATTGGAATTTGTCGAGAACTTTTAGAGATATTGGACAGACAAAAATCAGCTAACGCACAAATGTATGGATGTGGGGTAATGGAAAATATCTTTCAATCGAAAAAATATCGCTTGATCTACTCCAAATTCTTCCACAACGATGACGTCACAGTTTCATGTGCCCAAACCGAGACTTGAATTTCGTGCCCCCTGGTTGTATTCTGACAACTATTCTTTTCAGTTTAGAGTACGTCCCAAGGATATTTGCGTCCTAGGCGACTACCTATGTCTGCTTAATGGACGGGTTGGCCCTAAACGTATGAAATGACGGAATGAATTTTTTTAAACATAGAATACTTGAAAGTTTGGACTTATTTTGGTCTTACTTTGATAAGACTGGTTTACAGCCAAATTACTATCATTGCTTTTGGAATACTAACAGTAGCAAATTGACATAAGATAACTCCGTCTTGAACCAGCAACTTCAGGATTATCAACATTCTTTACGTGAGTATATCTTTGATATATATATATATAAACAAGAACCACAAGTTCAACGATCCGGCCACCATTATTGCGTCTAGATCTGTGAATTCGAATTTCAAAGGAATTCTAAACGTTGTATTAGCATAATTAGTTGCTGTAGTAGTAACAGGAAGAGGAGGGGGAATGATGGTTCATCTGAAAATCTAGTTATTAAAAAAGTTTAAATTAAAGTAAGTACACAATGTTCATCAATAATTTGTGCTGGGATCTTAGTGTATGGTTGCTTTATTTTGATGTGGGCTTTAAATGAGTATATGTTACATCTTAAGCTATAAAGTTACGTGGATGTTGAAAAGTTTAGCCTCTTTTAGCCATTTTTGAAGACATTCGAAATTATTAATAGCAAATGATACTTGGCAACACTGCAGAAAAAAACGCTTGACATGTTCTTTTAATGACGTCCTACAATCGACCGAAATAGACAGGTGTTAACACATTTAAAAATCACGAATACACAGATTTCCTCAGCCATCCGTAAGTTGAGCGTTCTTATAAAAGCCTTTCGTGAGCCGAAATGCTGTAAAGCGAAGCAGTAAATATCATTAATCTCTATTTACCCTTTATCTATCGAACAACGACAACTTGTGACACAGGGAGATAAGCAATTACCTTAGCTACTTGGCAGACCACAAAGACAATCTCATTTACTACGTTCAAGTAAGTCAGACAATTGAGGTAGGGTCTTCAGGGAGGATCAAATTCTCTGGACTTGTGAATTAGTTGCTGAAGGTGAACTACGATTCATAAAATTTTTGTGGGCCCCTCTCCATTGAGGGTGTGGGGGCGTTTTTGAGTAGCCTTCTCTTTTTACTCCCTCAGGAATGTTTTTCGAAATTAGCTGGCTGACCATTGCGCTGCGAACGTCAAGTTTTTAATATGAACTCCTTTAGACATCTCCAACAAAAGACAATATTTACACATCAACTTCAGAACAAATACAAAATTCATAAAAACACATTTGAATGTTTGTAAATCCAATCAACATCTTCAATTCAACTCAATTCACAGACCAGACTCTTTTGAAAATCTCATCAGCCAGGTTACAAAAACGTCCTTGTTAACTCACGCTCTCCCATAATTTCTGAAGTAAATTATTTTCAAAACTCTCTTCACTATTGCTATTTTCAACGTGACTGGGAAACCTATTCCAAAAATATATTACTTTATTAGAAAAAAATATTTACAATATTTGGAAATTCCATTAATTATTTTGAATGTCTTCAAAGCTGAGGAAAATCATCAAATGATTTTTTGTGAAATTGTGCTGGATGCTGACTAAGTCATGTGATACAATCAGCTGTAATCAACATTGAAATATTGATACGAATATCAATCTCTGAAGATGGTTAGAACAAATATCGAAATACAAGTGTACCCCTACCGTCAAAAAATTACGGCAGTATTTAAGTAATTTCGTAATTTTGATTACGTAAAAAGCTTAGGTTAATATAAAGAGAAGCTGTTAAGCTATTTCGATTTAGGAATTATCACAGAGTACGCATATTATTGTGCACATTCATCTTTCTTTTACAAATAACGAAATAATGGAAATCTTCTAAGGGAAGAAAACTTAAGCGTGAAAATGTGAAAGTTATTTCCCTTGCGTTGCAGACAGAACAATCAACAAACCGTGTATTATATAACTTAATTATGAAAGCTCGACTGGATTGTATCTCTCATTTTCGTCAATCTTGAATTGTTTTACTACAGGCGTGTTTTTCTCTTCGTTTTGAATTTTCATCCTTGTTTTCTTCCTTCTGTTTATCAGAAACTTTCGACTAAAACTGTCAATATAGGTTTCTTCAGTTTTCACGTTAGTTTAGCTGGCTGGGTAGATTTGTATCATGTGTACAGACCACACCAAGGGAGCTAAATAACTGAAAATATAAACATCTACTCATTATTATGTCTTGAAGAAAACTTCTTTTCTAATCCTCCCCTCCATGTAGGTTTTTCGTAAGTATTTAATTTGCAATGCAAGTTTACGCTAAATTGGTTCCTAACTCTGCGTCTGGGAACATTCTTGCTTGTTTTTTATACGATTTTTCTTTAATGATCCCTCCCCACAAAAGATGAAAGAAATGATTTATTGATTTGATCACATCGCAACACATAAAGGAAAATAATATATAAAATCAGATTTTTCCTTTGCATACAATTTTTGATTGTTGCCAACACAAAAAAATATTTCTGCGTTAGTTTGATTGCCAAACAGCGCTACTAAGAGCTGTATTTTTTTTTAATAGCCAAAAAAGCCAAAAGTGGAAAAACACACACCAAAATGATGATAAAATGGTTAAAAACACGCCCAACTGGCCAAAATACTTAAGAACGTCCATGTAAATTTCGTGCTTTTTCGCACAGCCAAAACAAAAAACGCGGTGAATTTAGCGCGAATGGTGCAAAATTGGCAAAACTGACTTATTGTCTCTAACTAATTAGGTTTTTTTGAATTCCAACCTAATTAAACCTTAGCACTAATTACCACCCTTTTCAATTCGATTTCAAAGACTTCAAAGCTGACCCAACAAAATGAGTTTTTGTCGATCAATGGAAATAACGGTCCAAGGTTAACTTCAGCGAATCGTTCTTATTCAGTTCATGTAAACAACACATTGATATCTCTGGTCCGGTAAAAGTTTTCATGCACTTTTAGAAATCCATGACATAGGTCTTCAACCCCTGAGCCGCCGACAGGTACTGGGCCACAAAGTATGTACTGCAGGCTGCGAGGTTACAGATATGATACATCAATGTTAAACAAAGGTTTCTTCAATTCTCAAGAGGGTTTGGCTGGCTAGTTATGTATGTACGTATCATTCGTATTGGCACACTAATGGAACTAAAGGGATGAAAATTTGAAAGATTACTCCTTATTATGTCTATGAAAAAATAGTCTGTTTGTTCTTAATCCTCCACCCCTGAAAAGGTCTTTAGGTTGGGGTTGAATTAACAATGTAATTCTACGCTATAATGTTCCCTTAGTTCATGTCCGTTAGCATTCAAGCTTTTTTTTTTTTTGAAAATATGGACATTTCCAGAGATCACTCTTCAACAAAAGGCGATAAAAGTAATTTATTCATTGATCACCCGTTTTCCCAATTTTTTCTAATTGATCACCCCAACACAGTATGCGGCCAAATGACATCAGTTGCATAACAGTTTCTACTGAGTGACTTACTAGACCAGTTCTTTCAAATTTTTCTCGTAGAACGAAAACAGATTCATTTCCTTCGATATTAAAATCAAATTCGTCGGATAAACCCTTTTAAAACGGAATTGAGGGTTGATTACGCCCCCCACACACACACACGCACACACTGCCCTCGGTGGGGGGGGGTTCTGATGAATATTCTCAGTATTGCTGGTAAAGCTATCTCCTATCCACCATTTGACACAATGGACTCTTCCTGTGAATAATTTTTCGTTAATATTAAAGACTTGTCGATTTAGCTCAGTCAGTAAGACAGCCTCCTGGCAATCAGTTCAGTCGTGAGTTCAAATCACGGTAGCAGGATGTGAATTTTACATGTAATTTGGGTGAGGATTGTTCTTGTCATTGTTGTTGTTCTTGTTACGGTAGAAAAATAATGTCAACTCCAGCTTAAGAATTCAACAAAAGAGCATATAAACTTCTGCGTGAAAGCGATCACCGTAAAGATGGTTTCACATGATCATTGCCAATTAAGAGAGTTCGATCCTCACTGTGCTCCAATATTGTGGCCAATTCAGGAAAATACATAATAGAACCTGTTTAAAAATAAATTTACACACAATGCAAAAATGTCAATTCCAAAAAACTCATTCTGCTTCAAAATTTGGTTTTCGGTTTTCAGCCTTCCGATTTCAAATTCGGTTCCGTCCAACATTATTTCTCATTTTCGCTTTTGTTGATTAAATATCATTCTTTAATCGAATTTCTGTCACTTTCAAAGTATAACAGGGTTGGCCATAACCGTTTAGTATAAAAACCCCACATACGATATACTTCTGGTGTTTGAGAGCCGCAAGTCATAAACAATATTTACACGTTTTTCCATAAATATCAAGAAATTCATACGCGCAACAATGTTCATTCATATATGCATTTTTTTTTAATTTTTAATTTGTATCCCATTCAGTAACCATAAAGTTCATACATATATCAAATGTTTTCAAAACCTTGATTGTTTTAACCATATTAAATCTCATATTAGGATTTAATATACTTGAATCTGAACATTAGATTAGCGTTTTAATCCCATACCCGCTGAATAATTATGAAGCTTGAATTTTTTCTTCTTATTTGACTTTTTATTAACTGTAACGAGAAAAGGGCCATCCATCTTTCCATGATCTGCAGATTAAATGTAAAAAAGTCACGTGGCCACCTCTGCTGTATAAGGATCTTAAAATGTTGCATTGTATCAGATACTTTTGGCACTCACTGTTATCGATTACCAATAATAGAATTACGACGCCAACATCAATTAAAGTCGGTCTGTTTGATGTTAGCTGCTATTGACTACCAAAAGCCAGACATCAAAGGGGAAATAGCCAGTCCTCTCCTTCAACTAATTTAGCTCTATGCAATAAAAATTTCTTACAGAGAGTTCCCGATAATCACTTCCCATTTTTAAATTTAAATAACTTTGTTTAATAAAAGAAAGCATATCAATTTTCTGATTCCATATACTTATTTGGGACCTTGGAAATTATTTTAAGCTATTTGTAGAGTATTTTCTGCAACGCAGTATCGAACACATTTCACGCAATGTTCCATGACAGTTTGTTATACATTTGAATCCACTGCTCTATTTTCTGTTGAATATTATTCTTTAGTTCCAAGAATATTTTGGGGTTTGTTTAAGTAAACCCTTTCTTTGACATAACCCAAAAGAAAAAAATTGGGAGAGGTCAAATCAGGTGGAGGTGTCGACCAGTAAATTTCTGATCAAAATGAAATTAATCTGCGAAGCTGAAAACAGTAGGCATTCGAGGATGATATATTCCACAATTAATCATTTCTAGGGTTTAAAGTAATTATATCTAAGGGGAATATTTCTTTTCCTTTTTTGCTCAAAAGGTTATTGGAGTCTTCAAATGGAAAGTGACTTAAGCGTCTCTTTTTTCGTCTTTTTGCCTTTTACGCTAATTCCGAAAAGAAACGAGTAACAAAAATTCCCTGTACTGTTTATCGGTCAAATTAATGAAAAATATATACAAACGTTTATTATCAACACTGATTTTCCCTGAAATATAGATATCGAAACGAAATAAAACTTTACGACTTAATCGTTTGATTTAATGAAAAGTTTAATTGCTAAAAGAGATTATTCTTTTCATTTTGAAAAGTGAAAAAAAATGTTTACAAATATTTATCATTAACAGTTGTCAGTTCGAAAAAGGGCGTTTTTATAAAGCTTTTTGGTGAAACCTTTTTGTAAGTCACACTAACACACACACACATACATACACACATACATA
>OY735198.1:92755149-92802649 GCA_963457665.1 Thysanoteuthis rhombus
CTCTCTCTCTCTCATACACACACACACACATACACACATGCACACACGCAGACGCAACACACACATGCACACGCACGTACACATGCTCACATACATACATACGCTTACAAACACATACACACATACACACACACGCACACATGCACACACACCATTCCATATGAGGAAGTAGCATGTTTTCAATTTAGATGTTTTTCATCTGAATTCAGATGTTTTGGGATGTATTTAGATGTTGGAAATTGCTATTTAGATAATTTTCAATAAAATATATATTTCTGTTCAATTTTTTGTGATAAGATAAAGGAAATTTTCAATAAAGTAATTAATATTTCACTAAAGTAAATGTTGACGGTTAGAGTCGCGTTCAATGATGATGTGTTATATTTTATAGACTTTTACCGTGATTACTCGAGTACATCAAACGCAATCTGGATTATGATACGATTCCCCACTTTTTGTAGCCAAAGAAAACATTGATATATAATGTTATCATTTGTTTACATGGTAGTATAATGCTACGTCCTAATTTTGCACCTTTTTTTTTATATCAAGTTTCACGTGTTATATACGAGTAAATATAGGATATTTAGAGAATCTAGATGTTTTTAGATGTTCTTTCAATCAATTTTAGATGTAAATATAAAAATAAACTTGGCAACACTAGGAAGTGTGTAATTTTTTTTATTTCCTCGAAATGGATGCTACCAGTGTGTAAGTTGTCAACCACCCCTAATCAAAAAGTGGACGATTTCACTTTTTCGTCTGTCGGAGAGAACACAAGTCCTAAAACGCCGGCACATGACAGACAGACGGGTGGTCGAACGTTGAGGAGGTGGGTGGGTGTGTGGGCGGGCGGTAAGAGGCGGATCTCTAATAGTACACGCTGTCGGGTCATTCTGACCGGTAAAGTGCGCCCATCCTACAACAGTACATCTCGCCCATTTCTTAAAGTGCTTCCTATGTTCTCTTACAGTACAAATAGAGACGGACACCAGGTCGTTCACACCACTCCTACAAAGCCGAACACATCTATTTACACCTACTTGTGCTTATAATAAGACGCAAGAATATGCATGCATATATATATATATATATATATATATATATATATATATATATATATATATATATATATATATATATATATATATATTCCTGTGTCTTCTGTGTGTCTGTGTGTGAACATATATAAGACACATACACAGTAGTGATTGTAAAAAATGGTTTTATTTCACTTTTATTTGTATTTCTCAACCAGTTTCGACTATTTGATCATCTTCAGAAGGAGGAATGAAAGGGTTTGTCAGGGTGAATCCAATCTAAAGTATTTTTGTCTGTTTCTCTTCAGTAGACCGCTCGTATATATATATATATATATATATATATATATATATATATATATATATATATATATATTACCTTCCCTCTCTCTCTCTCTCTCTCTCTCTCTCTCTCTCTCTTTATATATATAAAGCGAGAGAGGGAGTCTGTCTCACTCTCTATAGTTCAAATTATATATATATATATATATATATATATATATGAGACAAATTATTTTGACAAGATACAGACAATTAAGTGACAAAAAGATCGGCTGGACACTTAGCAAGTGGAAATACAGACAGATGGAGCAAAAGGTTAAACGGTTGGTGGCTATGAGACAATAAACGCAGTAGGAAAAACAAACACAAGACGGAGGGATGAGATAGAAAAGTTTGCTGATAAGATATGGCAAAGTCAGCACAATCACGGTTGTCACAGAAGGGAATAGGAAAGGCCTTTGTACAACATTGATTTTATAATGGCTGATGATATATATATAGAGAGACAAAGAGAGAGAGGAGGAGAGAGAGAGGAGGAGAGAGAGAGAGCATGCTATGAAAAATGTGTTGAAATTTCTTGATAAATCAATGCACATTTACTTCCCTTGTATCTTTATAGTAGTTATATTTGGAATATATTTTCATCGCAAAAAGTTCATGTCTGTGCACACGATATCTCTAAAGGTTATCAGTTAATTTCAATTAACTTCTGCTCCTTATTATGTCAAGAAAAAAGTTTGTTTGATTTTAATCCCCCACCCCTAAATAAGTCTTTAGGTTAGGGTTCAATTTACAATGTAATTTTGTGCTAAATTGTTTGTGTCCAGCAGCATTCATGCTTGTTCTTTGAAAATCCAGATTTCTATCGTAATCACTGCCGAACAAAGGGTGAGAGAAGTAATTTATTCGTTGATCACACCTTTTTCCAATTTTTTTAATTGATCACCCCAACACATTATGATGCAAAAAGATGTTGGTCACATAAGGGTTTCCATTGAATGACTAACCGATTTTGTTTACTCATTTTCTTATATTTCAAACACTTCTTTCTTTGTTAGGTAATGGGAAGCTTGGTTGTAACTTTATTCCGCTAGAATCGCCAGCTGACCAATCTGTTAGTTTTGTTTGTTTTTTGTTTTTTTTGTTGTTGTGTTTTTTGGGGTTTTTTTTGTATATCTGTGTAGATGTATGAATGTATGTGTGTATAAGCATGTTGGTGGAAAGAGTGAACGTGTATGTTGGGGCTTGGGCAGGATCACACAAACACATATACAATAATTAACCCAGACGGTTTTCAGTGTCATATCAGGGAGCTCAATTGGGCTGAGGACGATCGGTCTGCCTCTGGTCAACTGGTTTCTAAGCCCTGAGGTTCTTAATCTGATTATTTTTTCATGTCTTTCGGGGCTCAAAGATTGCTTCAGCATATGGAATTAATTAAATCTAACAAACAGTTTTAAAATAAACATTGGTTCCCAACTGGAACATTTCAGACGTTGCATAACACATTATTTTTGCTATTCTCTGTTCGCTGCGAGCCGTTCGAAAGACTTTCCGATCAAGCCTACACATATGCATTAAGTTTACATGGTACCTATGTATTGAAGTGCAAATCAAGGGGGATTTAACTATAATACTATGAACAGGGCCAATTAATGAGAAAGTTGGACGGGTCTGCATTGAAAATCAGAATTTGAAGTCCTTGCATTTTAACCTGCGCACTAGCACCAGTGGAAACATGCAACTACCTTAGTCACCAAATACGTTAAGATATTCGTTTTTTCGCTAAAAAAATCACCTAATCGGAATATCAATCATTCTATAATTCACCAAATGCCATCTGTCCATGTATGACAACGTAACTCATACCACACAACAAAAGATTTTTTTATGTGAACAAATCGAGGCTCAAGCATATTTTCATCAAGTCAGTCTTTGAATATTCCAAAACTTATAGAGTTTGTAGTGAGGATTTCAATTCACATTGTTAGTACTACGCTAAACTGGACCCTTACGTTGTGCAGAGTGCATTATAGCCAAAGGCATAGAATTAAGGTTTCCCATGAGAAGAATCCTACAAGTCTGCAGGTCTTCCACGAGAAATAACTGAAAATCCCGTGGATTGATGTTTTCAGCTAATATGAATACCCAGCAAATTTATAGTTGTCAAAAATTGATAATGACATACCTTGAGCTGCTTGCAGGTCATTATACATTATTCACAAATTTGTTTATGTTCACAAATATAAAAAAACATTTACTTGTTTGTAAACGCACCTCAACACACATGCACCCATATACACACACACACGAGTAAAAGAGAAAGCCCTCAGAGAGTGCATAACTCTACCAACGCCATATCCACTAAATATTGAAAATCAGTCAATACATGGCTATGGTACAGGGGAAGTAACTGTTTAAAAAATCTTGGATCCGTCCCAAAATTTGTCCACGTCTCCCTTACCCCATGGCCGACCCTTGCAAAGAATTCCATCGAGAACTTTGGGAGATATTGCATGATAATGTAGCAATGATGCAAGGGAGGTAACTGTAAAAAGTTTTCATGAAATATTGTATCCATGGACAGACAGACAGACACGTGAATACAAATACATTGAGTGCATAAATTCAAATTTTGATGTATGTTTATACAAGTATCATCGTTATATTCCCATCAAGGGTATCATCGGGTTTTGTACACACAGGCACTTGTTAGGAGAATCCACTTCCGGCTCGCCAGGCCTGTCGAAGCTTCGTTCTGCTTGAGACACCCAGTATTCGGTATAACTCGGCAGTGGATTCAACCACAGCCTACCGAACCCGAGGTGAGCACTCCACTACTAGAACACAGTTGTGAATACACATACCTCTTCTAATTTCGTTGTCAGACGTAAACAACAAATAAGTACAAACGAGAAAATCCAATCCATTGATATCTAAACAAATGCACACCTGCATGTATGTTTACACAACCTCAACAGGGAAAACGCCAGTTCGCGTAATTATACATATATATATATATATATATATATATATATATATATATATATATATATATATATATATATAATTAGAAGATTTAAAAAAACTTTGGAAAAAAAATCTCTGTACTGTATTTTAATATGTCACATTTCGTCAGGAGAAATTTTTCCGAAGTTTTTTGGCTTTTTATTTATATTTGTTCCGACGAAATTTATTTTACAAACTTGGAATTTGGATCTGAAATTTTCACTGTACAATGTTTGATCTATGTGATTATTCGAGCAACGTTGGGTTAAGACAAGCGATGAGATTGTGATGAGAGGAAAGAAATTGTTTTCATGACGCTAAAAGCTCTTTGATTAACCTTATTTACATATCATGTATTTCAGAGAGATATAGATAAGGTTGTGTATGTGTATGTGTGTGTTTGTGTGTGCACATGCGTATCTTATGTTTGAATATATATGTGCACACGTGCCTGCGTATGTGAGTGTTCAATCTCAATTTGGTGCCGAGCTGCAACTTTGATTCCGCTGGAAGTTAAAAAAAGCACCCTACCCCCACCAAAAAAAAAGAATGAACGAGACGGAAGGCATTTCCAATGGTTGCTGTCATCCTCTGATGACCTTTGTCATTTGCAAAATACGAAACGTTTCATTTACAGAGAGAGTGGGAGAGGTATATGAAATGGCAAGCGTTTAGTTAGCCACTGGCTCCTAAAACGTTGGCCCCGTACCACTGCGTATGAGTACTTAATACTATAAAGACGACGGATGTTTATGTGTTTCTAATGAATCTTACGTTTAACTGACTCCCAAACGGTAGCATCCTACTAGCTGAAAATTTATGGATAAGGGTAATTTGACCCCAGGATGAACATAAGTAACGATGAACTCTAACGACCACTACTGATCAATTTAGGGTTAGATTGATTTGGGAATTTTCAAATCCAAGGGAGATGGCTACACCAAACTGGCTGCAATTTTGTGTACATAAGTAATTCGATCCCAGGATGAACATAGGATAGGTCAATAATGGTCGATATGAGGTCAGGTCGATTCTGATATTTTCAAAAACGGTCAATATTGGCATTTTCAAATCTAACAAAGACGGCTATACTTTATAGGCTCCAAATTTGCGAACAAGGGTAATTTGACCACAATATGAACATATGATTGGTGGTGCCGACCTCTGATGACCTCTGGTGATAAATTTAGGGTCTGATCAATCTTGACATTTTTCACATCTCACGGAAACTGCTGCACCCTAAGAGCTGCAAACATGTATACAGGGATAACTTGACCCCAGAATGAGAATAGGGTAGATCACGCTGATCTATGGTGATATTTATAGGTCAGTTTAAAGGTCAGTCATTTCTGACATTTTCAACGATGCGATCCAGGATTTACAAAGCATGACTTTTCTCTATATATTGCTTTTTTCCCGGTCAACACTGGTTAACCAGGATGTATAGATATATATATATATATATATATATATATATATATATATATATATATATATATGTGTGTGTGTGTGTGTGTGTGTGTGTGTGTGTGGTACAAATCAGGCTAGCAGTATAACATAATATAATCATATATCAATAATATAACGCAACTTCTGAAATGTAATGGATTTATTTCATAGAGTGCTCGATACATACAACTTTTTACTCGTCAAGTTAAGATGTTTTAGAGTAGAGCTGGAAATAAATAGTAGAATGTAGATTCGCTACACAAAATAGCTCAAGTTTCTGCCCTCTTCAGGCCTTATCAGGCGAATCTGATGAGGCCTGAAGAGGGCAGAAACATGAGCTAGTTTGTCTAGCGAATCTACATTCTACTATGTATATATACATATATATATATATGTGTGTGTGTGTGTGTGTGTGTGTGTGTGTGTGTGCATGTGTGTGTGTGTGTGTTATGGACTGAGAGAGTTTACAACAGGTATATATCTGTGTATGCGTCTTATCAAGAAAGATATACAAGTGTAAGTATGAGAAAAACCGTACATACACAAGCGCACCAGTCTGACCTCATCCACATACACATTGAAATGCAAATACTGTCTCGCACACAAGTGGTTCCCAAAGTTTCCGTCACTTTTATTTAAATGAATTTTCCCACGGACCCCAAGCTTTTGAAAGGTCTGCCTACTCAGCAAGCTCACGGACCCCCAGTAATACTTCTATGGACCGAGTTTGGGAACCGCAGCTACACACGTCTGAACACAGTCACTCACACTACCGTGGAAAGTTATAGCACAGATTTTCATATTCGTGTTTGATATTCCTCCATCTCCAAGTCATTTACTCTGTCTATCAATCGATGCGGAGTTTTATTACAACATCTTTCAGTTGGCATCACCTTCGTCCCACCCCAGGGACTACCGACTCTACCCCAAACACCCACCGTCTGCTGCACCCGTCTAGGCTTCGCCGACCTGATGGATGTTGTCGCTAAAAAAAATGAGGCAAGCCGGATTCCGCATAACTTTCTTTCCAAAAGCCAAGGTCAGGATGACACGGAAGGTTTCTTTTTTTTTCTCACTATCTTTCCGGATGGAAAATTGGGCGAGTTCAAATTGTTACATCTCGGAGGGGCGTTCAATGCATGTTAAAAGAAAGATGGAAGAAAAACGATTAAGAAAAGAGATTGGGGAAGAAAAAACAGATTGCGCAACACAGTAATTTTCAAAGTGTGCGCTACGGCTCCCCGGATGCCACTGTTAGACTCCAGGGGTGTGACGAATTATTCGAAAATTTTAATACATAATTTTATTTCAAGATTTAAGGAACTGTGTTGTAAAAAACAAGCTAAACAACCCTACTAGTAATTATGATTATTCAAAGACGAAATATATAACGTATTTCATGGCTGATAAGACGCTTTTTGCCCTGACTGGACTTTTAATTTTCGGTCCAAAATGTGATTATTAGCTGTGTCAGAAAGGAATATGTTCACCATGGGGTCAGCTATTTAGAATTGCTGATACGACATAAAATTCTCGAATATTTCACAAAGGATGCTAATTATAGCGTACATCTTACCACTTGTAGTACGTCGGGAAATACGGTATATATCTTTTTTATGAACCAAAATTACAGGATTCATTTTTATTTTACTCAATACACCTAATTACATGAACGTACACGCAATTCTGACTTGGGTGAGGGGGTGAATAAAAATCTACATGCAGTAAGGGCCCAGCGATTCGAAAAAGTTTGGGAAGCGCTCAATACATTTCTAATACAGAAGTGGCAAACCTATGACATGCGTGCCACTTCATCATTTTATTGGCAGGCGGGAGATATAATTTTTATTTGGTGACTTTATTTGTAATTTTTTAAACGGCAACTTTCAGCTGTCACCTTAGTTTTTGATCGTCTGTAAAACAAACTTCTCAAAGTATGCTTTCAAGCAAATCTTTCTCTTTCTCCATAAAATATTTTGTAAAATATTAATATAATGAAAATGATAATCTGCTCCTGAAATATTCCCGTTGGTATGTGGGGAATTTTTTAAAGAAAAGGGTTCGCCACCTTTAATCTAACACAATTTTCTATTTTCAAATTGGCCTTGTGCCATGTTAAGTCTATATATACCAATAGAAAAAATTCAAGTGATGGAAAAAATATTTACTTTATATTTTTTTGTTTTTCTCTCAAACTGGGGTAGACTTAATTTTACTGTAACAAGAACAACAGCAGCAAAAACAACTTCAAGAACAATCCTCACCAAAGATAGTGGTGTAAACCGATTTATAAAAAACACACCCAAATGATCGTCAACATGCTGTCTTACAGACTGAGCTAAATTGAGTAGTTTCAAATATCAATAAAAATTTATCATACATATAAACAGGCTTTTTCATTCAAATAAATAAATACATCTCTGCCAAAATTTATATTTTTATAAGTTTTTATCCATTATTTATACAACACGAAAGTTGCAAAAACCATCTTTCGTCGGAATTGAAGTTGAGGTGGTTTTTTGCCCCTGCAGCAGCCAGGTTTGCTTTTTTTTTTTTTATTCTTCTTATTATCTTCAATTCCTGCTGCAATTACTTAGAGTGGGTGTTGACGAGATAGAGACTGGGTAATTAGAGTTGCTTTTAAATCTGTTGCTTCTTCTGGGCATGATCTATTGATATCATCAGTCTTCCGTGTAAGTTAAGCTTTTCTAAGATATTTAATGCTATACACACCGCTCACACTCAGTGCACAAATACACATGCACATACACTGCACACATATACATACATATAAACACGCATACACATGCACGTACACTGCACACATATACACACACACACCGGGGACACACACACACACATTGCTCATACACACACATACACAATACTCGCTGAAGTTGTAGTTAAACATTTCTTTCTGACGCCTCGATTTCAGATTAGGTTATAACCGGATTAAAAGAGAAAAAATAAAGAAATACTGATAAAAGGTGATATAAGAATTTTAAAGGAGAGAGGGAGAGATGAGTGAAAGAAATAGAGGAAGACGGAAGGGTGAGAGACAATAGACTAAAGTGAGAGAGAGAGAGAGAGAGAGAGAGAGAAGGAAGAGTGAAAAGAAAGAGTTTGTTTATTCAATTTGTTTGAACAATTTTGGGTCAGGTCGATTTTGGCATTTACAAATCTAACGGAGAAGGTTGCACCCCAAAGGCTGCAAATTTTAGTTCGAGACTAAATCGACCCCAAGATGAACATAGAATAGGTGACTTCTGGTAACCTTTAAAGGTCAATTTTGGTTGGTCAGGCTCATTTTTGACATTTTCAAATCTGACGGAGACAGCTGCATCCTAAAGGCTACAAATTTATGTATACGGTAACTTCACACCAGGATGAACATAGAGTAGGTAGGGAGAAGAAGAGAAGTGAATATGAAAGGAGAAGCAGAACGAGCAGAGGCTGAGCTGAGATATGGATGAGAGGCTATTTGAAAACATAAATTGTTGTTTACCTACAATTCTATTGACTAGTCCCATTGTGGAGGCAGCCCCCGAGGAGCCAACCCCCGAGCCCTCAAATTTCCCAAATCTCTACTTATGCCTCTCATGAAGGTGAATTAAAAAGAAAGTGATTGAAAGAAAAAGAGGAAGGATAGACTCGGTTGAAAAAAAAAAAAGAGAGAGAAATGAGGAAAGAGAGGAAGATAATGACGTCATCATTCTGACGTCATTAAGGTCATGACCTTCTTGTCTACTTTGTTTAATTTGATAGTCTGACGCAAACAAAAGGCAATAGAACAATGACTGTTATTATAATCACTTTAAGTAGGAGAGCAACTGAAGAGATTTCATCAGGTCACCAGTATAACAGTGGCGTTATTATATTAGGTTCTCAAACTGGGTTACGGGTACCCCTTGGCGGGGTATAAAAATAAGACAGGACTGGTTGCTGCAGGGTCACTCTACTCCAACTCCTACTTAGGATGATTAATGCAATTTTTGTACAGCATGTATATTTTTTAAATATATATATTTACTCGCTATGAAAGTCAATAATTGAGCAACAGTAAAAACATCTAGAAACATACAGATTTTGAAGATGTTATTTATGAAACATACTCGTCAAAATAATGCACCAAAAAGTTGTGTTTTTTTTAATCAAAAAAATATATTCTGAAGGGGTCCAGTAAGTACTGATGCCAATTTTCAAGACTGTGGACAAAACGGTATGTCCAGGAGCACTTGAGCACACAAACACCTGCATGATAAATTTCCGCTGATATCTAAGACTTGGCAATTTAGCTCAGTCAGTACAGCAGCCTCCTGGCAATCGTGATGGAGAATGTAAATTTTGCATATCGGTTTACATCCCAAATTTTGGTGTGGATTTTTGCTTCTGTTGTTGATGTTACGGTAGAAAAATAGTCATCCCCAGTTTGGGAATTCGACAAAAAATTGATCAAAGTACATTTAATGATTAGTGTACATTTTGCAAACAATACACACTGATCAGATCACATTTTGAGATCACTACCACACACTTCACACCCTACCCCAAGGGGCACGCAAGAGAAATCACTTAGGTACGCGAGGTTTGTAAAAACACTGAATTTAGAAATAATCCAACCAACTGGACGTGTCTCTCTGAAACTGTTGGAGAGAACCAAGCTTATTCTTCCTATTATAAAGGAACAAGAAATCAAATTAAATTACGAACAAATACTACGTGTCTATTGTCTGTTCTATGGTATCCATACATTTTACATAATATTCTTCATAAGGTGTACATCAACACCTCTTTAGATGACAAACGGGTATGCGGGAATAGAAAGAACCTCTGTATTAGTGTCTGCTTGGGTTTTTGTTTTTATTGTATGGCGAGTGATATCAACCTTGTCAACCTTTTAGTGTCTGTCGTTGGACTTTCCTCATGATTCAACAGATTTTTCTACCATGAGAGTCGCGGGGACAATATTTTCTAAACTTGTCTAGTTTGTCACGCCATCTTATATTTTGTCAGCCACGGTTTCGCGTATGAACTCTGGGGACCCATGTTATGAAACATGATGCAAAGCAGTTGTATAACATTCTTGCAATGACCAACCAATTGCCTTTTCTAACGCTATCTATGATATCTCGGACTCCTGTTTTTCCTCTAATATACTGTGCTGTTTTGTGATATTTCTGTGATGTTGAGCATGATTTTCTTCCGTGCACGTTGCATGGTTCTCGGCTCAAAGGTCAATCTGTGTATGTGTGTGTGTGTGAGGGAGAGAGAGAGATATGGGGGGGGTCATATTATTTGACGGTTTCCTTTGTTTTTATTTTTTTCAGACACCCAGCTTCCATCCACCCTTGAATCAACAGTTTCATCATTGACCTCAACTCTCATAAAAAATCGATTCCCTGCTTGCCTGTCTCTTTTCATTATTTCATTTCTTGTAGCTTGCAGCCAGGACAGTCAGAGGGTTCGGGAGGTCACGAAGAAGGGAATATTTGGTTTGAATTACTGAGCATAGTATAAAGATCAGTCTCTCCTCTCAGAGAATTGACGCGATCTCTACATGATCAGTAGCTGGTCACGGTTGGGTTGCAGTACTGATTTTCTAACCACTATTTTAAGGTGTGGTACTCTCGCACGATCATCGAAGATAAGCAACGTCGAACCTGATCAGTACGTAGATGGGTAACCGTTTGGGAACTTCAGATGTCATAAGCAGCTGGGAATCATGTTAAGAGCCTCCTGAAGCCATAATGTCTGGATAAGACAAGCCAAAGGCACCCTACCCCTAATCCTGTGAACTCTCTGACTGGCCTGGCGACAAGAAATAATGACGACTTGTCCAGAATTGTTGAACTCACTACGGAGGTAATGGGCGTTTATAAATCACAATTCTATAGTGGTGCGCTCTTGTATAAATCATTACCATTATCATGGTGTTACGGTCAATGGATGGATACACTGTTTCCCGTACGACCACTGAAGTCAAGCAATGTCGATTCTGTTCAGTACCTAGATGGGTGACCGTTGACCTAGATGGGAATACAAGGTGTCGTAAGCAGCTATGGATCCCTTACCGAGCTTACCGCGTATGATCATGTTAATTTTCCTAAAGGGGAGACCGATCTCCACACTATGTTGAATAACGCACACCAAAGGTCCCTCCTCCCCTTACCCTTGCCCCCCCCCCCCGCTCGAACACTGGCCTGGCTTCTAGCGACACGAAATCAACGAATGAAGTTATTGTCATTATCAATCTTAGAAACCGTCAACCAAAACTGAGGAAATGATATGATTTGGGGATATTTCTATCGATAAAAACATTTCCTTAGATATTGATATCAGAGTAGTTAGATAAACCATTTTAGAAACGAAATTAAGTTCATTCTGAAATGAATTCAGTTGGTGTGTTTCTTTCAACATATGTGGAAGACTCACATCAATGCAACTAACATAACTCAAATAGCGCGAATTAGTTTTCATGCTTTGTTTGTTTTTGTTTTTAGTATTTTAGCCACCCCTGCGTCATTTCCGACCCTGGAGCATCATTCAGCGAGAAATTTCCAGGATAAAACTTTGCAAAGCATTTCTGGCTCGTTCGATCATCCATAGAACCCTTTCCATAAACAGTACAAATCCTTTTATTGGATGAGTCAAGTTTTTACGTTTCTTAAAGTAAAAAAAAAACATGCTATGTCGAAAACATTGCCCACTTTTTTCTTTCATCTTCAATCATAATACAAAAATATGCCGAATTTTACAAAAAAATGCACACTGATATGACAGCTGTCACCGTACAACAAAAACCGATCTTTTAAATAAGTTGGTTGAAACTAAACGCTCCCAATGTAATCTAACTCCAAGAAACAGAACGAACTTTTTAAGTATTTTGGAATATTGGGAATGAAATGAAAGAAAAAGTAAGAGAAGTCTGTTAGTCACTGAATAGAAACCGTTACCTTTGGCAACATTACGTGTTGGATGTGATCAATTAAAACATTGGAATAAGGGGTGATCAATGGATAAGTTACTTCTCTCGCCTTTTGTTGGATCACCAAAATGTTCGAAATTGCAAAAAAAAATTAACTGGCATAAACTAGTGACATATTTAGCATAAACTTACATTGTAAATTGAAAAAACGCCACTAAAAATCTATTTTAGTGAGAATTCTTTTTGAAACATAAAAATACTTTTCCCCCCCAGACATAGTAGGAGTAAATGCTTGAATTTTCAGCCCTCTAGCTTCAATGGTGGGGCCTGTACGCATGATACATAGCCAGACAGACAGTCTAGTTTTTGACAATTTTGTGACAGTTTTGATTGACCTTTTCTAACATATAGTTGAAAGCTTATAGATCATGAACAACTCAGAGGGATCTTAATTAATATTCTGTGGCAACGATTTCGATGTAATCAGCAGCAGCAGCAGCCTTTTAACGTTCATCATTGGACATTGAGCTTCTCGAAGATTCGCTAGACTTGTCGATCGTTGGCGTTGCGGAGCCAGTACTTTCTGAACTGGTCTTGCTCGTCAATCAATCTTAATTTTAATCGGCCAAAATTTAGCCAATAATTTCTGTGGATTCACATTGTGAGTCTTGCGACAAGACTGCCCATCGTCATTTTAGCTTTCTAATGGTTTCTATTATATCTCTGACTCCTGTTTGTTTCTCTAATATACTGTGCTGTCTTGTGATATCTCCATATGATGTTAAGATGACTTTACTCATCAACATCAACAGTTTTTTCCTTGATTTACCATGCAGAAACGTGTTTAAAAAGAAAAGAAAAATAGTAACTTCACAAAAGACATTTCGTGGCTGGTATTTTGGAAGCCAACCTTATTTCAGGATACTTTGTGAGCTTATTCAAATTGTTAAATTTTTCAAATTCTATTCTTGTTTGAAGTATTGCAACAGAAATATTAATTTTATTTAGCTATCTGAAAGTTAGGATGAAGTTAAAAACTAATCAAAATTAATAATAATGTGGCAATATTTCATCCAAGAATAAAATTTGAAAATTAGCAACATCATTGAATTAAAAGATTTCTCGGTCTCAATTGTAAACATCATCAACGTGGAATATCGGTTGTAAGGAGTTAGGTTTAAGGTGTAGAATCAGGTGAACACTAAAGTCCCCGTGGCTGGATGGTTAAAAGCGGCCACCAGCTAGCTCGTGGATGTGAGTTCGATTCTCACGAGTGGGTCTGTTCTATATTTGCGCTGTTTAATCGTTGTCGTGGAATGACGGTCCGATTCAAAGTTGCGATAAAAAGCAACTAAAAATTAGGATTAAGTGCAAATTAATCATATAATGCACTCACTAGATGGAGTAGGCTAGGTAAAGTCTGTTGTGTACGCAAGATATGAAACTACTTGTAATTTCAAAATACGTCTTATCAAATTTTCGCTGTCAGTCTATCTATCTATTTATCGCTTTGTGTTCATACACTCTCTACGTCTTTGAAAAGTTTTGGATACAAACAATTCGGGGTATTTTGTTAGTTTGTTTGGGGGGGGGTGAGTTAGATTGGGTAAAAAATGCTAATATTTGAAAATTCCAATAAACTGAAAACAATTTTGCAGTGGAGGATTGGCTCATGGGCAGATTTGTCAAAACAGATTTTCTACACCAAGATAAGCACTAAACCTAATTTTATCAACGATTTTGCGTAAAAATATTGGATATTGCAGAATTATCATTTTTTCAAACACAGGATATTATCATTATTTTAATTATTATATTCCATATAGTTAAAATGACATTGCTTTGAAAATTTGAATACAGACGAATTTTTTTCTTGAATTCACGGAGTATTTTGGATATATTTTTTTATCAATCCTGTCTTAACAATATAAAATATGTGAACTAAATTACGTGTTTGTATAGCGAATCCTTTACTTCATTATATATATATATATATATATATATATATATATATATATATATATATATATATATACACACACACACACACACACACACACACACACACATATATATATATATATATATATATATATATATATATATATATATATATACATATACACGCACACACACATATACATATATATAAGTGATGGATATCAGTAGCTGACAATGTAAAATAAGGAAAGACAGTTTAAGGACTAAATATTTCTCGGGCGAATTATTTTACGGTAGAAGCGAAACAATGGCGATAATTAAACAATAAAGATATGAGCCTCGATGGAATTCAAACCCACACCCTTTTTTCCATGAGAGCACCTATGTAGCCTAGGTCTGCGCTTACCAATTGAGCCACTGGGACCCTAACGGTAAGCAGAACTCTGAATAATACCCTTAACCTATTCATTCCCTTGTCTGCTCGCTGGTTGTTTTTTTAATGTATTCTGTAAGTCTCCGAAAAAAAAGTGTGTGGGTTCGAATCCCAACTGGAGTTCATTTCATTAATTTCCGATCATCGCCGTTGTTTTGATCACTACCGTAAAATAATTCGGTTCGAACAAAATGTGTGTATGAGTGTATGTTGTTGGGAGCTGTGGTTATCAATGATTTAAAAACAGACGCCCCCCCCCACATACACACACATAATACATACGTACATGTATACATGCATATATGCGTGTATACATGTCTACCTACCTACCTACATACATACATATATACATACCGTTTAAAATAACGAAACAAGCAAAGCAGTCGCGCATGGAGATCATGGAAGTATAGTACCTAGATCAAGGAAACTCCATCACTTATAAAAGAGTTTTGAGTAGTTAATTTAGATGATTGTTTTGTTTCTTTTTGTTTTTGTTTTCAAATTTTTGAACCTTGAAACCATTCCCAAATTGGAAAAACAGTAAAAGACATACATAACATGTTTATATTTTATGTTAACAGATGCATATACGATAGAAATTTATCGATCTGCATGTGTGATGGCGCGCGCGCACGTGTGTGTGTGTGTGTGTGTGTGTGTGTGTGTGTGTGTGTGTGTGTATGAGCGTCTGTAAGTGCGTGTGGAGTTGAGTTGCGCGAGCGCACTCACTTGTGGAAGAGTCCAGTGTAAAATTTAGTCAGGGATTTCAGATCATATTAAGTAATCAACGAACTCACAAAACAAAAAAAAATGATTCGTGGGAAAAGCCTGTTTATAATCAGCGCGTATCTATGTATATATGCAAGAATGTATGTACGCATGTGTTTATGTATATGTGTGCGTATCTCAGTATGTATGTATGTGTTTATGTATATATTGTCTGAGTGACTATATGAGTGTATGTATGTATCCGATATGTATGTATGTGTGTTGGAGGAGGAGCCTGTATACAATTAGTATACATATGGACTCTTCCATGGGGAGAAGAGAGAAAAAGTCATGGGGAAAGAGTATGAGAGAGGAGGTTGGAGTTAGATGAAAACGAGAGTGCGCGGGGAGTGTCGGGAAAAGATGGAAGGACGTGCGTCGGGGGATCGTGCACTTTTCTGACTCGGAATGTATTAGTGTGACAGATATAAAAGGCCTAAAAGTACACTGTCTGGTGTTATATCGACCTATAAGTACGGGCATAACCTTAATAGTTCACTGGTTCTGACTTTAAAGTACACCTCTTCCTGCCTACAGTACAAGTGACTCCTAAGCTAGTTTGACGTTATCTCTGCCGCTCTTGTACAAGTCCAACTTTTGAATGAACCTCCCCTAAATCAAGAAATGGTCGCGGCCAATAAATACAGATAAATATATACGATTTTCCCAGCTCGTCATCACCATCGGTGTTACCCATTTAGATGTTTTTTTAATCTAAATCTAGATTTTTCATGGTAGCGTCTAGATAACAGAATTGCCTTTTCAGCGATTTTCAACAGAATAAGTAATACCTTTATTTCATTATTGCAACAAGATAAGTAGTATCGTTAATAGAATAAGTATTATTTTCATATAAAAAATTATTATGATTATCCTTATTATCATTATCATCTTAATAATAATAATGATGATGATAATAATAATAATAGTAATAATGATAATAATAATAGCAACTGGTGTGAGATTCCGAAATAATAATAATAATAATAATAATAATAATAATAATAATGATAATAATAATAATAATAATAATAATAATAATAATAATAATAATAATAATAATAATAATAATAATAATAATATTGATGATTAAAGTCACATTCAACCTATTGCTGGTATGTAAGAGATTCGTTACATTTAAAATACATGTCTGGAGAGTCGAGATGCATCTAGATGTTTTTAGATGTTTTTTTAATCAATTTTAGATATAAACTTGAAAATAAAGTTGGCAGCACTGATCACCAAACTTACAGTAGCCGTGACTATCAGCTGCGTCTCAGTCCAGTTGGTGCGTTCGTACTGCCAACTGTGGCGCGAAAATTAGCACTGTGCGTGCGAATAAATCGTCGTCATGGAAACCATCTGTACGATGTCTCTCTTCATGCAGTCTGTGATATATTTGATAAGTCGATAATATTCGACATTTCTGATCTCTTTTCCGTTGACGGATAGAAAAAAGGCAGAATGTCTATGTATCTGATTCTCTAGTTGTACACAGGGGAGCGCTCGCTCACAAAATCGTGAGAGATGTTTTCCGTCTAGGTTTTTAGTAGTCAGTCGCAAAAATCTTATATACAGTAAAGTTATGTGCGCGCTTTTGAATTCGACATAGAGAATCGATATTTTTTCTATGAAATCTCAGTAGGCTATCAACAGAATTTGAAATCTTCTCCACGAACATTATTTTCCCTCGTGCGCTGATTGCAAAAGGTGTGTGCGTGCACACACCTGAGAGAGAGTGATGGTAGTGGCTATATGTATGAAGATGTGTAGACAGATAGATTACAGGTTGGGGTTAGTTATGAATTTTCAAACTGGTATGGCACAAGACCATATTGGGTACAACCCAATGAACGTGGTACCGATTGGATACCACGTGACGTCACGCAAATATGCGATCTGTTGAAAATTCATGAAGTAAAGCAGTAGCAATATAATTTATGAATTTACTTGTGCTTTCCTTTCATGAATTCTCTTATTTCTCTTTATTCATGAGCCATTTTAACACCAGGTGTGCGTGGGTGTGAGATTTTCACACTCACACCCGTTACGTGACGTCAGCAGGATTTCAATCGGAACCGCCTTCTTGAAGTTGTGCTCCATTTTTTCAATCAATAAAGATCAAAGTATCAATAAAGCTACTGCAACAGTTGAATCATTTCTTTTCTCTTTCTCACACGCACAAACACACACATATATATGTGTGTGTATACATACACACACACATAAATATGTATGTGTGTGTATACATATACATATACATATAGATGTGAACATATATATTACTATCATCATTATTAAGTTATGGAATGTGTTATGATACTTGTAACTCTATATGAAATGGCCTGTTATTACACGGAGAATATTTTATTTGTAAGTAGACTGAAAAATAGAAGAAAATAGGGCTACTGCAGGAATTGAACCTACGACCGACAACGTAGCCGCTTTAACGTAACGTCGCTACGTTATGTACATATGCTGGAGGTAGACTGATGGAAGGAAATTGATACAATCCATTGATAGATAGATGGAAATCTTATGGTGTTTGATTCAATTTGTTTTTAAAAACTGATATCTGTGACTTGAAGAGATTTTTTACGATCTGAGAAAAATGTATAACATGCGTGCAAGCCGGTTATCAGAAAGCAGCCAATCGTCCTCTTGCTTTGGAAGATACCAAAGTACCCACCCTTACGAGATGACTAAAATCAGCAGCCGATATCTTCTTCTTACTCGCCCATCCTCTCTATGAATCATAGTGTCTCCAATCGCTCTGTGATAGAGAAGGTTTTCATCAACAACCGGTCGTTTCTGCGGAATAAAGGCGGGCTCAAAAGATGTCTCTATTTTAGCATGATATTTTTTTTTTAAGAATTTATATTTTCCTCTCATTCTGGAGATGTTCTGCTTTTTCCATACCCGTCTCACCTCCTTCTTGCTCTTTCTCCTCATTCTGGAGACACTCATCCCTTTCCCCCATGTTTCTTATTGACATTCTCCTTTCATCTTAGAGACGTTCAGCTCTTTCCTCATTCTCCTCTTCCCTCCACTTTATGGAAAATTCCACTTGTCTTTTGGCATCATTTCTCGTCCTTGCTGTAGGCTGTCGCATACATACGGGCAGACATACGGAATTTGGGTGAATTATCATGGAAGATAGACATTGATTTCGCTTTCTATTGATGCTAGAGAAAGAATTCAATATATTTTATCACAGCTAATAATGATATCGATTTCACAAAATAGTGTCATTTATTTATAGTTATCCATGTTTGGATTTATTGATTTTGTCGTTGATTTACCAATATTGCTTTCTAGATCTCTTTATTGCTTCTAGAAAACCTACTTTCTTGCAATAAGGAAGTTCTCTTTTTTCTTAGATGGCCTATATATTCAATGACCAGTCTATAAATCTATAAATACCGGTCCGCTGATATCAGTTACATCTTGAGTCAGTTCATACACATATGAATGCAGTGATTGCAAATAGTATCCGATAAATTTCGAAAAGATCATTTCAACAACCTTATACACCTTCAGAATTGACAGAGTTTTGACCAGAGATTTCTGATTTTTCTACGTAAGTTTCCAGTGTTTCAACAGAAACACCAAACATGTGATATGCAAGCTTAAAGGCATCGCATGTTCTCAATGTCAACGACTGGCTGATCAGAATAAAACAGATAGATTCAAATAAACCCTATACATTAGATCAAACCTTCTACAAACTAAAATGAATTGAAACACTAAAAAGTAAGTGAAATCACTTCGTATATTATTGTAAATTAATAGAAAATTAATGTAATAAATAAATGAACCTAATTACCTTTAATCACCTCTTGCTGAACCATGGTTCAGTCCTCTCATTCTGGAGACTTTCAGTCTTTTCCATAGCTGTCTCTCCTTCTTGCTCTTCCTCCTTATTCTGAAGACATTCACCTCTTTCCCCTATGTCTCTTGTTGACATTTCCCTTCCATTCTAGAGACGTCCAGCTCTTCCGTTATCCACCCCTTCCTTCCTCTTTCCTCTCGTCTTTTGGTATCATTTCTCGTCCAGGATTTTGGAGGACGTGGTCAAAAAAAGAAAAAAAGAAAGATTACCAAAGGTCAAAATAGAGTATGAATGATTTGAATTAGGAACAAAGGGATGTAGAATTTTTTTTTTCATGCCTCTTTGAGGTTCTTCAACGATACATAATATTCACACATCAAATTTAAAACGAATGCAAAATTCATAAAAAATATATTCAATCTACATAACTACAAACAACATCTACAATTAACACAGTTCACCGATCAGATTCTCTTGGAAACATCATCAGAGAGATTCAAAAAATTTCCTTGTAAGACTCTTTCCATAGTTTTTAAACTTATCTAAATTATTTTTCACACTCTATACACTATTGATTTTAAAAACGTTTAGGCAACTTACTTGGCAAATTACTCCATTCAAAAAACAATCTAATTTAGTAGATTTTTTTAAAAATCTGTCTTGTCAATAGATTTCCAGTTCGAGGAGAAATTAGAGAATCGTGTTCTATATTCAGGAATTCCATTTAGTTGGATGTACTACTTTGATAGTCTCAATTAAACTCCCTTTCATTCTTCTCTCTTGCAATGCTGTTAAATACAAGGATTCCTGTTTCTTTACAACCAACATATTTTATTCCATTAACTAGTTTCGTTACATTTCTTTGTACACTCTCTAGTTTTACGATTAAATTCAAGTTCCTATGCCTAGCAACCGGTGTCCAAATCTGAGTTCAGTTTTCTACATAAGATCTAATCAATGTCTCATATATTCTACCAATAACACATGCATTCTTTGAGAAAATATTCCTATTCGCCCAACCGATATTCTTATTCCTTTTTGACACAGCTGATAAAATATGATTCTTAAAATTGAAGAAATTGATTAAAAAAAAACACTTTCCTATGTTATCATTTCAATTGAAGCAATGTTATATACTGTTTACGAAATGAATTATACATATTTATCTCCATTGAGAAAAATAAGTTGACTTATTATACATTTACCCTCAGACTGTTAGCTTACATACTTCTAAAATCTTTAAAGATTTTGTTTTCATCTAACTCTTTAGAAGACGTAGCCATTGAAATTGGAATGTCAAATCGGGAAAAAAATTCGAAAACCATTGACTGAATAATTGTGATAGCTATTTTAACCATAATGACATTAGCGAAATTATTGTGATGAATGAAAAATCAATAAACCCTAAAGCTAAGAATTTGCGTCAAAGAGAGAGACTTTGTCCTCGAAAAATGAAAACCACTGGGCTTAGAAATAGCGAAATGAAAGACTTTGATTTGAAATTTAAAAAAAATGAATTGCAAAAGCTGTAGAGAAAAACGGTCGGCTCTTTAGAGAAAAGTGTTAAAAAAAACTTGGACCTAAGAGAGTAAAATTTTTATGAAACCAGGTCTACTCGCTCAGTAGGAACCGTAATGTGACCAATGCCTTTTGGTGGCATGCGGTGTTGGGGATAATCAATTTAAAAACAAAGAAAAAAGAGGTGATGAATGAACAAGTCAATTTATAAAATTTCCACTACTGTGAGTTGAAATGTCGACCAATTGGTGGGCTGGTAAGTAATGGCCTCACACTATGATCATTATTATTATCAAGTTGGAAATTTGACTGGAAATTGCTTTATTCTTCGATTTGAGGGAATTTTTACTGTATAGTGATAACAATACTTTAGTTCTGATATGCATTTTCTGCTGTCACGGTAACGTACAAATCGAAATCGCATCATCATAATATTACATGTAGGATCGGATCATTATTAATCACTGCTACTCACAACAGACCGCTTTAATCACTGTTGCTGCAAAAACTAAAAACTTTGCACACACACTCCCTTGTTGTTTGTTTTTTAAGACCTTTCCCTGAAATAGTTTCCAGAGGGGGTTCAATTTACAATGTAAGCTAATGCTAATTTGGTAAGATAGTTTATGTCTGGCAACATACACGCTTGTAGTTGGAAAATTTGGATTCTTAGTAATCATTGAACCGAAAAGGGCGGGAAAAGGAACTTTTTCAATGATCACCCCTTTTTTCCAATATTGTAGATGATCACACGAACGCCACATGCTGCTTGTAGACGTTTCTATTCAATGCCTGATTTTTGTTTTTTATTCATAAATTTATGATTCAAACTATACTGATGGTACTTCCATCGAAGTAACTTAATTTTACCACCACCAATGCTTAAATGACGAGATGAAAAACAGCGTATATCAGAGGCGGTGATTCATTATTTCCATTGGAATGCTACTTATCTTATTTTGCAAGTCAAGTAGTGGAAAAGAAAGGCCCTTTGTAACGCTTATAAATGAAGAAATGTGTATAAATAACTCATCATAATTGTTTGCGGGTTTTATTTCTGTTGTTAAACGACAGTATGCTATCTTGTTTATGAGAGAAAAACTCTAAACTGTTTCCTCTTCTTCCTCCTTAACCCCCCCCCCCCAAAAAAAATACCCACCAGCTTCACCCCTTGCATTTCTTATCGTGAGAGGTTTCCCACTTGTGAAGACAGTAATATATAATTTTATGGCTGTGTTTTGTTTTTTGTTTTGTTTTTCGCTAAATGACAGCTGTCGGTTATAAAACTGAGCGATATTAATAATAGCTATTTGTATTTGATGGTCTGTCTGAGTGCTAAGATGGTAAGATTATAGGTGAGTGTTCTAAAGCAGGGGTAGGTAACCTATGGCTCGTGGGCCGGATACGGCTCGCGAAGGGATTTTGATCGTTCTGTGAGTAAATATTGGGATAGTATGCTTCACTTTTTAGGTTTTAAAGGTTCTTTGTATTTTATTATAGAAATAGAAGATGGCAAGGCGTGTACTTGTGCAGCTGCCTTCACATCACTAGAAACTAGACTTTTTTTCTACCCAAACGTACGTGCGTGGACCCACGTTAAACTGACCCAGTGCCAAGCCTTCCCTTGTGGAAAGAAAGGCAAATACATATAGGATGTTTTGATTGAAATAAGTTATGACTGAATTGAATCCTTTGATAATTATTTGGCATTCTTGGTTAAGTACAAATATTTTTTCAACATGCATTATTCATCAAGCTAGGCAAAATATAACTAAACTTATTCAAATGAATAGCTCTCATATTTCAAGCTTTTTATGGCATTTATCTGACCCAACGTCCACTCATTAATACGTGATCCGGTCTACAACAGAGACAAAAAAATTTCTGACTCTAGTCCTAAGATTTAAGATATTTACAAAGATTTTCGTAATCTGGTAAAAAGTACGAAAAACAGAGCACCCAGTGAATATGAACTCACAACACTTACACAACTTGCTAAACATCGCAATCTGATTGGCTACCTCTGATATCGAGTTGATGACACTCGCTGCAACATTTTCATACGAAGAAAATTGGACTTTGGTTCAGTTCAGTATTCTTCACAAAATATCGTATTCCAAACCCTAAATTACCTCCCTTATATTTTATTGCCAAATAAATCATTTTGCATTTTGGACGCTATTTTACTCTTTATTTCTGATGCAAGACTTTTTACATCAAAGTGAGTTGGGCCCGACCTTTCTTCAATTATTTCTTTTTGTCTTAAAAAGTAAGCCTTCTCGGTCATGTATGTTGGAATACATTACAACATTAATTACCCCCGTAAAAATGTCCATCAAAAATTAAATCGAAAAATAGCTTCCAAAATACCAAACAGTGTAATAGGAAAGTATAAAGGCGGTGATTCAGGGTTTTTGAACACGATGTTTTAAAAAAATATATACAAAACTGAATCGAAGCCGAAAATTGATTTCAAAATTTGTTCTTCCTCCTAATGGTTTGTTTGATACTTGTAAAATCCGATATTTTCAAACAGAATGATATAATTAAAAACTTCAGATTTTCCTCTCTATTGGAGAATAGAGCAGTCCTATAAAACTTTCCGGAAGTCGAAATTCCGTAAAGCGAAAAAGGGAAATTACTATTGATTTAAACGGGAGATGTTTTTGAGCGTTCAAAGACTCAAAATAACCTTCTTCGATGTTTGCCAGTTTTACGTCAAGTGTAACATCCTTACAAACTATTTGAAGCTTGTCTGATCCCTTTAGAACACATTCTGCGAACGGATGCATAAAATAGATCGAGATAAAGTACACATGCTCATAGACTCAGTTCAAAGTCATGGTGGCTTAAGGTCTTCCGTAAATGTGAAGTGACGTAAAACGAAACGTCATAAAGCGGACAATACCATGTACTGCAATCACTTCTACTTACGACAGGCAAGTAATACTAGTAACGTCCTTTAAACCCATCCTCACAAATATAAAACAAACAAGCCATCACAATCAAAATTTGAAGTCATGAAAAAAATTTTCATCGAAGAGTAAATATGATCACAATAAATTCCATTTATGACATCACTGGCGTTTTACACCGGAGAACATCAAAGATTAGTAATAGATCAGTCAAAAGAAGACCCAAAAAGAATTTTTTTTTTTTAAGCATTCTTTCCTAAAATTAAAAAGGCATTTTTAGAAGGGGTATAGTGGAATACTGATGCCACTTTCAAAGTCTGTAGACAAAACGGTATGGACAGGAGCAGTTGAACAGACAAGCATACCAAACACACAGTGGCATAAAAAAAAGGATGGAACCTTCCGCCATTTTTGATGGCTACGATTGTTCAATGTTAGAAGAGAGCTGAAAGGTCTAGTAGTTTGAGGTTCTATACTAAGTAACACAGGCAGTTGTCCAAAAAGAAATCGTTTAAATTCTTGGTGAACTACCCAACTGTGAGCAATTTTATATCCGTTAAATTATTATCAGATAGTATGGTAAGCATTCAGACATCGCCCGTGAGGCGAAAATTGAGTGTGAGACGAAAGATGTTTACGATAGCTGGAATAGCAGAAATGATTTTGAAAAGAATCCAGACTTCGGAACTCATAGTCCATTAGTCTCATAACCCCAGTACAGTGTTTCTGGTCTCTTGCACCGTATCGTTTGGGCGGCCATGTTTAAAGATCACTGCTCAAACCAAAAGTGAGAGGGGTAACATATTGATCTCCCCTTTTTCTAATTCTTTTTATTGATCGGTTTCTATGGAGTGACTAACCAGACCTGTTCACGATACGTTTTATCATTCAATTATGAGTCAATCATAGGTTAATCGAAGTAATTTTGGAGGGGAAAAATTGAAGTGAAAAATATGGAATTAAAAACAGTTTAAAAGCCGCTTCAAGTACGCAAAAGTGATTTTTACGTCTAACTTGATGTTATTTTCTTGCAATTAACACTAAAAAGTGAAATTTCAAAGAAAAAAATTTATTTATTGCAATACGTTTTGAAATTCTTATCGAAAAGAGTCCGTGTTCATTACTACAATTTGTCATGTGTTTCGTACTGACTTAATCGAGATGAGCAACATATATTATACTGCATCATACGGACATATTTTGGTGCTATGTATGCAAAATATAAAAGATGTACCTGGTATAAACTCTTAGATATGAATAAAATAAGATGGCGTACATTGTGCATTACGAAGCAATGGACACTGGGTTCCATATATTGACAGATAGATGAGTACATTAATCCAGGAAGGATCGTTTTTTTACCTAATAACAATAGGGAGCCATTATCTAACTTTATCGATTCCCTAACTCATATACGGAGACTTTAAAAGCAATCTAATGCCTACTCCAAGTAAGCGAATATAGTTTTTCTTTTTATACCATTTTATTTGGACATACTTGAGAGTAATGCATTTAAAATATGAAAGGTGTTTCTGGTCTACATTTTTAGATATAATATAGCACGGTATGTGCGGTGCGTTATAAAGCAACGAGCTCTGGCACTTATATATATATATATATATATATATATATATATATATATATATATATATAGTCTAAAAAGCTTTACAGCCTTAAACACTATATATATATATATATATATATATATATATATATGGGTGAACACTCAATAGAAGTGACACGGAAAACGACGAGTCACGTCTGTTGTTTCACTTATTCCTCATCATTAAAAATGCTTTTTGGGGAGAACCTACGTGAGTAAGTCCTCTTTTTTAAATGATGTATTTCAGAAACGATGAATTTTCATAAAACACGAAATGAGTGCAGAAAAGTATTCAATCAAATATTGAAACAAGACTGAACATTGAAATATGATGTACAAAAAAAATCTTTGGTCCAAATTCAGTCAACATAGAAGCTGTATAAGAATATCAAAATGAGCTCTTTTAAGAGTATCGGATACTTTTAGCACTCACTGTGCAAATGACGTTTCATATTCAAAAGAATAACCAAATACTGATTCAGTATCCATTTTTGATAGTTATTCAAATAATCTACTAGCATATAACCGTGAAAAATGACGGGATTATTTATGGATGGGCACTAAGGACCCAAAGATATTTTGATAGGTAATTTATTTTTGATAATTCAAGTACACTAATTTTTAGTTATTTTTCATATCTCAACTCAACATTAAACATTCCTTTCAGTCCCTTACACACTTTTTTTTTTTGCATTTCATTTCATCAGCATCTCTGTGACGCACCATTCATTATGTCACAACGTCTAATTTTATTACAACCCTATAGTTACTTTCACTATGTTAATCTATTTCACATTGACAAATCCATTAAAACTTTCAAGTTGTGCAGGAATTATACACAGGATATACAACCACACAATTGAATAATTAAACATACTAATTTACACATATGGCTTTCATATAGGTAGATTTCACACCAGTAGTGCCCGGCGGCCCTTGTTGGGGATCAAGCCATAGCAAGCTACTTCAAAATCCCATGGATATCTTAAGCAGCGATGTCATGCTAAAAAAAAGATGAAAGAACACAGGATTGCCTATTCTTAGGGAATGCAGTTGTTTGTCATGTGATGTTTTTTAAATACATCAATGGAAATGCATATATTACGACCTCAGTGCAAATACATTTAGTTTTTTTTTTTTTTCACTAATCTTTTTAGTTTTAATCTATAGTATCATCCTCGTTTACCTGATGACAAACTCATAAGATTAGTTACGAAAAAGGTCACAACTTCGGCATCTCGCTAGGGGAAAAAATCATATGAAAAAAAGCCATAATGTTGTCCAAGAAAAAGTCAAAACTTAGGCTCCTGGCTTGGGAAAAGGTCATTATATCGCCACTTATACATGCTTCTTATTACCTCGAAAATTAAGCAGTGGTGGTGGTAGAATTAAGTTACCTTGATGAAATGCTACCAGGATGGTTTGAACCATAAATTCATTACTTAGATTAATACCAAGTTGGGGGTGATCAATCAAAATTGGAAAAAGAAGTGATCAATGAATAAGTTACTTCTCTCACATTTTGCTGGGCTGTGATCATTAAAAAAAGTCTGATTCTTCATAAAACAACCATGGATGCTGGCGGACATAAACAAGGGGATCAATTAAGGATAAACTTACGTTGCAAATTGAAACCCCCAACTAAAAACCTATTTAGGGGTGTAAAAAAAACAAAATTCTTCATTGACATGTGTGGCGGTGTGTGTGTGCAAATTTTCCAATTTTTTTCACGGACGGTTGGGGTTGGATGAAGTCAGAATACATAGATTGATACATATATATGTCAGAACGTATAAAATGCGTAAATTCAGCAGCAGTGCTTAAATCGGTCAGTTATAGGCAGCAGGGATTAAAATAGTGAATTTAAAGTATTTAATTTAAAGTATTATATAATGAGGAATCAATAATATTATACAATTGAGCATTAATCATTCATGACTTAATATGACTCAGTTTTGAGCTGCAGAAAGATTTTTGCAACTTTTGAAATTGGGGACCAGGCCATGGACTGAAACGGTGGTAGATAACAGTGTGGCAGCATAACTTTTGCTACATGTGCTAAGCAGCTTCAATAAAATTGTGGAATTATTTCCGCAGTGAAATTATTACCTTTTGTCACCGAAACCGAAAGATAAAATGCTAAATTTCATCATCATCATCATCATCATCAGTCTTTTAGCGTCCATCGTTGGACATAGACCTTCCCCAGGATTTGCCACACTCCTCTATCATGGGCGTCGCGGAGCCAGTACTTCCTGAACTTGTCTAGCCCGTCTCTCCATCTAACATTTTGCCGGCCTCGGTTGCGCATGTGGTCTCGGGGGATCAATGTTGTGAGTCGTGATGTCTATCGATTGTCTGCCATTCTTGCAACATGGCCAGCCCACCGCCATTTGAGATTTTTTATGGATTCTATGATGTCTCTAACTCTTGTCTTTTCCCAGATGTACTGTGCTGTTTTGTGGTCTCTCCATGTGAGGCCCAGCATAATTCTTTCATGTGCACGTTGCATGGTTCTCAATTTACGGATCTGTCTCTTGGTTAAGATCCATGTTTCAGCTCCACAAGTGACTATGGGGAGGATGCATTGGTTATACACTCTTCTCTTTAGGATTAATTGGATCTTATTATTTTTGAAGGTTGAGCTAGCTCTGCCAAAGGCTTGCCATCCTAGTGTGATTCTTCGCTTGATTTCTTCTTTTCAGATTTAATGTCAAATTTATCGTCAGGTTTACATCTAAAATAGCGTCAAAAACATAGATAAAAACATTGTTTCATTAAAAATCACCAGAATAGTAATTTCTGACATCCAGACGCAATCCAAAACATCTAAATCTAAATGGGTAACATCTAAAAACATCTTAACGGTGGATTACAATTACCTCCCTTAATTATCACCCTTTCTATTATCTGCTTTTCTTACAGAATTTGACGCTGTTACTGTCCTATTGGTCCGGCTGGCTGACAGGCTATTCATGTGTGTATCACACATACAGGTCACGCCAATAGAGTTCAACTTTTAAACATTCACCCCTTTGATTGATCACCCACAACAGGGTAAGCTGCCAAAAGACGTTGGTCATGTGACGTTTCATATTCAGTTACTTAGTAGGCCTATCATAAATAAATTCGTTTTGCGGTGACCAGAAAGAGGCTGTAGGGAAAAGTCTTGGAGACAAATCATAATTTGGATAGGAAAAGAGTCATAGGGGAAAAAGTCACATTTCATTCATTTGACTTACGGTAATGAATAAGTAATATTCTTTATGAAATAGATAATCTACTTATATAATTCGCCACGTGTATGGGTGGATGGGACTGGTTGTTCGAATAGACAAGTTCCAATAAGCGATGATAGATGATGCCCAGTTTCGTCAACATCGATCATAATGTGAGGGAATGGAAGCCAAGTCAGACAATGCGCTCCAAAAGTAACAAAAAAAAGGAAAAATTTTGGACATATTGAGTGAATATTCTAGTCTCTGCGTTTTTTTAATTGACTTTGTAGAATCCACAGCTCACTAAAAGCTTCGTTATCTGAAATGGCTGTTTTCATGCTCGGTTTATGCGTAGACGTTGTTTTCCAAGAATGCGATTTTATGACCAAAATTACGTCGAGGAAATAAAATGGTCGGGTCTGGGCTTGTAGCAACAGAACCCCTGAGGCCTTGCGACCGTTCAGGGAAGCTTGACCATGAAAGACGCAATATGGCAATGACAAGAAATGCCACACACCAATTCTGACACTTCTGAGATTAGATTCGGAGAGTTCCGAGAAAAGGAGCAAAACCTATCAAAGGAATCTGATTAGATAATTTCAGAAGTGTGCTGGAAATAGGATAGCTAGAAAGGCTTCAAGAGATACTTAGTGTCTAGCGTGCAGTGAATACTGGTCAGACTCTGTCCCAAAGGATAAATGGGTGCAGTGTGTTACCGTGGAGATTGAGCCTTTTAGTCAGACCTGGGATTTAAGATGTCTGAATTTAAGACATAAATAGAAGAGGAAATGAAAAAGAAAGAATGATTCCGTGACGTCTTGTCATGTCAATTCGTATTTCCAAGTTCTCAGTATTTTTTATTTCTTTTTTTTTGTAAACATTGAATTTCTGTTATGAAAAATATTATTCTTATATAATAATAGATATATATCATTTATTCATTTTCCTTCTCGGGGAGAATTACCTTGCTATCAATGGTGTCATTAAACAGTTCATATAATAACAGAACCATTAAACAATATGAAAACATAAGAATTTTAAAAAGACAGATATTCGTCAGTGATTTTGAGGTATTCATCCGAAAAGTTTTTTCGTAATTACAGATAAATTCAAATTTTCAGTAATGTTTTGGAGGCCCAACAGCCTAAGGAGTTCTGTTAATCCTCAGTAGACTTTGGGATTGAATCCAGCTGGGAACAATTTTTTTTCCTTGCTCTCGAGGTCAGTGGCGGATTAACCATTTGGCTGATTGGGCCTTTCTTTTCTTTCATGCTTCAGCTAGTACCGTATCAATCATTCGGCTGAGTAAGCTTTTTCTTCCTTTCGTCCAACTCTTACTATTGAGCTTTGATTAATTTTTGCACGTAACAATGACGGATGACAATGACCAGAAGAAAAAAGAATGACAACGAATAACAGTGAAATAGTGACGTACGCAGAAAAAAAAACTGAGAGCAAATTTACTCCCAATTCTAAAGCTCAACTCAGGTTGACTTATTCTGCTAAAATCCCATTTACTGGAATCATTAATGAAGGGGTTGAAAAGAGACACGTAGTTTTGGAATAATATTGTATGTAGAAATGAATTCTATTTTACTTACTTTTTAGATTTTAACGGAGCAAGGGAATTTGACCTTAGCGTAGCCAAGATTGTTCTCTAAGGGAATTCGATTTTGTTTTTGTTTTTCTGTTAGTAAAAACTTACCCCCTGCTATGTAACAACATACCCAACATGTGGGGCATGTTGTTTACAGTTACCTTGAACGATAATTTCTGTTTATCTCAAGAATGGAGCAACGTATCATTTTTCTGTTTGCTGTTTATGAAAATAAACATTATGACCTTCTCACATCAGAAATGTATTTAAGTTACCTTTTATAGCTTTTCTATGGAGCTAGTTATTACGATTTTACTCTTTTTGCTAATAGCAACAACAAGCTTTGCTCTCCCCGATATATATACTTTTCCTGTGACATTTGACAAGGGAGATAAGTGCTAATTATAGAGTAGTATCCCATACTTATTTGTGTTCATTCTGTTTGAATATAATCTAGGGAGTCAATTTTATTTGATATCTTTAAGTACAATGCACTCGCATCTAAATACTTCCGTCATTTTTTGACGACGTGGGTAAACGAGTATTTTGATAAGGTAAACGCTGTCAATCAAGTCTCGTACAAACAAAAAGCAAACTTTTGGCTTGGGGAAAAGTCTCAGGAAAAAGCCAATTTACAGTGATATACTAACTAATACTTTTATAAGTGAATGTGTTCTTCCTGTGATCAAATAACATCATTTAAGTGGTTATCAATGTGTATGTCAAGTAAATGTTTTCGTTTTATCACCTTGCCTTCTCTGAAAGTTACTTTTTTCCTTGTAAAAGTTGTGGGTTTTTTTCTGTGACTTTTAACCCTAAAACTTAACCCCTATACTTAACCCACACAGACAAACACTCACAGATATATTGACAGGTATTTCTAAATTTAAGAAGGCGAGGAAGAATACGGAGGGAAAAATTTTATTCATTGAATTTTAGCCATAAAATAAGTGTTATCTCAATGACTTATAAGTTGTCAATAACAGTCAAATTTAATTTGAAATAATAAAAAAGCAAAAAGCCTGGCTGTTGCAGGTTTAACTCCAATACGCCTTCTATTTCGATTGAAGATCATTACTGCAGGCCATGTTGCAAGAAATGAAAGACAACCGATGGATATCACAGCTCATAACATGGATCCCCAGAGATCACGTGCGAAATTGGGGCCGACAGAGTGTAAGATGGAGAGATGAACGTGACAAATTTTTAAAGAATACTGGCTCCACGACGCCCATGATATAGAATTGTGGCGAATCCTGGGGAAGGCCTATGTCCAACGACGAACGTTAAAAGACTGATGATGATGATGATGACTACAATTTTTGTATTAAATGTATGATAAATAAATAAAGAAACCATACATACATACATACATACATACATACATACATACATACATACATATTTGTATAAATAAATTAATTTTAATTTGAATGAAATAAATCCACGCGTATCTGTATAAAGGATTTTCGATGATATCTAAGATTTGTCAATTAAGCTCAGTCAATAAGACAGGCAATCAGTTGATCGTGTGTTAAAATCACTGTAAGTGAATGTGGATTTTACAACTCTAACTATGGTGAAAATTGTTCTTGTTGTTCTTGTTACAGTAGGAAAGCAAAGTCAACTCCAAACTTTGTACTGGAGTCCGGCAATACATAAGACGCCTTTAAACTGACGATACGAGTCTTGTCGGCTCCGAAAACGCAGTTTATAAATGTGTCATTTATTGGCAAAGTATGATGTACCAATTGATAAAAACTTACATCATGTCATAGCATTTATAGGAGGATTGCATCTACTTATTAAAACATTACTTATTACAATACTACAAATTAAATATGACCTTTTCCGAGATATTTTACAGTGACTTTTGACCCTTACCCTAATCCCTAACCCTAACCACAGCAACAGACTGACACGTACATGAACATCCACTTTTATATTATAAGCATATCTTGTTTTATTACTATCAATCAAATATGACTTTTATCGCCATCTATTTTACGAAAATACAAATTGGCATACCCGCCTTTGCCCGGGGAAATAACACTTAAAATCCAACAATACGGGAAAGTAGATGATATCTTATAGAGATATCATAAAATTGAAATAGAGATTGCATAGGATAAGTCTACACACATTCCCGAGTAGATCCGCACAGGCTGATGCAGGCATCAATAAAACTCGGGCAAAAATTCATGGTCGTCTTTAATGTGCCAAGTACAAACGCCAAAAGTGAACATTTGAATTGTTTTGAGGGAAAAAAATTTATAGCTCTTTGGAGGGTGAACCATAAAATCAGAAAAAAAATATCTTTCCTCAAAACAGAATTCAGTTGCTCACTTCTGGCGTTTGTACTTCGCACATTAAATACGAGCATGAATCTAAATTGTGCCCAGGTTTCATTTGTGTGTTAGGTTTAGGGTTAGGGGTGTGGTTAGGTTTTTTTCTTCTATAAATAACATGACTTATTGTGGGGTTAAGATCAGGTTTCCTTGAAAAATTGGGACAAACTGGCATGAGCATTGAGAGAAAGAAATTCTCATCCGTGGTTCCGTACAAGGGACGGAAAGTAAGGCTCCTATGTAGTATTATAGTTACATTGTAAATAGAAACCCGCTCTAAAACTTGATTCTTTCCTCAAAACTGACAGATTTTCGGAAGATTTGTTGGTGAAGTTTTGAGCAAAAGAACCGAATTTGAACCTCGTCCACCGATTACATTTTCCGAGCTTAAAACATTTCGGTTGTTGGAAGCTACTGCGATTTTTAACCGAATCTTTGAATAGAAGCTCAAAAATCAAGGCAGAAAAAGAAAAAAAATAGGTGACCACCTTACATCTGCATAGGTATAAATGGCCCAAAGTCTTTCTCAGGTGATGTTGGTATGATACCCCGGTTTTAACTATTCTAAAAGTGAAGACGTAATGTCCTCCCTCATCCAGGGTGGTCATAAACAAATTGCATGAAGTAGCAGATTTTGCTCGAAATTAGACAAAGATAAAATATTTGTTAATTTGGTATTTACAGATTCCCAAACAGTAGGTCCTCACAAATTTGTGTATGAGGGTAACTTTACCCCATGATGGCCATAGGATAGGTTGTGCTGATATATGGTCACTTCTAAACGTCAATTTTTACATTCTCAGATCTAAGGGAGGCAAATCATTTTCCTATTTTGCTACTTTCAAATCTAAGAGAGACAAATCATTTTTCCATGTTGCTACTTTCAAATCAAAAGGAGACATTTTTCATCGCATTCACAGAAGACTCAACTGTTTTGCTACATTTTTTAATTCTTTTTATTTCTGATCTGATTCCCTGAAATCTCCATAAAAGTTGATTTCCTCTGTTATATTTGAAGTTGTATGTGTCGGTGTGTGTGTTTGAGTGTGTGCAGGCATGACTTGCTTATTCTGATCATCTAATGTTCGTTAACATTGCTTGCGAGAGATGCCTTTAGTCCTACATATCTTTGGTGTTTCAGTTTTTAAAAATTAATTGTAATGTTCCGTGAAAAACGGGCTGTAAAAAAATTACATTGACTATAATTCAAATTATTCATATTATTTCATATAATAATTCATATTATTATTAATGTCAGTGTTTCAGTTCAACTCTCATTCATTTTGCACGTATTTTATTAGATGTATAATTATTCCTATCATCGTTTTTTGGTAATTTCCTTTTTAAGTTCATAAAATACTTCTAGAAGATTTGTTTATTTTAATTCTTGCTGCTTTCAATCCATTAGACACCGAAAAAGCGAGAAAATTGTTAGTTTTTAGAAAAAAAATCTCAAGATTTAACAAGGTGAGTTCATTTACAATTTGATTTTAATATTAAATTAAATGAATTGAAATACTGAAGAACCTTAGTCATCAAAGATGGCAAGGGGTTCTATCCTATTTATGTGTTTGTTTGTGTGCTTGTTTATGTGTTTGTGTTCGTCAGTGTATTCGAGCGCTCCTGGCCATATCGTTTTGTCATCAAAACTTCACTAAACTCCTTCTGAAAATGTTTTGTTTTTTTCCAGATTTTTTTTTTTAAAAGCTTTTTTTACTTTGGAGAGGGGGGCCTCATTTCAAGATGTTTGTTAAAGTGATTTAGATTCTCCAAAATCTAGATGTTTCTAAAGTTTTTTTACTCTATTTTAGATGTTTTCCAGAGTACATCGTCAATGATGTCAGAAATAGAAATTATTCTGGCCAGGTTTATCCTCCGATTGATTTTTTTTACACGAATTTGGTATTTGAATAATTGGCTGTGATAGCGAGTTGATATCATATTGAAATATTACTTATTTCATTACTATAAATTGAATAAATAAAAGTATTACTCACTTGATTTGAAAGAACATTCCAATGACTTTTTTTCTACCCAAACTTAAGGCTTTTCATCCCATGACGTTTTTGGCATTCCGTACATTCGAATACAATATGATTTTTCCAATGACTTTGTTGGATATCGAAAGAGAGCCTATCAGGAAATCAGCCCATCAATAAAGTGCCCACAGAATTTGTGTATCAGGAAGCTGCCCATCTTGAATTTACGAAATGAGAGAAGTTTCGTTAGATTTTTTCTTTTTTTTCTTTTTAATTTGAAAAAAAAAAACGAACTGCAATAAAATGAAACCCTGTGTGGAACTGTGCGTCGTTATTTATGTTTTCCTTGTTTTTTCTTGGAAGTAAAAAGCCTGAATTTCTGTTTAATTCACGGATGAAAAATAGAGGTGAATAGATACGTTATATTTTTTTCACTCTGAATAAATTGTTTGTTGAGCACTTTTGTCTGACTTATTTCTTTATTTATTTCACTCTCAGAATTTCAATCCAGACCATCTTCGCCAAGTTATGCCAAATGTTCTTAATAAGATTTATCTGGAAAAATATATGATGGGCAAATTATGTTTTGATGGGCACTTTTCCTCCCTTGCCTAATTCGAGATGGGCAATTTCCTGATGGACACTTCGTCTATGAGCAGGTTTCCGGGCTTTTTTCCATCCCTTTTTTTCCATTGCTTTTTTCTGGTCTAAATATATCTTCTTTTGGGTAATACCGGCCCAGTGACCAGCAACAGGAAGAGAAGCACAGGCGCCAAGTGCTGGGGGCGTCCACCATGCGTCTCACTCATAAGAACTTGTCCAAATACAAATGGAAAAATGAATAGATTAAACAGGATAAAACAGAGAAAATTCAGATTTTATTATTTTTTTTTTTTTACCTGATTATCGTTATTAATTTATTTCTTCATATATATTTATTTTTCTGAATAAACAGGTCTAGTTAGTTACTCAATTTTCTATTAACTGACCAATGTATTTTCCAAGCATGCTTTGTTGGGGGTGATCAATTAGAAAATTTAAAAAATTGGTGATCTCTCCTGCTTTTTGTTGGGTAAGGGTCACTGAAAAAACGAACAGGCATAAACCAAGGGACCAATTTAGCATGAACTTACATTGCAAATTGAACTACCCACAAAAATCTATATAAGGGGAAGAAGAAACAGACTTTTTTCAGTCATGATTAAGAGCAAATGTTTAAATTCTCAGTCCTCTAGCTCCATTGGTGGGACCTTTACATGTGATACATACAAAAATACGCACATACATACGTATATACATGCGTGTATACACACATACACAGCCAGCCAGACCAGCTCAAAAACTGAAGAAACTAGTTATGAAATCACCGATATACAGATTTTCTTCGCTATCCGAAAGTAAAGCTTTCCAATAGAAGCTTTTCGTAAACCGAATTGGCGCAAAGTGAGGGAAATAGTGGGGATGGTAGTCAATCTAAGAGACTGAGATATAAAAGAGAGTGGGAGAGAGTGTGCGCTGTCTCCAGAAAGTCTCACTGCAAACCGATAAGTAGCGTAAAGCGTACTATGGAAAAGCGGGGATTATCTGCTGTTGAATTCTATTGGATGATACTTCTTTAGGAAAGAAACCAAAATCTCGTTGCAGTGGAAGAGTCAATTGTTTCAAATAGTGGGTAAGATTTATTTTTTCATCAACAAATTTGTTACCTTTAAGTGGGAGAGTCTATGTTTGTAGACAGGAACCCAAGACACCGACCCTGTCCAGAGGTAACTGAAAAACTATAGTAACTTGTTGAGTTTGTTGTTTTGTGACTTGTACGACTAATATAAACAGGTGGATATAGGGGGAAGCAGGTGGGGGGTTACTGCGGTATTTTGCTTATAGCTATCATGTATGTGTATACATACACACACACACACACACATATAAATTGGCAGACAGAGAGAGAGAGAGAGAAGGAAGGAGAGAGAAATTCCGATACTTTGCTAATTGTTCTCATGTATGTATATACACATAAACAGATAGATAGATAGATAGATGAAGAGAGAGAGAGAGAAGAAAAAGGAAGGAGAGCGCAGCTTCAATATATATATATATATATATATATATATATATGTATACATATATATACAGACAGAGACAGACAGACAGACAGACAGAGACAGAGACAGAGAAGAGGGTGGGTAGAAAGAAACGAAGAGGGAGTAGCTTCGATACTTCTGTTCAGAGGGGGCGTGGGGGTTGAGAGGAGGGAAATTGTGATGAAAGACAATAACAAAATACAATGATAACGTACTGCCAAACTTGGGCGAGTCCATCACGGACAATAGGGGAGGGGCTTTTATTTAATCATATGAGAACTATATTGAAATAAGGCAGACCGATAGAATGTTGTCAATTTAGATGTTTTTCATCTAAATCTAGATGTTCGAGGTTGCATATAGATGTCAGAAATTGCTATATTGGCGAGTTTTTTAATAATAAAGTTGGTAATAAGTGATATTTTTTTTAAACAATCAATTGTTTTAATAAAGTGAACGTTGAAAATTGAAATCACATTTGATTTATTAATATCATGCAATGAATATCGTGGTTTTCTTAGGTGCGGGTTTTGATGTAGTAATTTTGAGGAATTGCAATCAAAATTGATATAACTAAGTATAAGATTTTAAAAAAACAAAATTAATCATAAAAAGATCTTGAGCAGTGCGGATTTGAAGAGTACGGAAAGTTTTTGGAACGAATTAACCGCACCAATCAAGGTATACCTGTATTTCCAAGAGTTGTAGATATATGCAGAATCTAGATGTTTTTAGATGCTTTTCGGCTCAATTTTAGATACAAACATTAAAATGAATCTGTCAACGCTGCAGCGGAGACGGACAAGAGTTTTAACAGAAAAATGCGTGAGTGCAACGCGTAGATGAGATGCGAACGAGATGGACTGTTCCATTATTTGCGAAAGTAACTCAGAATCATTGTCGGCGGTGGTGGCTTCTCCCAGATTAATAATGTGTGTCGTTCGTCTAAAAGTGCGTGTTTTCTGGGGGTTCTTAGTCGAGGCGGCTTAAAAGTGCAAGCTATAGCTAAAAGTGCAAGGAAGTCAGTTTAAAAGTGCAACGGACACGGAATAAATGTACTTTGGAAATGGACGATGCTATCACTGAAGTACAAGTAACCTGCGCTACGCTTCAACGTTTGGGAAGTGTTCATTTTTTTTTTTTTTTTTTGGGCGGCTTTTCTTTTTTTTAATTTTCTTTTTTTTTTTTTTTCTTTCACCCACTTTGCGCTACGCGTCAAAAGTGCGCGCGGAGATATCAAACCAGAAGGAAAAAAAAGATTTTAAACTTGTATTGATTACACAACAGTAAATATACCGACTCGTTTAAAACACGTATACGCATACACATACATATCCTACCGACCGTACACACAGGGCCAGCGCAAGGGTTTTGTAAGCCCTAGGCTAGACGTAGAAATTGTGCAGCAAGTTTCATGCACCCAATGCCAGTGTTGCCAACTTGTTTTGTTTTTTTATTTTTTATTTTTCGAATTTGTAAGTCCGTTGTTGCCGATCTAAATGTTTTTGTTCGTTTTTTTGTTTGTTACTGGTTTTGAATTTTTTGAATTCAGGAATCCAGTGTGACCCATTGAGGTTTTAGAAAACGTCAACCAAAACTGTCCACAAAACAGTCAATATAGGTTTTTTCAGTTTTCAAGTTAGTCCGGCTGGCTGGCTATGTGCGTATCACACAACGATGGGGCGAGGGGACTTTGAACATTTACACCTTATTATGTAAGGGAAAAAGTTTTTTGGTTTGAATTCCCCTCCTAAATAGGTTTTCAATTTGCAATGTAAATTCGTGCAAAATTGGTCCCTTCATGCTTATTTTTCTCTAAATTCAGACTTTTAATGATCACTGCCCAACAAAAGATGAAAGAAATAACTTCCTATCTTTTAATAGATCATGCCAATCACAGCATGCTTCCAAAAGACGTTGGTCAAGAGACGTTTTATATTTGGAGTGATACCCAGATTCGAATTGTAGGGGGAAAAACTTTTTCTTTTTTCATATTTTGGTGACAAGTGTTGCTAATATGGATGGTGTTGTTTTTCGAATTAGTTATTGATTTCCCGAATCGAAAAACTGAAAAGGCAATAATCTAAATTGACTGCACTGATACGCACATGCAACGCACACGTCACGGACACATACTGACTTTTGGGTACAATGTGTGTGTATATATATATATATATATATATATATATATATATATATATATATATATATATATATATATATATATCCGCTCACACATACACTCAGGGTTGAAAATTTGCGCAAGGCTTTCATGCACCCTAGGCGAGACTTGAAATTTGCGCCTTCTGTTGTATTCTGACAACTTTTCTTTTCAGCTTGGAGTGCGCCCCTGAGTTATTTTGCGCCTTGGGCGGCCGCCTAGGTTCCCCTCTCTCTTGAGAGATAGAGAAAGAAAGAAAGAAAGAGTTACACAACACTTTTTCTTTTCCTAATCAAGTTGTTTTTGGTGATATTATAGGTGTTTTGCGTTTATGAGAAACAAACATGACATTTCGCTCGATAAAAGATGGATATTTGTAACTTTTACTACAAATCAAATAACTGGATAAATGTTCTGTACTTATATAATAAAGGACTAATTTTCATAAAGAAGTTTCCATCCCGGTTTTAAAAACAGTTTTTTTTACGTGACAGAATTCGTCTCTATAACCCCTTGTACGCCTTCGTGGGTGTAAACTGTACCGAGTAATAGTTCGTTTGTTTTTTTTAATAACCTTTAAAGACTAGACGCACACGTCCACTTTTACCTTAAACTTTAATAACGTAAATATGATATCGTTTCTCAAACTTTTCTCATTTGCAACCTCTTATCATGGAGCAATTTTTTTGCGATTTTGGGGGATAAAGTTCATTTTTTAGCAACCATTACTTTTAGTGAAATCTAATAATGATTAAACATGGAAACAAATATAAAAAACTGTAATTATTTTGTAAAAAGGTTGTTTTTTTTTTCAGCTGAAAGGACCCCAATAAACTTCACTTGATCTCAGGAGGGGCCCTGCCCCCTACTTTGAGAAACGAAGACTTGAGATAAATATAAATAAGGTATGATCTTCCGGCTTCCCGCACGTGGGTATTTACGCACAATTTCTACTGTACGCATGCGTCGCATTCAATATCGCATGCCCTTGCGCAGGACATTGATTCTCAAACTATTACAGTGTTATTTACCTTCGAGTCTTCATTACAAAATGTCATTCGCCCAGAACTAAATTTTCTTATGTTCTAAGTAACTTATGTCTTATTATCCCTTCATATCATAAAACAGGTTTAAGGGTCTCGTTTGACTTCCGTCTTCTAATTGTGTCTTTATCGCTCAACTGGTTGGGCAGACAAGCGTACACTTTGTCCCCCCCCCCCATATGTGTGAGTTCAAATCCCACCTGAGGCTTATTCTTTATTTCCCGATTGACACTGTTTGCTCACTGCCGAAGGGAAAGCGATCAGAGCTAAAGTTGCCATAAAAAAGGAACAAGTGAATTAAGATGAAGGTAAAAGCCGTCAAATCAAAAATGATTTAATGATTCATTATACTTTATCCGAGAAAAATGATTTTACAAGTATTTAAATGAATTTGCAATTGCATTGTATTTCATAAAATTTCAAAAACATTTGCTCTGCATTTTTTTGTTTATGTTCAACCAGAGAATGAACCCAGATGTTTACGCCTTTGCACAGGAAAATATATAAGTAAGGGAAGCTACTCTATAAATTGCATCTAATAGTTATTTCCTTTGACAAATGTTACAGACAAACGTGAAAATGTAATTGAACATTCTTTCCCTTGTTTCTATTACTAGCCTGTACATTTTACAAGAATACGAAGGTACTGACCATTTTGAGCGTAAACCAAGTAAGACCAATCTACTCGTGGTTGTGGGGGAAGAAGTCAGGTTCGTATAGTGCAATGGAACGATAGTCCCATTCGTAGTAAAATACTCAACTGTAATATCAACGAGTATATTTTCTAAACTAAAAGTTGGTCTTTCTTTCCCGGTTGATAAGACGCTATTTTCCTGAGATATATTTCATAATAGGCCCAAAATGTGATAATTAGACCCCGTATGGTTGGCGACTGACAATTGCCAGAACGACAAGCTATTCAATTCTGAAAAAAGCCTAGATAATTATAGGGTACACCAAACCACTTGTAGCGTCTTACCGGTCGGTAAATACGGTGACGATACGTAATAGGGCATCACCCATGTCGACATCGATAAACCTGAAAATCTCATTCACATTCCCCAATTCGAAAGAAGGACAGTAACGAACGAAAAGGGAGCCTTCGAGTCGCCTCCGACTGCCAGCGCAGTACTGGCCTTTGGCTTGGACTGACATTTGTTGACTTGAACGCATAATTCATTGCTAACAGGGTTATCACCAGGATATGTTCTTTTGCCTCCGCCCCTGAAATTCCTCCTCCCCTGGAAAAGTGACAGCGGGCGCCCACACACACCACACAACTTGGTGATCCTCGTTGCCACTGGAGACGGAAATGAATAATCGATTAAGATCAATATTTTTCGTTTTGTAGATGAAAAGAAAGTCGTTACCGCCAACTGCAGTCTCAAGTACTTTTATCGACAAACACTTGTCAAGACGCAATTTTGAAACTTATGTGTTTATCTAAATTGTTTAGTTCTTCTCTATCTTTCTTCGTCAACCTGAAAAGTAGGACTTGCGTTAAAAACGAATTGATTTGTAGAATGAAAATATTTTTCACCTGCATCATTTTTATAGTTCAAAGAGAAATAAACATCAGTCGCCTTCACAGTCGATAATTGAACAATCGTAGCGACAAAATTTGAAGTCATGTAGAAAAAAATTCCATTGGAGAATAAACTGGGTCAGAAGAAAATTTTATTTATGACATGACTGGCGCTTTCCAGTGGGGGAAAAACATGTAGAAACATCCAGATTCTACGGAATCTGGATGGTATTTCCACTGGAAAATATCTAAAATGAAGTAAAACCACTGGAAACCTTTAGATTCTTATGAATCTAAATATCATTAATAAGCCCACTAGAATAAAGCCCCAAAAGGTCATTTTGTTTTTGTTGTTTTTTTTTTTTGTTGTTTTTTCCCATAATCCCTCCAAATTTTTTAAAGGGGTCTAGTAGAGTAATGCTGACAATTTCCAAGCCTATAGACAAAACATTATGACCCGGAGTTTGTGTCCAGCTGCATTCACGTTTGTTTATTTGTTTGTTTTGGGTTTTTTTTCTTTAATATTTAGAATTTTGTGTCTTATCGATGACTTCCCAACAAATTGCGAGAGAAGTATAGCAAGGATCAGCAAGTTAATCTTGCTGGTGGTTGTTATTGGGTTCGATCCCCGATTGGATCTCCAAGTATCGATGGTTTGATACCGACTTATGTCAAGTTAAACTACCTAATTAAAGAAGAGCTTGATTTTATTCTTATTTTTCTCTCGGTAACCATGGGGTCTTTCATTCAAAGGTAATAATTTTCCGATAAAAATATTTGTACTCACCATTCGAAACTATGGACTCTTCCGCTGAAACTGATTTTTTTTTCTTCTTGAAAAACTATCTCGTAGGAATTGAAAGAAAAATCTGCAATTTTTTTTCTCAACGCAGATTAATTGGTTTTATAAGATAAAATTTGATTTCAACGGATTCAATGCACTCAACAACCTCTATAAGCGTCCGCGGTAGGAAACGGGTAAACGATCAAGCTTTCTCACCGATGGTAAAGTGGTCTGAAAGATGGAACCTCATAGAGAAACTTATTATGATTCACCAAATATCTGTCCGACTGAATCTGACATTAAAAATTACTTATTACAATCGGCGAACCGAGTTCAGACCCATTGGAGAAAACTTTACTTTTTTCCATTCGGTTTCCTGCACTTTCAATTTATTAGACGTCAAATTTTTCAGAAATCTATCAGTTTTCAGAGAATATATATTTTATAAGAAGGTTTCATAAGAGGGTATTCTATTTACAATGTAGCTATGATGCTGAACTGCACCCTTACTTTCGATTCATCGTTTGGCAGAGTCTTTTTAAGGATAAGCCTAAACAGACAATGAAAGATGTTTTCTCAGAGCCAAATACAATAACCCCAATTTGACCCTAATCCAAACCCAAGCCTAACAATAAAAATACGGACACATTTATATGCCGTAGTCGGCTTTGACATGTGGACAACTCACGCCAGAGATGATCAAATGAATTCTCAGTTTTCAGAAAAAATTAATCTTCGTGGCTATAAGAGGGGCTACCCATGTCTGACCGGCATTGCAAAGAAATCCTCACAAAATATCATTTGCTTCCCTGTGTTGTCATGTCTAGAGATTTTTTCAACGGGCAACATCGGGTATCTCAGCTAGTATATAGATATTTTGAGTGGAGGGTTCAAAAGAAAAAAAAAGAAAGGATATCACTTATAATACTAATGAGAACTAAGAAGGACTCAGAGAGCGCATACTTCTACCAGCGTTGTCGGTGGGGGTTGGATCGAGCGTGGATCCGTTTTCCCACCTTTTCACCTTTTCACAAAATTGCATTGAAATTCATTGGAAACTCTTGGAGATATCATGCGGATAGAAATGAAATTCTGACGATATCAAGTGGTTTTGACGTTGGGCGATAATTGTGATTCACCCCCAAATTTAATCACTTCTTCCATATCCTGATGTTCAACCTCTTACAAAATATTGAAATTCATGACAAGCTTTTCGAGATGTCGTGCAGGCAGCCATTAGCGTATATAGGAATGTATAAAAATATCTCTCATGAAAATAATACCTGGATCCACCCTAGAATTTAACCAACTCTTCTTACCCCCTTGAAGTACTTTTTGGAGATATCTTGTTAGACAGAGAGACAGGTGGACAGTCGGACACGACGGGATATTTGTCCTTCTCCAACTTCGTTAGCGGAGGTAATTCATGATGGCAGTGAAAATAAATGATACTTTTAAAAAATATTGTAAACTAGCTGAAGTACCCCATCCAGGCCAGGTTAAATATCTGAGGAAAAATGAGTGGACTAAAGCTTTTAAAACTTGTAAAAGTTTCCTTTCATTTTTGACACCATAAAGGTGAAAAAACTTTATTTTTATTTTTAGCCCAACAAATGAGGCAAAATTCTTCCCTTCACTTTTGACCCATGAGTGGGAAAAAGTTTCCCTTTACTTTGATCCCTAATAAGATTAAAAAAAACGCTCCCCTCCACTTTTGACCCCTCAAAGAATTATAAAATAAGAAGATAGGTATATGTATACATGCGTATCGAATGGAAAGTTGGGGGCCGATATAGTATCATAGTTATATTGTAAATAATACCCCATCTAAAACCTTTATCGAAAGAACATTTTCCTGAAAACTTTAGGTTCATTGAGGATACATGTCAAATTTGCTTGGCCAATGCCCAAGATTATGCTTGACAGACAAACCGACTGACAGACAGACAGACAGTCGATGTGACACTTCTCACTTATATATAAAGTTTAGCATAGTACCTGTCAAAAATGACGGTATCTTTTGTTATCCATAGATAAATTATTATTTTGGAATATTTCTTTTTAATATTTATTTTCAGAAGTTAGAAATTGTTTGCTTTTGTTTTTTGTTGTTTGTTCTATTCTGGTCGCAAAGGGTTTTTAGTAGCACTTCTCACACACAAACACAAAGGGCCAGCAGTCAACCACATCAATTTTACTCTCTACCTCTTTTTCAATCATCATCATCAGTCTCTGAACGTCCATCGTTGGATATAGACCTTCCTCAGAATTCGGCACACCTCTCTATCGTGGGCGTATTGGAGCCAGAACTTTCTGAACCTGTCTCGTTCATCTCTCCATCTAGTATTCTGCCGGCTTCGGTTGCACATGTGATCTTTAGAGATCCATGTTGTAAGTCATGATGTCCATCGGTTATCAGCCATTATTGCAACATGGCCAGCCCATTGCCATTTGAGTTTTTTAATGGATTCTATGATGTTTCGGACTCCTATCTTCTCTCGGGTATATTGTGCTGTCTTGTGGTCTTTCCATGTGAGGTTGAGCCGAATTCTTTCATGTACACGTTCCAGGGTTCTCAGATTGCAGGTCTGTCTCTTGATTAGGTACCATGTTTCAACTCCATAAGTGATAATAGGGAGGATACATTGGTTATACACCCTTCTTTTTTGGGATAATGGAATTTTCTTGTTTTTGAAAGTTGAGCTTGCTCTGCCAAAGGCTTGCCACCCAAGAGTGATTCTTAACTTGATTTCTCCTTCTTTTGAGAGTTTAATCAGCTTTAAAGAGATGGAATTTCGTGGAAGGATGGGTAATAAGTTACGAGAGAAGTGAATAAATTTTGTACTGATCAGTACATAATAATCTCGACTACATCGTTGTTAAATCCCCACACAGTATGTTGTAAGCTAGGAAAGAAGTGATTGAATTTTGGGAGGATCCAGGTATTCTTTTCTGGCGTAGGAATAGTTTCTCGTTTGGTTTCGTCTTACATGCATTTATGTATCAGCTCAAAATATCCAGAAGATATCTCCAAAAGTTACCAATGAATTCCAGTGTCATTTTGTCGAGGGGTGGAGGATTCAGAAGAAGCGATCTCGGGTGGATCTATGTACAGTTACCTCCCGTACTCCATAGTTATATATACACACCACATCAAAATTCATTACTGTCCACCGGATATTTCAGAAAGTTGTCAACAATTTTCAAAGATATTTGTTGGGAGGGTGGGTGAGGGGTGGAGGGCCATGGAAAAAGCGATTGAATGTTTGAGCGAATCAATGCACAATTTCTTCCCCTGATAATAGAGCTGGCAGATGTTTGCGCTCTATTGTGCATCTAGTTTTTATGTATTAGAATGATTTCAACACTGTCTATAGTGGCCAACTGAGATCAAGCTGACCAACCGCTTCCTCTTTTCAGTCCTGGGGCAGCAATAAACTGTTCCTGTCTGTCAGTCCAAGATATCCCCCGAAGAACTGTAACATTCTCTGGAAAGGTCGGAAATAGGGTAAGAAAAAATTGGTGGGCTTTTGGGGCGGATCAAAGATTTCTTTTTTAGATTGAGAGATTTGTTCTATACATCTATGTAAACGGTCATGACTGCCAACACGATATTTCCCGAAGTTCTCAATGAATTCCGATGTATTTTTTTAACATGAACGGAATTGATCGGTCGACAAATCGATTGAAAAGTGTGTGGACACATCTAAAAACGTACTGCTAGGTAGTCGTTATAGCAGGTCCCAAGCCCGCATAAAGAATCAGAGAAGATCTAAAACAATCTACTTGCTGTAATGCTACTGATTCTGCCGCAATGTGGTCCTGACCCTCAGTTACAGGAGTAGACAACAAGGCAGCAAGATACAAATAAAAGTTATTCGCCTTCAAGACAGTGGTTCTCAACCTTTTCCTTCTGCCAGACCCCTCTGTGATCTTCAAAAATAAGTGCAGACCCTTTAAAGAGTTTTTCTTTATTGATTAAGTGATTGTTGCAAAAATAAGCCATCACATGTTGTCAGAAACTTAATTCTTTTTGAAAAAATCAATACAGCAGGGAATGAATGACTTTTTATTTCTTCGCAAATCTCTTTGAAGTCTGGATTAATGGTAAACTTTCTTTGAAGTCTGATTTAATAGTAAAATTCCTTTGAAATCTGGTTCAATGGTAGACAGTTGAATTCTTGTATCTGCCTTGGCATTCGGGAATCACAGAGAATTGGTTGTTTATTGTGGCGTATGCAAAAAAAAACTGCTCCACACAAATTACATAGTTGGAAAGGGAGGAAGTACTTCAATATTCTTTTCTGAATAACTGTCGATATGCGTTTTCGATAATTGATTGAATTATTTTTCACTTCATCTTTTTCTTTCACGCCTGCACATGAATCTTGCAGACAACTAGGAGTATGAGGACCCCACTTCAGGAACCGCTTGCTGAAACTTTTTGCTTATTTTTTAGTAACACTTATGTCAGAGAGTAGTAGGTTCAGCACAACAGCTCGACACCCTTTCACAATAACCACCATACACAACTGGTATCAGATGGACCACGACCAACAAAGCTTGATTTTATTCAATACAGAAGAACGTCGGTTGTCCGAATACCAATTGTCCGAAAATATTCAAAGATCCTGAGAATATTAGATTCTATGACTTTATTCCATGTATGCATCTGTTACAAGAGATTGGGTTCATTGTTGTTTCCATATCTGTTAGGAGAAAGCCACCGGTCCGCTTGTTCTCAGTCGGTCAATTTAAACAGTGTTGAAATAATTTTAACGCATAAAAACTTTGAAAAATGTAGAATTTGAAACGTATGGTTTCCTTGGATTTTCAACTCCATATTTTCGTTATTTGAACGATGCTTAACGTGATTTCACTTGTAAAATGGAATATCATTGAATTTTCAAGCAATACCCTTGGCTTGTATCTATTTCATAGATTGAATGAAATTAACCCCTTTAAACACGAGAAAGTATGAAAAAGAAAGAAAAAAAGAAAGAAAGATGGAAAGAAAAAAAAAAATGTGCAGACTATACAGTGTTTATA
>OY735198.1:93405149-93652649 GCA_963457665.1 Thysanoteuthis rhombus
TCAAGTCAAATGTGTCCTTTTTTTTCAAGGATGCAAGAAACGGTCTAATGAAAATTGGCACAATGTGGAGAAGATGATCACAATTGTTTGCTTCACATGCTAAACTAAAAACAGTGCATAATAAGAAATAAGAGAATTCATGAGAGAAAAACAGAAATAAATACATCAATTATATTGTTATTGTATTGAATATATGGGCTCGTTTTTATTTGTGCACCATTTTTAACAGTATGTGAGGATGCAAAACTTGACAAGCAGGACCACCTTCCCTATACTATACAATCATTTCTCAAAATTAGCTTCAAATTCAAGTTATCACAATTTAAAAAAGAAAGAGACAATTTTACAATTTGCAAATGCAAAAATTTCAATCATTGATGAAATTGACAATGTATGCTCATAAAAAAACAGAGTTGATTGCAACTGATCAAACAGTAAAACTAAATATTTATCTAATTCAATATGTATTTTTTATTACTATTTTTAGATTTCATTAATTTACATCATATCATTTGTTTATATTCTTATTTACTTATGAATCAACTTTTATAAACACCAGTGTCATTTCGTAAAGCTAAAATGGTCACAATATTCAGATGTGTAGACCAGCTACACCTTTCAGCTGTTGCACAAATAACCACAAAATATGTTATAGAAGGGTAAAAAAAAATTGTGAGAATTTTTTTTATTGTTTTTGAAATCTCTCAACATGAAAAGAGGAAATCAATGAAATGGTGAATCAGTTTTCTATTGTTATAAAATGATAAACTGATTCCTTTTACCCAAGATAATAACATTTACCACACCTAACCTTCAAATATTTCTGTGTACTAACAAGGGTTTTGTGTGTCTGTACTTGGGATAGCTGATCAGTTTTCTTTTGTTATCAAGTGATAAACTGACACCCTCCCAAGAGTAATGCAACTATCTAAATCTAGTGTTTCTCTGAAAAACAACCAAGATGAGGATAGTCCGAATAACAATAGAAATAATAAACTATCTATATCTACTTTAACACGAGTGTCGCTTTGTAACACCGAAATTTTGGTTCACAACTTTCATACATAATGAAAGGGGATAAAAACAAGAGAAAGTTGAATACTTAGATCAGGTTTTATACTGTTAAAAATCTTATTTTATTTATTTTTATTAGTTCAGTTTTCAACATTGATTGAGTGAAGAGGGTGTGAAACTTCTCTACATAGTGCCGAAAGGCTTTTAATGCCTGTCTTTTCATCACAGACACTAAAATATTTTCCCTTTTGAGCATCCATAGTCGATTTCGTTAACGGTTAAGAAAAAAAAAAACGTTTGCATTCACAAAACGTAGGATAGCCGAAGCAGGAAATTATTTCATCACTAAAATGTTCAAAAACAACGAATCAAAAGAAATTGGCTTACTACAGAAGTTTAAATATTTCTAAAATACTCACACCTCAAATGCCAACCCCTATTACACCTGTTCGATGCACCTCGAGTTTGTTATCTTAACAATATAAACTTATTTATAAGTGATTGCTGAGTGCCATCGCTCTTCAGTATTCTTCAGCGTGGAAGGAAGAAGCAGTGGTACGTGACTCTATGCAAGGGATGCCAAATCAGCCATTTTCTGGCTAGATATAACCGATTTCCCCCTATTTAGCCGATAAAAATAGGAGATAACGGAGTTGGCAACGCTGCTCTGTGCACGTCGACTTCATTTGATGAAACAAAGCTGCATCCTAAACACTACGTAGGCTTTTTTTTAATCATTAGAATACTGATAATTAGAATAAGCGAACATCGGGCTAAATTGAAATAATTCACTGTTTCAGAAAATAAGTAAAAGAACAGAAGGAGGAAAATCTCATGTAGCTGAGAGAGAAGTGCACTTGTTTTTGTTGAAGTGACGTGAATTGATGAATAAATCCTGAATCAACTCATTTCTAAAGCAGTGGACACCCTTGAGATTACGATACAAAACAACAACACATGGCACATCTGGCACCGAATTTCCATTATATTTCTCTTTCATTGGTGGTCCTTTGAGGAGCTAACAATCCCCGGGCCCCAAAATTTACAAATGGAATTATATTGATTCATCCCCAACCAAATCAAATATTCAATCAAATTAATGTTTTTTTTTTAATTTAGGGCGGATAAAATTTTTTAAAAAAGATTAAAAACAAAAGAGTTGACAGGTGAGGGTAGGTTGCTAAAGAGAAATAAGCGCCAGGGTGCAGGGTATATTTGTATCACACACCCATAGTCAACAACAGATTTTCATCCCTGAATGACCCAAATGGGAATGGTTAGGTTATTATTGTTGCTTTGACGTACATAAATCTATGGCGGCAGTGTTACTGACGTGCCTTACTGGCGGTTTTCAAAACAAAAGAGATGCTTTTAATTTTATTATCGAGTCAATTTCTGATGGATACATTGTGTAATTATACTTTTCGATAATTATTTGGAGACTTTGGACCTCCGTATATTCGTTAAACACTGCCATAGGTTTACGTACGTCAAAGCAAAGACTACCTTATTGTTTGTTTATCTCTGTTGAAAAAACAAACTTGCATCTATGTCACTACCTACAAATAATCATCAATTTCGCTTCTTTAAAATCCTCAAAAGAAAACAGAAACAGGTTGTCGTGTACAGGTTATCGTGTTTGCATTTGAATAAGTTCTTCGCTATAAACAAGCAAAAAAAAAAAGAAACGAACACAGGCTTTAAGACAGATATTTACATTGTAAATTGAACATCGTGTGTCGCAAAGATGGATACATAATTTGGTTCAAGTTTTACATGACACGAACATTGTAAATCGATCACCCACTTTAGACCCAATTCACTCGCTTCCCTCATGAAAGTTACTTTTTCTCAAAACTGATAAAATCCTGCGAGAAACGAAGGTCAGGTTCAGTCAAAACCAAAGTAGTAAAAAAAATGCACCGGGAAAAATATTTTTTCATTATTATTATCGCTATTTTTTATTATGTAAACCGAAATCTGAACCCTTTGAATTTGCGACCGACTCTCTTACCTCGAAGCTACACAGGAAACACAACTTTACGAAAACTCAAAAGGAATAAAAGGGGAAATAATGCAAGCAGAGTTTAAAATCTAGGTTGGTGCTGATTTCAATATACAAAAAGATAATAGCATTATCATTTCCAAAAATGAAAGACAAAAGATAATGTTCTTTCTTTTGAAATACAGGGGGGAAAAAAGGTTGTGGTTGCTCGTTGTTAGCCATTTTCCTTCTGGTGTCAATATAATTAAATCTTTCTTCCTTATATTCTATGCAATCATAGCATTGGGTCTTCACGCAGATAAATAAGGAAATAAATAAACTGCACACAGGAAAGAGTAATTTAGAATCAAATTCAAAATATTACCTCAAATTTGCAAAGATAAACTTTCGTACATAGAGCGGCTACCATGGTGAAAAAAGCCCAGCTCCCTTTCTGTTCAGCATATAATATTCAACGGTAAACATTATTACATTTTGACCATTCTTTCACAGGGGTCCTTATTCGAATTCTCTAATCAGGGTTGCCAAATTAGCAATTTTACGGCTAGTTCTGGTCGATACAAATCAACAATAGCCGAAAACCTGGCCATTAAGAAAAAATAATCAGCAAGTTTAATTAAAAGTTATTGAACAGTTTTTATTACTCGTTTATTCGGGATTTTTGATGTATTATATCTGACAAGTAGACTTTTTAGCTATGAAATTAGCTGGAAATGGAAAAACGTAGCCATTTTTAAAGACAGTTCCAGTTATACATAACAAACAAAAGAAGCAAGGTGCGCGTGCTGTTGCGATGTTCATACGACTACTAGTAGTTTTCCTCTTCTTTCCCGGAAATAGAAAAAATATTTTATATAAGAAATTTCATATTACGGAACACTGACTGGGTGAAATACTAAATATTTGATCATTCTGTTTTTCAAAATAATATGTTCAAGTCCTCTAGTGGGTGTGTTGTATCACTCAGCTTTGTAGTTGTAGCAAAGACATTACTTTGCGTTAAGAGAAAAAAGAAGTATAAATAAGGTAATGTCCTAGTTAACGTTCAGTTGAGGTAAAGAATTACCAGAAGAATTTCTTTTTCCTCCAATATGTGCCTTTTCTAGAATCAGTTCGGACCATCCGGAAATTTATGGGCTTTTAGAAATGTTTTTATGGAAGTACGGATGAGAGTACGGCATATATGAATTATTTTCATTTTGGTCCTATTTCATTTTGTATATGAATTCCACTTATTTTTATTCTTTTTTTAAACATCATGCTACTTGCACCATTTTAGACTTTGGATCGGGTAAGCCGTACTTCCGTATAAATGACGAAAATGAGTGCCAATTACATTGTAAATAGAACCTCCCCACCTCGTAAAACATCGAAAATAATTTTACTGAATAAAAAGTCTAATGGATTGAAAGCACCAATAAGTGACAGAAAAATATTCTGCAATGATGATTATTTTATGAACACAAAATTTGGACTTTTATCTAAAATGATTCTTTACTTATAGCTTACGGTAATTTATTTTTTTTTAATGTTCAAATATTGAATTATACATCGGTGTCACGAAAATACAGGTATACCATATTCTGCTGGGAACAAATATAAAGTGTAAATTAAATGAAATTTAGTCATCTTAATTCTTTTATAAGACTAACCTGGATACACACAGCTTGAATTGAAATGTCCCAGTAGAATTCTGAAAGAGATCCACGTGATATACCAAGCATTAACCCTTTCAAGACTAATCTTAGAACCTATTAAAGTATTTTAAACCTGAATTAAAAGAGATCTATGGGACATATATGTCCCACCAGTCGTAGAAACCACCAGATATGTCGTGAACAAGGCAATTCAATCATTTTTTTCAAAACCTTAAAACAGTACACGCAATTAAAAACCATTAACCAAAACTGACAACATGGGTTTCTCCAGTTTTCAAATAGATCAGGCTGGCTATGTATGTATCATGCATACAGGTGTCATCAAAAGAGCTTTACACATGTACTCCTTAGTATGTCTAAAAATTTTTTTTTTGTTTTTTGAAAATCACTCCCAAAGTGGGTTATTAGTAGCAGGTATAATTTACAATTTAAGTTTATGCTAAATTGATCCTTAGTATGTGTCTAGTAGTATTTATGCTTGTTTTTTGAAAACTCAGACTTTTTTAATGATCACTGCCCAACAAAAAGCATGAGAAGTAACTTATTTGTTGACCACCCTCTTTTTCATTTTTTATTGATCATCCCAACATGTCATGCAGCCAAAAGACGTTGGTCGTGTGACAGTTTCTATTGATTGACTAACCAGACCTGTTTCTATACTCTTTATTCAATTCTTTTCTTTACAATCAACAAGAGCCTCTTCCATTATTGAGGATAATGTGAAATATTGAATTAACGAAATAGAATTAATTTATTGTTGGCTAATATCAAACAGAATACTGATTAGCTACAAACATGTTTTTTCAAATTACCTCCATTCTTTTCGTTCCAAAAATGTCTGGACAAGGTTATTGGGTAAATCTGACCACTTCACAAGACACTGAGACAGAGATTCTCAAACGACGCATTCTCTAACTATTTGCAATGTTGGGTCCAATGTTGACAAGTAGGAAGAAAGAACTACTTGAATTTCAATTTTAAACCAAGCTTTTTCAAATTGTTCTTGTAGTAAAACAACTGAAGTGGAAAAGTGTTAGCACACATGAAGTTTCTAGAGTTAAAATTTCAGTTTAAATTCTCAAAGTCAAAAAAAGTTCTCCTAGATTTTCATTGTTTATATTTTGTGGGAAATACTTAGTACCAAATACTTAGTACCAAATACTTAGTACCAAATACTTAGTACCAAATAGACAAAACAAATGAACATGCTCTAGATCACTGATTTTGAACGTGGAGCGCATGGCTTACAAGTCGGTAATTGAATATATTGTGGAGGACGATTTGGAATGTAGGTGTGAAAAGCAAAATGTGTTCATTGGCTCAAAACTGAGTAGTGTTGAAGCTAGAATGATCAATTCCTAATTAGACAATATATTATTAAATCATAATTATACAATGCTATTAATAACTAATCTCACAAGAGATTCTGTGGTAACTAATTCTCAAATCTACTTTGTAAGGTATAAAAGCTATTTACTAAAAATAATATGAGATTGTGGTTCAATAATACAAAAATCTGGAGAGAATTTAAAACTCCCATTTGGGCCTTTAATGAACAACAAATTTATTTATTGCATCATTGTAAAAGAAGTTCAACACACTCCATTAAATTACTGAATTCAAATGTTATTTTTGTATCCACACAGGGGACACTGTATCACAACCCTTGTTTAAGGGAGGATTGTGCTTTTTAAGAACTCCCAACACCAACAGGTGCTTCACAATACCCTGATGTACAGGACATTGGTTGAAAATTGCTGGTCTAGATTAAGAGAGATGCTGAACATGCTTTCAACATGAAGAGAATTCAAACCATGCTGAAATTGCTGGAAATTTGTATCTGTATCTACATAATATGTTAGGTCAATGGTTCCCTACCTGAGAATTTGTAATTCTCAAGGGGTAAATAGGGATCTGAGGGTATAACCATAGTATGCACTGCTACACACCATGGTTATACTTATATTTGAGTACTGCTGTTATTTTCCATCCACATGGCTTTGTGAATCAATATTTTCAGTTTTGTTGGGGATTGAATTAAAACACAGATCAAATCTTAAAAGAACCAATCAAGATTTATGTTGTGCAGTTGCTTGAGTTTCCAATCATATTAATGAAGATATTGCCAAAAACAGGCTCAAGTATCTCTCAATCTAAGACTGACAAATTCAAAGAATAAATCATTAATCTCATGAAGTTGGAAGAAAGACTTGAAGGCCATTTCCCAAACCTTTCACTAACAATTAAATGGTGTTCTTATTGAAATCAATATAATTTTATAAATTTTTGATCCTTAAATGTTAGGAATAATTTGGAACCTATCAGAATGACCAGGGGGTACAAAAGAGCAAAGAAGTTAGGAACCCCTGTCGGAGGTGAATAAATCTGAATATGAATTTATCATTAATCTTTGCATCCTCAATAGATTATAGTTTAATTGCCAAGGTGATAATTTATTTGTTTCGGTGAAAAAAAGCTAGAAATAATCAAGGTCAAGATTTGGAAAAGAGGTAAATTCTGAAAACCATATAGAAAAAAAAAAATTTCTGAAGAAATTTTCAGTAATAAAACTTTCATTACCTCCAGAGAAGTGTCAGTGCAAAAAAAAAATTCAAGTTTTAGAAGGGTTTATTTACATTGTAACTATAATGTTAAACAGCACTTTTTTCTGCCATTTTCATGAAAGTACAGCTTACATGATTTATCTCCATCTTCTTCCAGTTATTTTCTTTAATACCTTCACGGCGTCAATAAACACAACACCTCCTTCTTAACCCAATTTTCAATATGGGGTCTACCTAGGGATGTGAAACTATTTATTTTCACAATCTTGGGCAGTACTTCAGTAAAAATAGCAAAAAGTAAGCATCTAGTTTTGCATTGTAGTTACATTGTAAATAGAAGCCCCCCCCTCCTAAACCCTTGAAATTTTTTCGATCAAAACTGACACTTTTCCAGATGTAAAGAGGGTGTTTTTGATTGAAAACACCAAAGATTATTTCAGAAAAATTCTTTTGATACAGTTTTCAGAATTATCTCTTTTTTCCAAATCCTAATCATAACTAGTAATGTGATCAGTTGGCTTTTATTTGGGCCACTTCAATGATCTCTAAAAAAATCTAATTCAGTTTAAAAATGCAGTTTTTCTCCTTCAAATAGTTGACAAAAATATATTAGAGTGCACTCAGAGTGCGCATATCTGTGCCATTCCTATTGTCACTAGAACCAGAATGAAAATTAGTTCATTAATACTTACAATGCAAGGGAAGTAATTGTAAAAATTCCTGGCTTAATCAATTTTTCCTTAGCCTATGGCCTATCTTCCAACAAAATGTCATTGGGATTCATTGGGAATGTTTGGAGATATTGTGTGGATAGACAGATGGACAAACAGACACAAGTCAATACATACATCCCTTCCACCTTTGTTTGCCGAGGTATGCAAAATAATTGATGCTATTCAAACAACTGCCTCAATTCCTGCAAGAGTCAGATAAGTCATTAAGAAAAAAGTATGTTAATTCTTAGCTAGATATAAACAAATCCTCCATCTCCAAAAGGTCTGCTTAGTAACTCAATAGAAAACATCACATGACCAAGATCTTTTGGCAGTATGCCATGTTTGGCGTGATCAATTAAAAAATTGGAAAAAGGGGCGATCAATGCATGAATGATTTCTCTCACGTTTTGGTGGGCAGTGATCACTAAAAAAAGTCTAAATTTTCAAAAACCAAGTTGACTCAAACTAAGGCATCAATTTAGCAAGAACTTGTAACTTATAACTTGTGCCTCTGAAGACCTATTTGAGGGAAATTTAAAAAAATGTTTTTTCTAGGTATAATAAGGAGTAATGGTTTAAATTTTCAGCCTTTGAGCTCTGTTGGTACAGCCAGCTGGACCAATTTGAAAACTGAAGAAAACCAAGTTGACAGTTTTGGTTGACGGTTTCTAACAATAGACGAATAGTTATGATATATAATCATAGAAGAGAGTTAAGCCAGTGATTTATTACCAGAAATAAGAAAAAAAAGTTACATCTAAATTTCCTATTTTTAAGGAAAAGTCTTCAATCAGTAGACTTGGAAGACATCAAACTTTTATGGTGGCATCCATCAGTTTAGCAAGATTAGAAATCCACTTGAAGAAAATCTTGCTTCTGGTCTCTTCAGAGCTCAACACCTGGGCAAGGTCACATGGAAGACAGGTGATCACCCATGTAGGAACTTCCCCTTCTCCAAACAATGATGTTATCAAAAGGAAGGGCAAGGTCTAATTTTGGGCAAGTCAGTGTAATTCAGGGCAAAGCTATGAGAAAATCAAGCCTTTTGCCATCCTCATAGAAAGAGTTCCCGTACACCTATGGCTGTGTGTACTTATCATATATCTTTAATAACTTCAAAAATTTTGAATATTACCAGGTTTTAAGGAAGGATTTTATTACAATAAAATATGAAGATAATATATAACTCTCATGGGCACATGTTTATCTAATGATTACTGTGTATGTATACATGCATGCTTTTCTACACAACTGACACTTCAAGAGTCATGTATTTTCTTTGAGTGGAATGCATCATTTTTTGTATTCTCTTTCCATCAATTATTGATGGAGACAAAAGCACTCATTTATTACTTATAGAGGATTAATCGGAAATAGTTTTACTTTTCAACAAACAAAATAATATCTATCCCATTTCCACCTTTGACATTAGGCGGATTGGGGGTTGCCGTGCTGGTGAAGATGGTGTACACAGTGGTCACTGGCTAAGGAGGGAAGGAAGATATGGGAAATTTAAGGCAGTGAAAATGTCATTAGCACCCCCATCGTCCCTGTAACAAATGAACCAATCAAGTAACAGTATATTATCATAGATTTTTCCAATGAACAATGAATTTCCTTTTAATTAGAGAATGGTTTGCTGAAGGAAAATCGCTAGTCCTTCTTGATCCGAGAATGTTTATAAACAAAAATAAATTCAAACCCAAGAAAACTCAGTTACTTTAAAATGACTAATTTCCAAATGACAAGCAATAATTGATTCAAATTGATAAGAAATGTCGAACTTGATGAAAATCTCTTTACATGTATTTTTTTCATACATCTAATTCTTTGGGACACCTTTTCCTCTTTCCCAAATATCAACCATAATTATCCCTACAAACAGCCCACCTGACCAATCATCCAACCAAGTGAATTACAGATCCTTCTCTTGTTGCTCATGTGTGTGTGTCAAGGCACACTTGGTCATCTTTTTGAAGCTACAACAATGAAAATTTGCATGAGAAAACTAGTCACCATCCAAAAACGTTTATATTTGTTTTTTTTTCAAAAAAGTGATTTTCCAGGGTTTCTATAGTCATTTTTGACCAACAATGCCCTAATCTTATGCTGGAATCTTTTAGATAATTTTAGATAATTTTTTTCAGTGATTCATTTATGCGAGGTATGGATTTCATTTTATATTCTTCGAAAAATCTGAATTTACATTAAGGAATTTTTATTTTGACTTTAATTTATCGGTATTCAGCATAATTACTACAGCTTTAGTAGGATTGGTTGTTTATCAGAGCAAATAAATCTGTACTTGGTCGAGAGAGTTACATGATAAACTACTTTTTGTCTGTAACATTTGTCAGAGGAGATAACTATTAAATGCTGGTTGTAAAGTAACCTCCCTTATTTATTTTTCTTGTAAATGCATAAAAAAAATCCAAGTTCATTCTGGTTGAACATAAACAAGAAAATGCAGGGAAACATAATGTTTTTGGTATTTTTTCAAATACAGTGGAATTGAAAAATTTTTGAATACTGCCATAATTTTTTGATGGGATAGATAAACTAAGTGAATAAATAAAAGACTGATCTGTAAAACTTTTAGTGACAAAGTCAAGGGAAAACAAACAACATGGTAAATTTAATTGTACTCTGACAATAAAGGCTAATCCTTGGTCTTACAGATGTAGTTAAACATAACATATAAAGTCTCTAAAAAGTCATAAAAAGACTCCAAAAAGTATAACTAAACAACATAGAGATCAGATACTAACACAATAATGAAGTTAAGCTATCAACAGGTTCTTCATCAGAATTGTGCACCATGAATTCGTTGAGGTACAACAGAAATAGTATATCTGGTATGCCAAACTGTCAGTGTAATTTTCTTTTGGGGGCACATCCTGAGATTTTCGACATTCTGGGTGTTTTAACAATCAGCATTTAATAATTATCTCCCCTGAAAAATTAATGACTTGATATCAGATCAATACATTGTATAGTTATACTTTTTGGAACCTTTTTATGATTTTTTAAAGCCCTCATAAGCTGTCTTTAACTACTATATTTTACATCCATAAGACCAAAGATTACCCAATAAAGATATTCAGGTAATCTTTATTATTGAAAAGAAGAAAAAAATTGACAGGAACTTTTATTTTTATTTATTTTTTTCTTCTTTTACATTGTTGTGTTGTCTAATCCAATCATTTTTCAAAATTATTTTTCGACTCTGGATCTTCTGTAAAGACATGAAACTAGAAAAGTGAGATACAATCCTTGCTTGCTCCTTCCAACATATCAGCTACAAGGCATCAAATCATTTAAACTAAATTACGAAAGAAAAAAATACTTGTTCGCCTTTCTCCCTTTAGAGGTAGTCCGCCATAAAAATTTTTCTAGTTTGCCTCTCTCTGGAGATAGAAAGGTGAACACTACCCTCTCTGAGAGGAAGTCCAGATTATAGACAGGGAATGCTGTTGGAAAGTGAGAAAAATAGAAGCAGTGACATATATAACTTAACTGAGTGTATTAGTCAGACTAGCGCGGACTTCAACTTCCACTACTCAACAAGGACAAGGTATGGAAATCCTGGCCTAAGAATGAAAGGAATCAAAAACGCCCAAATCCTTTGTTGGCTGCTATTGAGAAAGGAAAAAAATTCAGTTTATCACTATTACATTTGGATAGTAGACCTGAAGAAGGCTTTGAAATGGATCGACCAAAATGCTGTGTGAAAAATACAAACAAGGAACTTAATCGCCTGAAAAACTCTTTGAATGGGAAATGTTTTGAAAACCGATTTAAGATAAGATTAAACTCTTGAAAAGACTAGACAGTGGTGTAATGGTGAAAAGCTTGTAGGAGAGTTACAACATTAGTTCTCCTACATTTCATGATATAAAAAAACTGACAGAAAAACTGATATGCAGGTATATTTTGGATAGTGCCCATAATTTATTGCAAAGTTTTCTGTACTGTTCAAAACTGCACTGTTTATGGTCTTATAATAATTCAATCTGGTTTTTTTTCAGCTCATACATTATAATTACAATAATTTGTACAGTAATACCATAACCCTACTACATCAAAACCTGCACTAATTAAAACCACGTTATTCAACACTATTTTGCAGTAGTAGTTTTGTTTGCTAGTGGCTCAAAGAAACAGATGTGTGTGAGGAAAACAATGAAAGAGGAAGTTTGGGACTGGATGAAGTGCTATAGAGGGATTTAGGCTTTGTGTAAGTTTTCATCCCTACAACAAAAGCCTCCAAAATTAACAAAAGTAGTCTCAAAGAATCGATAGAAAAAGGCCAATAATTCAAAAATAAAATGGGCAGAAGCATAGCTTAACAAGCCTTCTCATTATCTTTTAATTAGTCAAGAAATATATCCTTTATATGTATATGTTACAAGCCTTTGTTCTTTCAACTAATGTTAACTACTCATAACTAATCATACTAATATCACACTGTCCAAAATTTAATGTTAGTAGTCTAACAAAGTCAGTTAAATTATTTACATCTTGAAACTTACCCCTATCATGTTAACAATTAATATTAAACTATTTATTTAGTTTGAAAGGAAAATAATGATTTTTGTAGTAAGAGTTATGGCTGCTAATAGTAGTTATAATAATTACTATATTCACATAAGCTAAGAGCATTCTCTCGCAGCTGCTAGTTTAGAGACATAGAAAAAGTAATATTTATATGTATGGAAAGTAGATTTTTCCTTTCTTTCTCCTCAAATTGTCGTTAAAAACATCAGGTACATGCAAATGCATAAGAGAATAAAGTTGAATGAAAGAGATAAAATGTAATAGCATGCACAATGATAATGCAGATACTATAATGTAACGACATTTATTAGATATTTGCTTAGACGATCAATATAGGTTAAGGTTCTCATTGGTAGAAGAAATATGTTTTCACAGATTGGTCTATTGCATAGCTAAAGAATAATGCTCTGAATGTTCATCAAAGCGTTAAGTTGAAATAAATTGGTTCATCTGTAATTATGCATGTTCATACACATATACAGAGAGAAGTTATGTGTGCATATGTACGTCTCAAAATGGATTACTATCAATAGGTATACATGAGAGAAATTCAAAGATTGAATTATATTTGTACATCTCTGAATTTTTTCTTTTTTCTATTGATATTCGGACCATCCTCATCTTGGTTGTTTTTCATACAACGTTTCGGCCGTTGTACTCTACGACCTTCATCAGGTATCATCTGGTAGGGGAAGTAACGAACTGAAACCCTTTTTTTTAACCAGGGTATATTGACCGCACTCCCCTTTTAGCATTAGTAGTATTATTATCGTCTCACACTGGGATTGAACCTGGAACCATCAGATTACTTGCAGTAATTTGTCTGGTTCTGTAACCACTAGTGTCCATGTAGACAACAGGTGCTAATTTTTAGGAGCCTTGAACTTCAGGTGACAGTTTTTGAGTTTTTTTTTTTGTTGATATTATTGTTTTCTGTCTTTCATTATCAGAAGTTTCCATATGGTATCCATTTCAATGCTAGGATTACTGAGGCAGTTTTTCTTGCCTAGCATATGGGCCGACTCTTTCAATTTTCGAATCTTCCAGTGTTCTTCCTGATCAATTATCTCAACCTTCTTCCACAGGGGTTGGTAGTCTCCCTTTTCTTTCCATACGTGATCAGCAATCGATTTGTTAGTTTCACCTTTGCTCACCGCTTTTTGGTGTTCCTCCACCCGAACCTTCAAGGGGCGACATGTTTCACCTGTGTATTCATGCCCACAGCTGCCCGGTATTGAGTATACACAGTTCTTGGTGTTCGATAACTCAGTGGGTGGTTTGGTGCAGGAGAAGTAGCTGCATAGCGTTGATCTACTTCTGAATACGGCCCGGATATTATATGAGGCGCAGATCTTCTGGATCTTCTCAGACACATTCTTAAGGTAGGGGAGACAGACTGTTGTTGGTTTATGATTGTCATCCTCCTCCTCTGTCACTCTCCTTTCACTAGTGGTGACAGTTAAGCATTTGGGATAACCATTTTTCTGGAGATTCTTGCTTATGTTACGCATCTCAGAGATGTATGTGTCAGTGTCACTACTTATTAGCTTTGCTCGTTGCTGTAAGAATCTGGCAATCCCTTTCTTAACACTATATGGATGGTTAGAGGCGAAGTTGAGATATTGACCAGTGAACGCTTACGATACACAGATGTATTGAAACCTTGTTCTGATCTTGTTACCAGTACATCTAGGAAGGCTAATCTATTCTTACTCTCCTTTTCCATTGTGAACTGTATTGGAGCTCTGACTGAGTTCACATGGTCAAGTAGTAACTGTGGGTCTTCCGGATGTGGCCATAGTACGAAGGTGTCATCTACATATCGGGGGTGTGCAGTCAATATACCCCCCGTCGGTTAAAATAAAGGGTTCGGTTCGTTACTTCCCCACACCTACCAGATGATACCTGATGAAGGCCATAGAGTACTACGGCCGAAACGTTGTATGAAAAACAACCAAGATGAGGATGGTCCGAATATTAATAGAAATGAATTATGTTTGCTTCTTTTATGGGAAAGGATGTATATGTGTATGAATGGAAGGAATCTCAGCTTCAACAGCTTGTATCAGTCACACCTTTAAAACTTAATTGGAGGCGAAAGGATATGGTCACTTGCCCGGCTTTGAGTATCCATTGAGTATCATATTACACTATTTGTGGCCAGAAAGAATTTTGTTGTACTGGTGCGCACATAAAAGGTTACAGAATTCTAAACTTGGTGACCAACCAAATGTGTTTTTATCATTTGTTTGTTTTTACAAATGTAACTGAGATAATCTTATTTCGGTGGCTTTACCATGAATCTATGGAGTTAGATGCCTCGAGGTGGTGCTGTCCCATTTCGCAACTTTGGATGCAGGGGACTGGAGTTATTTTTTATGGGTTCTCCACTCCCTCCCATGTTAAGAAAAACCATGTAGAGGTTAAGGTAAATAGAACCATATCTAATTACAAAGCCTCTACAAAGTGCAGATGTTGAAACAGTAAGAGATACGTTGAGAGAACAAGTGTTTCATGAAAAACTAAGACTTGTGAGTGTGACCATAGTGAAGGCTGAATCATGGCTTAACTTAATTTTGTGGAAATTTAACTTGCTTTCATTTATATTTCTGTTCTCTTATTATCTAACTTGAACTGCTTTATATAACATTTTCTATTTTTCAATGGTTGGTGGGGGGGGCAACACTTGCTGGATGGGGTTGGGATTTGAGGCAACACTCACTGGGTGGGGGGCAACATTCACAAGAATTTTATTTATTTCTTTTCTTATATGAGAAAAAAAATGACCCTACAAAAATTTCAGTAATTCTTATAAATCAAGCTCTAAAATCAACTTGTGTAAATACTAGAAAAAGTTATCTCCCTTTATGGCTAGAAGTGGCTACCAAGGTTCCTGAAATGTTAAGCGGGCTTGAAAATTGATACAAAGGCTAAAAAAAATGTAGAATTATTCATCGTAATAATCACAAATTAACACAATAATGAAAATAAATAAAATGTATAATTATTATGATTGTTAAATAAAATATCTATTGAAATAAAATTCAAACAATATTTAATAAAGCGAGTATACTTAACATTGATCAGATATCAACACAATAATGAAAATAAGGGCCAGTAATTTATCTTTTTTACCTTTATTTTTTAACAATATATTGATGAGATAGCAAGGTTATCAATATACTAAATGTCATATATATATATATACTTATATATATAAGTATATATATATATATGTTTAGTAGTATTTACAGCAGGTTGGGGGTTATTGAAATGAGAAGAGAAAAGCAAAAAATATCAATTCAGAGATTATATAAACAATATTATGATTTTTAGACAATGTATTCATGAAAGTATGATTTTAAATCATACATTCATCAAAATAAAATCCAAACATCAATTAATAGGGTATTTAACATTTTTAGCAATGAAATTACCAGGAAATGAAGAAAAAAAGAAAAAAGAATATATCTAGCCACTTTCAGCCATTTCTAGCCATAAAGAAAGATAACTTTCTTCAATATTTACACAAGTCTTTTTACTGCCTGATTTGCAACGATTATCGAAATTTTTATGAGATGCGATATCTGGTTCTTAGGTGGTATTCTTTTCTTTGTAATTGAGAATCAAGTGCCTTAACAGCAATAACAGTGATAATTTGGGATGCTATGACCAAGATGATCATTAATTACATTCATTTACTTTTTGAGGTCAGGTAAATTACATTTAATTAAAAAAAACCCAAAAGCAAAGTGAATGATGAAATCAGAAGAAATAAGAACTATAAGTTCGATGATGCATCCGCCATCGATGGTTGCAGTACCAAAAGAGGGAGGAGGAGGAGGAGACGCAAGAAGAGGAAGATGAGGATGGTTCACCTGAGGTCTGAATGAAGTTTCATATCAATCAAATGTGATGCGGCTGATAAAATTGATATAGAGCATGACTAGTAGTGATAGTAGTAGTAGCAGGAGGAGGAGGAATAGGAGGAGGAAAAGGGGGGATGAGAATGGTTCACCCGAAGGTTTGAACCAAGTTTCGTACCACTCCAATAAAAACAACAAGTCTTGTCAATCAATTTTCATGCAATTGTGACCTGGAAATATTCTGCTGGTCTCATTGTCAATAAAAATCATAAATGGCCATTTTTGGCATTTTTTTACATACAAATGCAGACCTCAGACATCATGGCAGCAGGTAAAAAAAATTGATCAATATAGATATTCTTTTAATGACATCACAGCTCCTAATGACATCACATCTTCTCTTCTGAGATACAAGTGCTGCTGGTAAATAAAACACAATAGCCCGGCCATCTTTGCAAAGATGCCTCATGTGGCCATTTTGACATAGGCCATTTTTCTAGCTGGAAATGGCTAAATTTGTTTGAAAATGGCCATTGGGTAGATTTAATTGCCAGGGGAACGGGGTAGATTTCATTTCCTCTGCATTAACGTTAATTTTGAATAGCCGCTTTTAGCCATTTAAAATTGCCAATGTAAAAATGGCCCGTATCAAAATGTCTACATAATGCGTCTTAGCAACAAAGATAGCCCAATACCCCCTTCCTTCGTCTTCCTGTCGCTTAACGTATCGGAACCCACCAACCGACCGAAAAGTACCTCATTGAGATGCATTTGGACGCATCTAAAAACAAACCTAAGTTTAATGTATTTTGAAACGTTCCGTACAAGATTCAAAGCAAACAAAAAACAGAACAAACTGCTTTTTTGTTTGAAGCCGATTGGGGGTGGGGCAATACTCACAAGAATTTTCTTTTGCTTCTTTTCTAATTCGAGAAAAGGTGTAAAAGTAGCAATTTGGGAAGATAAAACAAAACTTTTGAAGATAAAAAGAATATCGATTCAATGTTAGGCGATTCAATACAGGACATTTAGAAAAACAACCAAAAGGTAACAAAAAAAGTATAGTTTTACAAGAGCCGAAAACTCGCAAAAAACCCGAACATTACATTAAAATTTTCTCCATCAATTTTTACAGAGTTTATACTAAAAACGTTTATATTAGATTTTCTTTCAATTTTTTCTCCTTACTAATGACGCAAAGATTTTGACGCTAAATCAATATGTTACAAGTTCGAGGTTTTTTTCCCCTCAGGTGTCGATTTCCCGCTGAAAATATTTGGACATACCTATAAAAATAGCAATTATCATAAAAGCAAAATTTTCTTCTGTTTCATCAATAATATTTTCAAAATATTTGTCATTAATATAGATATGCATTGATAATTCCATTCATGTTTAAACATTTCGATCAAATTCTCCTTGTTTACATTATTGAACAAGATAATAACAAAAACAAATGATCTGTCACTCAGTCTTACATAGCTGAATGGTATCATAGTGTAGTGTTGCCAAATTTATTTCAACATTTACATCTAAAATTGAGTCGGAAAGCATCTAGAAACATCTAAATTCTCGAGATCGAAAATGGAAAATATTACATATTAATAATTTGAGACTGACATTGATCGTCAAAATTTACTATATTGAAATATTATTCATTTCATTGAAAGTATTACTCATTTTATTACCATAAATCAAATGAAGACATTACCTATTTTACTAAAAATCATCTCAATACTCGTCGATCCTTAGGGATCGCCTCGTCTCAACAGCAATTTCTGACATCTAGACACAATCAAAAACATCTAGATTTAGATGAAAAACATCTCTGAGTGTACTGGTATGTATATCACAGCAGTTGTTTCTTTTGTAGGAATTTGATAAAAAATAGGTAATCAATTTTATCCTCAATTAAGCATATTTCTGTTGAGCTTTCGATTTTTCACTTGAAAAAAAGAAAAGTTAAATCATTAAAAAGGAAACTACAAACTACCTTACCTGCTTTTTTGGTGATGGTAACAGTAACAGCACCTGACCGTCGCCGCTCATCTTCTACAACCGATTCCTGACCCTTTATGAATTTGTCACACCATCTATAAACATCTTGTCGGGGAGGACATGCATCCCCCAGCTGCACAGACAATCTACGGAAAATTTCAGCCGGTTTCACTTTTTCTTTCACTAAGAATTTTATGACACATCGATGTTCAACAGCACATGTATTGGCCGAGTTGGATGCCATTTTAGAAATTATCCAATAATGCTTTGCATCAGTGTGACGTCATGAGATTAGCGATTTTGTAAGTTCTATTTCAATTGGGGGTACCCTACTGCAGTTATTTTAATGCATATTACATAATACATTTATTTGGTATGAAAAACGTAGGCCAGTTGTAGAAGCACACGTTATAACAATCTTATTTACACATTATTAAAACCTTAAACATTTCTGATATAATCTGCTCAAAGGTCTCTGACACAAATACCAAAAGCATCATGACCCTGGTATTGGAGACGGATTAATGATATCAAGATCCCTTTCATACTGAAACTCCCTTTCAGATAGAACAGTAAACTCTATTTCATTATTAACAATTTCGAGAACAACCTATCGAAAGAAACTAACTTACCACACAAGTATAAAAAATTCTACAACACACACACCTTAAATGCCAACCCCTATTACATCTGTTCATTGTATCTTCAGTTGGTACTCTTTATGATGTAAACTTTATGATATCAACTAATAACGAAAAGTGTGATTTTTTTTTGGTTCGCTGTCTAGAACACTGGACTCTAGTTAGGGTTAAAATTTGTCTGAAAAAAAGACTTCCTACCCACCATTTCAAACAATGCTCTCTTCCCTGTAAACAAACCCAGGATTTTTTTTTATAAAAAAAACATTTCAATCCAAATATATCAGTGAATTTTTTTGCTATTAGGATTAGTAGATCATGAGAAAACATAAATGGATCAGATGGTCTGATACAAACCATTGTTAATCAGATGATATTTTTTTTTAAATAGATCCAGACACATATTGTATAGCAATAATTACTAAACCAAACCTGCTGGTCATTACTAAAGGGTTTTCAATTTAATCACTGTCCCTAGCACAGCAATATATGACACAAGGTCGAGTTTAATGTGGGGAAGATAAGAAAAACTCTTTTAAAAATTGGCTCCAGCCGATGCGGCTACAGTTGAAAAGTGCATTGTAACGGCTTGACAACCTCCGCCACGAAAGCGTCCACCAGGGGACCTACTCCTTTAAGTGCAATGGAGCAGTGCTGCCCCGGGGAAACAGAGACCCCGCAGCTGGGCCGAGTAAAAATTGAGAAAAACCTGGAGACCAGGATTAACCGGAAACCAGGACAATGATCAGCCAGCAAATCTTGTTGGCCTTTGTTGGAGGATTCCATACTCATTGAATCTCCCACTTCGGATGGTCTGATATAAAACTTCTTCATTACTGATTAATATGAAAGAAATCATCCGGAACACTTGTTACATAGCTATGATCAGCAACTTAATCCAAATGGCCATTGTTAGTGGATCTCCCAGTATAGAAAGTCTGATTTCAACTCATGCTAAGTTAATATCTATACATATAAATACCAGTGTCACCAAATTGGTTTGTATGAATGTTTGTCTGTTCACATCAAAGAGTTAGAGTGGAAACATAAGTTTCACTCTCTTTGTCTCTTTAAAGCTGATCAAAGAGAGCAGGCAACTAATCTATCCATGGATAAATGTTTTTTTGTCCATAACACTGGACCCTTTCACTCAGGGGTAAAAATTCTGCTGAAAAAAGTTTTTATACACACCACCTCAACTGAAACAAAGTCAATATTTTTTTCTTAAAAATTTGTTTCATGGAAATCCAAATACCCCTTTTTGTTTTTCTGTCTGTTACACAGGACCCTTCTGCTCAGGGGTAAAAATTTCTCCCTACCCACCATGTGAAACTATTGGCTCTTCAACAGAAACAAATTTACTTTTTTTTTTCTTAAAATATCGTTTCATGGAAAATCATATATATATATATATATATATATATATATATATATATATATATATATATATATATATATCAGTGAAGTTTTTCACGGGTATCAACCAGAAATATCATAATTCTTTTTAAAATTATCTATATCTGGTGAGAGCACTACATATCCCTGTAATCTATTCCATATTCTCACCATTCTATTGCTCAAAAAGATTTTTCTGGTATTTAATCTACTTCTATTCTATATCTTTTAAGCCCATTATATTCTTTTCCAGTAAAAATACATTTGGGTCAACTACAGTCATCAAGAACTAGAAAATCACACTAGTCCTAAAAAGAAGAGTATACAATCAATGCATCCTCCAAATAGTCACCTATGGAGCTGAAACATGGAACATAACCAAAAGATTGACACTAAAACCGAGAACCATGCAACTTGCATAGGAGAGAATCATGCTCAACTTCACATAGGGAGATCACAAGACTGCACAGTATATTAGAGAAGAAACAGGAGTCCGAGATATCATAGAATTTGTTAGAAAATTCACAAGGCAATGGATAATTGCAGGAATCAGACTGCTGAACATCACAGCTCACAATGTGGATCCCCAGAGATATACAAAACTGTGTCCAACAGAAGATAAGATGGTGTGATAAACTAAACAAATTCAGAAAGTACTGGCTCCATGACACCCATGATAGAAAGGTCTGTTGAATCTCTGGGAAGGTCTATGTCCAACAATGGATGCTAAAAGGCTGATGGTGATGAATTCAAGCCTCACCTTTTGACATCCTTGGCGAGGTGATACCTTTAACCATTCTGGTTACTCTTAAGTGAAGTGATAGCTTTGCCTTTCTGATTACAGTGTCTTTTGACAGATGCCATTTTCTCTGAGACCACTTGTATCCAGATAGAATCAAGTATGACTTTTTGGACACTTATGGCTACAATTCATACTTCTCAACAGATATCTGCTTCAAATGTGATAATTTGTACTGTGACTCATTTGGTGGGGACACTAGCAATCGGTGCTTTTGTAATAATCTTCTGTTACAATTTCTTTAGTAAATTTGACATTTTTGTAAAAACCTGATTAAAGTTGTAATTTGGCCTACACACAACAAAAAGAGGAAAACAAATTATATTTTATGGAAATTTTATAAAATTAAATAAGGAGCTCTCCAACTGGTTTAACTGCACAGATAATTTGTGAAAAATGATTTGTCTCTCTTAGATGTGAAAATGCCAAAATTAACCATTCGAGATCAGCACCAACTATTGTGTGTTCTTCCTAGGGTCAAATTACCTGAGTACACAAATTTGCAGGCCTTAGGATGCAACTGTCTCCTTTAGATTTGAAAATGTTCCAAATGACCTGACCCTATAATGACCTTTAATGGTTACCAGAGGTCAGCACCACCTATCCTATGATCATCACTAGGTCAGGTTACCTTTTTACACAAATTCTGCCAGTAAAGTGCAGCCAACTCAAATTTGAAAATGCCAAAATTGACCTGATCATAAATTGATGTTTAGAGGTCACCAGAAGTTTGCACTGTCTATTCTATGTTCATTCTGTGGTCATGCTACATTTTTACACAAATATGCAACCCATTGGGTGCAGCCATCTCGGCAAGATATGAAAATGCAAAGTAATCCTAGCACTAAATCGATTTTTATAGGCCAATGGAGGTCAGTACCACCTATCCTATGTTCATCCTGAAATCAGATAACTCCATTACACAAACTTGTAGTCCATAGGATGTAGCCGTAAGCCGCATATACAAATTTGTAGCCTGTGTGTTTCAGCTGTCTATGTTAGATTTGAAAATGATAAAATTGACCTGACTCTAAATTGACCTAGAGATCACCACCACCCTAACCTATGTTCATCATGAGATCGAGTTACCACTGTACACATATTTGCAGTCCATATGATATCTTTAAAACAAAAAGTTAGAAACAAAGAAACCTCCTTCGCCTTTATAGTATCATATATATGTATGTATATAAGTATCCAATGTTGTTCTCTTTCAGTTTTCATCTCTCCTTTAATATTCTTTTGAAGTTTTTCTTTCATCAATTTTTCCGGAACAAAATATGCCATTTTTCATTTCTAAATGTATTTTCACATATTTTCTCAAGGGTCATTAAAAATGTACATCCTGAAGCTGGAGTAAGTATTTGTAACCAAGATTGCTGCTGATATGTAATGAAAAGTGATGAAACTTTGTCCCAACATGTTGCATTTTTCTATTCTTTGAAATCATTAATCAACTGACAGATGATATTTATGTCAAACTGACTTATGGATTTTACTAGCAAGTCTGTATTTATTTTCTCAAAATATTCATACATCATAACGCAAAAAGATGAAGAAAATAAAAACTGGTCTGGTTAGTTACTTAACAGAAACTGCAAACCTCTTTTGGCAACATGCTATGTTAGGGGTGATCAATCAAAATATTTGAAAAGGGGGAGATCAATGAATAAGTCGCTTCACTTGCATTTTGTTAGGCGATGGTCGCTAAAGAAGTCTGATTCTTGAAAAAAACAAGCAAAAGGAACCAATTAGGTGTAAAATTACATTACAAATCGAATAGACAGTTTTTGTTGATGGTGTCTAATCGTATTTTGATTAGAAATAAATTCTATGTTATTTTTTCTTTTTTGGTTTTCCTTTTGAATCTGTATATCTATTGTCTCAAAATATTTTATTTCATATAGCAAGAATACAATCCTAATTACATGTTGATCTTCTAGAATAAAAAAATGAAATTTCAATTCTACATAAACTAGTCGAATAATGCATGCATAAAATAGGCCTCTGACTAGTCTAAACAAATGATTCCTCAGAATATCTTCACTCTTCTTTATTTCTAATCTCATAGAGCTAGATACAATTACTTACGTGGAAATAGTCAATGCAAAGTACCAAGTTTCATTATAACTGTTACTCAGTATATGTATATATGTTGATTTAACATGAATGGAATTTTCAAATTCTGGTCTTCATTTTTCTACCATAACAACAATAACTAGAACATCGAGAACAATCCTCCCCAAATTGAGGGTAGTAATAATCAACATTCCCCTATCTTGATTTGAAATCATAAAGTCTTACATATCAACTAAAATTTACATCTATAAAATTAATATTTCCCTATTGTAATTTGAAATCCAAACCAAATGATTGGTAGCAGGCTTTCTTACCAACTAGGCCAAACTGACAAGTCTTACATAGCGACAAAATTCATCTTTCAGATACTGAAAAGGCTTATTTTTATAATTTTTTGCAATACAGTAGTTGCAGTAATCATCTTCAATCAGCATAGGAGACAAGTTTGACCCTGCAGTGGGCAGGCTTGTTGTATAAGTATTGGCTTTTTGAAGTATTTATTCCAAAGATTCCAATCAGCTTATTGATTCACTTTACTATAGATTTCTTTTTATCATCGCAGAAGGTTACCTGGTCCAAAGAGTTTTTTCTCCTGGGCACATGTATTCTTATCTTCGGGAAGTGATGGCAACAGGATGCAATGTTGAAAATAGGTTAGTAGATACAGTACGATGGTTAAGGAAATGTTCTGCTGAGAAACACCAGGTCGTATCATTCACGTGGAAGATACTTTGTCAAGTACCACCTACCTCAAGATCGTTAAAGATTAGGTACACCCCTTCATAGCAAATCTTCTATAAGTGTTATTTTTCAGGACAATGTGCCCAACCAGACAGCACAAGTTGTACGGAAACAGTTTCAGGAAGACTTTATTGTGTTGCCCAGATATCAATCCTATTGAGTTAGACCAACGTTCATTCTGCAAAACGTCCACCACATAATTTGCATCAGTTAAAGGACTTATTGTTAACATCTAAGCACAAGATCCCAAAGGAAACCTTCTGAGCAGTGGTTTTGAAACAAGGGTTTGTACAGTCAAAACGATACTTATTATAATTGAAAATTTTTCTTTCTTAGTTGCATTAATTTGTATGTCAATACCTTGACCATACAACACCAAAACCTCCAAGTGTTCTCATACATGGTGCTTTCAGCTTATCAATTGACGGATAATACATTTCTTTGCATGTTTTTGCACTGTGGCTGTAGCAAGGGAAGTAACGCAAGACTCAAGTTGAGATTCAAAATTGAACCTTTATTTCTCTTCTTTGTTTGAAGACCAAACAAAATCCTTACTCACAGAGACCGAGAGAGAGGTTAACCAGTCCTTCAACAGCCAGTACACCATTCAACCCTTTTTCTGGTCTACTCTTGGCTGGTCCTCTACTCTGGTGACCAAACTTTGGTCCCCTATCTATAGGCAAGGGTTCTCTTTCTATCACTGATTATTTTACTGAATTAACTTACATATTCTTTCACCAGATACTGGAACTAAATGATCATCTAGCCTTTCCTCTTCCTTTCTTACGCCATTAAATTTACTGCCTTTCTTACTTCATCAGTTAGAATCCTTATACAGCCCTTTTTTTATCAACCCTTTTTCAGTTTCTTCCTCTTAATATCTTTTTGATTAAGTAGCTGTGACTGGCTACCAATCTGCTTGTGCTTCAAGTGACCAATAAATCCACTCAAGATGTTGCCTTCTGTTGACTGAAAAGGGTTACTCCGTAACTTATCTTTCATTGACCAAGCATGTAAGTATACCTCACATATACCCATAAAAAAGTATCTTTACCAAAAATGCAATTTAAAAATCAAATCAAATATATAAGAATAAACTCAAGTGGCTGGACAGAGGTGAAACAATGTCTGACTGCATGTCTCACAAATGAAAGAACTGGGCAACAAAACTTCACCTCAACCAGCTTCCTCACCAGATCTCTCTCTGATCGACAACCACTTTTTCAAACATTTCAACTACTTCCTGTCAGGGAAGGTCTTCAACAATCAAGCAGCAGCTCAAATAACCTCCAAAGAATCAATTGATTCTAGGACAACAGAATAAATGGATTTGTTTCTAGTAAGTAAAAATATGTAGATTCTGATGGTTCTTATTTTCATTAATAACTTTTATTTTAATCTGAGATATATTCTGCCTTAAATTTGATGGTAGAAAACTACAGAAGAGAATATTCAAGTTGGAAGAGGAACCAGCTTTTTACTCCAACTTTGTAAATTGGTGTGATGTGTCCCTGACCACTTCAATTGACTGTGTGCAAAATGAAGAAGATATGGTAACAGCCTCCTATATCAACCAACATTTGCAGGTGGGGCCTCTGTAGGTTGAGGCATGTCTTGAGGCCCACCTTATCATTACTGGTAAATTAAGCCATCAAATGAAAACCAATGGTCCAAAGAAAGGCAGGCTGGCCTGAGATGAACTATCAACGGTGAAGAGGGACCTTTTACTAGTTAACTGTTGGAATGACATCACCAAATTGGCTGAAAATTGGATATGACTACATTTTTCTAAAGTAACAAAAACAATCCTCACCAAAATTAGGTGTAAACTGATATATAAAATTCATATTCCCTTTCTGTGATTTCAACTCATTACCAACTGATTGCCAGAAGGATGTCTTACTGACTGAGCTAAATTGATATCAGATATCAACGAAAATTCATCATAGATACACATGAGTTTGTTTCATTCTAATAAATAAATGAATACATACAAAAAATAAGTACATTTTTATAATTTTTTTTATTCATTATATATACAATACAAAAGTTGCAGTAATCATCTTTAGTCAGAATAGAAGTAGGAGTACTGTTTGACCCTGCAGCAGTCAACCTTGTTTTTGCTGTTCTTTTATTCATACAGTAATTAGCAATCTTGAGACTTCTTTTCCTTTTTTATCAATTATTTATCTGCAACACAAATTTTCATTTCAATTTGAGATGAGGAATTATTATTATACACTGACTTACTCAGACTAGTATCCTCATTTTGGTTGTTATAGTCACAACTGGACCCTTCATTCAATCTACGCCAGTGAATTGAAGAAAGGAGTTGGTTTAAGATTTCCAGAAGATTACCAACTATGATAGATACCTGAAGGAGATCAGGAGGTACAGAAGCCAAAACAGGGTGACAATAACAACTCTGATAAGGACACTAGTCCAAGTAAATCAGTATATGATAATACTGGAATACATACAGGGTCGGCACTACCATTAGGCCTGACACCTATGGTGTAGTAGTAAACTTTCAGGAGAAATTTTTTAAAAAAAGTCTCACCTAGGGCACATGAAACCCTCACGCTGGCTCTAAACACAAAATATGCCCGAAAAATAAAATCTAAATGACATTTACAATACATGTTTGTGCAATATGTGACTTTGCATTGAGCAATATCGAATAAATTTCTCACTGCAATGTTCACATTGATACAACTTGACAGCCGAATGTGCTCTCGTGTGAAACTTCAGGGTTTGGGGACATGTAAATCGTTCTGGGCAGAATTTACAAGCAAAAGGTTTTTCATTGGTATGTGTACGTACATGACGGTTAATGGCATCTTCGGTAGTGAAGCCAGCACCGCAATATTCACAGATGTGAGGTTTAATTCCAAGATGCCTGTTGGTATGGTCTTGACGGTGTTTTACAGAATTATCTAAAAGTTTCTTACAGAATGAACATCTCTGGTAAGTTTTCCCATCAATGATCTCGGGTATCCATGTAATTGTTTCTCCAGGTGGTAAACGTTCAAGTTCTTTTCTCCCTCGAAGAGCTAGGAATTCACTTTGTGGTTTTTTAAACATTTCATCTACTGACTCTGTTTCTCGCTTTTTACTGCTTTTGGCTTTTTTGTTTTCCGCCCGTGATCTTTTCTCTTTATTTTTCCTTTTCCTATCAGATCCAGACCTTATTTTACTATGACTGGATTCTTTGTCTTCAGAATCAGTAGCAGTTGTTACGTTTTCTTCTGCTTCATCTAGATTACAAGTGCTTTTATGGATCTCCAAGTGAATTGGTAATCTGAAAGCCTTGTGGCAAGTGTCACATTCAAACGCCAAGATATTCGGGTGGGCTTTCATCATGTGAAATGAGAGATAATGCTTGGTTCCAAATCTTTCTTTACAAGTCTTACAGATATGAGACTCCTGTTCATTCATTTCCATCTCGTCTGAACCCAGAGATATCACTGAATAGATAAAAATGAAATAAAAATTTTTAAAGAATGATTTTAATATTTATCAAATTTAAATTTTGGTAGATACTCAACAGAAACTGTCAAGGAGTAATTGTTTAAATGTTCAGCCCTTTAGCTCTGATCATGTGGTCTGTAGACATGACACATATATGTAAGGATAGCCAGCAAGGCAAAATCACTTGAAAACTGAAGATACCTATGCTGACCAGTAGACAGTTCAGATCGACAATTTCTAATAGATATTTTCTTAAAAAATACATACTATACATATTTACTTTTAACCCTTTCCAAGGGGGAGCCTGGAAAAAGTAGGTTTTAAATTAGCATCTATAACATTTTAGCAATGTGTTGGCTGGAAAGTAAAGATTTTAGTCATTTTTTGAGACGGTTCCAGCTAACAATTACAAACTATTCTTGAAAACAACATTTGATCTGTCATCTATTGATCAGAATAGATGTTCTCTTAATGACATCACATATTCTTCTCCATTCTATTTATGTTGGACTAAAAGACCAACAGAGCATCTAATGGAAATCTGTGGACAAATCTGAGAAAAAAAAAAAGGCCCTTAGATGAAATTGAAACAGGTATCCCACAGATAATGGACTGAATCATTAACTGTTCATCCATCCCATAGTTCAATCTCTAAAATTATCACGAATACTTCAATGTTTGTTTTGAGGGTTGTACATACTTTAAAATTTATAGAATTTACTGAATTCATTATAATCATTATTTGAATTCATCACAGGGTTTTTAACTGTCATTATTGGATTATATAAATGGAACTGATTTAACACTTCATCTTATTTTTCTGCACCATTTTCAAGATTGGGGCAACAGGTGTTAATTATCACACAACTGATGTTAAAAATGGTTCATAAATAGAAAGAAATCACAGAAATCATGAAAGAAATAGGTCACATGACCAATGTCTTTTGGAAGCATGTCAATCAAAGGTGATCAATTAAATCATTTGGAAAAAAAAGTGATTAATGCTTAGTTAGTTATCATGCATTTTGTTGGACACTGATGACAAATAAATAAAAAGTCTGACTCTTCCAAAAAACAAGCATACATAAACTAAGGGATCATAAAGTTACATCCCCCCCCATACTGCACGTGTGTGCGTGTGGTGGGGAGGGTAAAAAAAAATAATAATAAGAACTTTTTTACTTGACATACTAAGAGTAAATGTCCAAATTTCAGCCCTCTGGATCAGTGGTCTCCAAACTTGAACTACTCTGGGAACCCTTTTCAATAATGAACTATTCTAGAGAACCCCTTCAAAAACTAAATTAAAACAGCAGTCGTTCAGCGGGAAATTAGAAAAAAGTAACTTTTTTTTTCTTACGTAAAAACTTCTGTCCGTATTGAAGAAATAGATACTTGTAAGATCTGCAAATGAATCGTTTATGTAATGAAGAATATCTCAGAATAAAAATGTCACTTGGTTTCGTGGAACAGGCTCTACAGCACACAGATTGAATAATCTAAATCTATTATTAATGTAGCCTGTACACATCGTGGTATACATAGCCAGGTACATATAGACCAAGTTAAAAACTGAAGAAACCTATACTGACAACTTTGGTGGACGGTTTCCAAAAATGGAATCCAATCCTTTTTAATTGATTCGACTTCTTGAATGTAGGGAAAGTAGTCCCGATTGTAAATTGTAACTCACTCGAGAAGATGTAAGGAAATTAATCATAGAAAAACGGAAGTAAATACGCGAATTACATTCTTTTTGCTTCGAATAAATCTAACCTAAATTTTCATTTGTGCGCCGTTTTTAATGTCGAGTGAAGGAGGTTATGAAAATTTCAAAATTGGAACCAACTTCCCTACATTGTGTCCAAGCACTGACAACTTTATAATTGTTAAAATGATAAAGTAATTAAATGAAAACTCAGGTAAGCCGTACTTCCGTGACAATGGCGGAAAGTATGTGCCTACTTGAAAATTAGAGTAAACAGAACCCTGTTCGAAACCTTTTTTTCAAAACTGATGAATTCGCTTGGTACCCCAGAGACTTATGGAATTAATGCACAAAAAAATCACTATCGAAAACACCTTTTTCGATTTTTAAGAGGCTTGAAACTCCTTCCCTTCACAAGTGCCCATCTGACCCAGTAGTATTTGCTACATTGAGGTACATACATGTATAAATGTTACTATTATTATGGGACAATGGTAGTATAAAGGGAAATATCAAAATGAAAATCTTACCGCAAAGAAGAGTAAAGTTTGCGTTTGGTGCAATAAAAAACTACGAAGGAAAAGCGTGTCAACACTTGGTGTTGGCTATTTAAAAAATGATCCAAGAAGAGCAACAAAAAGCCAAATAACCACGTTGGCCGAACTTTTTGTCGTCGTTTCTCTACTTTGCAAAGCCCGCCAATTCGTGCACGACAGCGCTCTCAGCAACAGTGTTGCCAACTTGACATCTAGAATTCGGGGAAAAATATCTCGAAACACCTAGATTCATATCTAAAATCTAGGAAATATATTACATATCATCAATGAATCAAATGTCAACAAATAGTAATTTTTAATCATCTAGACGTAAAAACCATCCAGATTTAGAGGAAAAACATCTAAGCCTAAACATCCAATTGTCAGCTGTCTCATCACTGATTTGGATGTCAGGCACAATTTTTTCACGTGGTCAACTATTCGGTCACGTGTGTACTACTAACGCGGCAAAACGTAATCGGACAGACGTCACTGACCGAAAAAAAAGTTTTTTTTTACATAAATCAAGTGATATTTTAATTTAATTCCTGCATATCAAATAATTTAATTTTTCCTGTAATTGAACGAATAAAGTTTGTTTTGGGATTTTTTTTTTATTTACCATGTTATACTCTGAAAGTGGGATGTATATAGCCGAATGGCGAAGAAAGATTTATGTCTCCCTCGTAATTGTCCACTCATTTACTTAATTAAAATGTTACTTAAAGAAAAACAATTAAATCAAATAGGGTAATTGTGACCTTCCCCGTTTCAAAGTGGCAGCTGCTGATTGCGAATTCAAAGTCAAGAAACCAGACGACATTTCTTTTAAATTTCCTAAATCCAGAAATGGAAGACGCATTCATTTACCATAACTAAATAAATAAATAAATGCTGCACTTACATCCCATTGCAAGTACCAAGTGAAGTATCACCCGAACTGGAAACCCAACCACCTACTAACCCTGACGCAAAAAATGTCACCCTGTCGTCAAAAATTGAAGGGAAAAATCTCTTGCCAGAACTGCATGGTTTAAACAAATGAATAATAACCGAATAAAATTATCTATTCATCTTTTTCAGATACCATAATTATTTTCATTAAACACAGTCTCGAATGAAAAACGTAACAAACCATTAATCTGCTTTTTTTCTCTTTCATTTTCTCCCTTGATCTAACGTACGAGCGCGCCATAGAAATGTCCCTCTGGATCAGTGACTGACTTGCACAAACTTACCAGGCATATTTTTGACAAATAATTCCACCCACCTAGCCATGTCGTTGAATGGTTCGGGAAGACATACTGATGTCTCTTTAGTTTTCACGATTAGTTTTTTCCGGGCTGTATTTCCAACTCGCAGTTATTCACCTCAGGCAACGAAGTTGAAGAAGTATTTCTACCTCCGTGTCTTCCCGTTTGTCCACACAATATCTCCGAAAGTTTTCAATGAATTCCCATTAAATTTCGTGGGATGGTGGGCAATGGGCTGCAGAATAAGTAAAGAGATTTTGAGGCGAATTCATGTTCAATTACCTCCCCCATATCATAGCTATTTTTTCTACATCACACACTAACTCCAAAGGTTCTCTGACTCTTCATCCGATATCTCTAGAAATTCTCAGTGAGAGGGTGGGCAATGCAATTGAATATTGAGGCAGATCCATCCACAATTATCCCCTACATCGTAGTGACAATTGCATTAGCGAAGTTATACGCTTTTCTGATTGCTTTCCAGTTTTTATTTTATTTTTGTTTACTGAAGTCCACTAACATTGTTCTTCAGTAAATCATGACGTAGGAGAACCCACTTCCCAAGTTTCGGCACATTTCAAGATTGTTGTAGCTGTTAATGAACCGGTGAATGGTTTCAATTCAGCTGTTGAGTCAAGTCCTTAACCAAAAACAGCTTTATTTCTATTGAGTCAAGATAAAAGAAGGCCTCCGTTGAACTTAACAGGGCGACTTTATCATGGTACACCTCTTACATTAGGGTCACTTTTTTCTAACCATCTTCGACAATTTCTCTCATTTAAAGAACCTATCCCTCAACATTGAATATTTCCTATTTGTTAGAAAATAGTTTTGGAGAATTCTTTTTACAATTTTCAAGTTTTAGAGTATTTTTCTTTCGCTTGTAGTCATCCAGCAGCTCCTCTTACTAATCTTAATGTTGATGAAATTCTTCTTAGTCACTTTATTGTTGCTATCCGTGAGGTTTTAGTATACACGCTTGAATGAAAATTTATTTCGTGAACGTAAAATAGGATAGCAGCCAAGGGGAGGTAACTCATGTAGGCAATTCTTACTGTTGTTTTGGCACATAAAATACAAGAAAATAAACGTATCGATAAGATATTTCGGCATTAAAAAAAGCATACATATTAATCACTGTCAGATTTCGGGCATCACTAGTGGGAGGATCTAAAAGCACGTATTAATATCATTAAGGCATTTTTGAAATAGTGAAAGTAAATATTTTCGCTATCATCAAGTTTCGTATATTTTGGGATGATATGACTTTAAAACATTCAAACAAATAACAGAAAAAGCAAAACTAGTGATAGATAACAACACCAATCTAAAACAAAAAATTGAAGGTAAAATGATTTAGAATTATACCTATCATTCGTAGTTAAACGAGGAATATGATGATGGGCTTGAAAAAAAAATTTAAAAAAAGGAACACAGTGTCTTTTGGCAACAAATTACACAGCGGTGCTCGGAGCCACAGAAGCGGTGTTAGACGAAAATCATCTCTCTTTCTCTATCATGAATATTTGGGGGATCTCCATGATTTGAAATCGGAAGTAACTTTTTCATAATCATGTTCGAGAACCATTTTCACCCAAAAATACTGGATCCAACCCCAAATCTACCCAATTTTCCCTTACTCCTCCATGATCACCGTACTAGAAAATTTCATTGAAATCCATATTGACAGACAGACAGTCGGAAAGACATGAGTACATATACCTCTTCAACTTCGTTGGCAGAAGTAATAGGGGTGAACTGATAAGACAATTTAATATCTCTACTAACAAAGTTATCCGCAATCGGTTGCATCTGTCTGTCTATGCAATATCTCTGAAAGTACTCGATGGATTTCAATTAAATTTCGAGGAAGAAGCACAGGAACACACGAACTCAAGCACATATAAAAAGGATAGAAGCCTTCACTGCTTAGAATTTCTGTACAAAGAATATTGATCAAGTTCATTTATCGTTGAAGTGTGTTGGTTTCAGAAAAAGGTCCAAAATATTCCACACAATTCTGATCCACAAAAAGAAAGATTTTATAACAGTTGTACTAGTAGCTCCATTACACTTTTCCTCGTTATTTAGTCCCCCCCCCAAAAAAATTATTGATAGTAGAAAAAATATTAGGATATAAGAGATATTGAATAAATGATTCGAAAGACTTGTTCAGTATTCAATAATGAAATGTTGAGGGGGTGGGGAAAAGAAAAAGAAAATAAATAGGACGTTCTGTTACGTTATAGTTTGGCCAACTATGGTCTGTGGGCCAAATCCTGCCCACAACCTCATTTCATCCGACCCATCGACTTCATTGAATATGTGGCATTGCATAGGAAAATCTTTTTTCCCTTTATCTTTGATGAGCAAACAATAAAATTCAGTGTCAAAAAAAAAAAGTTAGATTTTTGTAGAGGCCTTAAATGAATCAATTTTTATACCAAAAAAAAAAAAGGGTTAGGTTTTGACAGATTGCCATTTGCAGTCAGTTTTGATAATAGGAACCATAAAATTTGAACGACAATCTCCACCTGCAAAGAAGATATAATTCTAATCTATTGATAATACACGGAAGTTTATGTAGGTAACTACTACAGTAAAAAACATTTAAGTAATAAAAGAAAACAAGCTGTTCCTATAGCTTTGTATGATCATGGTTTAATTTCTTATCAGCCTAGGCCCGCAAAATATGAAAATATTTTCAATGCAGCCCGCCCCTAATGATTCGCTGACCCCCTGTTATAAGCGACAAATTGTAATATCACAACGTGGTCTTTGCTGAGGTGGATACGATGACGTTAGAGTATACGGCGTACACTTAGATTACGTCCCTGCTCAAAAAAGGGTATATCCTAAGTCGAAAATTCAGTCACGAAATAATACTACTATGATTCCTGCGCAGTAACTCCATATCTTCATTTTTTACGAAACCGACACATATGTGAGTTTCTTTCATTTCCCTGATTTTTTTATTTCCACTATCATTTCGATTTTCTCACATTTTAACCAATAACAAAAGAGAAACTTAAAACCATTACTTTCTTAGAATCGGTATGCAAAAATGTACCATGAGGCAGTGTTGCCAAGTATGCTTTGTTATTTATAGCTAGAACTGTCTTTAAAATTGGCTGATATGTTCCATATCTAACAAACTTTATTGCTAAAATGTTTTATATATTCTTTTAAAGCCTATTTATCAAATTGAATAACTCTTAACTAAGACTCTAAGATAGATTATTAATAAAATTTGTACATTTAACTCAATTAAACTCACTATATATATATTTTTTAAATGGTCAGATTTTCAGCTATCGTAGATTTTTCTCGGCTAAATAGGGAGAAAAAACGAGCCAGATCTAGCCAGAAGATGGCTAATTAGGCAACCCGGGGATTAACAGAATAACGGAATGCGGTGAATTTTCAAACCGTTCAACTATTCAAGGCCGGACAGTCATGGACGATGTTGTTAACAAATCGTTTGTTGTTGTCAAATCATTACATTAGAAAAGATGATGCTGAGATCTTGATACTTCTCTATTCGCCGTCTTTTATGAGAAAATCAATTTTGGGAGTATGTAATCAAGCTATCTAATATACATGCTGTCTACTGACGGATACACAACTAAGGTAAGAAGAAGGTGAATTTCATACGGAAGGACAGGTGTGATTATTTCTCTTGAGAGGGAGGAAATGAGTTTGAGGAATGGATTTTTGCCTTCTTGTTATTGTCCGATTTTTTCACTTTCATCAAAATATAAATACATGTATACTTACTCAGCATTGTATATTAGGGAATGATCTTTGTGCCATCTTTTACGAACATCGTTTGGTAGTTTTAAATGATTCATAATGATTCACCCCCTTTTTATGGAATGTATGATGAAAATAAACTACAATTGTAAGTGAATTTATTCGTGTATAATGCAAGAAATTAAAAAAAAAAATCAGGGTTATAATTGGCGGGTCGCATTTATATTTGAATGTAAAATAACGTTGATATATATGGACAGATTTACTGGTTTTTAGCTTCAAAAAGTAGGGGCCCGCGTTATACTCAAGTAAATAGGGTATGCCCAAATAACCTTTGATTTCTATCCCATAAATCTAATGCCCGATTTCAATTTCAGTTTCTTTTTTCGAAATTACAAGAATAAAGTTCTGAAAAAAGATGTTTAAAAGGTTTAGATTCATCTAACGAAAGCACAGAAAATAGTCATCAAAATATCAAATAAGCCTAGTTCATAAACAAGGGAAGTGACCGAATACTTTGAAGCATGACTTACGTACATGGGACGGAAAATAAGTGTCCATTCTATGATTACAGTTACATTGTAAATAGAACCCCCAGCTAAAAACATCAATTTTTCTAAACGTTAACATTCATGGAAAATTTTAGAGTGTAATGGATTAAAAATACGGATAATTAATGGCAATGTTTTTCTCTTGATTCTCTTGGGAATTCAGAATAGCGATATTTGGCAATTGTTCGAATGAGGTTCGCAAAGAAAAGGGAGGTAACTAATGAAGATTGCGTTTGACGTTTCCATTAGGTACAGCGTCTATCCTTTCAAAATAAAATGAATTGAAATAATGCCCCTATACAGTGTTGCCAGGTTTAGGTTATAGGGGGAGATAACCTGAGCTTCATCTCCTATACTTACCCAACTCAGGCATTGGAATAACGTTGAATTTGAAAATCAAACGAGTTTGGGGTTAGAGGTTCAATACTAACCTAGGAAAGGAACCTCCCTATCCACAGACTCGCTCAGTTTCCGAATTCCACATTATTCCAATGCCTGTGTTGGGCAAATCTCTGCGCTTGGAATATCTCTCCCTGGAAACCCGAAGTATTTGACTTGAGTTTGCAGTTCAATATATGTTTTGTTGGGCATTTTATACATTAAAAGTTGATGAAAAAAAAACTAAAAGAAGTTTTTTTGACCTAGTGACTGAAAGTCTTTTTGGATTAAGTTTCGTTTTGATTATTAGAATAAAAATGATGTATTTACCTGTTACCAAAAAAAAGATATGATGAAATTCTTTCAGGTTTTTAAAATCATTCATAAAAATGATGCAACTCCCCAAAATAGAAAAAAAAATTGATCTTTTTGTGGTTCTGCAAGAAATACCCTACTTTCTCTCTGATTTTTTTTTTTGCATAAAAATATCGATTACTTTTTAAATTATTTTGTTTTCGGTTCGATGTATTATTCTATTTAATTCATTCATCATAAAAAAAATATTCATTATTTTTTCTATCTTTTTATTCATTTTTTTTTACTTAGTTCTCTTCAATCATATCTATGATAATAATATTGCAACAAAACCTTGAAAAAAAAAAACAGGAAAAATTCATTTGTATTTTACTTTTCATTTTTCGTTTTTTTCATAAAATAAAAAAAAAATATTTATATATTACGACACCACAAAAGTACAAGCTTTTCTTTTAATGTGTAAATGAATAAGATTGTTATGTGTGCTCCAACTAATACTTGTTTACCTTATTTTCACTCTAAATCAAAATTAATGTTTTCTTTTCTATCCTTGACGATGATACTAAAAAGTATTGTGTGTTTTTTTTTTTTTTACCTGTACTTCGCAGTTTGGAAGTTAAGAAGAGTAGGTAATTATAGTAACCTAATTCTGTTGTGTTTATTTTTGTTAGAGTGCTATTAGCAACTACAGCAACAAAAACTACAGGTATTACTAAAACGGCTTTTTGCCAGGGTTGCCAAATTGGCTATTTTCTTCTTCTGAAGTCTGTAGGTAGTTTAAATTCATATATAATTTGAAAAGACCCAGTGTTATATAATATACATATATATATATATATATATATATATATATATATATACATACACATACCATAGTCACCAAGTAAGTGAAGACATAAGTTTTATTCTCTTCCTCTTTTTAAAGCTGATTAAATAGATTAAATAGAGGAAGACTTCTGTGCCCAACAGCTAAAGTGTGACTGACTGCTGTAGCTGACACACAGACACAGTTTTTTGTAAGTTCAGCTAGAAAACATGACTTATACTCTCTTCAAAGCTGTTTAAAGAGAGGAAGACAGTGACACTTGTGTGATTGAAATTGTTGTTTACAAATATAGAAATATCAAATATTAATCTATCCATAGAAAGCAAAAAATCCCATCATTATTTTATGGGTACTATGCTAGAATATGTATACATAAAAATTTAGCCATTTTAAAAGACTGTTTCAGCTACAAATAACGTATCCAACTCGGTAACACTGGGTCCTTTCATATATAAAAATAAACTACTTACAGACTTCCAAACTGAACTGGACTGGTTGTTATAGTTTAATAAGTATTTATTCATTCTGCATGTCGACACGACTTTTTTGTAACTAATTTCAACCTTCGTCTCACATTATGAATGCCTTATTGAGAATTATGATTTGAGCTTTTTCAAAGTCATACAAAAAAAAATGAAGGACATTATTTATTATTTGAAAATATATATGTATAATATCATCTGTTGACATTATATATACATATATATATATGTATATATATAATCATCTGTTGACTTTACGACAAGTTAGATGTGTATATTTATGACTATTTCTTTTAATATTAGTTCAGGGGCCCCATACTGATATTTTCACAAATTGATACCACCCAAAGGTGGCCAAACAAATTTTGTATTTTTGTCTTCCTACGCATCTCTAGTTTATATTTTTGTATGATTATAAGAAATAGTCGTCTGACTGCTATTGCTGGCTTCCTCAAGAATTCTGTTCACTGACTAGGTAATCCAGCATTTGTTAAGTGTAATATTGGCAAAAGCTAGGATGATGAAAGCTGGGTCCATCCCAAATTCCTTACCTTTGGAAATAGGGCTCCTTCCTCGATCATCTCTAGAGGAGTTTTACTTACAGCATTGATTCTTTTTTTGAATATCTTTTGGCATCTACCAGTGCCAGTTATTGTTCTCTAGACAGAACTTGTATGCTTAAATCAAGGATTGGCAGGTTTTTATTTCATGGTAGGTCATTCAAAGATCAACTAAAAATTGTCATCTTTCCTCGCATATTTTACAGAGGTCAATGTATGTGGACATTGGTTTCTATGCATACACATACCCTACACAAATACACTCACCCAAATTTCTTGCCAAATTTGTGGACATTGAACAAACGCACTCTCAAATTAACACAAATATATATTCTTAATACACACGCATACATTTACAATACACATGCCATAAGTTCAGTCAAAATACAATTGCAACTGCATTTCAGCCCAGTGGACAGACATAGAACTTTTGAAGATATTGTATAGTGTGGATCGATAACTACAATGTAGGGGAAATAATTGTGCATGGATCTGCTCAGAAGTTTCCTTTACCTCTGCCAATGAAGCTGAAGAGTACCCCTTGTATTTCTTTCAATCATTGCGTCTTTTATTCCACTCAGTATCTCATAAGTTCTCGATGAAATATAGTGGAAGGATGGGCATTGGGCTGTAAGGGAAATGATAAAAGTTTTGGGCAGATCCATGCACAGTTACCTCCCCAGAACACACTATATTTCTAAAAGTTCTCTGTCCACATGATATCTCCAAATATTGTCAATGAATTTCAATGACATTTTGTGGAAGAGAGTGCAATGAGCTAAGGAAGAATTGATAAGATTCAGGAGCAGATCCAGCAATTTGCTTTTATTCAGTTTTCAGTTAATGAATGACATTGGCTGGGGTATTCACTCTCTGAGTGTTTTTGAGTTTTAATGTGAACTCAAAGTAAAATTGAAGTAAATTAAACCAACTCTTTCCCTCTTTGAACAAACTAAACACAATTCTCAATCTTGTATTTAGCACCAGAAATCTAAAATCAACAGAAATTTTCTCAGAAATGATTGTCTGATTTACTTGTATCTGAAGATGTAGTTATCTCTAACATTCATTGACTTGAACACTCCCATAGTCTCTATTTGAGTGGCATAATCTCACATACAGTACTTATTAAAAACTGTCACCAGAACTTACTTCAGTTTTTCAAGTTTGGCTTGCTGGCTGTGTATTAATCATGCATACAGGCTACACCAATGGAGCTTGAGGGCTGAAAGTTTGAACATTTACTCCTTATTATTTTAGAAAAAATTTTTTTTTTTTTTCAAATTCCTCCTGAAATAAGCTTTTTTATGGGGGTTCTATTGACAATGCAAGTTTATGCTGAAATGGTCCCCTTGTTTGTGCCCTGCTGTAGTTATCATGCTTGTTTTTTGAAAATGCAATTTTTTTAGTGACCACTTCCCAACAAAAGCAAGTAAAGTAACTTGTTCATTTTTCCAATTTTTTGATTGATCTCCTCCAACACAGCATGCTGCCAAAAGACGTCAGTCACATGACAGTTTCTATCAAATGACTAACCAGAACTGTACAATTTTTGTCTGAATTTAGTATCCTTGTCTTTGTTGCTATGATAGACACCTGAAGAAGGTCGGAGAATACAATGGCCACAATGTTACAACTATCAAAACCACCGAGTTGAGGACAGTAGTCCAAGCGAATCTGTGTCTGATAACTTTTTCTATAATTCAGAAGTTGATTTTTTTTCTTAATGAATTTATTTTTCAAATTAAACAATTTTTTAAAAGGTAAAAAAAACTAGAAAGTACTCCGAGAGTGCTTACCACTGCTAACGCCATACACTAACTCAATCAAAATAAATAACTGGATCTGCCTCATTTAATTTTTTCTTCCTTAGCCTATGCCCCCCCCCCCAAGACATTAACAAGTACATAAATGTATTAAAAAAAAAAAAGAAGGAAAATATATCTGAATCAAAAACAAATTCTGGAATCAACTCCAAAATTTAATCACTTCTCCCTTACCCAATGACCCATTGTTCCATACAATTTAATTGAGAACTTTTGGAGATATCATATGTACAGATGGACCGACAGAAAAACAGATGGAATGACTTATTGGTTATGGCATGTACCTCCAACTTAGTTGGCAGAGGTGAATAAATAGTTTGCTACACATTTCAATTATACAGTGATGGTTTATCAATCGGATTAGGGGATTTAGGATTAATCGGATTAATATCACTAATCTTGATCGCTAAATATTTGTAAATAACTGAAATGATTATTGTATTACTGTGCATGTATCGTTTATATTTTATTTATTTACTAGTTGAAAGCCCAACCTATTTAGGGGAATTACAGCTAGTTCCCGCCGAGGACCTAAGTAAGGCCTTGTGACCCTATGTTTTTACTGAATCCTACTTTATTTGAAAATCATCATTGTGAACTCTTGGATCACATTTGATTTAATTTAGATAACGGAGGCCTTGATAGAAATCTTCTTGGAATGTTCAAGAACTAATATGCTAATAACATCCGGATTGAAAGACAGACAGATATTTGGTGAATTACAGGAAAGACTCGTGCTCAACATCACAAAGAAAAATCTCAAGACAGAACAATATATTAGAAAGAAAACAGGAGTTAGAGATATCATAGAAACCATTAGAAAATTTAAATGGCAATGGCTGGTAATGTTGCAAGAATGTCACGAAACCTCTGGACATCACAACTTGCACCATAGATCCCTGGAGATCAAAAACAAAACTTTTGACTGCAAAAACTAAGATAGTGTGGTAAACTAAAGTTCAGAAAGTATTTGCTCTACGATGCCCATGATAGAAAGGTCTGGCAAGTCTTTGGGAAGGTCTATGTCCAATGATGGACTCTAAAATGGTGCAGCTGCTGAAAATTTACTTTAGGAATAGAACAGTGAAAGGATTACAATTGGAACAGGCAATAATAAGGAAAATCCCATTCTTAAGCTTTTGAAGATTTCTGTATCTATCATAATTCTCTGCTTATGCCGTCATTGAGGGTACTCTGGGTTAGGTACATGTAGGCATTTGTTAGTAAGACCTACTTCCAGCTTGCCAGGCCTGTCAAAGCTTTGTTCTGTTTTACGGCACCTTTAAACTCAGGGGAAGGTTCCTCAATCCAAGTCTTTGTCCTTAGCCAAGAGGCATTGAGTATCATTTTCAAAGTCTTTGATATGACTCAGAAGTGGATTGAGCCATAGCCTACCAAACCACTCAGGCACATTGATTGGTAAAAATAATCTATAACAAAAAGGAAAATATTTTCGAAGTATTCTAGAGAGGGCTTCCATTTACAATGTAACTATAATGCCAAAGTGGAACCTACTTGTATGTTTATATTATAATTTTTTAAGGGATGGAAAGTCAAGGGAAAGCATCCATTTATAGGGTCAAAAGTGAAGGAGACTTTTTCCTAAATTTGGAAATTTTGAGAAAAAAGGCATTTTTGAATGTTTTAGATTGGGGTAGCTCTGTTTATGATGATACAATAATACAAAACTGGACCTTGACTTTCCATTCAATATATATGTATGTATGTATGTGTGTATGTGTATATATATATTTATAAATTATAAATTACGTTGTATTATATAGAAACTTATCTAAAATGATTTCTTGCTTTATGCTGAAATGGCAGGTTCGATTCCTGCAGCAGCCCCATTTTCTTTCTTTGTATATTCAGTTTATGTTGTCTAAATTGAATGATATATTAACTGTGTAATGACAGGATATCATTTCAGATAAGTTTCTGTATAATATAATGCTATTTATGATTCATTCTGTCGGACCAAATAATGTCCATCTTTTAAATACACACTGTCGCGTTGAAAGAGATGAAAAAGACCGAGAATAGACGAGATAAGAATCTGTGTTGAAAGCAGTTATTTGACCTTTGCCTTATCAGCAGGCTGTTTAGCACAATGGTAAGTGCATTGCTATGTTGGAGTGGCTTCCTATCGTTGGTAGGTTCAATTTGTGCAATAGCCCCGTTTTCTTTAATCATTTTTTCTACTTACGCTGTTTAAATTGAATGGTGTATTGGTTGTAATGACAGGAAATCATGTCAGATAGGTTTCCATATAATATAGGGATATCTTGACACTGACACCGAAATTTAAAGAGATCTTCCACAACCCTGGGGTTCTTCCATACCGTAGACCCCAAAACATCAAAGATGTAATGAGCAGCAACACCATAATTGCTAATAAAGTATTACATTGAAAAAGTACCCCTAAAATAATCAAATTCTGCCAACCATGCAACAATAGAAATAGCCATGCTACAACCATCTTGAAAATACTAAAACCTTCACTAGCTCCATAACAAAAAAAAACATTCAATATTTACCATAGTTCTAAGTGTAAGAGTAACATAATTATCTATCTCCTTGAATGCAAACAATGTGAAATATAGTAAATAGGCAAATAGGAATGGCCATTCAATATCAGATTTGAGAACTACTGACACAAAATAAAATCAGCCTACTACAGCAATTCACTCCCAATGGAACAACACTTCTGCCTATCTGACCACAATTTTAGCACTGATGCAAAATTCACTATTATTGAAATCCCATGAAGATATGTTGATGACTTGCTTTATAACACACTCACCTTATGAACTTGAGATCAAATTAAACAACACAAATTATTAATAAAAAAATAGATATCAGAGTAAACGAACCTATTAACACACAATTCTTACAAAGATATTCTATCCTAACAACAACAACATCCAAACACCCCACCTATCCACACACATACACACACATCAATATTAATATATATCATCAAAAAATGAAAAATCATTCTGTCAACTTGATCCACTCATTTTAATCTTTACTGATGAAAGAACTATCACGTAGTACATGTCCAAATGATCAAAACTCCAATAGATATTACCATGGCCCTTTGGGTCCCACCAAAATTTTCTTAGGTTTTCATACTCTCTACCTATTACCACCTTTTAAACCATTAATTTTACATTTCCCCTGATTTTTTCACCTCTCAGATACATACAATCCCTTTGCTCCTTACCACTGCTCCTACATATACACCCTAGAATGACATATTCTCATACAGCAAGATCTAAGCTGGGTGGTGATAGGTTTCTATGATTACCTACAGCGTTGATCCCCTGATTCTTAGAAAACACTGGCCAGTTGATCATCAGAATTACAAATACAAAGGAATGATAACACATACACTAACCATTTACAACACCTTACATGATGGCTCTGATATCAGAAACACATATTGTTAGAAGGTGTAGGTACAGATGTGGACCTATAACCACTGATGATAGAGTAGTGCTTCAAAACATGTTTGGATATTACACCATTATAATGAAGATTCCATACATACTAAATACTCCTGTTCTGTCTTTACTTGAAAAGTACATCTCTCTCTCTCTCTCTCTATCTATCTATCATATATATATATATATATATATATATATAAAAACTAGGGAAGCAGCATTCTTTCATTGATTTGTCTGATTTAGAACGACAACCAATACTTTCTCAACTTCTTTGTTAGTTTTTCTTGTTACTCTCAAAAGAATGTATGTCTGGATCCAATGTCTCTCAATATTGTCCAAATGATTTTAATGATCAAGCACTTTGTGTTCTTTCAAGGGTAAACAAGAAAAACTGACTAAAAAATTGAAAAAATATTCCTTACCTGTTGTTTTTTGAACACACAAACACAATATATATGTGCAACCCTTTCCAATGAGTGCACAGATACTACACACTGATCTTAGGCAGATTGGGTGTCCATGGATCATTTTAAAAATGGAGATAAAAATCACTGCCTTGTGTGTCACATGATATGGGAGCAGCTGAACTGAGAACTCACCATAATGTATTGGTTGTATGATTATCTTAGAAGATGATGGTCTACAGTTTAGCTCATGGTTGTGGTTGCATTAGTTTTCTAGCTCTAGCTTTTCTCTTATTTTGTTGAACATCCTTATCTTGTGTGTGTGTGTATATAAGTGAGAGCTGTCACTGTCTGTTTGTTATGCTCTAGAACCCACCAAAACGTGGATGTAGCTCAAACAAATTTGGCATGTATACTTAATGGACCTGGGGAGTGTGCATGCATGTGTGTGTTTGAGGGGATAAAGTGAAAAGCTTTGAGAAAATTATTTAAAAACGTTATAGATAAGGGTTTCATTTTACAATGTTACTATAATGCTAAACTGGACCCTAAGGGCATCAAAATTGAAAGGGAGTTTGTTTTTTACAAGTCTGAAAGCCTTTGTCCAGTGTAGACAGGTACTCCAGCCAGTAAAATATATGGGATGAAAGGAATTTTTTGGAACAGAATTTTACTACTGTCTTATTGGTCTCCAAGAAGTTTCTTCTTCACAGGAAAGATATTATAGTGTTTCAAAAAGCAGTCTCTGGTGAGCCGGTGAAGGTAAACAATCAGGAGATTGCTTCTCTTTTAGGTCAATCAGTAATCATTTTGAGTGACCAATTACCTGTTTGGCTACAAAAGTAAATCAGCTAATCACAAGGCTGCAAGTATTACTATGAAATCTTATTCCCTGAGATTTGTAGGGAGGTTTTTTGTGAATACCTTGTGGTGCATTGGCATTGTTGACATTTTGTGATGCATTGTCAACCTTGTGAACTCTTCAAAAGTGAAATTACTATTACAACATTCAATCAAGTGTCTTTAAACCACTTGTCTGTTTTATCAGAGCTGACATTTAGAGTCTTTTGTTTCCTTGACCTTGCAATGACATTCTTATCAGATTTTAGTGGGTGGGAGAAATCAGTTAGAAATATAAGTAACAGTTAAAGCTTATAAGCAAGTAAATGTGCTTATTCGTTAGGTTGTTGCATATGAAATATACCAGTCACTGTGGCCCAGTGGTAGAGTGTTTGCCTCCAGTTTGGTATACCAAGGTTCAACCCACTGCCGTGTCATACCAAAGACTTTAAAAATGGTATTCAGTGCCTCTCTGCTAAGCACTCAGTGCAAGCATAAGAACTAGGATTGAAAAAACTCAGGAGTTGCAGCCAAATTCATGTATTTTTTAAATTGGTAATTCATTTTTTAGGGCAGTAATTTAAAATGGTTTATTGGAGTGTTCAGAATGAAAAAAAGTATGAGAACTGAAAAGAACGTTTCTATGGCAATAAGCTGGATAAAAAGTAGACACAAAGAAAAGAGTTTAAACTATTTTTCAATTTCTTAATGCGTGTGTGTGAGTCTGTCCTCCCCAATCAGGCATTTTATTCAATTTAGCATCCTGCCTAAGTGTCAATCATCTACCTTATATATTGAATGAAGTTGTAATTTTCTTGGGTTTCTCTCTGTAACCATGAACCTTCCTACTTCAAAGTAACAGGTTTGCTATCAAAAAATACCCCCTAACATTTTAAACAATGGACTCTTCCACTGAAACCAGTTTTTCTTTTTTTTCTTTTCTATGAAAATCATTTAATAGAATTAAATACAGGTTGTTTTTGCTTTTTGGAAAAAAGTCAAAGTGAAAGAAGTGTTCAACTTTTGTTTTTCAGACAGCCATTATAGAGGCAGCACATACCCTCTTCCTCTCTGCTCTACACCCCAATCTCCAGTACCTTACACCACCACAACTTATGACTGAGCCTGATATGCCATCCTCACCATTTTGGGGGTCTTGGAACACTCAAAATATCTTCCTATATGAATTACTGGTAATTGCTCCTTCACTTTACACCATTTTGGCTTACTGAAGGGTTTTATAGGAATGCTCTACTTTTGCGTAGCTGGAGAGACATGTATATCTGTTAATTTTTTTTCATGAGGATTAAATAGTTCTATTATAAACAAAAGCAACAAAGAGAAACAAGTTAATCTTCTTTCTCCTACATAACAGTCAAGAACATAAGAGTCTCTCTTTTTGTTTAGATTCACATCATGAGGAATTTATTCAATGTAGACAAAACGCAAAACGGACATATTAAAAACCGTCAACCAGAACTGTTACCATAGGTTTCTTCATTTGGGTCTGGCTGGCTTTGTATGTATCGCTTGTGCAGGCCATATTAATGGAGCTAGAGGGCCGAAATTTAAACATCTACTCCTTATGTCTATAAAACCGTTGGGGGGGGGGGTCCCCTAAAAAAAATTTCTAACCAAATAGATTTCTTATGTGGGGTTCAATTCACAACATAAGTTTATGCTAAATTGGTCCCTTAGCTTGTGCCCTCCAGCATTTATACTTGTTTTTTTTTAATTTCAGACTTCCCAACGAAAGATGAGAGAAGTAACTCATTCATTAATCACTCCTTTTTATAATTGATCTACCCTAACACGGCATGCTACCAAAAGATGTTGGTCACATGACAGTTTCTTTTGAGTGATTAACCAGACCCGTTAGCTAATTTGTCTGTTTTGACATCCTTATGCTCTGTTACTGAAGAAATTAGCTAATAAGCCTTAATAATTCACTAGCAGTAGATATTCCACGATCGAAAAAAGATATTTAACACAATAAAAAAGATATATTTATTTTATACTAGGGAAGTGGATATTTGGAAGGGTCCGGACTTTATGGTGCGTGGAACAGCTTAGTATTATTGTCATACAAAATAATTTTCCATCCATATTACAAAACTACAGCTTCAAAATATTTCTGTTAGTTCTTTTCAGTGTTGCTAATTTAAATATCTTATATCTGAATTTAGCTAATGAGGAAAGATCTATAATTTGTAATTTAAAAAAAAAATTTCTCCAGAATAGGTGAGCCAGAAAACTTCAATCGTGGTGCATTCACTCATACACAAACACATACAGATTTCTTTAGTTGTAGTTTGTCATTCCATCCACGCCTTCTTTTCTTTGTTTTTTACTCTTCTTCACAACAAAAAAATGTTTTCAATTTTTGAAATAATTATTTCAAGTCCTTAGTTTGTTATCAAGTATGAAGTAAATTAGTTGACTAAAATGATTCGAGTTGAAAAATAACCTTAATTTTTGAATTTCAATATTTAGTTCCATAATTAGTTTTTGTTGGTTCTTATGCTGAGTTATCATGTTCTTAGCAGTCATGCATCAAGAAGTTGGCATGCAGTTGTTGGCGCAGGGTAGACTTTTGTGGAGAAGTCATTTGAGTTTTGAGAAAGGAATTTGTTTATCTGTAGTCTGGAATGTTTATTGAGGCTTGGTTTAAAATCATGTATGAACAGCAAAAAGTATCTTTTTCTAAAAAATCTTTATTAGGAACAGGGTTGGTTTGGAAACATACTTTTTCTGGGTTGACAGCATGATTTATTGTTTATATTTTAATCAACTGATTAGAGAGCAGGCTTATGTGGTAAGATGTATGTATATATAAAAAAAAATATTCTCATACAGAGAAATTTTGATAACTAAACATCGATTATCCTAATTTCAGATTATTCAAACTAAATTTCAAGGTCCCTCAATTGTGTTCAGTATGGCTTTCTTTTTTTATGATCAGATCAGTTATCCAGACCAAATACTCTCCGCCTATCTTATTTGGATGATTGAGGTTTCTCTGAACACTGGTTTAGTAAGATTACCAAAGTTAAGTAACGTTGAGCCTGATGAGCAACTAGGTGGGTGACCATTTGGAATGCCAGGTGTCTTGAGCAGAATGAAGCTTAGACAGACCTGACAAGCCCAAAGTGGATCTCACTAACGATTACCAGTGTGTACTTGACCCTGCAACATTCTCGATGAGGGTATAAGCTGAAAACAATGACACAATACACGATTATTTGCATGTGTGTGAATACAAACCCAAATTGTATATGCAAATAGAATTGGTGTTTGAAAATTTAAATTATTTTCAGTTAGATGATGTAATTTAGAAAAAAAAATTCCACCATATCAAAAAATGAAATGATTTTACTTATTCATCTCTTTATACAGGTCATGTCTACTATTGGTTTGATCTACCAGTAATGGGTCAAGTATTTCGCCGTTTACACGAGCTGGAACGTGAATGTGTTAGCCAGCACAGCCATACTGCAAAGGCCCTTGCCCAGAATGGCTTCCCAGACCTTCGGGAATTGCCTCCCGAGCTGAGTCTTGCCGTGCTCTCTTATCTGAATGCCACGGATCTCTGCTTGGCTGCCTGTGTCTGGGACACTCTCGGAAATGATGAGTTACTCTGGCAGAGGTTAGTAAATTGCTTCATTTTCTTTTGTATTGCTTACAATTTGGTTGTCTAGAAAATAATGGTGTTTTATAAGAATTGAAGTTTAAAACCTTTAAAAAAAAAAATTCTATGTAATGTCAGTTATACTAAAAGACTCCAACCGGAAGTGCTTATCATTAGATGAAAGAAGAAACAAGAAATATAAATACAATCTCGTGTCCACCGCCCATGGTAGTAGGAGGAGGAGGAGGAAGAAGCGGTAGTAATTATTGAGTCAATTGATTCTCATACTTGTGAAATATTGCGAGATGAGATATTCTGCAAGTATTATTTTCAATAAAAATTGTGAGTGGCCATTTTTGGTGTTTTTAAAATACAGAAATGCATACCTCACTTTTTCTATTATAAGATAATTTGCAGCTGGTTAAAGAAAAAAAAATTGACTGGAGTAGATGTCACTCTTTCCTTCTTTCATCTGTCGTTTAATATAAATGGGACTGACTGATTGACCAACTAAAAAGAGTCTGATAGAGATGTGTGAACACATCTAAAAACAAGTGATTGAAAGAAAGTTTAATTAAAGTTGATTCCATGAGGCTGAATACACTTTTGTTGACATGTAAAACAGTCATTTATGCTTGAACTGATTATTGTTCCTGGGATGAATAAATCATTTCCTTCCTGGACATCCATCATCTTTAAAACACCCTGTTCTCTTTGCTGAAACCTCTGGAACCAACATGACTTGAAATAGGACGTTTTTCAAGGGAAAAGGAAGGACAAACGTTTGTCAAAAATGATGACCTTTCCAGATGACCGTCGACAAACACAACACGAGAAAAAGTTGAACAAATGCACCAGACTATCCTTGCAGATCATAGACAAACTATTTTTGGGGTTTGTGATGTTGGATGATTTTTGTAGGTAGGAGATCCAGAAAGAATTACCAGAGGTGAACAAGACTCTCATGCTTGAAGCCTTCCAGGGATACATGGAATCGGTGGAACTGCTGTATACATGCCCAAGGGGACTACTTTGAAATTGACAACGGGAGCCAGGAGCTAGGGTTGGTTATTTTCGTGCAAGTACTGGAACTTTTATAACAACCAACTTGTTATAAATGGTGTATAAATGTCAAAAACACCATTTTCTTTTTTTTTTCTTTTTTTTTGTTTTACCAGTACAATCCAGAAAATTTGTCACAAGAAAATTCCATTGCTAAGAATTCATTACTGATCGATAAGAAAAATTAGTTGAACAACCATAGCCATCAAAGATGGTGAAAATAGTTACATCTTTTTCATATGTGCATGACTTTGTGTGCGTATTTGTGTGTTCCAGCAGTCCTTGCCTCTCTGTTAAGTCTGCAGACTTTGGATATTAGCATCAGTACTCCACTAAACACCTTCTAAAAAAAATTCTTTTTTATTTTTGGAAAAAAGTGTTTTTAACCTTTTTGGGGCCTTGTTTTGTCAGGTTTATTAATATCATTTAGATTCTCCAGAATGTATTTTAATTGTATTCCAGTGGAAAATGCCAATGATGTCATAAATAGAATTCATTCTGACCATATTTATTCTTTGATATAATTTTTTTTCACATGACTTGAAAATTTGATGCTGTGGTTGTCCAACATTGTCTTTGTGATATTTTAATCAGTCTCTTCAATAGAAATTGATCAAACACACACACACACACACACACACACACTTTTCTACAAGTAAAAATAGAGTTGAGCTCCAGCTTTAAAAAAAACAACTCTTCTTCTTTGTGTTACAGTTTGTGCAAAGCCTCCTGGGGTGAAGTCTCTGTATACAATCATTGGCTTGATCGGCCACAATACTCATACAAACGTCTTTATTTATTATTGGATGAAGCCTCATTGACATTCAATGGAGACCCTTTTATTGTAAGTAAAAGGAGACATTTTTTAAAGATTCGATTTTCTATAAGATAAACATTGAAAACTTCTAACCTTTCATTTCAATTTCAACATTTCTTTTCCCTTACTCAAAATTATCAAAATGAATTATGTTTTCTTTTGTTGTTTTTGATTGAAAGCATTGTAAACAGCAAGATGTTTGATTTTTAGAAACTGTCAACATTGTTTCCTTCATTTTTCAAGTGATTCTGCCTGGTTTGCTCCTGGCTGGCTATCTATGTATATTTCATGTGTTCACACCACACCAATGGAACTAAAGCAGTGGTTTTGGAACCGCTGATACTCTGGGATCCACAGCAGTATTCCCTCTAAACCTGATATAGTGAATCTTGTGGCAGAGAAACCTCATCCATTGCACATCTATTGGAAAATTTATTTATTGCACACAGACCTGTACCATACATTGGGATTCAAATGAATAAATAATAAGTATGATTCTGAAGGTCAAAAATTGTCTTTTATTGTAGTTCATTCATTACAGTCCAAAACCAACTACTAAAAATTGGGCTCCACCAGAATATTTCCTTTGGGGTCTTTGAGTTTTCAAAGTTCCGAAATATTTGAGAGCTGAAAATTTGAATATTTATTCCTTATTATATCTGGAAAAATCTTTTTTTTTTGTTTTGTTTTCAATCCTACTCCCATAAATTTTCTTTTTTTTTTCCTTTTTGAGGGGAGGGGTCAATTTATTTAGTTTACGCTAAGTTGGTTTCTTAGTTTGTGTCTGACAGCCTTTATGCTTGATTTTGGAAAAATTGGACTTTTCAGTGATCACCACTCAACAAAAGGCAAGAGAAGTGATTTATTCATTGATCACCTCTTTTTCCAATTATTTTAGTTGATCACCCTCAATACGACATGTTGGTCACATGACAGTTTCAGTTTTCATTTTTTTTTTTCTTGCAGGGCATGGATTACTTAATCAGTCACAATCTGGTTGAAGATGACCCCTTTGAAATTGCTCAGTTTCTGCACTCAACAAAACGACTTCATCCGGATAAACGCCGGGAGTTCTTAGACAAACGGTACAAAGATTTTATCCTCTGCTTTTTTCCTAGTTTTACAATATCCTTCCAAGCATGCATTATAGAAAGGTTCAGGATTATGCACGGTTGAGAATTAGTTGACACTAATGTAAAGAGACAGAAAGGCCACATATGTACAGTGGAATTAAGTAAAAATAGATTAGATATCAGAAAATTCTTTTCCAACAATGTAGTAGTAGTAGTAATAGTGGAACTATGGAATAGATGACCAGAATATGTAACGTTATTTGTAAATTACACGACCGCAAATGTTTAAGGCTCTAGATATTGTGTAAATAGGATTGTAATAATGTGTGCCTCAATTGGGTATATTTTTTTTCACACATCGTTTCTTCAACTGGATAAAATAAAGAGTATTTTGTTGTAAAGCAAACAAGATAAACCTTGATAGATATTCATTACAAGGATGCTTTTGACTCTACAGATATGAAACCATAAACAAAGACAACATTTATCAGTTTTTTCTAGGTTATTTCTCATCTGCCAATTGAGAAAATGTCTTTAACCCATTTATGTCCTAAGTCAGATTTTTCAACCAATTTGGTGTAAGTAGAATTATGGAGCAAATGAAAGTATCTTTGCATGGTAATGCTAATTTATTTATAAAAAAAAAACCTGAAAGCCTATTTCTTACCATTTTCAGGGTGTAAATTTCTAATTCGATCTGATTTCTTTCATAAGTATATTTTCTATGGTAATTTTTAAGGATGGACCAAATATAAGCCTACAGGCATATATTGATATGGGTTAAATATTGATAATGTATTGGGAATAGAAATTTGCATTGAGTGGCTGAAGTAATTTTTCTCCTTAGAAAATGGTTAGATGCGTTAAATATTTTACTGGGGCATGTTTTCAACTATATTTCCAAAAAGTTCTGTGAATCTGGTAGCAAAAAGGATTTTTCGGGTCCAGCCAAAAACTGATGTTCATGATTTCAAAATACAGAAGCCTAAAAAGGAATAAAAGAAGATTAAATTGCATTTTTTTAATCGTGAATTGATGTTTTTTGAATGGTTCTGGGGCATGAACAACTACATTTCTATCAAATGTGTCCCTAAACACCTGCTGGAAACAAGTGTATTTTTCATTATATTTTACCTAAAAAGTAAGCTGAATTTTTGGAAAATACTGCAAAGTTATCAATAAATTAATTGATTTCCATCAAATCTCTTCCTACAATTTTGGAAGATTTTTCATTAGAGTTTTAAATTTTTTCAGAATTTTTTCATGATCAAATTAATTTTAGATCACAAAAATTGACATCGAAAACATTTTAAAAACTGCTTTACATATGCAAAAGTAATTAATGTCATTTTCTTGCATTTGGCACCAATATTAAAGCGTAAAAGAAGATATTTAGATTATTGCAATCTTTTTAAAAATTTTTATAGAAACATCCGTAATCATTGCAACAATTTATAAGGTTTCTGGTTGCTACTTAGTTGCAATGAGCAATATATAAATTGTAATAATCAATACAGACATATTTTGAGGTTGTATATGCAAACTTTATTAAGTGTATTTGATCTTCACTCTTAGATATGAACAATAAAAAATGTTTTGTGCATCACAAAGCAATGGACACTAGCTTTTATATAAACTAGTGTGCCCATGTCACCAAAAATGACAACAGTTTTATTTTGTAATTGTAGCTCACTGTAGGCTTTTAATCCATGCGTAATATGTTTCATTAAGTCGACATGATCTGCTCTTTCCGGTGACATGAAACACATGATAAACTTTTGATTTAGATTTTCAACTGAATTAAGTGATGATATGATTAGTTAAATTTTTCAAACAAAGTAATCTTTTAAGAAGTCCCTCTGTCCCATTTCCCTCGTGAACATAAGGTGTATGGGGGTTGCTGTGCTGGTCAATTGTATTCAATCTGACTTAAATACTTATGTTTCCGAATCATCAGTGGGATATTGGTGAGTCATCAGAATGTTCAAAGTGCAACAGTTCCTCTTTTTTATGTAGGTTTCCTTCAGCGTGACAAAATCAAATAAATAAATATTGCCAACTCTACCTATAAATGTATCACCAGAGCCAAGTTGCTTCACTTATCTCAATATACCCCCTCTCTGTAAGTTCTTATCTCTACGTCACCCTAGCCTGTACTAAACCCACCCAACCCATCCAACTCGTGGGACAGTGATACAAAGTTACATAGAGCAATACATAACTCGACATAATCAAAGGCACTGACTGACTGGAATTGTCAGATCTAAGTGAACGGTTGGATCAAAACCAGTAGGACCAAAAAAGGATGTAATTTTCATTTCTAAAAAAAATTTAATCATATACTTTCTCATACTCCCTCTCTCTCATATTTTTATATAATCTGTTCCTATCTCTATCATTTCAACAAAGCTTTACCACAAATGCCTAAACATCATGACTATGACCTATATGAAAACATTTCTCATTGAATTATTATTATGAATTGAGTACCCCCTGAAAAGGTCTAAAAAAACAAAAAATACATCATAAAAACAAACAATCAAATAATTTATTCAATAAAAAAAATCAGTAGTAATGATTAATATTATTGAGAAGTGTATATCTGCATTTATTTTCATTTTTATCTTTTGAATTGAAAAAAAAGATAACATTTCTTTTCTTCTCTTCCCACTTCTGCACCTCAGACGAGACATTCTTGAATATTTAGTTCAACTGCAAGACTTTGAAGATTTGTTCCTACCAACAGCTTTACGTAAGTTCTTCAGTGAAGTCTCTGCTCCAGATGAACGTGGAAGTTACCTGACTGAAATGATGGAGAAGTTTTCTGACAGATACTGCAGGTGTAATCCGAATCTGGGTCTTTCAAAAGGTAATTTGAAAGTCCATTATTCATTAAAAACATTGATAGCTTGTGTAGGTTCTAAACCAGGGTTGCCAGATTTAGCCAGAAGAGGAAATAATCCGGGCTTTATCCCAGAGACCCAACACAGGCATTGAAATAGTGTTGAATTAGGAAAGCAAGCAAGTGTGGAGGCAAAGGTTCGGCACTGTTTTCATACCATCATAGCCACTTTTTATTTTTTCTGCTTTACAATGTCTCAACCAATATATCCGTCAATCAGAATAGCAGATTTACTAAATCATTGATATCTGTATCAGTTTTTTTATTATATTTCATTTGATACAGAAAGTAAATACCGTTTATACTTGTATATAAGTCTAGCTTGTGTATAGGTTGACCCTTGATAACATTATAATAACTGAAAAAACAAAAAATAGCTGTAATGGTATGAAAACACTATTGAAACTCTAACTCCAGACTCGTTTGATTTCCAAATTCAATACTATTCCAATGCCTGTTTTTATTTAGTCTTTGAGATAAAACTTAGATTATCTCTCCATTCTGGCCAAATTTGGCAAACCTTTTCTACACAGTTACAACTACAAAGCTTAGACTAAGGTCAATTGATGTGTCAGAGGGTTCAGTCAAATTCAAACACAATCTAAATTGAAAAATATATTTTGGGCAATACAAATTATTTGTTATAAAACCACAACTAACAACCCTTGTTTATAGCTGAATCCACTTATCAAAAATGCAATGTGTATTCATATATATATATATATATATATATAGATATATATATACATACACATACATATATATATACACACTAGTATACTACCATATATTTATATATAGATTGACATTACTGCTGAGGATCAGAGTTGACCCTTTTTTTCAAAACCAATGACATTTAACCTGAGCCTTTATTGGTTTCCTAAGCTTGTATTCTCCTTTATTCTGAAAAAGCTGGCTCGACCAGCAAAACCTCTTAATAAAATAAGTTTTTATTTCTAACATCAATTTGCTTTCCAAATATATATATATATATATATATATATATATATATAAACTCATACACACACACACATCCATTTAATTTCATACATGTGGATTTTTTTTTTATGCATAACACTTTTCAGTGATCACACAGATACTACAATTTGATCCTCGTTCATACAAGAGTTGGTGAGGAGGAAGAAGGAAATGAATGATAATCAGAAAACATACAAACAAGGAGAATGAGAGTAAAATATTGATTAAAGAACCAAAATGATAAATATTGCAGTTCTCAGCTTTCTAAATGTTTCCTCCATTTTGCACTCTTGTCATATGCATCTAATCATATAAAGATGATGAATATTTGTTGGTTACTTTATTTTTTATAGCCAGCAAATTGGCTGCACTCTAGGAACTACAAATTTATTCATAGGGTCAATCTGACTCCAGGATTGACATAGGATAGGTGGCAGTGACCTCCAACGTCCATAAGGGTCAATTTGGGGTCCGAATTACTGTTTTGGCATTCATTCGAATCTAAGGGAGACCAGTAATTTTCCCCCTAATTTACCTTGCTTATTCAATTTTATGAACTTTCTATAAAATCTTAGTTGCTTACCTGTATTGTACTTGAAGTCTTCTTCATAGTCAATGCTGGGTAGCCCAGGTGGTACTTATAAAACTTTCTTTATATTTCAGATACGATCTTCATCCTGTGTTTCTCACTCATCATGCTATCTGTAGATCTGTGCAGTCCACATGTGAAGAACAAGATGTCGAAACGTGAATTTATTCGAAACACCCGAAGAGCAGCCCAAGAGGTACAAGACGAACTGGCTGGACACCTTTACGACAATATATATTTGGTCGGACATGTGGCCATGGCCCAGAAAGCTATCACCGAACAAGCGGCCCAGTACCGTATTATAACCTGAACACCACCCAGAATTCTGTATTCTTTCAGCTTCTCTAAACTAGCCATCGGCAAAGTTCAACCTTTTAGCCATCGAAATTGGATTGTTTCATTCAGGCAATTACCATATAATCTAACATTTTTACTTTCATCAAATTTTTTTAAAAGGTATTTTCCAGATTGTTGGCTTAGAATTTTAATAAAAGTAATTTTAAAAAAAATTATATAAACTGTAAGGATGTTAAATGTAAAATTATGATTTATTTATTTAATCATTCATTTGCAAGATTATAATTTATTTATTTAACTATCTATTTACAAGATGTAGCCACAAAAATTCTTTCAAAAGAGAAACAGTCATCAATTCAACATTTTTAAATCAGTTGTGGTAAAATACCTCCAAATGATGTGAGGAACAAATTCTATTCTCCTTAAAAACTAAAATATTTGGTTTCATTGAATCATTTGGGTTTAGTGATTGATTTGTGGAGATGGGATTGGTATGATGGTAAAGACGCAAACAATGGATTTGGTCTCCCAAGTTCAAATTCCAGTTGGGGCTGTCTATGTTCACTTTACACTTATGCCCTTGGGAAAGGCGTGAATCAATCTCTCCTCCTCAAGCTCTGGACAAAATAGCAGGGCAGATTGGGCTCTGTAACCTTGGGAAGGTGACTAGGGAATAGATCCCCCTTGACCTGGTTTGACATCTGTCTAGCAGCTCCTGCAGCCAAGCTGATGTCAGACATATCACTCTCTGTTTTTCTCTGGACTACATTAATGAGGCTGAGAGGAGGATTCTGACGCGTGGACGTCCCGGGATCTTTGCTTCACTTAAGCTTGCACTTTGGAGGGGGGGGGGGGGCACTTCAGTGTCATTCCATTGTCTGTAGAGATGGAACAGTTGCCATTCATTTTGGTGTTTAAACTCATGACAACCTGGCCGTGTAGTAGATGCCAGTTAACCAATGTTTTTATACACAAGACCTTGTGTGTCTAGTGGATAAAAGCCTTAGTTAACCTGCCATATTTTGGGGGGGATGTGCTAGCATCTATAGCAGCAATCACTGTCACTGACTGACTGATGAATTGACAAAGCAAACACCTCACACCACCTCAGCAAAGTATTCCCTCCCACTCCTCCTATGAATCTGGTGTCACTCAAGTGACATTTTATTATTACACCATCAGAATATGGAATTCTATTTTACTATGTCAGAAAACAAACACGGGTCAATTGCACGAATAAAATTCTATTTTGCTACAATATTAGCTTTAAATGAAAGTTTCTTTCTGAGGAAACGACTTATAAATGTGGGAGCTTTAAAAGGAATGGGCTTCTAAAAGAAGGGGCTTCTAAAGGCACTAAAGATCGAACTTGTTCATCTAAGATCTGACTTTCTGGCTTGTTTTATTCATTTTATTTAAATTCTAAGACAAAAGTCTGAAAAATTCCTTTAAAAATAAATTGAATACAAAAGTAAAAATGTTAGCTCATACTGTGATTACAGAAAATATATATGAGTGAAACAATCTAATCTCGACAGTTAAAAGGTCTAATGTTGCCCTAGCCACATATTGATTGCCTTCTCTTGGACTACATACATCACTGACCCCACCGCTTGTATATAGGCAGGTTTAGGACAGCAGGGTGCACAAATAAACTGATGACCAACTATTTTGGGGATTTGACCAAGGGACAATTTTTAAAAAAATAACAGACTATGATGCAAGAAAAAAAAAACAAAAAAAAACATCAACAAACAAACACAAGTTGATTCCAAATGTCTGTGCTTAAAATGGAGATAATTCCTTAGCCTCAAAATGAACTAAGGATTGTCCCCTCCATCAAAGATAGACTGAAGTAAATACATAGAATATATTGTTATTGCTTTGAATAGTGTGCAAATGCTTTATTTCTGTACAAACCTTTGATGTTTCACACACACACACACTCACCTGCTTGATGTTGAAAACAGTGCACAAATAAGATGAATAATAACATGTTTATTTCTATACAAACCTTTAATGTTTCACACACTTGCCCACTCAATGTTAAAAACAATTTAACAATTTAATTTATTCAAAGCAATAACAATATAATCTATGCTTCTGTAACTTTTTTTTCGACAGGGGAGATGATCCTTAGTACATTTTAAGGATAAGAGGAGTTATCTCTATTTTCTGCATGGAAACTAGGAATCTACCCAAACACATTATGACGTCCATAACTTGTAAGATATGTTTATATCCACATGTTTCTAAATATTTGTATATATTTGTCTGTTAGGTATGATATATATGTATCTACTGTTTCTTGTTACTGTATGTTCATAATGTCTGTATAGAAACAAATATGTTTGTGTTTACTGATAATGTTTCTTGTCTATCATTTCATTGTAAATAGGCACCTATCTACTAAACTATATATATATATATATATATATATATATATATATATATATACACACACGCACACACATGTATGTTTACATACATGTGTATTAGTTTATAGCAGCTGGACTTGAAATGCATGAACTAGCAGCGGACATTATTTGGCTTGGTGAAGGGAGAGAACAAATTTGGCTGTGTGATTTTGGATCTAAAATCACGGACAAATATTTTTTTCTCTTATCAATTTTATCTATATAATATTTACTAACAGGGATATCTGATGTTGCTTGGGTGAAAAATTACTTCAAATTTGACAACACAATTCTTTAATATATCTCTTCTTATACAACACAACAAATAGATAGAATGCCCTCCTAGAAAATGAATTTTTTTTTCTCTTCCAAAACCTACACTTTTCCAAAGATGATAGAGGTCTTATTGAAAGCACAAGAAATTTCTTCAGAAAATATTTTTAACGCAGTTTTTGGCTTTTACTGGTAAAACGAACCTTAATCTGGAAAAGAAATTGAAAAAAAATTCAGATGAAGGCAAATTGTAGTCAAAAGTTTATAACTAATGGTTTACAGTATTTCATCTGATAAAAATGAATAATGAAATAAATATAGTCAACTTTATTTTAAGGAAAATTACGTCTTTAGATTTCAGTATCAGCATTGACTATTGATGCAGTAATCTGAACAGGCCATTAAGAAAAAAAAAATTGGTAGGCGGTAGACCATAAAAATGAATTCTGATAATTTTAATTTCTGCTACTATTTCATTGCCAAAAATGGGATGAGACGAAATAACACCCAAAACTTGTAAAACAATTTAATTCATTGAAAGAAATCTTAGTGTCAATGGTAAGAAGAATAATTGGAGAAAATTCCGATGTGTAAATCATTTGTTTCTACTGTTGAGAACCAGAGAATAAATAGAAATGACCTCTGGTGAGCTTGAATCTTAATGAAATATTTGTCGACATGCTCAACATTTGCCTAACTCCCTTATCTCCACGTTTTCAAATAGAATCTTATTTAAAAGAATAGCAACTCACCTTTTTTAATAATAGGAGAGGTTTTCAAATTTCAAAACTGTGATAACATTTTTTTTTTTTTTTTGGATGACTACTTGAACACCCTTTCATTATACACACTATAGATCAGTGGTGTATGGTGCTTTGTATCTTGGGTGTGCTTTGTGCCATGGATGCATAAAAACACAAAAATATTTTATATCTATAAAAAGCAATGGACAGTAAAAGCCTTTTTGGTACAATGTAGGGAAGATGGTCCCGAATGTGAACCATAAAGTTTCACACCCTCGCTTATTCAATGGTACAAACAGCGAGCAAATAGAAAGAAGTTGAAGAATTAACGAAAGAAAAAAAAATTGGGATTGGACACTTTTATCCTAAAGTCTACACTGAATTCTGTTTTCCATCAATTCTCTAATTTCTACAATCGGGACCACCTTTCCAACATTGTGCCAGAAGGCTTGAACCATCTGATGTTTTTTACAGACTCTAAAAATCTTTGAATCTTTCTGTGAATCTGTAGATCACTGCCCTCCCAAGATACTAAACACCATACGTCAATGCTATAGATATACATTATTATGTATTGTTTTGTGTGCATATTATAATTTAATTTGAAATACTAACTGTAAAAAAAATTGTTTCTTTTGGACACTGCTCTCCTCATGTGTCACCTGAAATTCATTGTGTTTTCATCGGCAGTTTTTCAATTTTTCTCAGCTGATCATTTATTTGTAGACTAGTGACAAACATTGAAGGGTATCATTTGATGATGTTAGGAATATTGCTGAAAAACATTGTGAACCTCTGATGTACACACAGAGTTTTACTCAGGCTTACCAGATTTGGATAGAATGGGAAATAATCTGAACTTGATCTCCAAGACTTACCTAATACAGTCGGAATAGTGTCGAATTTAGAAATCTAGTGAATTTGGAGGCTGGGGTTCAATGCCAGTCTCAATCGAGTGAGTCTGGATGCAGACGTTCAATACTAGCTTCTTGAGGCAGTATTGAAATTTTACTTCCAAGCTTGCTTGATTTCCAAATTCGACACTATTCCAATGCTTGTGTTGGGTAAGACTGTGAGATAAAGCTGTGATAATCTCCCTTTCTGGCCAAATCTGCTAACTGTGCCACTAATGCACAAGAGCAGTTTTACAGTCCAGATGAACAAACTTTTTATTTTGCTGTGTTTGAAAACTTTTTATTTGATGATTTAAAATAAATTTTTTGATTGTAACTTTTGTCTATATTGGTTTTATGATTTGACATAATCACTTATAATAGTTTGCTTATATATTTCTGATTATTTTTCCTATGCTTGTGTGTGTGTGAAAAAGATCAAAGTAACTCTGAAAAACATATTTGTATGTTATCTATATTTGATTAATCAATGAAAGATTTGGTTGATTTTATACAGTAAACCTTCACAGTAACAAACTAATTGGGGAGGAGGGGTAGTTGTTTAAACTGAAAGTTCATTTTCTCTGATGGTTGCCCTTGTAAATAAGAAATAAGTTCAGTATATTCAATGAACCACCTTGTTTGGTAAATATTCAACTTTACCTTCACGCAAATGACTATTGCTATGTACATATCTAAACACAATTTGGTAAACACATAACAGAAAACGTGTTGATGCAAATAATCCTGACAAAACGGATCATATTATTTACTCCAGGTGCTAAAAATGTTAAAACCATCAATGGTGTAATTCTTAATGGCAATTGCATACATTTTTCTGGATAGGTGAAAAGATCTTGAGGCCTATCTGGATAGATCTCTAAACTTAGAAATGCATGTTAATAATGTTCCCACTTATAAATCTATCAGAAATTTCTGTAGGATTAGAAACTTACTTTCTAAGAATGATACTGAGTCTCTGGTTCACTCTTTAATTACCAGTTGATTAGACTATTGTAAATCACTTTTCTTTGACTTGAATAAATCGCAAATTAACAGACTAGAAAAAGTTCAAAATGCTAATGCTCAGTTTGTTTTGAACGTAGGAAATGCAAGTCAATGAGGACCAACATAATCATCCTTTTTTTGCTGAGGATAAAAGACAGAATGGTGTTTCAAGTTCCAATTACAATACTCAAATGTTTGCATAATATGTGCCCGTATGAACCCTGTGTTCTTATTAACATCTGAGATTTAGACAGTTGATAATTGCAAATTGAAGAAATTCAATATTTTAGTCATATTAAGTCTTTTGATGAAATTCCGTTTTCATTTACAGTTTTCTGGAGGAGTGAATGATTATATAGGCAAAAATGTTGAAGACCAAAACTCAACTATCTTCAATAGAACATAATGAGTCAGTAAAATGTACAAGTACTAAAGAATAGAGCTCACAATACTAGACCAGTTGATTAAAACCAACTACATTGGATAGCACTTCCATCTTGAGAAAAAAATGCTGGAGAACGGACTTGTAAAGTTGTGAAAAAAAAAACCAAGTTGAAGACAGCCAAAAACATCATTGAATATCAAGAATTTATCTCAAAATTTAATTGAGTGGCTACACATAAGTGCCCAACGAACCCACTTTTTTTTTTTCATTTTGAAGCTTGAACAATCTGCATTATAATTCATAGAGTGTTGAAGTTTTGAAAAAAAGAAAAAACTAAGCATTGCAACTCTAAAAAATAACAAAAATATCAACTTTTTAAAAATGATTTGTTGGGCACTTATGCAAAGCCACTCTATTCTTTTGAAATTTTCAACAAAGTAGGATGGTACTGAAATAGATGAAGCTTTTTCTAATGTTGAAAACAAAAACCATGAGTTCAATGATGCATCTACCATCTGTGGTAGTAGTAGTAAGAGGAAGAGGATGGTACACCTAAAGGTCAGGACCAAGTTTCATATCAATCCAACATGATTCGACTGAGAAAATTGATATTTCACAAAAGTGTCTTGAAGCTTTGCCAGTTTGTTATTTCCTCATTGCCAAGTATAGTTTGTTATTCATGGATGAACTATTTTCAAAATGGCTGAAATCAATAAATCTTCCCATTTCCAGCAAACTATATTGTAAAAATTGTAAATTCACTTTTATTAAACTAATTAATTATTTTTCTTGAATGGCCATACTTCTGGCTATTGAGAATTTTCATCGGCTAAAATGGGGAAAAAATCACCCAGATCTAGCCAGAGAATTTTTAGTAAGTTTCCTATTTGAATCTCAAATGAGTCCATTTACTGCAGAGATTATTGTTTGAAACTAGGTTAATCTGTTTAGCTTGTAGGCCTTCTGTGGCAGCCTTCAATGAATGAAAACAAATACGAAAACTCTTTTTAGTATAAAGTTATTTTTTTAACTTTCCTTAAAAGGAAATACCATCTATAGTGCAATAACAGTATGGGAGCAGTGTGGCCAAATTAGCAATTTTTCAGCTAAGTCTGGCTGATTTTTTTTTTTCCAATTTAGCTGATAAAAAATTTTTAGATGATCAGATTTTTGGCTTCCTTCATTCAGTTCTTTTTGATGATTTTTTTCACCTGGTAAGATTGATAGAAGTAAATAAACAATTTTTTGTTTATGATTTTTCAGGAGTCTTTGTATATAGTTGTTTTATATGATAAGTGGGCTTTAAATAGATATAGACAGATAAAGCAATTAAAACAGTAAAGATATGTGTGTATCTATATATAGAGAGAGAGAGAGAAAGAGAGATGTATGTAAAGCTTTCTAGACTATATATAAATAGATAGAATCTTTTTAATAATTTTATTTGGGTGGTTAGATCTTGATAATATATGTAATTTCCGAAATTCCTTTCGTATGTAGCTTATGGGTGTTATTATTTAGATTGAAAGTAAAGTCCCAAAAATGTAGAATTTTTATGTTGACGTTGATTTTTTCATTTCTTTAATGATGTATTTTTTTTCATTTTTGCGTGTTGTTATTTTCTACAAATAGTTGGCCATCATCCCGGTTGAGTCCAATATTTAAAAAGTTTTCTTGTGAGGTTATACAAAATATACAAACCGATTAGATACGACATCTCTGCTGAATTGAGACTACCCTTAGAAACATCAAGATTGTAAGATTCCCCCCAGTAACCTACAGACAGTTAACTCAAAGATATTGTAAGCCACCACATATGTACGGCCTCCCAAAGATTCACAAGGTAGGTACTCTATTACAACCTATAGTAAGCTGTCGAGGCTCAGCATGCCATCCACTGAGCAGGTTCCTGGTGAGTATAATCAACCCGCTGGTGGGTAAGACCTCATCCTATGTAAAGAACTCAGCTGACTTTGTAGAAAAACTCAGAGGGGCTCCAATTCAAACACATTGAATGTTGAGCCTAGGCGTGGTGAGTCTCTTCACACGAGTTTTTACATCCGAAGCACTGTCAGTAGTTAGGGATAGATTAGGTTCAGATCATACATTGGATGAACGCACCAGCATCCCCCTTAACAACCTAATGGAAATGTTGACTTTTTGCATAGAAACAACATACTTCCAACTTGGAAATGAGATGTACCAACAGGAGGAAGGCTTAGCTATGGGATCACCGCTATCACCAGTGATGGCAAATATAAACATGGAGTACTTTGAAGAATTGGCCTTAGGAACATCACCACTAAGGCCAAGCATGTGGCTTCGATGTGTAGATGACACCTTCGTACTATGGCCACATCCGGAAGACCCACAGTTACTACTTGACTATGTGAACTCAATCAGAGCTTCTATACAGTTCACAATGGAAAAGGAGAGAAACAATAAATTAGCCTTCCTGGATGTACTGGTAACAAGATCAGAACAAGGTTTCAATACATCTGTGTATCGTAAGCCAACGTTCACTGGTCGATATCTCAACTTCGCCTCTAACCATCCATACAGCGTTAAGAAAGGGATTGTCCGATGCTTACAGCACCGAGCAAAGCTAATAAGTAGCGACACTGACACATACCTCTGTGAGATGCGTAACATAAGCAAGAATCTCCAGAAAAATGGTTACCCCAAAGGTTTAACTGTCACCACAAGTGAAAGGAGAGTGACGGAGGAGGAGGATGACAATCATAAACCAACTACAGTCTGTCTCCCCTACCTTAAGAATATGTCTGAGAAGATCCAGAAGATCTGCGCCCCATATAATATCCGGACCGTATTCAGAAGCAGATTAACACTACACAGCTACCTCTCCCGCACCAAACCACCCACTGAGTTATCGAACACCAAAAACTGTGTATACTCAATACCGTGCAGCTGTGGGCACGAATACATAGGTGAAACATGTCGCCCCTTGAAGGTTCGGGTGGAAGAACACCGAAAAGCGGTGAGTAAAGGTGAAACCAACAAATCGGGTATAGCTGACCATGTATGGAGAGAAAAGGGAGACCACCTACCCCTCTGGAACAAGGTTGAGATAATTGATCAGGAAGAACATTGGAAAATCCGTAAATTGAAAGAGTCGGCCCATATGCTAGGCAAGAAAAACTGCTTCAGTAATCCTAGCATTGAAATGGATACCATATGAGAACCTCTGATAATGAAAGACAGAAAACAATAACATCAAATAACATTGAAACTGTCACCTGAGGTTTAAGGCTCCTAAAAATTAGCACCTGTTGTCCACATGGACACATAGCGCAGTGGTTACAGCATCAGACAAATTACTGTAAAGTAATCTGATGGTTCTAGGGTCGATCCTAGTGTGAGACAATATAACAATACTACTAATGCTAAGAGGGGAGTACGGTCGATATACCCCCGTCGGATAAATAAAGGGTTCGGTTCGTTACTTCCCCAAAAATCTACCAGATGATACCTGACGAAGGCTGTAGAGTGCAACGGCCAAAACGTTGTATGAAAAACAACCAAGATGAGGATGGTCTGAATATCAATAGAAATAATAATAATACCTCATCTCAAAAATTCCGAGATATATCAAGATTGCAGATGTTTGTTTTTTAGTCCATTGTTCTTGGTTATTGAACAGTACTGTCCATCTACAGTGTTTGATTATTTCTGTATCTTTATTGTTAATTTTGGCATAAATCTTTGCGAATTACTCCCAAGCAAACTACTGTGTAGAATATTCCAAAAGAACAAGCTGAAAATTTGCTATAGTTGTACGGATAAGTTCATATCAAAACACAATAAAGTAACTAGAAATAATACTAGTGGAAAAAGCATGAATAAACCAGATTACAATTGTACAAATAGGAATGAATGCCCTTTGCAAAACAAATGCCTCAAATCAAATATTGTACATCAAGTTGAAATATCAACCCAAGAAAACCCCTTAGAAGTGAAATACATATATATAGGAATATCTAAAACACTCTTCAAATTAAGATAAGCCAACCATATATTATCATTTACAAATGAAAAATACTAAAACAGTACATCACTGTCAATATATTATTGGATACTAACTGATAGCAGTCTTGAAACAAACACTTCTATTCCAGAACATTGAAACCCCATACTAATCATACCTAAATGAGAAATTTGAAATCCTCACTTTTACCAATAGAGCCAAATGATAAAACACAGAATTGTTTAATAGAAAAAATGAAGTAACACTAAAGTGCTGGCACTACTCAAAATTTCTATTAAAAAGCAATTTAATACCCTACATATACAAAAATTAACCACCAAAGCTATCTTATTTCCATCATTATTATTAACAATAGTAGTAGTAGCAGCAGCAACAGCATTACTATTAACATTAACATTATTTTTTATACCTCCATCCTTTTTAAGAACAACCAAATCACCATTTCATAATTATCTTAGATATATAGAAACATACCAAACCTAGAAAAAATAAAACAATTAAACTAACAACTAAGGTCATTAAAGTAAGAATAAAATACATCTAGAGAGGAAACATATCACAGAGATGATGCTTTAACAACACATTGATAAAGAAAGTGTCTGCAGTATCTCCTGCTAATTTATAACTAACAGATAGTCAAGTATCTTCTCTACGTAAAACAGGAAAACATAACAAGCAGTGACCAACAACTAAACTAGGAAAAGAAAAGAAGTAAAAAAAAAGATGTATGAATAAAATAAGTGGAATGTTCTCCACTCTAGAAAAATTACCCCCCCCCCACACACAAAACATCCTGTATAGAGATTTAAAATAAATCAAATAATTTACCTAAAGAAGCCCAAACAGGGCAGAAACATAAATGCGTTTATATAGCAAATCCGTCATTTCATTGTATAATTATAAAACATTTTTAGCTATAAAGTTAGCTGAAAATGATAGATCTAGCCAGTTTTAGCTATAGATAACAAACCATACTTGGCAACATTGTATGGAACTGTCTATAGTCAGTTTTAGTATAACTGATTTAATGTTCAGAATAGCCTTAAATGACATATTATTGAAGAGATATGACAAAAGTAAATAGACACCTGTTTTCTAACTAGAATTTTTATTCAATGTTTGAAACAAAGAAAATATATTTTGTATTATGTAAATCAAATTTAGATAGACTTTGAAAAATGGCAAAGGATTCTATTCTTTTTTATATTTGCATTTGTTTGTATGTTCCAGTACTCCTGGCTGTTTTGTCTACAAACTTGGAAATTGGCATCAGTATTCTGGTTGTATCTTGCTACCTTCTTCAGGTATCTGTCATAGTCAGTAACCTTGAAGGAATTCTAAACTGAACCCTTCATTCAATCAACAAGGGTAGATTGTTCGCATTCTGCTGTTCATGCCAAAAGATGTATTCTTCCTAGTTAATTCATCTTAGCATAGTCACTTCTCTGCCTCTTCCACTGAACCAGTGTAAGACTTTTTTGCACTACGTGACCCAAAGACTGAACTTATGACTGCCAGACACTTAGTACCCTTCACCAATGCTTTTCATGGGTGCTATGCTAATAAAGATATGAGTATCTACTAATGAAAGAACAATGTGATTTTTTTGATTCTCTCTCAGAAATCATGAACTTTTCCACTAGAAAATTTTGCTGATAAAAATATCTCCAACCTGACATTTGAAACTGGACTCTTTTACTAACAATTTTTTTTCTAAAAAAATCATTGAATAGAATGGGCAGTCTTCAATTTTTGAAAGTCCACTCGATATCATATTTTTGCTTTTTTGAAAAATGGCAAAAAGTACCTTTTTTTTCTTTTTTTTTTTTTTTTTTGAAGTGAGTCATTCCATACCCAAGTCCCCTATACTCCCCACTTTCACAAGCTCCAATGACTCAGCCTTACATACCATCCTCACCATTTTAGGGTCTAGGAATCCTTGAAAATTCTTCTTACATAAATTAATCATTAACTGCTTCCTCACTTTATGCCTTTTTGTCCTACAAGAGGCTTTTGTAGAAATGCCTTACTTATGGATAGGGGGGGGGCTCTATGTCCATCAATTTTTTTCACTGGGAATTATTTGTCTATGAATGATTGTTAGTATCTTGAAAGCGTTGTTATGATTTAGAGATCTCTTCAACATTCCTGGTAAATTGAATGGTTTGTAGCTAGATAATATTTAAGGAGTAATCATGTACCATTTTACCATAAACACCCTCCTCACAAGCAGCTACTGTTACTGAAAAGTGGTTGCCTGATGCTCCTATAAGACAAGAGGTCATAATTGCAAACAGAAATTACTATATTTGGAAATCTAAAAAAAACATCTGGTGAAAAAAGTAAACAGTGTGGTAATTGTTTGGATGAAGTTTGCAAAAAAAAAAAGACAAGTCAACTTGTATAAATGCTGTATATGATCAAAGAGTAAAGCTTGAATTATGCAGACAATTTGGAACAAATAAGAGACTGTTTACTTCTTATCAACATAAGTTCTTATGGAGAAGTACGGTATTATGATATTAGATTCAATTTTTATATTCATTTTAGTGTTACAAATATGAAAAAAATATTTAGTCTTTTTTTTTTTGTCAATTGCAACCTTAACACTAACCCTAAACACTTGACCAAAATTATATCCTTTGTAATTAAATTTGATAAAATACAATTTTAAATAGTTTCTGCTTTCATTTGTTAGCAGCAGCTTGAATAACTGTATCTAGTTACCTCCTTTTTTGGCAAACCTCTTCCAAACAATTGCCAACTGTACTTTCTAAGCATTTACAAATAAAGATTGAATTGATATAATTTCATTGTATGATATAGCTTGGCAGATTACACCTGTTAGTTGCCCATACACATCAGTTGAAACTTGTACATTGTTTTGAGGTCTTTTCCAAAATGCTTTTTGCTGCGTGGGCAGCCAAAGCAGAATTAAATGTTCCCACCTGATGGGCAAATTTGTGAAATAGGGACAGGAGAGATCAAAGAGAAGGCTGGGATTGAGAAGGAAAGACAGTGAAACAGAAGAAGAATACTTAAATTATGATAGAAAATGGCAAAGTCTACAACAAGGTGAAATACGGGGAAAGGTCTATGAAACACATATATCCTACAATGATAATTACCAATGTGGTTTCATTTGTTTTCTGTTACACTTTAAGAAATAAGGTAGGGCAAAATTCACAACTACACATACAGACAAAACACAATAATATAAAACTGACAATTTTGTTCAAAATTTAATTTCTAGCAAGTATGATAAATTTTGAAGAGAATATTTTTCAATTATCTCAATACATTCAAATAATATACTTATAATATATTGTTTCAAAAAAGTAATTTGAAATAATGTACATGCAAAAATTATCATTATGAGAAATATTTAAAGACCCAGTTGTGAAAGTGCTGAAATGAAGGGAGGCGATGAAAATAGCGAGTACATGTACATGTTGCTAACTTAGATGTTTTTTAATCTAGATCTAGATGCTTTTTGTTGTGTCTAGATGTCAGAAATTGCTATTTGGATGATTCTTTAATGAAATGATAGATATTTATTACCATTCATTTATATTGTGTTATCATCAGCAGCAGCAGCCTTTTTAGTGTCCATCATCAGACATAAACTTCCCCCAAGATTCGCAAGATCTCTCTATCATGGATGTCATGGAGCCAGTACTTTCTGAACTTCTCTATATTGTCATCTCATCTTATATTTTGTGGACCCCAGTTTCGCATATGAGGATCCATGTTGTGAGTCATGATGTAGTTGGCTGACATTCTCGTAACATGATCAGCCCATAATCGACCCTTTTTATATCATGGGTATATAGATATAGAATAATTCTGATAGAATGTTTGACATGTTACGAACAAGTGATTTCATCTGGCTATTATATACGCAGAAACAAAAAAAAATTTTGTCAAATTCTAATGTATACCTGGAGTAGACTTAGTTTTTTAATCCTTACCGAAGTTGTTTGAGTAAAAATTACCCCCTCCCCCATTTGAAATCACAACCAATTGATAACTGATTGGTAGCATCTCTTATGCACTGAGCTAAATTGACAAGTCTTACAAAAATTTATGCTAGAAATATACAAGACCTTGCTTCATTCTGATAAATGAATACATTTATAAAAATCAGTATTTCCCTTCCATGATTTGAAATCAAAACCAACTAATTGGTAGGTTGGTGTCTCACTGACTGAGCTACAGTGACAAGTTTTACATACCTACAGAATTTATTTCTCACATATACACAGGCTTATTTCATTCTAATGAATAAATGCATTTATACTGAAACAAATATATTTTATATATTGTATTTCTTTTAATTTATTATGTTTATAATACAAAATGAATATAATAATTCTGATGATATGTCTGGTATGTTATGGTTAGTGAAATGGTTAGTGCACCTCCCTCACACGCAGAAGGTCCTGGGTTTGATTCTTGGTATGAATAAAGAGTATGGAAAACCTCTTCTTTTGGACAAATTGGGACAAATTTCCCTGCATTTGATTGAGTACACTCTAAGCTGGGTAAAAAATCCCTGGGTTGGGAAAATATTTATATTCAGATGAATGAGGCCTGGACAGAATACAGATGTACAATTAATTGGCTTTTGTTTGAGAGGTTTAAAAATCCCTGACTTACGAAAATATCTTTAGTTTCAGGGCAGGTAAATTGAATGCCAGAGGATCTGGCACTGCCTATCACCAACGCATATTTCCAAGGGAAAATTATAGATTCTCAAATTTAGAGCAAAATGAAGACTGCTTAGTTTGGCGTGATTTCAATATGTAGTTCCCCAATAGTGTTAGGAATTGAATATGAAACTCATCTTTTAGCTCGATATCCAAATCGTCACTTCCTCCAACAACCCCTATAAAACCCCTTGACGCACATAGTCCAATGCGCATTAGCTCCAGCACCCCTAGCTGGTTACGCTTCTAGCCCTGGCCTTTGCGGCCAGCCATTCTCTCTCTCTCTTTCCTTTTCCCTGGTCCAAGGCTCATTGGCGCCAGGACCCCTAGCTGGTCATGCCTCTAGCCCCGGCCTTTGCAGCCGGCCACTCTTTTTCTCTCTCTTTCTTTCTCCCTAAGATCATTATCATTTTGCTGACCCACTGGCCGATCTGATCTTAACTATTCTTCTTCCGTGACCTATATCTGTACTAACTTTGCCCATTTTACTTCACCGATATTGAGCCCCACACATATGCACAGCTTTGCAACTATGCAACTGTGTCTTCACCACGTGCTACTAACGCATATCACCTCTCACTCTCATGAACGAAATGGCAAAGCTTTTCTACTATCCAATAGTGACAATATTCTTTCCTTTGGGAAGCACTCATAGATAAAACTCCATGTTCTCTGTCTTTCATGGTCTGTTTGTCGAGAGTCTATCAGCATTAGAGAATAGCCCCCAAGTTAATTCACTTACTTAACAGTAACGCTCGCACACTGAACCCAGTTTCCAAGTATTATTTTGGTGTGGTCCAACCATACGGAATCTAAGCAGTTCAGACAAACTCCATTTTGACACTGACACCAGTACTATCAAGAGAAGAAAGCTCCCACCTTTCGCCATCTCTTCTCCTTCACTTCTTGCAATCGATCGTATTTATGTTATCCTTACATGAACCTCAACTTCATTCTTCAATTAAACATGTCTTTTCCCAGGCCAAAATGTTTGTATGTCTTCATTCCACTTTGTTTCATCAATGCATCATACTTGGCACGCATTCCATTCTCTTCATACAGCATCCTTCCTTCCACAACTACAGGGCTGCATGTGTGCTACAGTCAAACCATGATGAGGACCAAATCTCCTTGTCTCTCAACAATCCATCCTGTTCTCCATTTCTTCACAACTAAAGTCGCTACCGCAAAAAATATTTACCAGCTGAGAAGGGAAAAATATATCATAAACCCTTCAGCCATCATCCCCCCCCCACACACATATAAGCCGGCTATTTTTTTTGAGTAGCAGCAGAGAGGGTGCAGAGTAGCTGCCAGGACACAGCATAGAATTCCATGTTCCTTGTCACTACGAATATTCCTGACCCCAGAAGATTATATCTTTGGTGAAGCTATACAGATAGATATACCAAGTGATATTAAGTGGATACACCCAGAGACTTATAGCTTTGAATTGAGAGCTTTGTTAAAGCTATACACATAGACATACCAAGAGACATCAAGTTGATAACCCGAAAGACAGACTGATAGTCATTCCATAGTATCCTCACCTGCATCGGCATACATTTTGACCAGTCACCCTGTAATAATACTGGCCTAAATCTCCTTTCAATTTGTGACATCTCTGGACCTCTGGTGGTCTTTCTTCCAGTGTCGGCAGAGTCTTTTAGCCAACAGCTGCACCCCCCTCAGATCTGGACACAATGTGGGAAAGGTGGGAGTGACTTGAGGCAGAGATACAGCGACCAGTCAACAACAGCCTGACCAGCATCGCATTGACCAACCAGTGAAGGGTAGCAGAGATCAGTCCAGGGTGCTACTTCACAGATGCTTGCAACAGAAACTGGAATTTTGTCACTGGCCTCCATACTTCATTGAAAGTTGTCTATCAAGAGATGGGACACTATACCTTTTACTGCTCATTGCAATTTATTCAGACCCCATAACTGTCTATATCGAGTTTTGCTGGAGAGCATCCTAGTCATAATACCAGAGCAGTGGACACAGTGTAATTTTTGTATACTTAGAAACCATCAACCAAAACTGTCAACATAAATTTGTTCAGTTTTCAAGTGATTCAGCCTGGCTGGCTATCTTTGTATGTATGTATCACATGTACAGACCACACCATTGAAGCTAGAGGACTGAAAATTTAAACAATTACTCCTTATGTCTAGTTTGAAAAGTTCACCCAAAAAAAACTTCTTGGGGGGAGGGGGCAATTTACAATGTGATTTTATGCTAAATCGAACCTTAAAGTTGTGTCCAGCAGTTTTCATGCTTTTAAGTTCACTTGGATAGTGTAAGACAGAAATTTTGATCCTTGGTTTGAGCAAAGAGTGTAAAAAACTCTTCATAAGGACAAATATCCCTAGGCACTCAACAGCTCATTGAGTACACTCTAAGCTGTGTGATTAGCAATGGTGGATATAGCTAATGAAAATACTTAATTGATGAACTGCTAAAAATTTAGCGGAAGCAAAGATAACCATTAATTGTTAACTTTTATTATATGAATTTATTGTATTAAATTAACTTTTAGCTCTAAAACTCTTAAAAACAGACGTAGAGAGCTGGAATTTCAATATGTGGTAGCTTAGACATAGAGCTTTGAATAAACTATGTATTGAATGTAAAGAAATGTTTAATTTCATTTGTTCATTCAATTATTCATGTACACCTTGATAATCATCTGGCATGCAATACCTTTTGGGAGAGCTTCATGTCTGAGCTATAACAAAGGGTTGAAGAGTTTTAGAGCAGGAAAACCAAACCAAAGCTAAAATCATATAATAAAAGTGAGTGGTTATTCTTGTTTATGCTAAATTTTTAGCAGTTCATCAGTTTAGCATTTTCCTTAGCTGAGCCTACCACTGGTGATTGAGGTTGAGGTATCCGTTCGGGTGGACTTGCATCCTGCTAAGGGGTTGGTCAGAAAAACTTGTAAGAATAAAGTGTTAATCTTGATTAGATTTGAGACTTGCAAGGACCACTGAGCTGATACATGTGAAAGAAACAGATCTTTGTCACCAGACAGACCCCTCCTTTTTTTTTTTCATTAATCTTCTAAATAGGTTGGTCTTGAAAGGGTTACATATGTGAGATGAGAAATTCCTTGTATTTTGTTATCAATAAACTTTCCTTTGAAATCAATGACATTTTGATGAATTTATTTGATGATGATAAATGAATAGAGAACTTGTGAAGGTGACGTTAATTATATGACAGTTTTTCTTCTAATGATGAATCAAGCAATGAAGAGAATTTTTTTTATGAAAAAAAAAAAGAGAGTAAAAGGCAAGGTCAAACTCCATACCAACTTCTTTTCCAACTGAAGATGATTACCAAAACTCTTCTTATAAAAATGTATTTGTTCATTAAAATTGAATAAGCCCTTGCATAGCTGTAAGATAAATTTCATAGATATGTAAGGCTTGTCTGTTTGGCTTAGTTGGTAAGAGAGCCGGCCACCAAGCTCTTGAGTGTGATTTCAAATCACAGTCGGGAAATGTAAATTTAATAGATGTATTTATTCATCAGAATGAAATAAGCGCTTCAATTTTTGTATATATGCAAGACTTGTCCATTCAAATCAGTTGGTGAGAGACCAGCCTTCCAATCAGTTGGTTGTGATTTCAAATCATGTTGGGGAGTGTTAATTTTTACTTCTCTGAATTTGATGAGTTTAGACTTAGTTCTTGTCTTTCTTACTACAGTAGAATAACAAAATTAACTCAAACTTTAAGAATATATCATAAAGCTAGTTTTTTGCTTATGGAATCAAATCACCATAGCCCCACAAATAGCCCAACCAACCAGCCAAGTGGGCTACAGATTTTCTCTTTGAATGTCCATGTCTATCTTTCTATGTGTAATTGTGATGTGTCCCTGTCTCCAGGGGCTCCTGTCACAATTTTGGGGTTACAAACTTGAAGATTTGCATGAGTACATCACTAGGCACCATCTGAAAAAGTTCATTTTTTGTTTTTTCAGAAAAGTACTTTTTGAGGTTCTATGCTCATTTTGGATCATCATCATCATTATCATCATCATCATCGTCATCGTCATCGTCATCATCATCATCATCAGTAGTCTCTTAACGTCTGTCGTTGGACATAGACCTTCCCCAGAATTCGTCACACTTCTCTATTGGGAGCGTTGTGGAGCCAGTACTCACTGAATTTGTCTAGTTTGTCTCTCCATCGATTGTCTGCCATTCTTGCAACATGGCCAGCCCATTGCCATCTGAGTTTTCTGATGGATTCTATGTCTCAGACTCCTATTTTCTCCCTGGTATATTGTGTTGTCTTATGATCTCTCAATTTAAAGTTGAGCATAGTTCTTTCAAGTGTATGTTGCATGGTTCTCAGTTTGCGGGTTTAGGTTCCATGTTTCAGCTCCATAGGTGACTATTGGGAGGATGCATTGGTTGTATACTTTTCTTTCTAGGACTAATGGGATCTTCTTGTTTTTGAAGATTGAGCTCTCTCTGCCAAAGGCTTGCCATTCTAGAGTGATTCTTCACTTGATTTCTTCTTTTTTTGAAGGTCTCATGGAGATTCATTGTCCAAGGTAGATGTAGTGGTCTATTTTCTCCAGTTTCACGTCTTTGATTTTGATTTTTGTCTGAGACAATTTTAGATAAAAGATCAATTTTTTTTAGATAATTCTAAATCAAAGATTTATTTTTTTACATAATTTTAGATTAAAAATTTATTTAAAAAAAAAATGATTTTAGATTATCATGTTTTCATGGATAATATGCACCTGGATTTTTTTGCTCCAAATTTTTCAGGAAAAAAGCATACAGCACTTGAGGAAATATGGCAGATCTGGTATGTGTGTGGGTCACGTACAAGTTGATCTCTCTGAAATGATTAATGTATTCACAGGTTTCCTCCTTAATTCTCAATCAAAGCCAAAAGGGTATAAAGCAAATACCATTAATTTGTACAGGAGATACTTTTGAGCATTCCCAGACCCCAAAAATGGTGAGGTAGGTACATCAGGCTGAATCATCGGAGACCATGGAGGTTGGGTGTACATGAGACAGAGGTATGAAAAAGAGAAGAAGAGTGTGTGCACTGCCTCTATAATGGCTTGCTGTGTAATGAAAGCTGAACACAACTTCCGCTTTTTGCCTTTTTTCTAAAGAAGTGACACAAAGCAAACTTTAAAAAGCATGAACAACCTGGATTTGAATTCTAGTTGATGTTTTTATTTTCAAAAAGAAAAACAAAAAAAATTTGTCACAGTGGGAGAATCCATTGTTTCAAATGGTGGGTAGGTAGGAGATATTTGTTACTTTCAAGTTGTAGAGTCCATGATGATGGACAGAGAGCCAAGAAAATTACATCCTTCATTATTTATGTGGATTTTAGGTCCAGCATTTGTTTCTATTGTTTTGTATGTGTTAAAAAAATAAGGAAATGTATGACGTCTCTTTAAAATTTCTACGTAATTTTTTAAGTATGGAGGATAGTAATTGTCAGAAAATAACAATTTTGAAAAAGCAGCTTATGTTAAGATACTTTGTGTGAAATTACCAGTAATGTATGGTGTTTTGTATCATGGTTGTGCTCTGAGGCATGGATATACCAAAACACAAAAATATTTTAGTGTCTATAAAAAGCAATGAATAGTAAAAGACTTCTTAGTATATTGCACGGAAGGTGGTCCAGATTGTAAATTGTAAAAAAATTGTAAAAAAGTTCCATACCTGTGCTCATTCATTGAGCAAATAAAAAGAAATAAGAGAATTCATGAAAAGTCTTTTAGTGGCACAGAATTTTAAGATTCTAGTTCTTAGTGGATGCATAGTAAAACATAAAAGAAGAGAAGAAAAAAAGGTTTGAATTTGTTTTTTCAAAAATAAATCCTTAAAAGCTTCTTTCAACTGACAATCTTGTCACAGGATGACCTGTAAGAAAACGTTTGATCATTGCTTCTTAAAGTAGATGATATTATCAAGAGTACTGGACCATCATGAAAACTGCTATGAAATGTGGGATCACCTAGAGATTTGATACTATGATGGCTTCAGCACCAGCCAGGGTTACTCAAATGAAGTACAGATTATGCTATCTCGAAAAAGTAATTGATAAAGCAATGACTGTGATTACCTCACTGTTATGTATAAAAATATACAATCAGATACAAAAGTATTGTTCTCCAGCCTTGGCACAAGATCTTTAAATGGGGGACAATGTGTAAACTGGTTTTATTTTCCAATTGTCTTTGTGATTATATTGTTTGTTATTTCATGTTTGTGAACCAATACTATATCTCATCACACTTAAATATCTTAATTTAATTTTTTTAAATTGAAGTTCAATTTTTTTGAATTTGAAACTAAAAAAGTGTAGTTACTTGACATAAGAGATAGATTTTTTTCCTCTCTCAGATTTTAAGCTAAAGTTAAATTTGAGTATTTTTTTTTGTCCGATTGATTTAGATACATCCTTTAACACAGAGTTCTTCAAACTTTTTCAATCATGACAGTTTAATATTATGCAATGGTCTCATGACCTACAGACATGATAAACTATCCATTTTATCTCAGAGTTGGGACATAAACACAACACAACTAAAGAAAAGACCATTTCACACTCTTGGAGTTCAAATGCGATTAAACTTGTGTTTGTTTTAAAGGTGTCAATGAGTGGAATGTACAATACAAGTATGAATTGTGTCTTGTCAACCACCACCATAAAATCTCTGTTCTTGTTTTTTGATCATGTCGAGGCTATTATTAGTTTTAGTCACTTTAACAAATGAATTATTGAAAAAGGTAATAAGACCAGTAAATATATTCATATTTCAAGTCTGAATTATTTCATTATCAACAATATTTTTCTCACTATTTCTTCATTTATTTTTGTAAACCTGCAACCCAGTCAGCAGGACCAGGTGATGTAATGGGTAGGGACCAGTACTTTGAAGAACCCTGCTTTGATATATTTATGGTATTTACATTAGCTCCAGTCAATAATATCAGCAGTTGGAGCCAGCCTAACTTAAAATTGTTGCAAGGTCAGCTAATAGAATGCTCAACTTGGAATAATAAGTTATTGAATTAGAAACCTTTATGGTCAGAAATTGAACATAAAAAACATATAAGAACTATAAATAAAAAGAAACAAACAATAATAAGTCATGTATTACTATTTATTATACATATACAGTACTCAGAAAATACTGTTATTCAACTCTGACATCATCTTTGGGCCACTGTAATTATAAATATACAAACTAATAAGAAATAAATAATATAGATGCAATCTCTTCCTAGGCTGTAAGTCAAGTGAAGGCCTGGCACTCTCTTTTGGGCCCCTGATGTAAGTGACTGGCAATATTTCATAGAGCACGGGTCCCTAACCTTTTTGCACTATGGACCAATTTAATAACAATATTATTGCAAATCAACTGATGGGAGGGGGGGGTGTCAATCATGACCCTTATAAAATTGATAGATCATAAGTCGCTAATACACTCAACTTTGTTTCTAAAAAGGTCTATCTAACAAATTGATATTAAGATCCATCCAAGCTCCTGAAGGGAGATGCTCAAATTAATCTTTTCAAGAAAAAGTTTTATTCATTGACAACTGGAATATTTTTGTGTAATTCATTTCATTTTTACATTTGGTGTGCTGTGAAATTCAAATATATTTCTTACTTGTCAACTGAAAATTTTTTTGTGCTAGTTTGGCTACTAAAAAGCACTAAATTGAACACAAATAGTCAAAAACTGATAAAACACACCAAAGACGTTCTATAAATCACCAAAATGTTTAAGCACCTCTGTACAAATTTATCAATTTTCAAACTGCCAAAATGAGAAATGTGCTAAATTTAGTGTCAAAAAGTGCTAAATTGGCAACACTGATGGGGGGAGGGGCAAGACGAAATGAGGAGAAATGCAGCTGACTCATGTTGTTTCCTTGTTGACAGGTCATAACACATGCTTGGTAGACTGGTACCAGTCTGTGGCTCAGAGGTTAGGGACCACTGTCCTAGAGAATAGAAAGTTTTTTTTTGTTCCTAAAACATTTGTTGAAGCACTGCTGGAATAACAACTGAATACTTCAGAAGAAAAAAAAATTAATATAAAAGAATGTTGAAAATAATTCTCTAAATACATTTTGGTCGGGTAATCTTTGCTTTGACTTAAATCAACCTATGGCAGTATTCAACTAGCATTGAAAAGTATGATTAAACAACATTTTGATCAGAAATTAACACAGAAATGTAAAAAACGTATGTTTTTTATTCTCTATCAAAATGTCAGCTCTGCAAGTCAGATGCACCATTTCCATCGTACCTTGAAGCCATGTTGCGCAATATCCTGATGAAGGACAAATTAATGGCTTTTAATTTCGTTATTGGATTGATTTCTGATGAATATGTTCTTTAATTATATTTTTTTATAAAAGATGATACTTTTTGGAGTTGATTAGTGACTTTTGGAGCCTTTCTATATGCTGGTCAAACACTGCCAAAGGTTTCTGTACATCGAAGCAAAGATTACCTTTTGTCAAACAAACAAATGAATAAATATATTTATATTTATGTTATAGGAAGAAAACAAAAACAAAAACAGATATTCAAATTTTTTCAACTTGAGCTTAACATGGTTAGAAAATTATTCACGGATTCATTTGAATTAGTGTCCTCATCTTGGTTTTTATTGTTGCAACGTTTCGGCTATTGTACTCTATGGCCTTCTTCAGGTGCTACTCCATGTGACATGTAGGCGAGTGGATAAACACATTGTTTAGAAGTATCTAGCAACCTGCACAGCGGTCACAGGTTCAATCCCTGCATCAAGTAATGCTGGAAAAAAATCATATGTACAGATAGAATGAAAGAGATGGACAAGTGAGAACCATGAAGTCAAACTGACAAGGAAAAGATATCCCCCACACCCTGAAATGGATAATGGAATGTGAACAATCTACCCCAAGAGAATGAATAAAGGATTTGGTTCAAAATTCTGAGAATGCTACCAAGTATGACAAGTATCTGAAGAAGGCCAGAGAGAACAGCAACTGAAACATTGTGGTAATAACAAGCAAGACAAGGACACTAGTTCGAATAATTCAGTAAATAATTCAAATATATTTTGTCATTTCTGAAATTCAAAATGAAATTTTTAGATAAATTTTTGGAGATATGTTATCTTCTTGAGTCAGATCTGAGATAAAAGTGATGTAAGTATAACATACATATATCATATAAGGATATAAATATGTTAGGGTAAAGGCAGAAGGGATTGCAAGTTGTTCTTGTTTTACTTATGAGTTATGGACATTAAAATATTTCATCATGACAGACCAACTTTTTCTCGGACAATTTGATCTGTTCTTTTTATCTCCAACGTTGTCACAATGTATTGGCTGATTCATTTTTACATGTAAAATGTAATATCCTTAAGGAAAGAGAGTCTCTCCTAATGGTCTCTTCTTTGGATTGTTCAAAAAAAAAATAATGGTATTGAACAGAAAATTTAAATTTATAATTTTTGTAAATATTCTATCTCAGCAACGTTTGAAGTCGGTTGAAGAAATGAATCGGGCCAAAATGTTGTGACTAATCGTAGATTTAAAAGAAGTGTTCAAATAGTCCAAAATGAAGATGGTTATTAATGATTTTTTCTCAAAGTTATCGATAATTTCATGATGGCGTTTGATCACTTGTCGAATAATAATCATTGCAATGAGAAAGTGCTTCTTCTCATTTGATCAGATAACATGTTGTTGGAATTTGGCTCAGGCTCTTCCACAGAGACGTCAACTTTTGTCCACTGTTTTGTCTTATTTGATTTTCGGATTGCATCAACCACAGTTTGTACATAAAGCGCGTCCTCGAAATTGGAAGCGGAAGCGACGGGTTCTGCCTGCCAATTCTGCCTTTCCTCTTCTTTCTCAAAAGCATCTTTAACAGCCTCGATCATATGGATGAGGCCTTTGAGATAAGGACTTGGAATTTCGGTCCTTGCTTTTGGAGAGATGCCGTACCTCTCCTCCTCCTTGATGGGATCAAAGTGTATCAATGACTCTCGGGTTGCGTTCAATCTCTGTTCATATAAGTCCGAACCCCTTGCAATTAGCCTTCCTTTTTGTCCACAAATGACGATTTCTTGGACAAATTGCCCGGGGATGTGGCTATTCAGGGTTACTGTAACACACGCACCTTTGTCAAGTTCCATTTGAAAAGTGCAAAAGTCGTCGCTGGTAATTTCTCTGATACCCTTAATGTTCTGTGTTTGTTTAGTATATGTCTTTAGCATGCCATGAACACGTACTGCTCTTTCTTTGGTCAGGAAGGTGATAACGTCTATGATGTTACTGCCGATTGTGTTCAGGACACCACCGCCCATACCTTCATCACACATCCAATCATACTTTTCTTTTGGTAATCCTCCGTAGTGAACTTTGACCTCGCAAATTGTGATGCTACCCAAACATCCCTCTTCAATCATCTTTTTCATTTTGATGATAGTTGGTAGGAAACGGAGTCCATAACACATCAAAGACATCAACCGAGGATAATACCTAGCTGCCTTCACCATTTGTTGAGCGTGTAATTGCATAGGGCCGGACGGGGCACTACATAAAACATGTTTGCCGATGCCCAAGGCCTTTACAGCAATAAACCACTGGCTGTGGGGTGGACAACCGATGACCACAAGGTCGACATCTTTGCGTAACAGGACATCATCCACTTTTCGTGTACTGAACGGGATGTCCAGTTGTGAGGCCAGTTCCTGGGCATCTAAATTTTCACTGCCCCACAAGGCGACTACGGGAAAGCCACACACCTTCAAGATGGGCACAAATGATTGTATTGTAGCAGTAGTCCCAAACACTCCTACTCCGGGTAACATTGTGTTTGATGGGTCGCCGATCGGACACTGACTTTTTGTTCCTTCTTCTTCAGGAGTACGTAAACAGTAAACACTAAGTTACAGCGCCATGTTGTATCTCGATTTGAAATGAGACGGTGCTAGAGCAAAAAAGTAAGATCAAAATATTCATCCGACAAAATATGAAAATGAAATAAAAACCACAAGTTGATTTTATTTTATTGTAATGCGAAATTATAAGGCACAGTGTAGTTATTTGGAATTGTAAAGTTTCACACACTTGCTAACTCGAATGGTGTAAATAAATTTTAAAAAAGAAAAAGAATTGATTAAAGAAAAGCAGAAGTAAATACATAAATTATATTGTTATTGCTTTCACTAAATTAAAATTGTTAAATTGCTTTTATTTGTTTTTTACATATTTCTAACCAAGATAGTGCGTGTGTGAAACTTTACAATCGGGACTACCTATTATGCTGAAAATAATTCAACGTATTGAAATCTGAGTAAATAATTTAAAAAATTCCAATTCCTGCTTGAAAAAAAAAAGAAGGCCACTATTCACTCAGAAACAATTATGTGAAAACTCGAATAATTTGTTCGAGGAATTTTTAAATTTTAATTTATAACCAAGTTGAAAAAAGATTTTAACATCTCAGTTAATTTTGACGACAACTTATTGGTTAAACATTGGATATTTGTTATTTTTGTTAGAAAAATAAGGAGTTATATTTACAATGTAGCGGTAGTGCTAAACTGGACACGACTTCCCACCATTTTTACGGAAATACGACTTGAATTAATTTCCCTTCAGTCCGATTTTATTTTATAATAATTCCCTTCTTCTTATTTTTTTTAAATGTCACATACCTTGCAACATTTTTAGCAAGTTGTACATCCGTAAAAATGACAGAAAGTAAGTGGCCAGTTCGGTATCATAGTTGCACGGTAAAAAGACCCCCATCCGTCCTAGTAAAACCTAAAAACTAACAAATTTCCAAATGGTTCTACAGTCTAATGGATTGAAATACCTAAAACAGAAAAATGTCACTTCTAGGTGAACTATTTAGGTACATAAAATTAGGAAATTACCCACTTCTCTTGGTTGAGTGCCTCACGTATGACCTTGGATCGTACTAAGCTAAGTTTGATACCTACCATTACTTTTATACAAAATCATTAAAAAATGTAAGATAAATTGAAATTGACAAACATTATTTGGGTTTAATTAATCCAATAACATAACAAAAGAGAAATGTGTACATTTTTTAGATGGCAAACGCTAAACATGTATAGCACATAATTTCATATCAAGTAGGTTCTCGACTACGGGTTAGGGCTTTGGGCAAGGATTTTGGCTGACTCAAACTGTTGAAAAATTGATCTTTCGTCACTGCCAGTATAGTTGAATTACTTATCTTCAAAAATGAATATATGTTAATATGAAGGGAAAATATACTTTCAATATTATATGCATATTATTTGGAATGCACCTTTTAAGTCAGACAATCTTTGAAAGGGGAATGACATTTTTAAATATTGTAAAAGAAAGGTGTCATGGGCAAATAAGGTTGAGAACCACTGCTCCATTGTTCATGAATGAAAATTATGGGAGGTAACTATTGTTATTTTTATTATGAGTTCTCTCTCTTATACCTAATTCTGTCACTATGTGTCGCTTATGTCAATAGTTGGAGAAATCATTAAAACAATTAAAAGCCAGAATAATTGAAACTAACATTGATTAATTCGATAATAAAACATTCATTTATCTATATATAGCATCAATTTATCTTTGCTACAGTTAATGTGATGATGTAATTCCTTACAAATAATTGATGCAAATAATTTGAATTTTGATTTGAATTTACTATTTTAATATGTTTTGTTAGGGCTAACCGGCTTAGGGTATGGTTTAGCGGAGGGCGTACTCGGGGACTGCAAACAGTACTACCGTCGGGCGCGTGGGAACTATGGAGGCGCACTCTATCCGAGGGACTATGAAAAATCTAAAGAATAATCTGAAAAACGCTGAAAAAATAATTTAAAAGAATCTAAAAAATAATCTAAATTACATTCGGACCTTTGCGTCGCCACTGGGTTTAGTGTTGGTTTATGGTTAAAAGAAAACGTTCGTATTTTAATTCCATCTTTTTGATTACGACATTAGACAAAAATGACTAAGCTTCAAAAATTAAGCTTCAAAAGCTTCTCGCACCAAAATGAAGGAAGAACTGAACAGCTTTTTCATCGTCATCGTGAAACTAAAACATACCTTCACAAGAAGAGTAACCGAATACTTCAGAGTCATATTTTAATACAAAGGACGGAAAGAAGGGATCCAATTTAGCATTGTAATTACATTGTAAATAAACCACTCCTCAACTATAACTTTGAAGAAATGATTTTCCCTTACACAGACAAATTTCTGAAAAAAAAAACAGATGCTTTATTATCTTGAAGCACGGGAAGTTGAATTGAGAAAAAAAAATTCGTATCAGATTAGCTGAGTTGGATGATATAATCTTAATTTCGAATAATGAACAACTCAGTAACAAAAAAAACCGGCCAGGGGACACCCGGGATTGAACCGGGGACCTCTCGATCTGCAGTCGAATGCTCTACCACTGAGCTATATCCCCACTCCATAATATAACAGATATTAAGGTAATATATAATATAAAACAATTTGGTTGTTACTTATCACTTATATAAATTCTAGTTCGAAGCTGGATTTTTTTCACATGAATTCATCCTAGCTTCGAAATGAATTGATTAAAAAATATTTAGACATTGAATTCTGTACGATAATCATTTATAAACATTAACCTAGAAAGTCTCATTTTGCTTATTTGCGACAAGAACAAGTGGTACTATTTTTTTAATCAGCAAATATTTTAATGTGTAAGAGAAATTCTTTTGAACAAAAATCCATGTTTGTCAAATAATTTCTAGGATGAAAAGAAGGACGGGGTATCCTAGAGATAGCGGTTCCTCTCAACAGGGATACCCAAACAGCCATTCTCAGCTACATCTAGCCAATTCCTCACCCCCTTATTTGACCGATGGAAATTTCCAATGACAAATAAGCGCAAATCTGGCCATTTTGAAAAGATTATTGGTCTATTTAATCTTATTTTATCGCCAACTCAAATACAATTCGATATTTTTAGCCATAAAGATAGCGGCTAGTGGGGGAAAATTTCAGCCGATCTTAGCCATTTTTGATGGTCAATCGAGGCAAATCAGACTATACAGGAAAAGTATTTCATTATTTTTTTTTTTTGTACAATTCTTATTAATTATTTGTCCTACATATCAAGTATATGGTTATTTTATATGATAAATCGGCTTTCGACGAGTAAAACATTTTTAGCCACAAAGTAAGCCGAAAATGGTGGGGGTTTAGCCAACTTCTAGCCATTTATGAAGCAGTTTTAGCCGGAAAAATCAAATTTGAGTTGGCAAAACATTACTTTCCAACAACTGAGCCCATTAACGTCCCCGATTATCGAGTTTTTTTGTGTGAGAAGAGGATTTTACTCAAAGAAATGAATTATTTAATTGATATTATCAAAACACTAGTACAGATAATACGAAACAAAAAAACAATTAAAGGCAAACATGTAGTTTTTCACCGTCGTTATTAGATCATTTAATGTGACGTGTCATGCCGTGTGACGTCATCAACATTCGTTTCCGCATTCCCATAATCGGGACCACCAAACATAATGGAAAGTGCATTTTCTCACGTTTTAGAAGAAAACAAAACTGAGTTTTAATAGGTTAGCTATAAAATGGTTACTTCTGTTTAACTTTATCGATAGAAATTGTGATGGGTGGTGACACTCAATTTTCATGACAAATTGTTTATTGTTCCTGGCGAATAGAGTGGGATAGGATTATGAATTACTTTCAATTAGGCGTCTATTTGATTATAAAAAAGCGAGGCGAAGCAATTAAACAAAGATACAATCGTTGCATAACAGAGGAAACAATTCATGATTTATTGTCCATTCAATATTATTTTATTGTCTGTTCTGAGAATACCACCTGCACTTGCTGGCTACTCCATGAGTTTTGAAATATTGATTCCATTTACCCATAAAATATATTTGTAACACAAGGTACTATCTCATGAGAATCCACTGTTAGGTACTACTTGTGAGGCAATAATCCTAATTTTTACTCTCTTCACCAATGATGAACAAAAATGAGGAAAAATTGTACATTTGATCTGTAATGTTTATTAGTGAAATAGATTATTATAATTATCAATTTTTGGTCAAAGAAGAAACAATGGAATTTATTTTAGTTACAAAAATTATTCTAAAGATAGATTTTCATTTTTCTATCATATCATACAAGGAAAAAAAGAGTGCTGAAAATATATGGATGCATCTCAAAAGTCAACTAAAACCACACTGAACCAAAAAAAAAACAATTCTATTTAGAAGAAACAATGTAAAGTTTGAAGTAGCCACTGTCAGCCTGGTCAGTACATAGATGAGTGACTTTTGGAGAATACCAGGTGCCGTAAAGGACAATGGAGCTTAGGCAGGCCTAGCAAACCAGAAGTGGGTCTTTCCTAGAATTGCCCAAATGTACCTATTCCTGCAATACCCTTAATGAGGGTATAAAGGAGAATGATAATACATACATTTGTTATGCTGAATCAGTGAAATTTTGACATTTTTTACAGAAATAAATGAACATGTAGTTTTACTTGGTTCAAAATAATATAAAACAACTATTTTTTCACAATCATTTGATTGTGAAATCAAATTTTTTTTACTAAAAATAAGTAAATACATAGTTTTAACATTTCCTTACGAAAATTGAATAGATAAATACGTAACTTTAATTTGATCAATAGTTTATTAAATCAAAACAAAGATAACAAACAACTATTTTTTATCATCAAAAGTTCATGTGATCAAAGTGAAATCAAACCTTCCCCTTATGTCCGCTAAGTATGGAAACTAAATTTGGTTGAGCTGCACCAATGTTTAAATGGATAAATAGATGGATAGAAATATGGAAATCAGATCATTGTTATTGGGTAAAGTGCAAATGCAAACTAACATTATTATTTTTTTTAATTTTCAAAGCCTAATATGCAAAAAATCTGCACCAAGGTTTCATCAGTTACTGCCAAAAATTTGGTGACCATTGTTCCAGCTTTCTCAAAGCTGTTACCCAGAGGACGAAGGGGATTTTACAGACATAGAATCTTATAAAAGATTGTGATCCAGAAATGATATCTAATATCATTCAGAAACTGGGTGCACAACCTGATCAACTAGCTACAAAAAATCTGCTGGTAGCTTGTAAGGAATTGTAAGTCACCATCACTGCAAAAGATTGCTTTCCACACCACCCTTTTATTGAAGGTATTCAATGTTGTTGATCAAACCAAACTAAATTCAACTTATCTGGGAGTTTAATTGTTAAATGGCAAGATACTTTAACAATTTGATTTTATTACTAAGTCTGACATTGATCTCCTTGGTTATTGACAACAGATTGATATTTTCCATCAGTAAATACAACAAAGAAATGAAGTTGAATTCAAAATTATCTTTCATTTGGCCAGAACTAGAAAACAGAACTGCCATTCTGAACATACGATCTCCACTGAATTCATATTCCAATCCATATGTTCCAACGAATTTTGGTATCCATCGTAGTGGCTTAGCAGTTATTTTGATTAAATTTGCTGAAATAAATAAAGTTTTTGCTTTCTAGTCAGTTTTGATACGATTGAAAAATAAGTAAGGCCACAACTATCGAAGAGAAGAACTGAAAGAAAAATTGGCTCTATCTAGTGGACAGGAGAGAAATTAAAAGCGGGGCGACTTCTATTGCATGTATGTCTTGGGGATAATTTTGTCATGAGATTGATATTATTTAATTTGCATGAGCACCAACATCACTATTTCACAGTAGATGTTGCTTTGTTTAGACCCACTCTGTAGCTTTTCAGTAGCTAGTTGATCTGGTTGTGCACCCAGATTGCTCCTTGAAGGTCCTAGATATCAATACTGGGTTCAAACCTTTTATATTATTCCATGTCTGATTAGAAAAGGAAAAAATAATGGGTTTGCCCTCTGGGTATATGCTAATATAGATGAACAGACAGATATTTAGCTATAATTGCTAATTTTAGGTAAGCAGGAATGCAACCAAATTAAGAGACTAATTCAACAGAATACCTACATTGTAAATCAAAACCTTCCTCTAAAAAATTTAAATATGCAGAATTTGGCCTCTTGTCCCCCTATTTTGGGGGAGCCATCTGGTGGCCATTGGGGCCCTGAGCAACTGCTTAGTTAGCTAATGCCTCAGACTGGCTCTCTGTTGGATTTTTCAAAAACTAAACTCACTCAAAACATAAAAATTTCATGGGGATACATTGTGTACCTCCTGAGTTATGCAATGACAGATAGACAGTTTTTTTCTAGAAAAGTATTGAATACACATACACACCTCATGACAAAAAATAGAGTCAACTCATGAAATGTTTTGGGGATATGAGGCCATGTAAAGAAAATACCCGTTAAACTGTTTTTTGAATATAAGGCAATGTAAAGAAGTTACTATTTAAAGAGTTTTTGGAATATGAAGCCATGCGAAGAATTTACTTTTCAGTGTGTCTTTGAATTCATGTAAAGAAGTTATTCTTCAAAGTGAATTTTGAATATGAGACCACCAAAAAAAAAAATCACATTTGGAGGTATTTTTTGAATATAAGGCAATGTAAAGAAGTCATACTTTAGAGAGTTTTTTGAATATGAGGCCATGTAAAGAAGTACTCCTTAAAGAGTTTTTGGAATATAAGGCCATGAATTAACTTCTTCACATGGTTTCATATCCAAAAAACTTGGCCTCATATACCAAATAAACTCTTAAGTTTGACTTTATACGGCCTCATATTCAAAGAACTCTTCAAAGAATGACTTCTTTACATGGCTCCATAGTCCAAAAAGATTTTAAAATGTGTTTTTTCATGGTCTCATATTCAAGGTTGACTTCTCTACACAGACATGTTTCAAATACTCTTTTGAGGAATGACTTCTTTACATAGCTATATATTCTGTTGCATTTTGAAATATGATTCCTTTACATGGCCTAATATTCTGCTGATAACATTTTGAAAAGTGACTTCTTTACATGGCCACATATACTGATAACCCTTTAAAAATCACTTCTTTACCTGGTTTCATATTCTGATACAACACCAAAATGTCATTTCTTTAGCTGGTCTCATTCTGATAACACTTTGTAAAGTGACTTCTTAGGTGGCTTTATATCCTGATGATATAGTGATATGTCACTTAATGATGACAATCCATTTCATAAAATGCACTGTTTAATGAAAATTTAATAAAACTTAATGATAGCCTTATAAATAATGTATAATGTATTAACTAATGTATAAGTACTAATAAACATGCAAAGAACTTCTCTACCTTTCATCACTCCTGAAAAAGCACCCATACTTTCATTTCTTCTAAAATGTTTTTCTTTAGAATAGTTGAAATGATCTTGTAGCCATGGCGAAATCTTCACTAAATATCATTGTAGAGATGACAGACACACTTTTATGCTCAATTTTCTGTTTTATTTGGATTGTAATTGTCTTTCTAGAATTTCTTGGTTGATTACCTGCAGTACAAGATTTCTTAGGATGAAGGGTTTGATAATCATTGCAAAGAAATAATAAGTATGGATTTTCTAACTAAATGATAAACCAGTGTAAGATTCCATAGGTTGACCTAACTAACCAAATGTTGTCCTGCTTGCAATACAAATTGAGATGCAAATTTATATTCATAAAATAGCTCTCCAAGAGGAATTTCTTTTCTTTCAATTTTTTAAAAAATTCAAAGAAAAAATGTTCTTTTGTATTTTTCAATACAATTGTCACCATTCAAGTGTTTAATCTGAATTTCAACCTTCACTCTTGGGGAATAATAATGAAAACCAAGAATTTCAGATCTTTCCACGTATTTTCTCTGAATATTTTACCATGACTTTCTGAATGTACAATAGATATGTCTGATGTTTAGTTATAGTAATACTTTCTTGTTCTGATTTTTAGGCTGCGGCTATGACTTCAGCTTCAAATACCTTTGTACTAATGTATCATATATGTATCACATAGATACCAATCAACCATTAATTATTAAAATAATAACTCCTATTAAAGGTGATGATTGACTAAAATCGTAAACCTTCAACACCAAGTGGTTCATGAAAAAGTTGAAGCATTGTAATATTACAGCACATGTGGAATTGCCTATTTAGATATTTTACATCTAAATTTAGATTATCTTGGTTGCATTTAGATGTGAGGAATTGTTTTTAGATGCTGAGTTTAAATTCAGATTCTTTTGAATTGTGCTCAGATATTTTTTTTAGATTATTTTGGCGAAATCTTGATATTTTTGATGAATGATGTCAAACATGTTGAATTATACTTAATTTTTTAACGTGACATTTGTTTCAGACGTTTTAACCTGGATTACTTATTTAGTAGCTATGATAAAAATGAAATCAATCATACTGCATTTCAGACGCTATTTTTTGTTATATTTCTGGTGTAAGACTTGAAAAATCTCAAGGAGGTGAAAAATATAAGGGAGGTTATTCAGTACTTGGAAAGCGAAATTTGTAACTGACGCCAATTTACCCGCTACTTAGTTGATCAGCCCTAAGAAAAGTGGCATCATTAATTTGATATAATTATCATCTTACTGGATGTTGATTGTTATTATCTATATTTTGATATAGCTTGCAGCAAATGGCCAATTAATATGTAATTTATTTTCAGATTGTTTTTATCGAGAATTTAGATGATTTTAGATAATTCGTAAGCCCGGTTTTAGATGTAAATATAAGAATAGTGTTGGCAACATTTCTCCAAATTATATCCCTTGATTTTCGCTCTGCAAGAAACATTTTGCAAATGTCGGCAGTTTTTGAATTTGATTAAACCAGGAAACAATTTAATCTATCTGAGATTTGACAATTTCTCTTCTTTTTCTCTAATGTTGCATTGCCCTGAAGGAAAACGAATCAGACGAAAGAGAACAGAAAGTAAGTATATCGTTCTCTCAAATTTCTTTGTGTAGAAAGGCTTTTTTTTGACTTCCGAAGATAAGATTTCTTTCAGGATAAAATATTTTTTTAACCTGCAAGCATATTCCATCCTTCATTGAAAAATTAATGTAAAATTTAATTGGAATTAAGTAAAATTGGCAATCTTTCGTTTTGTGTACTCATTCATAACTTTTAACCATTTTCGACTATGGATGTACAAAAAAGCAACAATATTGGTCATCTTTGCTATGACGTACATGAACCTATGGAGGTGTTTTATCTGCATAAAGATGCTGCAACAAAAAGTCATACGTATGCTCCAAAAAGTATAATCAAACTACACGTTCAATGTAAATTATTGCAATAATGAAATTAAACTCATTTCTTCGGTTCTTTATTGAAAATTCAGTTCGTTCGGCAAGTCGGATGCACTGTTTCCGTCATACCTTGATAAATTCATGATGTGTAACTGATAAAGAACAAATTATGGCTTTCACACCCGTTCCGTTACTTTAATTTCTAATGATATGTTGTTTAATTATACTTTTTGATCAAGAAAGATTATAGTGTTTAGAGCCTTTGTATGATTTGTGGAGCCTTTGTTAAACACCGCCATAGGTTCATGTACATCAAAGCAAAGATTCGCAAAATATATTAGTGTCTTTGTAAGTTGAAAAAAGCAACAGACAATAAGAGCCTTTTTGGCACAATGTAGGAAAGCTCGTCCTGGAAATTGTAAACTTTCACACACTCCCTCTTTCGATGCTAAAAACGGCGCACAAATAAAATGACAACCCTAAGTTTTACGTACGTGTCAGGAGTTGAGAATTCTTCTAGAAGAAATTTTCTCTTTCGATTTTTAGGTGTTTTCAATCCATTAGACCCTACAACCATTCGGAAATTTGTCAGTTTTTAGAAAAAAATAGTTTTCTGGTTCTACGATGGGGGTTTTATATACTATGTAAATGTCATGCTATAGTGGGCACTTACTTTCCACCATTTTACCGGAGGTAGTCTCAACCATTTCTGTATTACAATCATGCCGTCCTGAGTCTGTCGTCTGCTCTTCGAAATTTCTTCGTATACAACATCCATTTTTTGGGAATTTTTCACAAATCTCCGCCGGCTGTGTCAACCATTTATGAAAGTAGGTATGGTAGGCCCGTGGGATTAAATAAAGATATTAATGATGGGAACAACATTGGATGCATTTATTAATATATATTTATTCATAATAAAATGAGTATATTGAAAATCTTACTTTTCTATCTTCTTTTTCTTCGAGCTAAAGGAGAAATCCTTCAATTTTTTTTTTCCTTATTGAATCTGCCTAGCCAAATTCTACAGGGATTCGGAATTATTATTTGATATTTAGTTGAAAACTAACAGAAAGGAAAAACTTGATAAATTGATAGCAGGAAAAAATTTAACAATATTACTTATTGAATATAACGAAAGCAATGAGCAAGTATATGAGAAATCATAAAGTAAATGTAAATAACTAAATAAGAAGAAATAATGTTGTTAAATTTTTGAATGAATTGCTACATCCAATGTTGTTCTTATCTCTGATATCTAATTTAATTCTATTTAATAATTTGATATTTTTTGCAAAATGAGTATTAATAAATAGATATAAAAAGTAGTGTTATCCCATCTCTAATATTTCATTTAATCCTTTTAAATTTAGATGTATCAAGATGTGGATGTTTTTTGTCATTTCAGACCTACTATACCTACTTTCATAAATGGCTGACATGGCTGGTGACGATTTACAAAAAATACTCAACTTTTTTTTACCCAAAAGACTAACAGGCTCTATTGCGTTTTTCTATTTTATGTTTTCATTTATTTTCTCAAGAATGAAAAATTTGTCAACATGTCTCCTACTTTAGAGCCAACACAGCATGTAGGTAAGGTTAGAGCAGGGTTGGGACTGACAGTGATCTAGGCCTTTGGGCAAAAAAGTTATTTGCCACTTAACCCATTCTACCCAACCAAGCATCCATTCCATACACATATGTACAACCTTAATCAGACGTTCAATTCTATAGCTCCATGTCACAAAAATTTCATGTAGAATTGAACCAAGCTATGTAATCATATTTCATTTTATTTATAGTTGAAAATAACAAATAATATGATTATTATAATTATAGTTATCTACATTTATATAATTATGAACCCAATGTCTTGCGTCTTAAAGGGTTCTAATTTTGTTGAGGATTGTTGTTGTTGCCATTGTCATTACCAAGGGAAAATGAAGCCAACTGCGGAGCAGGAGTCATACAACGAACAATTGAAAATGTCTCTTAAGTTTGAATTCCAGGCACATCAAAATCTCATTTTGCTTGCCTTTTCCTTTCTAAATTTTGTCACTGATTTAACCAGATCAAGTGCTGATGCGTTTGCGTGTTCAGTTGATAGAGTTACCAAACTAGTCTCTTTTGCAACATGGTAGAGAGTCAGTTTTAGTAAGTTTGAGCTTTGGCGGTATGTTTATCATTTGTCACTGATACTTGAAGTGTGCTACGAATCCTTAGAACAATAGAAGCATTAGACATATTATTCAGGAGTTATTATTGTTATATGAAGAGAAGTACTTCTTGTAGTGGCATTGACATTGGATGTCTTTGAGCTATTTCTACAAGTTCGCAACATAGATCTTCACCATTAATGTCTTTATTTTCATAATGCATCAATGATTCTAGCAAAGTCTCCTTTTTATACTGTATATATGTATTAAGGGAGATTGTAGCTTGTTGGATCCCAAGGTAAATCGGACCATGGGTTTTTATTTGAAGCTTAGGGGGTTTTCAGTTACGTGAATGCCTTCTTGCTTGGGAAATCTTAGGCGTATGTGTCACAGACTGATAAGATGAGTGCTAAAAATCTGATTTTTATCATTCTTGTCAAAGATTTGTTTTGATCAAATTTCAGAGCTAGTGAATGGTATCAGCCAGACTAGCATAGATGTGAACAAACCTGTATGTTGAAGGTAACATTGGGAATTGATGATTTTGTTCTATCTGGTGACCGTAGTAACTGTCACTCCCTAAAAGGAGTGTGTTTAGGCAAGTTGGTCCCTTTGGCTAGGGGCAAGTTGGTAAACATTTCTTCTGGTCCTGCAGTGCCAGATATGTGCCTGTGTTTTATTTGAATTTGCTGATAATTAAAAGACATGTTCTAATGAACTGTTATAAGATCTTCTGCTTTTCTTTTAATTGTTTTTGTTGTCATGCAGTGCCAAATTGATACCAAAGTTCATTTTCTTTTCTGGTTGTGTCTGTTTGATCATGTATCTTGGTCTCGAGGAAATGATGCTGATCCATTTTCCCCGGTTATAGTCAAAAGGAATGTAGTGAAATCCTTTTATTTTGATTACTTTTCTCTTATTTCGTCTACTGAAAGAGTGCCAAATAATATTATACACTGTACAGATATCTTGACACTCTTAACATTACAACTGAGTGTTTCTTATTTTCTGTTTTTTTGATGGGGGCCAGTTGGTCCCTGTGTCACTAGGTTTGCTATGAGTCAAACTGTGAGTTATGTTAGAATAGTTTTGCCATTTATTGATATAAATTTAGACAAGATATTGACTCTAAGTTGAAACCATGAATGGGTTGTCTCACCAGGGCTGGATTTGTGAAGGAGTAAAAGGGATGATTGCCGACATATTTACTTCAGATATATAACTCATTTAAACTTGTCAGTTCCAATAATATGCTATGAACAGACAAATTTTGTAATTTGCTGTGTATTTTAATTTTTGTATATGAGTGGCCCCCATTTTGTAAATCTGGCCCTGCCTCTAATTCTATTAAAATATTCTCCACGCTGCTTTATGAGAGCAAAAAAGGACCAACTAACTCTGGTTTCTGCTTTACGTAAATTAGAAATTAACCACCCACTTTAGAAGCAATTCACTTGTTTCCTCAATGAAAATCACCTTTTTCCAAAGTGTGAAAATTTCCTACTTGATTTCAACTTTATTATTATTTATATTACTACTACTTAATCAAAGCTTTTTTTCTATCTAAATTCTGTTTATCTAAATTGATATGAAGTGTGAGGAACTTTGATCTGATTGTTTCAGCATTCCTCCTCCAAATAAAATGAACATCTTTCAAGGTCAAGGGAACAAACTTGGCTGAGAAAAAAGTTTGCATACTGGAATACACCTACATTGTCATCGCTGAAGTTTGTGTGACAAGATATCTATTGGCAAGATCATTTCCAGTGTTACAGAGTACCCTTGCAAATATATGTAATGGAGTATATTAATATAACAGCAAGGATTCATAGTGTTGAAACATTGTAGCTATAACACATTGATTTGTTTGAGGCCACTTAAAAAATGAGGCTTTTGCTACTTGGGGCCCCTTTGGGCTTTAGGCCGTCAGGCATCGCCTGATTTCCTGACAGCTCAGTCCACCCCTGGTTTGGGGTTAGGGATTGTAGTGAGGTTCAGTGTTAGTGTTACTAATTTCCCAATTATTTATTGGTGTATTTCGTCTTCAGAATTTAGATGAGACATTATCATCCGCTTAAGCTATGATAATATTGAATATGAATATATATAATCATCTCCCTTTTATACATCCATAGTCTAGTTCAATAGATGCATATGATTCCTATATTCTTATTGTTTTTTTTATACTTAATATAAAATATGAATAAATCATATAATTAGAATAGATTACATTATTTCTTTTTTTGACTAAAAATAAAATTGTTTTCTGTTATGGAACGATTGTTTGATTGTTTTGCGTTGCTTCTTGAAACTATATCTTTTGTAATGAACAAAAATAAAGTCACGACCCTACCCCCTACCTATCAAGTGAGCAGATAATTAATTCAAGAAAAAATGAAGTTAATACATGAATTATATTAGGTAATCCACGTATTTGCTTCATTGATGTTAAAAACCATGCGGAAAACATTGAGTGTGCAGAACTTAACAATTACAATCAGGGTAGCCATTTTATAGCCAATGGAAAATATAGGAAGATAACTCTGTAAGCCTTAGAAACTGTTCTAATTGACCACCGTAAATTTGAACATTACCAAAAAGAGATTGCTATACCATGTTTTACGAAATTTCATCGCTTGGGAAATATTTTTTTTGCATTACAAACAACTAACTGTAACTTTCCATTAGAAATAAGCAGTTAGATGTGGATTTTTTATTGAATGGATATCATAGAACAAATTTCTTCAAACGTTGACGAGAATTTCTCTCGATTTCTCCCTAGTGTTATCTTACAGAAAAATGAAAAATTTGTTTTCAAAATATTCCAAACCCTAAATTGAATTTTTAAAATCTATTTTCATAGCTAATCATATTGAATTTTGGACAATATGTTGTGTTATATTTCTAATGCTAGACTTTTCAAATCCAAAGGATATAATTCTTAGTTTTTCCAATTATTTTTGTTTTACAAATTCAGCCTTACTGATCACAAATGCTTAATTACATTATAAGAACTAATTAATTGCCTGAAAAAAATCCAAACCAAAATAGATAACCATTGCATCAGGAATATAACAAAAAATAGTATCCAAAATGCAAAATAATTTACCAAACCAAGCTGAAAATTATAAGGGATGTAATCCAGGATTTGATTTGTGAAATTTTAAAAAAGATCCCGCACTTGACTAAAGCTGGAAAATTTAAAAGTGATCAAGAATAAGTTTCTTGTATTCAAAAATAAAAAATGAGAACATTTTTGGAAATTTTTTGGTTTTTAAAGAGACATGTATTAATTATGTAAAATGATTTTCAAACCTTTTCCCTATTTATATACACTTCAACGCTTTCCCTACTTATGTACACATTTTCACATTAAAGGAATCAACATGTTTACCTATCATTATTATCTCAGTACAGAAAACAATAAGTTGAATAATCTCCATAGCTCCACAAATGGCGTGTCCAACCAACCAACCAACTAAAAGGGCCACAGATTCTTCTTTCTTTGCTTGATGTGTGTGTCTCTGGCCACTCCTGGTCACATTTTTGAGGCTTCAACCGTGAAAATTTGTGTGAATACTAGACTAGGCACCATCTGAAAATGTTTTTTTTTGTTTTGTTTTTTCAAATAAGTGCTTTTTAGGGTTTCTTGGTCATTTTGGACCACCAATGCCCCAATCTTGTACAGATATTTTTTTAGACCTATTTTTAAGATGATTTTAGATAAAAGATCATTAGTGAATTAATGTGTATTATGTTGCAGTTGCACCAACTGAGTTATTATAATTTTATTGTTGCAAATAAGAATATGGTTTCTTTAATAATATTTCTTTTTCATTCACAGATATCAATTATAGTGGAGAGCAAACATTTTCTCATCTGAAAAGACACATTCAAATACCTGACGAAGAGAAAACCTATTCTTGTGAAGTGTCTGCATCTGCATTTTGACAGAGTGCATATGTAAATTAAATGCAAGCGCATAAAAGGGAGAAAACTTATGCTTGAAAAGTCTTTACATCAGTATTTTTACTAAATTTACATTTAGAAATAAACATGGAAAAACACAGTGGAGAGAAATCCTACACTTGTCAAGTGTGCAAATCCGAATTTTCAAATGGTTCAAATTTGAAAAGGCACATGCGGACACACACTGGAGAGAAACCATATTCTTGTGAAGTATGTGAATCAGCATTTTCACTGAGTTCCAGTTTAAAAAGACACATGCGAACACACACTGGTGAGAAACCATTTCCTTGTCAAGTGTGTGGATCAGCATTTTCAATGAGCTCAAATTTGAGAATGCACATGAGGACACACACAGAAGAGAAACCATTTTCTTGTGAAGAATGTGGATCAGCATTTACAAATAGTTCCAATTTGAAAAGGCACATGCGAACACACACGGGGGAGAAACCATTTTCTTGTCAAGTATGTGGATCGTCATTTTCACAGAGTTCAAATTTTAAAATGCATATGCGAACGCACACTGAAGAGAAACCATATTCTTGCGGAGTATGTGGATCAGCATTTACGGATAGTTCGAATTTGAGAAGACACATGCGAACACACACAGGAGAGAAACCTTTTTCTTGTCATGTGTGTGGATCAGCATTTTCAGATAGTACCAGTTTGAAAAACCACCTACGAAGACACACAGGAGAAAAACCATTTTCTTGTCACCTGTGTGGATCAGCATTTGCTGTTAATTCTAATTTAAAAAATCACATACGAATACACACAGGTGAGAAACCATTTGTTTGTCAAGTGTGTGGAAGAGCATTTACGGAGAGTTCTAGTTTAAAAAACCATATGCTAACACACACGGAATAGAATACGTTTTCTTGTTAAGAGTATAAATCAGCATTACAATGAATTCAAGTTTGGAAAGACATATGCATATATGTATATATATATGTGTGTGCGAGAGAAACCCTACTCTTATCAAGTGTGTTGATCAGCCTTTTTTAATATCTTATGATTGATAAAAAGCACATGCAAACATACACTGAAGATGAACAAAAAAAAATTAAGTGTGAAAACAGAAATGTTAGCTTCTTTTCATAACAACCTGGTGCTTGGTGAAAATCAGTCCTAAACAAAACTATCCATTTTTGATGGCTTAACAGTTAAACTTTGCCAAGAAACCATCGTAATGCATGTGGATTGACATTTTCCCAGTGATCCAGTTTAAAATCCACATGAAAACTCATCAAGTGTATATGGACCAGCCTTTCCAATAAATTGAAATTTGAAAAGTCACCTGGAGACACACACTGAAAAGAGAACTTAATAAGTATGTAGATTGGCTTTTTCATGGGATTCAAATTCAAAAATCTATGAAAACAATTTCCCAATGAAGTCGCTCTCAATATTTCAAAAGGTTCATGTTTAAATGGTCATTAGCCAACCATATTTTTTGAATAATGTAATGATAAAATAAAGGAAATTAATAAAATATAAGTACATTCAGTGATTCCTTTTGTTGGTTTACTTTTGGTCATTCTATGCAAGGCCTATTAGATACTTTCACATGAAAGGGTTAGTCAAAGGGGAGTTATTTGTGCCTCTGAATTAAGACCAGACACTTTGCCGTAGAGTTGTTCCAACAACAGTGAGACCAGTGTTGTTAATTTAGCCCTATTCATATCATACTCTGCATGTTTCCTGTTTTGACTGTTTGAAAAGCTTTGAATCAGCATGGGTGTGCTTAAACATTACGGCTGTATTTTTTATCATTTTTATCATGTTTCGGGCAATTCCTTTTTAATTTAGCGCTTTTTGGCAGTCAAACTGGCGCAAAAATATTTAAATTGGCACTGTTGAATGAGCTTGTGTACTCTGTGAGAATCACATTCACAATGACCAAGCCAGCCCATTCTTCATGTCTTCTTGGTTTATGGAAAAATAACACACTACCTGAGTTTGTCCCCCCCCCCCAACAAAAACATGTTAAAATAGCTTATTGAACACCTGTAGCCACTTGAGATGGTGAAGGGTTTTATTTTTTTTTACATTGTTTGTTTGGTCCAGTGCTCCTGGCCATGCCATTTTGTCTATAGTCTTGAAAATTGGCATCAGTAATCCACTAGACTTTAAATTTTTGAAAAAAGGCTTTTTTTACCTTTTTTTGCATGGAGCACAAGTTCTCGAGGTATCTAAAATCAATGGATTTGCCTTAATTGTAGATTTATTTTTTAACTGAAATTCCTCAGGAAGGTAGGACTAGAGAATAGTTACTGGTCTCCCCCAATATAGTGTGATTTGTTTTAGCTCAGTTTGCAGTATAAGGTGGATGGATGGTGCACCTCCCCAATTTTCATCCTCAGCATTGCCAACTCATCCAGAAAAAAGAACTAAAAAAAAGATTCAAAATAAAAAGTGACTGTTGGGCCACACTATAGAAGGTGAGTTTCAGATTTGGGAATATTTTCATACACATGTAATGGAATATGCTAAATGGGGTGGGGGCTGTAATGTAAAGGGATCAATGTTTTTTGGTTTTTTTTCATGCATGTTTATCTCCCATTGTGTAAAAAAGTTATTAAATTATTTTAAAAGCCATTTTATTTCACCTTTATTTCTGACTGGAATTTTCCATGAGTTATTCAGCTAGTTAAAACTAAGGCATTAGTTATCTGCCTGTTAAATATACTTACAATGTAAATTTGGTGTTAGAAAATTTTCTATTCTGAAAAATATTTTTTTAGATAATAACAGTGCTTCAATAATATGAAAATTTAAACTTAACTTTCATTTTACTAATTCTGCAATTTCCAGTTTCTTCACATAGAAATATAAGAATTGAGAAATTATAAAATCCCTGTGTATTTAAGAAAAGGTCACATTGTTTATCAAGAGTGATCATGGAGAGGGGACAGCTAGATGGCTACAGGCCCATAACTGTAACATGTGTATCCATATATTCTATATATACCATAAATTTTTGCGGCACTGGTAAACTGGTTTATCAATAAAATGCTTGTAGCTGTCTCATTTAATGCATTGATTGTAATTGATATATTTCCTAGCCTTTACATAAATGTCTGTAGAATCTACATGTTTATAGGTGTTTCAAGATGTATTTTGACTCTATTTTCAAGTTTACATTTAAAATTAAGTTGGCAACAAACAATGCTCTTTGTGAATCTTTACACTAGAAAAGAAATGAAGCATCTATGGTTTGACATTCAGGCTTATTGGTTCAGATTGAAATCGGGCAAAATAGAGGCACTGAAATCTGTTCATTTTAGATTTTCAATCTTGGCTTCTGTGTCTTTTTGGGGAATTTTTTATTTTTCTTCTTCTTGAATAATTAATAATATTAACAACCTTTTATTCTTGTTTGGAGCTTTTTAAAATCTCAGGTGTTGATTCCTTTATTAATGATTTTATTTCTTGATAAGTATGGTTAAAAGAATTTTATCAAAAACTTGTCATCCAAGATAAGATATCATTTTATTGTCAAAATCTTTGTCAAACGATTGGAGAAAACTCTGATATAATCTCTCTTTGAGATAAAATCCATATGATCGGAGATTTTTCAGAAAATTGAGAGCATGAAAGATCTGTTAGTAAACGTTTAATTGATGTAAATTTAGCATTGGAAAATTCTCTAAAATTTCTGGCATGAAAGATATTTTAATATTACAGTGCTCTAACAGTATCAAACTATAAGAATTAGAAAAAATAATTCACTGAGTATTTGAAAAAATATAAATACTGCACTCTCCCGAGTCAACAAAATAAAAACAAGCCTGGCTGCCGCAGAGTTAAATTCTACCCTTATTTCTATTCCAACTGAAGATGATTTGAGAAACTTTTGTTTTGTATATGTAATAAATACATTTATGGGTGTATCAGACTTGTCAGTCAAACTCAATTGGTTAGCCCATCACCTTCTGATTATGTGATCGTGATTTCCAATCATGTCAGCAAAATGTCAATTTTATATTCAGGTGTGGTTCAACATGATATAATAGGCAAACAGTAAAGAGTTTACCCCACTTGAATTTAGTGAAGATTGTTCTTATTCCTTTTATGGAAAAATTTAGATGGACTATAGTCATGTGTGTGTAAATTATTGGAGCAAGGATCATCATCTTTGTTGTTTTCATAGCAACAATTCAGTTGCTGTGAGTTAATGTCATGCACACATATAATGGTTGAAAAATACATCATGTGTTATCAGTTATGGAAAGAAAGGAAGATGGTTGTTAGTAAGCAAATTTGTTATGTGTTTTTGTATATGTCATTGTTTTACGGTTTTTGGTGAGTGTAGTCCTTGTTACAATAGGAAAACAAAGTCAACTCTGGAGTTTGACAAAGTAAGAATTGAAAAATAATGATATCTGTTGGTGTAAGAAATATTTTATCAATTCTGCGATTTCCAGTATTTTTACACATTTTTGACAATCAGATTTAGTATTTATTATAATAGTTTAGACAATCTGGGTGTTGACAAAATGAAATATCACCTGTTTGATTCATCCTTGTACATGTATTTCATGAAGTAGTAGATTACCTGTTCCTACCCAAAATTAATCATATTTGTTCAAAAGTAAAATTTGAATAGTTTGTTTCAATTTTCATCGCACAAGAAAAAGATTTTCAAAGTCCAGAAAACAGAGAGATTGGTGTTTGTTTCAGCTAAATATCATTTACTTCAGAAAAAAAGAAGAAATGGTCAAAGGATGGAGAAGGGGAGGACTAAAAAATTAACCACAACAATATTTGAAGGATGCTGGTACAAAGGCTAGGTCTTTGCCTTCCTTAGTATGAAAGTGAGAAGTGGGCGAAGATGAAGGAAAGATAACAGGTTTAGAGAGATTAGAGCTAAAGTGAGCATTGACAAATAGTAATAAGGACTTGAATTGCTAAGAGTTGAAAGAAGTGACTTCAATAAATATGCAGCTGGTTTTAGGATTTCTATTTAAAGCTTTGAGCTTATTCTCATTATTTTTGCATTAATTTCAACTAAAATAAAATCGGGTTGCAACACATTTTTATGAACAAAAAAAACAATTGAGTACATATGTTTTTGATGCTGAAAGAAAACATAACATTTAGTACAATCGTTATTAGCTGGCATAATTACAAGTTAATTATTTATAAGGAGGGTAGTAAAAAGTACTTATTTATCAGGATATAAACAAAAGAGAAGTTATTAAATTCTAACTTGTATGAATAGAAAAGAAGTGTTACATAGCTAGTCATTGTTGTGTATTTATCTAGAGGTGGAGAAACTGTAAGTTTCAGGGTTATGAAACAGATTTTCCAAGATGAGAAGAGAGAAGTCATACACATTTTAATCATTGAGAAAAACATGCAGGTTCTAAACACCAATAAATACTCATGACTGTAGGATGTTGTGTACATCATCAGATCTAATGCCATGATAAGATTAATAGAAAAATATAAGTTGCCCAAAGAGACTGGGTTCCACTTAATCAAGTCTTTGAGCAAGCAATATAGAGGCTAATGGAGAATAGACCAATGGGAAATGAAAGAAAACACATGCTGAGAGAGGATGCTGGCTCCACTATGGCCAATCAATCAGTGGGCCTAGAGCAGCAGAAGTTGCCTTTTCTTTTTATAGCTAGGAGTTAAAATGAAGTGATGTCAGAAAATGAGGATGACTACTATTTTCCTATGTTTATCTATTGATGTATATAGTTTTGTATTTAGTCTAATAGTTTTGTAATAATGTTAGCTAAATGAAAATGAGACACTACACAGAATCGATTGTGTGAAAATCGATTCCTAAGGCAAATTCTCATGGTTCAACAGTTTGCAAATGTAAACAATCACAATTTTCTATAATCTTATTATTAACACAAAGATTATTACAATAAAGTAGATGGTTATAACTTACAAACTTTTTTTCCTTTAACACACTGAATTCTAAAAAGCAACAAAACAAAAAATTTGTGGTAGTAGATGTTATTTCATGTCTCACTCGATTTTCTCTTTCAAAATTTTAAACACGTTCTAAGATAACATTTTGATTGCAACAGTAGTGAAGGGTTGTTAAATGAATTTAGGTTTTATGATATAAACCTTTGTTTTTTTTCCCTTCCTTTCAACTAAAGGTATATTGCAGTATTAATCATTTCTAAGTTAATAATGATGATTTACGATACTTCATGTGATAAATAAATAATGAAATAATTGCTTTCGTAAAAAATTCTTTGCATTTGGCAATTTTTGCATGTTAGGCTCAAGAATGGTCTTCAACTCTCTGGCAACCCCGCTTCAAATATATCTTCTAAGATTCTCTGAATTATCTCCCTTGACTTTCATACGTCGGATAAATTATCTCCCTTGATTTTCGCACTTCGAAAATCATTTTGTAACGATCGGCTGTTTAAAGATTTAATTCAATCAGAAAATACTTTAGTTTACGTAAATTTTGACTGTTCTCTTCTTTTTCTCTAATTTTGTATCGGTTTGAAGGAAAACAAATCAGACAAAAGAAGTAAGTGTAACGTTCACTTCGATTTCTCTGTTCAAAAAAACCTTTTTTTTTTTTTACTTACGAAAAATAATTCTAAGAAATATTTTTAAAATTATGAAAGTATGGTATCCTTTGTTGAATCTGGAAAATATCTATCTTCCCGAATTAAACAAAATTCTTTCAGCTGACTCTGACTTGATGAAACCATTTAGGTACAGAATTATAGGAAAGCTTAAAAAAACCGGCCGTACTTTGTGCGACTTCATTGTGCGACTATATCATACATCTTACTTGGACATTGCCTAGCACTAGTCTGAACATTCTACGGCCTTCTTCGGGTTTAATATTTGCGTGGAAGTACGTGCTATGTTTTAGCGTAAGTTGACTTCGTAAACGAGCGGCCATGTTTGCCAATTTGATTTGACTTGTGCCTCGTTTAGCCACATAATGACCAAATTTGACAAATCTGCCCTTTCTGAAAATTATTTGGCTTAATTAATAAAATTTTTTATTTAGTTACATTCTTAAAAGCGTTTTAAAACTATTAATGCTTTTTTTGTCTATATCATCTTCTGGCAACTTATTCCAATAATTTTGCACTCTTTTTCGCCCAGAAAATCTGTTTGTTCATTTTTTTGGTCTAGAATTCAAGTTGTTAGTTCTGTTTGATAGATTAAAAAAGAGCCTTCATAAGGGTCCACCATAATTACTGAAACTATTTTGAAAGTTTCTATCAGATCTCACATTCTGCATTCCAACAAATCATACCTAATTTTTTTAATCTTTGCCCATAGTTTAGACCTGACAAGCCATCATTCACTCTTGTAAATATTCTCTGTACAGATCCTCTATATCAAGCTTCATCATCTCATGTATAAAATTCCATAAATCATTTTTGGGAAATCTAATTCATTTCAACTTTTAAGGGTAAAGTCAGTTTTAATGTCCAAAATACTGAATTACCTCCCTTAAATTTCTTTACCGAACCCTATGTCCTGATCACATATTTTTTCCATAAATAAAAATGAAATATGATTCAATGTTTGTGTCCTTTAAGACTAAGAATTTGTTAAACAAAAATAAGTGAAATTAGAAAATATAATGATCAAAAGTTATTCTTCCATTGTTTCATTCAGTTAGCTTGTTTTCAGATCATGAAAAGTTTGACAAATTATACTTGTTTTGTTAGTTAAATGTAGGAGTATGAACAACGACAATATTTTAATCAATAATGGAGAGTTCTTTTGTTAGAGATGTATAAAATTTGGGGAAAATAAAAATCCCTGTATTTGAATTACATTCATTCCATTGTTCGTTGAATAGTAATAAAATTTCATTTATGACTGAACATGACATGTGGCAAATCATTGATACACTGTTTTCTTTAATGATATTTCTTTTTAATTCTCAGATATCAATTCTGGTAGAGAACAAATATTTTCTAATTTGAAAAGACCTATTCAAAGAAAAAAGGTATTCTTGCAAAATGTTTGGATCAGTATTTTGACAGAGTACATTTTTAAAGTAAATGTAAGTCACACTAAGGAGAAAAACCTTATACACATGGAGAAACGTACTGGAGAAAAATCATATTCCAGTGAAGTGTGTGAATCAGCATCTCCATTGAGTTCCAGCTTTGAAAAAAACCTGCAAATACACTCTAGAGAGAAACCATATTCTTGCCAGGTATGTAGATCAACATTTTCTGCGCATTCTAATTTGAAAAATCACTTGCGAACACATACTGGAGAGAAACCATTTTCCTGTCAAGTGTGTGGATCAACATTTACACAGAGTTCCAGTTTAAAAATGCACATGCGCATACATACTGGAGAGAAACCATTCTCTTGTCAAGTGTGTGGAAGAGCATTTTCAGTTAGTTTCAGTTTAAAAAAGCACATCTTTACACACACTGGAGAGAAACCATATCCTTGTCAAGTGTGTAGAAGTGGATTTACCGAGATTTCCAGTTTAAAAAAGCATATGCGTATACACACTGGAGAGAAACCATATTCTTGTCTAGTGTGTGGGTCAGCATTTTCAGAAAGTTCTAGTTTAAAAAATCACATGCGAACACATACTGGAGAAAAACCATTTTCCTGCCAAATGTGTGGATCAACATTCACACAGAGTTCCAGTTTAAAAATGCACATGCGCATACATACTGGAGAGAAACCATATCCTTGTCAAGTGTGTGGAAAAGCATTTGCGCAGAGTTCCAGTTTAAAAAATCACACACGTATACACACTGGAGAGAAACCATATTTTTGTCCAGTGTGTGGATCGGCATTTTCTGTGAATTCCAGTTTAAAAAATCACATGCGTATACACACTGGAGAGGAACCATATTCTTTTCAAGTGTATGGATGAGCATATTCGCTAAATTCAAATTTCAGAAATCACTCGCGAAAACATACTAGACAAATGCAGACCAGCATTTTCAGTGAATTCAAGTTTGAAAAACACATACGCATATATGAAGGATAGATTCTTGTGAATGAAAGAGTCTATTTCAGACAGAGAAGCAAAAATCACACCTTTCATCATATGAGTAGATATATTGTTACAAATCCAATACCTCTTAATTAATGGAGTGCACAGTCTATGATGCTATAACATTAATCATGTAATTGATAAAACATTGACACTCAGTGTGTTTAGTGAATTAATAATTAGTATTAGTATGATCTTGAAAAATTATGCCACCAACACTTTTTATAGCTTATATAATGTGACCCCTGGGTACTGCCATTGTTATATTTTCCAAGAGACCTACTTAATGTAGCTGCAAATTTTAAAACATATCTCATTATATATAGATATCCCAAGTTTCTTATTTGTTTTGCTGGTTTGTTGCTGGCTAGTCTGTCATTCACTGGGAAAAGGGAGAATGATATTTATAGATCCACGATGCATTTTTCTATAGGCTAAAAAAAGGGGGACGAAGGAAGAAAGACAAACGATCTCCATCTGAAACCCAACTCTCTCTACCCTATTTCCCACCACAGACTTAACTCCAACCACCACACAAAATGTTCAGGCAGTTTCTAAAAAAAGTTTTTTGAAAAAATAAAAAGTACATCTACACTCAAGCATAATGCTACTTACCAATTTTGATATTCATGAGTTGGGTTCAAGAAAGTTCCAGGTTTTCAATGAGCACAAATCTTTCACTGGGAAATTTCTGAAGCTTCCTAATCAATTGTGAAGCTTGTGGAAGAAAATTGAAGTTTATCAGATGGAAAATTATGTGTGTATGTATGCAAACCTCCAAGATTGGCAAATTAGCCATTTTTTGGCTACATTTGGCTGATTTTTTCCCAGTTTAGCCTATAAAGATGTTTGATTTTTAACGCGTTTTCCCAGATGGTGGGTGCATCTAACATGAACTTAGTGTCTTGTTTTTTTGTTTTCAATAAGTTCATTCAATTATTTTATTTTTGCAGCATTTTGAAATAAATTGACAGTATAACAAGATGGATAATTAGCTATATAACAGATTTGTATGTAAATAATCCCCTTATTTACCCTGACGATTACTATTCTAGTAAGACTGTCAGTGCTGTTTTGTTTTTTTTCTTGATACCTGCCTGGGTTTCTATTTTGTTTTTCTTTACTTCAAAATCCAATGAAATCTTGGTCATAATTTAGTTTCTTAATTTTTTTCTCATGTATGAAACAAATCACCTGTCATCAATTTTGTCTTGATTTTCAACTGAAAAGCAAGGGGCAGCAATTGAAAATATTTGAGCATCACAAATATTGCCTGTTACTTATTTTTTTGAATATTTTTTCTTTACTTTGCAGATTTTTCCCTTTTTGCCCCCCCCCCCCACATTTCTTGCTGAAAAGTATTCTCCACTCAGCCGCTTTCTTTGGCCTGCACATGAATAAATACAATAAATTAGTTGAAACAAAATGCTACTTATGTCCATATTCTAAGAAATGCATTTCACTTCAAATATTATATTAATGGATAAAGACTTGGCATTGATTGTATCATATTTTAGTGGTTGATTTTTTGAGAAAATAAATTAAATCAAAACAGGTATGATCAGTCACTCAATAGAAACCGTCACATGATCAACATCTTTTGGCAGCATACTGTGTTGGGATGATCAATTAATAAACTGGAAAAAGGGGTTCAATCGATAAGTTTTCTTGCCTTTTGTTGGGCAGTTTATCATTGAAAAGTCAGAATTTTCAAAAAACAATTGTGAATGCTGCCAGATGAAAGGCAAATTCTGCATAAATTTACATAAATTGAATTGCCCTCCGAAAACTTATTTTGGAAAGAAATTTCTAAAAATTGTTTTCCCTGATATAAGGAGTAAATGTTTAAATTTCCATCGTTCTAGCTCTGTACACATGACTAATTGGCAGCTTTAGATAAAAACTGAAGAAATCCTATGAATTTTGAATATTTATCAGAGTGTTGCATTGTTCCCATAACTGCAGTACCAGCCATGAAAACAGGAATGAAACAGAGTAGTTAGGGACAAAATGAAGAGCTGAACAATATGTTCATAGAACAAAATGAATACAGGTTATTGGAAGCATATCTGACTAATAAATCTGTGATACACACATGCAGTTCTAATGCCAAGGTTTTTCTGCAGGTTATTTCTTGAAGTTTTCAGGGGCGCTGTGAAAAGAATGCAGAATTTGGATGAAAATTACACAAATCAGGAACACAGTGTCTAGAAATAAGCACTTAGTTTATTCATTTCATTTCTTGCATCTGAGACCCCTTTTTCATCAGCAAAAATTCTGGCAGGTTTCAACTTTGTTTCCTTGGCAAAAATACTTCCTGCACACTGCTACTGTAGTTGGCTAATATAACTTAGCCTTCTTTTTCCCCTCTAACTGCTTGATTCTTTCTTTTCCTCTGTTAGCTGACATCCCTTTGCACTCTATGCTATATTCTGATTTCCAATGGTGACTAGCTGATAAAACTGCATCTGACCCCCCATCCCCATGCAAGAATTATCTTGGGCTTTCTCATGCGCCTGCTACTTATTGAAATCCTGTTCTTTTGTCTTGTCAAATTCAATAATTGCTTCAAATATTTGGAACAATATCCCAGGACAAAATGCTGGCTTTTTCAGCAGCCATTCCACTTGACTTTTAACCTCTCTTTCTGGCTAGACAAACACTCAGACCGATTAAATTCCATGGAGATGGACAGATATGTAAAACACTTTATATGCACCTGATTGTATTGCTGCAAAAGGAAATCTTTAAAGAACTAAGCAGAATAAAGAGTTTTAACAATGTTTATTTTATTCAATTATAATCCATTTGAAATATAAAGAAATATTGTTAAAACAAACAAATTTTGGCCTATTTTTTTTCCAAAAACATAGAAATTTAACTAAACAAAAACTCACAGATATAGAAAGGAAATATTGACAGCAGTAGAAAAAGTGAGGAAGAGGGGCATCACCTTTGGTTCAATCTCAGGTTTGCCGTCTCTTTTTTGGTTTATTAGTTTTCAGTTTTTAGTCTTTTTTCATATAAAAGGATCAAATGTAGAATCTGGACCCCAAAATTGATATGGGTCAAAAGTGCAAATTTTCAGGTTACAATGTAATCAAAATTTAATTTAATTAATTTTTTTCAAATTTTGTGATACTATTTCTCCACAATATTCTTCTATGTAAAGGGGTCTGGGTTCTACATTTCATTTTTATTTTATTAAATTAAATTGGATTCTGATTATGGTGCAATCTAGAAATTTACACTTTTGACTTGAATCAATTCTGAGGTCTGGATTATACAATGGATCCTAAGAAAATTATCATCCACTAAAAAAAGAAATCAAAAAACGGAATGATTTTGGTTGTCTCTTTTTCTTTTGATATGGATTTTTAGTTTTGGATGTTCTTTTTTTTTTCTTCTGAAGAGGAAGAATTATGTAAAAAACATTTTCAGTTTCTTCCTTTCACTATATGTAATTTCAATGTTTAATAATGCTATATTGCGCAAAGTATTTTTGGCTAAGTTAGACTCATAAGCTGTCAAGATTGGATCAGTTGATTCAGAGATATTTTGAGAACACATTGTGTTAAATTGAAAAAGAAGCTAACATTTCTTACTTTCATTTTTAAATTTCTTCACTTATCTATGTACATGATTACAATTTTGTAAAAAAATAATCAGGTGAATAAATTATAATCTTAAAATATTTAACAGTTATGCATTATTACATTTTTAATAGAATAAATAAATGATAATCTTGTAAATAAATAATTGAATTAGATTGTATATATGTATAGGCTGACTGCAGTCATTCTCATTTGTTACTATCCTTTTGAATAGGGAAGAGTGCAACTCCAATCCCAATCGATTCCACCCTAATCATACAGCTTAGAGTATAGCTAATGAGTGCTCAAGGAAATTTGTCCTAAGGAAGAGTTTTCCACTCTCTCAACTTATACCAGGAATCAAACCTGGATCTTCCTGTGTGTGAGGCAGGCATACTAACCATTACACCATCTGAGCAAACAATAAATTATCATCTTGTAAATAAATGAATGAATTATAATCTTACATCTCACAATTTTAAAAAATTTATTTCATTGAAATTCTAAGCGAATAGTCTGAAAAATTCCATTAAAGAATGAATACAAAAGTAAGAAATGTTGGCTCTGTTTCAATTGAATACATGAACTCAAAATGTGTCTGAATCTAATGATCCAATATTGATCACTAAAAGTTCAAGTGACTTTAAAACATACAATTATTGTTTATGCCTTTCAACATTGCTAAGGTCAAATCAAAGAGACCAAAATGTTTAAAATTAAATTTGAATGTTTTTATTGAAAAACAAAACAAAACAAAAAAAAACATCGGAATTTTTATTACTTGAATTTTCCTTCATCTTAATTTCCATTTGCTCTTTAACAAAACCCGACTCAGGCAGTTGACTTATGGCAGTGAGTAAACAGTTGCTCTTACAGCCTGAACTATAAGAACTCCATGGCTTGGCAGAAGATCAAATAAAAACCTTAAATCTACTCTCCATCCATGACCTCTAAATGCCATGTTTGTTTTTGTTTCTGTACTGGTAGTATCAGTGAAGCAATTAGCTTTTATCATTTTTAATTCTATTTGATGAAGTATTGTAAACAAATATTAATTTTGACTACAAACCATTTTCTTTCCTCCAAATTTTCCAGTCACAATCGTCCTTAGTTGGGAGGTGCAAGTGACATAGTTGTTAATGGTGTTGGCTGTTTACATTCACTCCTCACTAATGCCCTAGGGAAGGGCATGAATCATCTCTTCTTCCTCCAGTTATAGGAGAATGGCAGGGCAGACTGGACTTTCTAGCCTTGAAAGGCAACCAGTTTATGAGAAGAACAAATCTGAATTTAAAACTAGCTCACCAGAAAATAATGGCAACACTTAAGCTCAATTAGGTACTACTTTCCCCCAAACCAATGAAAAGAATTGGGAAAGGCCTTTGTTCAACATTCGATTTGAAATGGCTGATGATGTCAATGAAGGAGGTAACCCTGAAAGATACAGATGGGGTTAGCCTGCTACCATGATAATTAAAAGGAAACAGTGCAAGGTTCATCTGATCAATAATTTTTTACATCAACTAACCTTCATTTTTTTTGTTGCTTTTATCACAACTTAACTCAGGCCATCAGTCTACAACAGTGAATAGACAGCACTAATTTGGAAATAAAGAATAGGCTCCCAGTAAACTTTATTTCCAATCCACACTGTTTACTCACAGCCTTCAGTTGTGATGAAAACAACAAAATGGAGATGAACTTGGAAAATTATTAATGATTTACAATACTTCATCTAATAAGAAATAAATGATGAAATAGATTCAGTTATACTTTAAAATAAATTAAAAAAAATCAAAAAGTTCTCCCCCTTTTAAATTCATTTTTAATTTTGGTCATTTGATTTGGTTTACTTTGTACAATATTGAAAGGCTTAAAACGTCTATCCAGGGGTTGCCAGATTTGGCCAGAAGGGGTGATAATCTGAGCTTCATCTCAGAGACCCAACAGAGGCATTGGAATAGTGTTGAATTTGGAGCTAATCTGGAGGTAGAGGTTCAATACCAGTCTCTTGAGGTGTGCTTGCCTCAAGTGACTGATGTTGACCCTCTGCTTCCAGACTCACTCGACTTCCAAATCTGACACTATTCAAATGCCTGTGTAATGCCAAAATAAAGCTTGGATTATCTTCCCAGCTGGCAACCCTGGTTCAACCAAAAGCCTCTCTGCAATAGGGTCCCATTGAAACAATGTTCTACCTCTTTTTCAAAGCTCGTCGGTGAGCCTCAATTTAAAAGAGTTGAGAATGTTCAATCTGTCACTCAGTTGTTCTTTCTTCTTGTCACTCACTTTGCCATCCTTCAATTTCTTGACACGTTTCACCTCCGTCTCCAAAAAGTCATTCCCTTTCTCGATGAGTTTCTTCATTGTCTTGATGTAAATTAAAGCTGACGTTTTCTTGGTCTCTTCCGTCTGCAACTGTGCTAATTGCTCGGCTTTTTCAATCAGTGAGTTCTTCTCAGGAAGTTCTGCTTTGAAAAATTTCTTTATAATTGTATCGAATTCTTCCAGACAGGCAGGCATACCCAACCAAAGGCCTGCAAAAATATAAATCAGTACGATAGAGCAAACAAGAAAGACAAAGAGAATAAAAAAAATATACTGAGAACACTGTGTGGTATCCTGCACATCTGTGTAACATACTAAATCAACAAACTCAAATCAGTGGCCTAGAGAGCAAAATAATTTAACTGGAAATATTTTCAAACAGCTATATTTTCGATAGATTAAATACAAATCCATGATTAACAACAATGAAAAGAGAGACTAGCATTCCAAGGAATATTATGAATCACCTCTACCCACACGTTCATTTTTATCATGTATATTCAACATAAATTTATGAATTGAATCCTCCTTTGGAAACTTTGGGGAGGATGGGAAAAAAAAATCAAAGAACAAATTGATAAATTAATCAAGAAATAAGAGAATTCATTATTGCTTTGAATAAATTGTTTTTTTTAAAAAACTGTTTTGCCTTGCTTATTTCTTTTTATTTCAAAGATTCCAATTAGGACCACCATGGCTAGGTTGTGTCAAAAGTTTTCAATAAAACTTTATAAAATGGGCACTTTTTCTCCCTCATTAAATCCCAGACATCCAGTGTGTGAAGAAAACCCAAATTTGAGAGGGCCAATGTTTGAAAGAAAACCCCTCAAAAAAGATTTATTGATTGAAAATTAAAAGAAACAAGAGAATGATGGGCAATTTATGTTCTGATGTGCAGTTTTCTGTCTCTGATAAATCTGTGATGGGCAGACTTCCTGATGGGCACTTTTCCAGTGTCCAATCTCTTGATGGGCACTTATCCAGTTACCGTGATTGATAACAGTTCACATGCATAACAGATGAGATATTTGTGAAAAGGTTTATTTTTTCTCAACCACCCAGTGTCTTATGTCTTTTGGCAGAAGGTCATGTTAGGGTGATCAATCAAAAAACTAGAAAAAGGGGTGACCAATGAATAAGTTACTTCTTGTATTTTGTTGGGCACTAAAATGTCCAAATTAGGATGGATACCAAAAAGGGACCAATTAAGCATAAACTTACTGTACCTAAACCAGTGTTGTGGATGATGGTGATTAATGGATCCAATTAGTCACTCAAAAGAAACCATCACGTGACCGATATCTTTAAGTAGCAAAACAAAATTGAAAAGGCTTGGTTCCTGCTGGAAGGAACTAGAGCCGGTTACTGAAGAGGCAACAACCTGCGCTAACTGATTTGACTTTCTTACATCAGACCCAATCACTATGTGGAAAAATTGAACAACAAATCCTTTGGAGGAACCAAGCCTTTTCAAATTATTTGTGTGGTCAAACAACTGGTGTGTAAGAACTCAAATTTTGTGGAAAACATTTACTGCATCCTATTTTTTTCTATTTGTAATATCATTAAATTGTATTTTAAGCAAAATTACTGAACTAAGCTTACTTTTGTATATAATGATATGGGTGTAGGAAGATTGGGTTGCTCCATTGTCCCCAAAGGAGAGAGGCGTGAACATTAATCCCTGGCACCATTGAGAGATATGCAACTACCTCAGCCATCAATTAGGCCTTTTTCCTACTAAGCCTCATTTGACATAAGATCTCTGTAGTAGATTAAACTCCTTACATCAGTTATTTGTTTGAAACAACGAGCTTGTTAACCATAGGACTCTGGCAGGTACCCTTGATGTATCTAAAACAATTCAAAATAATGGCTTTCAGAGCAATATGTCCACAATGATAGAAACAGCAGAGGAAGACGGAGAGAAAATGATGAGGGGTTCAAATCCTACCCTATCCTCAGCGTAGTCTGTTATAATATTAAAGTTCTCATTCTGTTTATCTGTTTGAAACCTCTTATTAGCAAATTTGAATGTAACTGAACATATTGGATGAAGGAATCCCTAAAATATACCAACTAGAAGAATGAGTCGAAAATCCAGGTAATTTACAACTTGATAATAATAAAAGTGCAGGGTCTGTGTCTGTACTACTCTCCCCTATAATAAAACGATTTCTCAAGAGAGATAACTATTACATGTTAATTATAGACTACCTCTTTTATTTGCAAAGGCATCAAAAAATCCAGGTGCAATCAGACCTTTGAATTTCAAATTTATTCAGGTTACATCAGATTGCCCAACTTTTCTCTGAATGGGTGAACAATCAGGTCTCAGAGTTTTTCCAGTTGTCTTTAAAAGTGTCAATTAGGAATGGAAAAGGCAGGGGAGAGGATCAGCTGAAAAGTTTGAGTCATGGAGAAAAAAGAAAATACTTACGAGATTCTTTCATAACAAATCTTTTGATTTCATTTGCATCTTTCACGTTCCCGTGATAATCAATTGAACCAATTGCATCACGTAAGAATAATTTATACTTGGGGAAGTCCTCTTTCTTAACGCCATACCTTTCAGCAAGGTCAAGGTTATTTTTTTCACCATAATCTAGAGAGAAAGAAAAGAGAATCATGGAACAAAACTGAATCAGTTGAATAACATCACAATATAAGGAAAATAAAATTACCATATGAATTAATCTGAACAGGGAATACACCTTGATCTCATCTGATTGGTGGTGGGGGGTAAAAAATATTATATGCTTTATTGTGAAATTCAAACAGGTTTCTCTCTTCTTCATTGCAATCAATCCATGAACGGAAAGTCAATGTTAGCTGGGAAAAATGAAACTGTTGAAAAGATGAAAAAAATTATCGCAACCATTTGTACTTTGTAGGCAACTTTTGCAAAAAAGTTATCCAGCCACAGTAGGTGACTCCCATCTCCAAACAATACAGAGTTTGACTTTTGCAGTTGTGTTGTCATGTCAATTTCAGTCAAACATGAACAGGCACACAAGATACAGGCTTTTAAGCTATCAAATGAACAAAATCTTGGCCCCTTTAAAAAATTGGAGAGTATTAGAGGTTGGGCAACAAATCCATCATTAATGAAAAGATTTTTGTTAGAATTTAATCCATAGAAGCATCATAATTGCCTTCATAAAGCTGGTCATGAACTTCCTGCTACTTTCAAACTGCTCAAACCACTTGGGATTGGTAGAATGTTTATGTATTGTATAAAAATGGATTCACTGGACTGTTATAGATGTAAATGAACAGGGCATTAGTTCATTATCTTTTCTGCCTTTAATCAATGTAACAGTATTCATGGCAGAATTTGGTGTATATATATATATATATATATATATATATATATATATATATATATATATAGAGAGAGAGAGAGAGAGAGAGAGAGAGAGGTACTATACTGTTGGGATATGTCCATAAAGGGGCAGCAGACCCCATAGTCAGCTCATATCTGCCAGAGAGACACTTCTGTCAAACCTATGACCTAGGAATTCAACTCCTGTCTATGCTTACCAAACTGCTAGTGTCCAATTTAATGGAGGCAACTCTTCACTCATTGCATTTTCAATATTTTAAGATTGAAAAAATGCAATCTATGATGAGTTGCTTCCCCTAAATTAGGTGAGCATTGTTCTCGTTCTTGTTGTTATGAGAGGAAAACAAAGTCAACTCTAGCCTCCAAGTTGGACAGAAGTTTGACAGAACAGGAGCACATCATTCCCTTTGGAAGGAAGGTCAAAATAATAGAAGAGAAACCTCACTGAAGGGTGTACGGTGTGAAGGAATTAAAAACTTATATTGTCAATATTTTACATGTTGGAAAATAAGCACCTTCACTGACAATATGGTTATTTTTTTTGTTTTTTTTACCTTAACATGACTAATAGTGTTTCCAAAAGAGGGTTCTGCAAAAAAATTCTGAGGTTCCAAGAGATAAAGTGACTTCAAAGAAAATTAATGGAAAAATTCTATGATTTTTTAAAATCTTATAAGGAGTCAATGACAAAATAAGTTTGGGAACCACTGCTCCAATATATCACTGTTTGACCACCTTGTCCTTATTCTTAAATCAGGCTGTAGAGAATGAAGAACTATGTTAACTAAACTAAATGTTAAATCAAGTCTAGTCCAATATTCGCCCAATAAGTTGACCAAAATACGGCTGCAATACAAACAAAAGAAAAAAGAAAAAAAAGAAAAAAAAGAAAGGAATACCCAGAAAAACTCACCTGCCACTTGAACTTCTGCCACCAATAATTCTGGTTGGGCAATGGCAGAATTGGCCACTTTCCTAAATTCATCCTGTTTTTCCCCGTATGGATAAGTTTCATCAAATTTCACAAGAACTGCTTTGTGTTTACTTATTACCTGGGGTTGAAGAGAAAAAAATTTAATAGTCTAACTTATTGAGGAGGGGGCATCAAAATGAAAGGAGTTAGGAAGGGCAATCAGGTATAAGAATAGAATCAGATTTGGAACTTATATCCTCACCTCTACAAACACAAAATATATAAAAAACATACGTGGCCGGACAGATGACCGATGGACACTTCATTGAACAAAATTCACCAGAAAAATGGAAAAAGAACCACCCAAAATGTGTAGTGAAACATCTTTCCTCATCAAACTAAAGAAGTTATAGCAGAAATTAGTTCTGGGCTCAATTAGCCAATTGCAGTCTCTGTCATGAAGAGTTAGGACTCACTTAACCAATCAGTGTATTCATTAGAAGTAGCCATCTCTTCTCATAGGTTAATCCTTTTAACAAAGACACCTTTAAAGAAGCCACAGAAGAGAATTTGAATTGTAATAGGCCAGTCAGGAGAAGGAAATCAGAGAGAGCAGATTTCTCCTTCTCCAGCTGGTGAGGCAGTAGTTAGTAGTGGAGAGCAGTCACATCTCCCCAAAACTTCTGGCTGGTCAGGGAGTGGGGGGCTTAAAGATTGACAAGATATCAAGTCAGCAGCTGAGGCAGTAAAAGATCTAACTGGAGTTAGGGTCCATTTCATTCAGTGTTTTTTATGCTATTGGTCAGACAACATATAAGTAGGAATTTGGTAGGAAAAAAATTCTCATTTCAACACTTTTCTACTTCTGCCCAATTTGAACTCCTGATTTTCTATCATTCGCCAGTCTTTCAGGCTGTTCTTGAGATTACAACATAATTGTTAATCTCACAAAAGCAATCTCCTAGGACCTGCATATGGGCCTCTATGCAAAATGGCCTTTCCTCAAATTTCTGTGCCATGATGGTAACACATGTGCCACATGGTTATACAATAAATTTTGTGCATCAGAAAACTGAAAATAAAGACCTTTGTGGGGAAAAAAACCTATCAAGTTATGTTTAAACCAAACTGAAGAAAAGTTTGGCAGATTCCGTCTACCTCCTAAAAAGAGTTAGGCATTGAGATGCAGTTCATGAGGTACCAGAATTTCACTGGACCCACAGACATATACAGTCAGGATTTAATCCCCGTGAAAAAATTCATGGATATACAGGTTTTCTTTCCTTATTTAAAAGGAGAGTGTTCATATAAAGGCTATTTCCATTGATTTATATGGGAAAATATGAATGTCCTCAGACTCCCAAAATGATGAGGATGGCATTTTAGGCTGAGTCATCTGGGTTTGTGGTGGTGGGAGGTACAGGACATGTGCATCTATCATGGCTCATTACATAAAAAAATGCTGAATTCTATTTTTACTTGTTTTGAAAAAAAAAAAAAAAGGTGGACGGCAAACCTTCCTGAAAATGAGGACAATGGAAAATGAATTCTATTAAATCATTTTTCTTCTAGAATTAAAATTTCAAAGATTTTTAATTTCAAAACTGTAAGAGAAAAAAATGAAATATTTTAGATTTCTCTTCAGGTTTGGCAATGGTAATCTTTTTCAGCAGAATCCGAGAGGGTGACCTGGGGAGCACCAGGTGATTTGATATGGAATGACTCAATTGTTAGCAAGACTCACTTTCAGCTTACCAAACCTGTCAAGGCTTTGATTTACTGATGGTACCTGATATTCCCCAGTCACTCATCTAAGTACTGATCAGGCTCGACATGGCTTAAATTTGGTGATCTTAGAAGAACCAGTGTATCCAACATGATTTGCCGTAACCCTTTAACCACCAGGAAGGATTCCTCAATCCTAGTCCTTAAGCTGAGAGTTTAGTAGAGAACCAGTACAATTTTAAAAGTGATTTGTTTCAGTAGTGGATTGAATCACAGCTTACTGAACTGTGGACAAGCATTCTACCACTGGGCCACAGTAATTGGTACTAAGGATTATTATTTTGGCAAAGTGTGTGTGTGAACAGACTCTTGAAAACAAGTGCAACATTCTGCGTTCCATGTACACTGGGTAGATTGACTTGTTCAAAGAAGATAACTTTTTTCTTTTTCAGATTAAATTAACAACAAAAGCAATTTAAATTCTACTTCGAAACAGGAATATTAGCTGTGCATAAGAGAAGCTATGTCAATAGACAGTGATGACTAACTAAACCTGACAATTTCATGTGTCAAAACTTGATGACTTTTTCAAGTCCAGTCACCTGGTTGTGTGTCACAGGTGTTGGTTTTGCCACAGAAACAACAGATTCAGTTGATCTGTAAAAACAAGCATCACTTGTTATGGCAAAATGTCTGACATCATACACAGAAAAAGTTTTTTTAGAAAACAAAAACTGAAGTTCAACAACCCTAATCTACATCAGTGATTCCCAAAGGGGGTGCAAGAAGACTTAAGGTGGGGGAGAGGAGTAAAAATTAGTTTCATCACACCAGGCCCATCCTTCGCATAAATTATTTTCATATTAAGTAGTCAAATACTTTTTGATACTTTTGAACAAATATATTTCTTTTATAAAATAAGTGTTTGAAATTATAATAAAAATGGAATTTTCTATTCAGTATTTTTGACCAACTTTACTGGGGTGGGGACTGATGACATATATCCTCTAAAAAGGAGTGGGGGATAAACTGATGATGTATATGCTCTGAAAGGGGGTTGGGGTGGCTGATTTTTTTTGCTCCCAAGTGGCACAGTCACAATACATTCTAAAATTCTTTAAATCTTATTTTTTGCCAGCCATAATTTTGCATATGATCTTGGAGGATCCAGGTGGTGAGTTGCAATGTAAAGCAGTAGAGTGGATCATTAATAGAGTGGAAGAAATAACCTCTTTCCCTCTTTTGACACAATTTTGAAAATAAAAAGAAACCCATGTTGGACTGTATGAAGGCTTTTTGATCAAATTGGCTATATTACATAAGGGGGTTCATCAGAATTTGGTTCTCTGCAACTGCTGGCTTTTCTAAAAGAGATTTCAGACCATAGATGAAATCAAGAACTCAACATGGCAGCTGAAGAGAATCACAGAAGAGGACTGTGAAGACTGTTTTGAAAATTAGAAGAGATGCTGGGATAAGTTCTTTAAGTGACGGCTTAGAAGAGAACCAAGGCACCATTGCCCTAGGAAGGCAAATTTTTCCGTTAATATCAAATAGTAACATACATTCTAAACTGAGCTCAGATATACAGTGGCATGGTGTAAATAGGCCATTGGTTAAATGAAAGACAGACATGAATACATGAACTCTCAACATAAAAAGTATTTATGACACTTTGTAGTACAATCATCTGCTTTTAAAATCTGATACCAGAATATTATGAATATCAACAAAATTTCAACTTTTGAATTCATGAGAAGGTAAGAAATAGATTGCATATCGAAGTTAGCAATGAACCCAGACTTTTTGCAGGGAAAAGAACAGGTGTTTTAGATAAATGTGAGAAAAAAAAACATGTGTCAGTTACTTCTTATCTGTAATAATAAAGAAATAAAAAAGATTTAGCCCCCATCCCCACCCATCACTTTCTACATTTAGTTTAAAAGCTCTGAAAGTAGAACAATGGACAAAAAGCCTCAAGATCTATATAGCCCAATGCAAAATCTCTGGGATGGGGTGCTTATTAACTAACAGTCACTCGAATTGAAGTTTATTTAGTTTAGTTTGAAAAATTATGAATTTTTTTTCAACAAAAGTTATGAATTTCATTTATTGATGTCATAAAAAAACCTTAAAAATCAAAAACTGGAATGCCATCATTTTTTTTACTGTTTTTAAATGTTTCCGCACAACTCCATAAATGGTAGAATTCATTTTTCTGAATCTCTTTTGACTTCTCGTTGAAGGTTACAAATGGTAAAAAAAATGAAAAGAAATAAGAGAATTCATCCAGAGAAAAACAAATAAATTGTATTGTTACTACTTCACTTTGAGAATTTTCACTAATGGCTGAACCATATTGTATATAATGTGTCTGTAGAAAAACGATTGTAAATAAATCAAGTAAAGAGAGATAAGAGAATTCATCAAAGACAAGCAAGTGTATTTGATAAATTGTATTGATACTGCTTCAGTTACATTTTCATTTACTTTTAACAAACAATTGAATGTGTGAGTTTTTTCCTTCATAAATCTGATACACAATATTTCAAATACTAATTCTCATTGTATATATATAGAACATATAGTGCAAATTTTACAATAGAAGCTTTCTTTTCGATAAATTGACAAGATGATATCTCATAATAATAACCCTATGGTACTAACTATAGAAAATAGAATGTCAATCAGTGTTTTGTGAAATTCAATGGAACATTAAAGAAAGCCCTAAAATTGACTCCCTTTGTTTCTGGGTAATTCGCTACATGGTAATGTGATGAAGAAGGAAAATGATCTTTCAGCATATGGAAATGTGGTGAAAAAGTCAGCAGTCAAAAGAGATCTGGGAGAATAATATGGATGCCCTTCAATTAGTCATTTGGAAAAAGGAAGGAAGACAGAATGTGTAATGTCATTAAAAGGACATCCATTCTGATCAATAGATGACAAACCAAGTTTTTTTTAGTGTTGTCAAGTATTGTTTGTAATTAGTAGCTAAAACTGTCATAAAAAATTGCTAAAATCAGCTAAACTTTTCAATTTCCAGTTACTTGACAGCTAAAAATATTATACATACATACTCATTTAAAACCTACAAATCAAATAAACTAACCATACTCTAAGACTCCAGAAAAAATTATTGATACAAATTGTACAATTACTTTAATCACTAATTCTTTTTTTTTAATAACCAGATTTTCAGGTGAACCATCCTCATCTGTCTCTTCCCGCTATTACTACCATGACTAGTAATGCTACTACTACTTTGTTTTGGATCCCCTGGAAATTCGAAATCACAGATATGGACGTAAGGATGGTGGATGTATCCTTGAATTTGTCATTCCAATTCATTCATTAATTTTCTTATTTCTTTTTATTTGTGCACTGTTTTTTTAACTTTGACAACATACAATTGGGACAACCTTCTCCACTAAATACAATTATAAAGTTTAAAATTGAAAACGGGACATTAATGCTGTTTGATTTGTGAGAAGAACAGATACTACTCTTTGAGCTGAAAAAATAAGGAAGAAGATGCTCTTTTTTCTTGTGATTTTCATTCTTTATTTTAACACCAGGATAAATCCATAGTAGAGCATCAAATCTGTGATTTATTGTATCAAAGGTTCATTTTATTTTAGGTCTTGAATTTTAATTTAAACACAAAATCAGACAACCGATTAATCATAATTGTTTTCTTTCTCATTTGATAAGATCGAAGAAAGGAGAAAAGAAAAGAAAAAAGCTGGTATTAGTAATAACAGGAAAAAATCATGTTTTTCTTTCTTTTTCGCACCCTCTTCCGACCTCATACAACGAGGTCATACTTCCGTGAAAAAGGCGTAAAATACGTGTCCACTTGGTATTATAGTTATATTGTGAATAGAACCCTCATCCTAAAACCAAAAATATTTTTTGAAAACTGAAAAGTTCACAGAGGTAAGTAAAGGTATTATGGATTGAAAACAAGAGATTATAAGCGAATTTTTTTAATCGATTATTCGACTCAATCAAATCTTGACCACTTTCATTTTCGCTTTATTTGAAATTCCTACCTTTTTCAAAAGTTCAAGATTTAAGAAAATAAGGATTTTACATTCTCAAGTAATTTCTAAGATATGTTACCCAATCCAAGAAAACAATGAATTCCTTAAGAAACACAAAATCATTCACCCTAAATAAAATATATATCCCTGTCCCATAATAGTTGAGACATACAATTCCTACACTAAATGTCACAACTATTATGGGACAGAGGTAGTAAATAATATCTAAGGCTATTATCAATTTATTTTTTCTTTTATAAAAGAAGTAAAAAGAGAAAAAATGGTATTTAAAAGAACAAAAAATAACCACAGAATCATTTTTTTCGTGTTGTTTTAATTTTTTTTCTCATTTTAAGTTTTTCTGTCCCATAATAGTTGTTACATTTGCAACTACAAAATCACTACTGAATGTAAAAACAATTATTGGACATAATTTCATCGTTTTTCTCTTTCAAGAAGATCTAAGGAAAATAAAAGAAAGGAAGAAGGAAGAGAAATCCCGTGTTTAAAGAAATAAAAATAAAACCAGAAATAATAACAGAATAATCAGGTTTTTCTTTAAATACGATTCATTACTTTAATTCCTCATTTTTAATTATCAAATAAGAATTCTTATCTTAAAAAGAATTGTTCAGGGAAATAAGAGAAAGATTTAAAAAAAAAAGAAAAACTTGAGACAATATTCAGAGAAAGAGAGAAAAAATGATGATTCCATCATTACTTCTGTTATTTAAAAAAAAAAAAAAAACGGATTTTTCTCTCTTTTTCCTTCGGATCTTGCAGAAAGAGAAAAACAATGTGTGTGTGATATTCCCGCATTAAACTGACCTTGTGTCACACTCTATTCTCGAGGGGGGCTCGGACGAATAAGATCAAATTGATAGTACTGCATATGTCCCATAATGATTGTTACATTCACTAATGCAAAACAACTATTGAATGTTACAACTATTATGGGACAGAGGTAAAATTCATTTCAATTCAGTTCAGTTTTATTTTTAGAATTTTATTGAGAATTAATTCGATTTTTTCCAAATCTTCGTTCACTCCAGTTTTCTTTTAGGGGTGAGATATTCCAGAAATTCTTCGGAGATTGCTTTGAAATTTAAATTCCTCCTCTTTACTTTTTTCCAAGAAATATCACAGAAAAAAGAAAAGAAGAAAAAAAAGCCGGTATCTCAAGAGAAATAAAACCAGCAAATAATAATATCGATGATAAAGTTTTTTCTCTGAATTCTTCCTTATTTTCTAATTTTTCAAAAATGTGGTCTTGAATTAAGAGGATTTCAAATTTCAAAGCAATTCCCGAGCAATTGAATTTGAAAGCAATTTCCAATGAATTCAGGGATGTCCCCCAAGCCAGGTGGAAATATATTTTTTTTAATTAATTCTAAATAAAAGTGAAACACAACAACTTTCAATCTAGATTAGAAAAAATATCACATCTGTCCCATAATAGTTCAGAAGTAGTATTTTTTAAAGAGCAAATGTGACAAATATTATGGGACAGAGACAGTAGTTGTAGTACTATCAATTTCATTGTTTTTAGGAAAATCGCTGAAAGAACGGAAGAAAAAAGCCGGTATCTTCGAAAACAAAACCACTAATGATCGCAGAATAATCAAATTTTTCTCTCTTTTTTGCTTTTTAGTCTCAAATTCTTCCTCATTCCCTAAAATTTCCTTACCTTATCAAATGTTCCAGAATTAAGTGGGACTGAACCCTGGATGACTTCGGCTTGATGACTCGGCTGAAAGACAATGCTCATAAAAAGCAAGAAGGAAAGCAATTCTTGTATGATTGCCACTGTTCCGAACCATGCCATGATTTCTTATTCTTATTCAGTCTTTCTCCTCTCGGACTTCCTCTTGGGTAAAAATGATTCCAACCGAAATGAAGAGAGAAAATCCTTTTTTATTTATTATTTCACTTGCAAGAGCCGACGACGATCTAGCGACGACGGGCGTTTCATCGGTTCTACGGATCACTCGAAGTATCAATAATCACAACTGAAACGATCTAACGGCGTGTGTAAACCGGTTGTACGAAAAAAGGTCATGTTTTTATTTATTTTTTTAATCTAATGGATGAGTGCTTTTCTTTGAAAAAATTATTTAATTTACCAATAAGAAGTATTTTTTAATAAAATAAGTAATATTAAGATAAAGTAAATTATCTATCTTATTACTATAAATCAATTGGAACTCAAATCGTCAACATTAACTTTATTAAAATATGAATTATTGTAAAAAAATATTACTTATTTCATCTCAAAAATAATTTATAGTAATAAAACAAGTAACTAGTAATGAATAAATCAAAATATGAAATATAATTGAACGACATCGCAATTCTTAAAAGATGTGTTTGAACCAATTGTAGGAAAAAAGGTCATAAACACTTCATCAACGCTAGGGAAAGAAACATTTGGTATCACTGTCTGGCCAGGAAAAGCTTCTACAAAAGAGGTATACGTATTCAGTCGCATCTGTTCGTCTGTCTACACGATATCTCCGAAAGTACTGAACGAATTTCAATGAAATTGTCTGGAGGGTGAGCAATGAAGGGAGAAAGAGATGGTATAATTTAAGGGTGGATCCAGGATTTTCTTATTTGATTTGGGATATTTTTTCGTTTTTTTTTATTACAGTATTATTATGTTCACACTCATGACTGTCCACACGACATCTCCAAGAGTTGGAAGGATGGACAATAGGCTAGGGGGAACTGATTAAATTTTGGTGCGGATCCATACTCAATTACCTCTCAAATGTCTTAGTTAAATGACCAAACCACATAATATCGCCAGAATATCATGCTTGTCCTCACGATATCTCCGAAAGTTCTCTACAAATTTCAATGATATGTCGTGGAAGGGTTGACCATAAGCTAAAGAAGTACCGATTGAATTTTGGAGCGGATCCTTGTACAATTACCTCCCCAGACAATTGAGAGTGCATACCTCTGCCAACGTCAAATGCTTTTTAGTTTTAAACGAATGCAGAAATATTTCAATTTATTTCATTTAGTGATGAAAACATTTTCAAGAAAAGCAAGGTTTCGAAGTGTAACTGCTGACGATAAAATAGATAATATTTCATTACTATGAATTGAATGAATCAAAATATAACTTATTTCAATTCAAAAAAATTTATTACAACTTTTTTCAAGTCAGAAAACAAGGTATTTTCCCCGAACATGTTCTCCGTTTAGTCCTCGAAATCTTCATCGGAAGTAAGTTTTAATATTCTTCAGAAATCCCAAATTTCAGCTTCCATAATTTTCTTCACGAAAGAAAGAAAAGAGAGAGAGAGAGAGAGAGAGAGAGAGAGAGAGAGAAACACAGAGAGAGAGAGAGAGAGAGAGAGAGAGAAACAGGAAGAGAAAGAGAGAGAGAGAGAGACAGAGAGACAGAGAGAGGTGACACTTGTTCGGTATTGTTAACTTAAGAGTTATATGGTTTGCATATGGCTCCATTTACTGCTTTTATTGTTATTCATTGACAGTGAAAGGAAATAAACGCAGCTGAAATTTTCTGGTGATTAAAAGCATGTGAACTATAAAAGTTATTTTCTGATTAGGCGGTTTGAAAAAAAATGCAATTCATTTTTCATGTAACGGACTCTTTCCTTTCGCTCTCACAATCTGCTGTGTCCACCTTCGTGGGGGAACGGGAAAGTTGAATTGTTTTTCTCACAAAAGGTCAGCAAAGGTAAGGTTTTTAACAATCGTAATTGAATCATTTAAAAAGAACTGATTTTGACGTTTCATCTTTTTATTCGTGACTGCAGATATTTCTTTCATGAATTCCCTAATATCTTTTTTTGTTTGCGCGTCATTTTTAATATCAGGTGTGCTTGGTTGTGCGAAAATTCAATACCAGCGCACATCTGATATTAAAAAGCAGCATAAATAAAAAGAAATAAGAGAATTCATGAAAGAAACACCTTCACTAGTTTGATTCAAATGATGCAGAAATGACGGCAAAAAAATCCATACAAGTAATATATTATTTAGTATAAATTTCGAAATGAGTAAAACATCTTATCTTTTACACATTTCCATTCATCTTGCATTATACAATTAGTAAGGCCGATACAATTATTACAACTACTATTTTTAATACCGAGACTTACAACAAACTGGCTTGTTTTCACTTCAAATGTTCATCTGCAAAACGTACGTGGATGGATTTTCCAACAAAAAAATATATACATAATATGAAGCAAATAAAGTAAAGATAAAAATGAATAGTCAAGAACACAATTTCATTTACGTCAAGTTTCATTCATAATTTTTTTTTCACTGACGACTGTGACGGCCTCTTTTTGGCTCGACCAATCAGAATTGACGACGTGGTATTCTCACATGGAATATTTTTGAAGGAAGACGCTTGACAAAATAAAGTACGGATAGAGAAAAGTATCAAAATTATTTTGTACACGTGCTTAGGATACAATGCATTATAATGTATAAGCAGAGTTAAATTGAATGTTTCAATTTAAAATATACAGGTTTTCCTGTGGGGGGAGAAGGCTATTTAAAAACGCCCCCCACTCCTGGGCCACTAAAAAAACTTCTCGAAAAAATCTTATTAAACATTGGAACCTAATCTCCAGCAACACCCCTGTTTCCCTTTCTATCTGAAAGTAAATTGTTCTCATAAAAACATTTTCTAAGCCAAAATGACATAATAGCAAAGAAGCAATTACCGTTTACTTATATTGGAAAATTTTTCATATTTCCAGACCCCCAATATAACTAGGATGTTAGGCATTGAGGTTGGGGCTTATCATCAGGCATGAGATTTCCCTTTGTCAATCGCTTCTCTTAGTTTCACTTCAACAGAAAGTATTTTACTGTCAGCTATTATTCAAAAATCTGACTTTACAATCGGGTATATTCTGACTTTTACTGTTCCTATTGTGATTCATTTATTGAAAATCGATGTTGGATCAAAATTAGAAAAAGAGGGATGATCAATGAATCAATCACTGATCTTGCCTTTTGTTGGATGGTGATCACTAAAAAATATCTGAATTTAAAAAATGAAAAAAAGCTAGTGTGAATGCTGGTAGAATCAAACTAAGGGGGCAATTTAGCTTACATTGTAAATTGAACCCACCCACTAAAATATTTGGGGGTGGTGGTCCAAAGTACAAAAAATCTCTTTTCAAGACATAATAAAGAATAGATGTTCAAATTGTCAGCCCTTCAGCTCCATTGGTCCAGCCTGTATGAGTAATACATACATAGCCAGCCAGAATCACCTAAAAACTGAAGAAATAGTTGACAGTTTTGGTTCACGATTTAAATTAGTCAGCATGTATTATAAAGTTGCCCCTAATTAAGAAAAAAAAACAATTATCAAAATATCTACATTTTTTTACTTGCAAATGATTGAATTTTTCTTTTGTTTTGTGGACAGATTATGTCTGACATTTCAGTAAAAAGTATTAATTTGTTTTTGTTTTGATCTTTATGCAGCGGCTATCAGTTTCAAATTCCTTAATGTGTCGCCACAAAGATACCATATTCCCATTCATTACTATATCAAAATGATAACCCCAATTAAAGATGATAATTGTCAAGAAACACAAACCTCAAGTTGAACGTTATATAATACTGTAGTAATAGAAAAAGCGTGGAATCACTGAATCGGATTTAATTGCTTCAAAGCATTTAGCCGTGATCCCTTGGAAATGCGAAGCCCATATCAAATACTACTTTTGTTATATGCTTAATCTGGCTCTGCCATTGAGTGTCCCACTCTTGTAGCCTTGTGCCAGACTAAGCTAAACTTAGTTAACATGATTCAGATTTGTGAAAAATTGTCAGTCCTAAAATCTAGACACATTCGTCAACTGGATGTTTATAATAGCCTGACAAGCCGAAATATATTCGTTCTTTAGAAGATATGCTGAAAAGAAAACAGGTTGAATGTTGCTAACTCAAAGATTTTATTTTAGTTGTCTGCCTTGAAACATCCTTTGGCTTTTCTTGTTGATAATGCTCAGTCAGATAAATTCTAAACTCAATATTTGATGATCAAAAAGCAGGAACTAGAAAGCACTCAAAGATACCCAGGCCAACGACATAGTCACAAAATACTGAACTGAGAATTTTAGAGATAGTCTATGGAAATTAGGTTATGATGCAAGGGAGATAATTGTAAAAAAATTGCTGGATCCACCCCCCCCCCCAGTTCAATCAATCTAACCCATGGCCTAACCTTTCATCAAACATCATAGAAATTCATTGAACTTTTGGAGATATCAAGTGGACAAATAAATCGATGGATGGACAGACACAAGTGAATACATACACCTTCTTCAACTTTGTTGGCAGAAGTATATATTGTCATCACACACTGATTGATTACAACTTATTTTTATATATATCTAAATGTAATCCTTTCCAGTATTCTGAAAGCAAGAATGGCAGCTGCTAATGATCTTTGGTTTGGCTCTTAATAGGAAAGAAATATTTTCTCATGATAGATTACAGTTGTTGATTTGGTTTGGCAACAGAGATTTAATCAGTGATAGAATTTCATTTTGAATGAACCCAAGTCGAAACAAGACTTGCCAAGTCTCCCTCTCCCATTTTTGTTGAAACCTGCTTTCTCAGGCATTTTTATCTGAGGAAAATGTAATCAAGGGAGTATTGTATACTTGGCATTTATTTTTCTCTTAAACAAATGAATCAGATAACTGATTTTCCCTCTCTCGATTTATATGCTGTAATAAACAAAATTAACTTAAAGGGAGAGAGTGGATGGGGAGGGGTGGGGGGTTCAAGATAATTTCATTCCAGCTCTAATATACTGAGTTTAGTTCAAAGAAAAAAATTGCAAAGATTCATACTGTGTTGTGTACATTTTGTATCAAAATTTAGTACTGAAAATACTATTTCCAAGCATTCACATACGCCAAAAATCAAAACACCCAGAGGCTTTACAGTGCCCCTAGACCTCCAGCTATTTTACTCACATACTTCATTTGTAGGAATGATATCTCCCGCATTTTACTTCACTGATCTTGAAAGGTCCCAGGGCCGAATTAATGTCATCAAATGTCTCTTGGCTACCTTGTTGCCATTCCAATCTACAGTCATTCCAGCATTAAAAACTTTCAAATGAAACTTTATAAAACCCATCACAATACCAAACCATTTATTCGGCAGTTTCTGGACACAACTTTTTAGCCTGTCTATTTGACATTGTTCTTGTTCACTTATGCAGCTGTCAGAAATCAAACTGAATTGGGCAATATGTCACTAACAGAAAATACAAAGTATTTTCTTTGGCATGGCACCTTCTCATCTTGGTAGAACTTGCCAAGGCATACATTTGGTTGTGCCTCAGTGTCATGTGAACCTGGGCCACTTCATTGAAGCAATATGATCCGACTTTTGTGAGACAGTTTTTTTTTATAAAAGCTCGACTTTTCCAAATGTGTTTACTTTTAACTTGACTCTTGAATCTGCTGATGTATTTCCAAGGGTTTTTATGACTGTTGTGATATATATAACCCATAGATCTCTTTTCATAGTAATGAATGTCTAATAGGACAAATGTATTCGATCATGATTTGGGTTCTCCAACAAATAGATAACTTTTGATTTGATAAAAGAAGTTTTTTTCAACCATTAAGTAAAAATCAACATGACTTCTGCCTTTTTTATATCCTTTTGAGAACTCAGCACCTCAATAGATTGGTCTTTAAAAAGTCAATTAAATGCTGTAGTCATGTGTAGAGTAAATTGGTTGTGTCTATCCTTTTTTTCCCTTATGTTTATTGTCATATCCTCTTTCCTCCTTCAATGAAGACACAATAACTGCTTAAAATGAATTTAAAGAAAAAGAATGAAGATTCCCCCCCCCCAGTCTTTGGCAAATTTGTAGGAATCCAATTCTTTGAATCTTGTTTAGAAGAAAGAGACAAAAATCATTGCCTCATGCAATGTGGGAAGCAACTTTGCTTTAATGAAGAAAATGCTTATCTGGCAAGCTATTCATAGCAAATTCATTCTTTACTCAGTGATCAGAAATTTTTACTTTGTACCAAAATTAGATTGATCTAAAACATCTTAATCAAATAACAGATTATTTCAGCACAAGACAACTGTGGAGCATCTAGAGAAGATCATTCTATTTCACTGTAAAGCACCTAAAATCTTCAGCTATTTATATGAAAAAAAAATTAAAATTTTTTTACCCCCCCCCCCAAACCAACTTTATCTGAGTGTGTTCTGAATTATGTTTCAGTGTGCACATCTCGGAAGCCATTCCTACCGAGTTCATTCTTTACAGCATGCTTTATAACAAGCTTTAACAAAATTGCCTTTACCTAATAAATATCTAAAATACAGAGGAAGCTGTTTATCGTGAGACAGGGTCTTTTAAATAACAATATCTGGCAGATAGAGATAAAATTGGATCAATTTACGATAAATAAAACTTTTTAAACTCACTGTTATAAACAACTCTACATTATAAAAAGAGAAAAAAAAAAAAAAACAAGAGGAAATTTATATTCTAAATTTTTAATTCATTGCAAAAGAAAGTGTTTTGGACTGACTGATTTTGATAACAATGACAGTTCCATAACATCATCTGTGATTATAGTGAACGGCTTCTTCAGTGCTGCAAAATAAAAATAGCCATGAGATTTACCCATTTTGAACTTCTCAAGTCAGGATCCAGGGGACGTAACTCTTTAGATAACTGTCAAGGTTATACTTTCTCAAGGATTTTTGACCACTGCCCAGATAACTTTTCTCATATCTATTAGATATTTTGAAGTACATATTGGTTGATTTATATTAAAATGAAATGTTTTTAAACATGCAGCAAAGATTCATTTTCAAATTTAAGAGGAAAATGACCCCCCCCCCAAAAAAACGGCACATGACTTACATTAAAAGAATGCAGTAAGTGGTGGATCCCCAAACCTGCCACACAAATTATGAAATACTGCAAGTTGAGATACAGAAAGCAAATAATTTACAGGTATACTTCATTTTACAAAAATCCTGACTTGATTAACATTAAAATAAGATCCGAAACTCAATGGAAATAATATAAAATCTTATTTTTGTTCATTTTGTATACGGTAAAAAGTTGTTGAAAAGTGAATAGCACTGTTACAGGTTCATGTCAAGTGATAGTGGATGAGTTTGTAGATTCTTACTTACCTTTGGTGACTTGTACGATTGAACATGTTAAGTGCGCATGCATTACAACCATCTGCACATTTAATGATTGAAAAGTCCGTCCTGGAATTTTAGACCCAAGATTGCATACTTGTTAAAAGGAAAACCTGGAGCCCATTTGTTGATATTAGTTCTTACATGACCACAAGGCATTCATTACCTGGTCGAAATAATTGCTTCAGTATAGTCTTATTCTTTACATAACAATTGAAAGATTTTATCTGTAATTTTTTCTACTTCATAACGTAACCCTATTTAATGCAGTTTTCTATGAATATTCATACCTCGCTTTATGAACTATCATTATGAAATTAGTGTGTAGAGATGACGTATACCTGAACTTTTCAATTTATTTGGGGAAAAGGTATAATCTCCAATGAATGAAGAATAAATAATGCCGTTAGAACAAGAATTTACTGCTCTTAGCAAAAAGAGTCAGGTAAATATAAAAATGGAAAAAAAAAAAAAAAAAAAGAAAAAAAGAAGGCTGATTGTTTTTATTATTTTATTGTTTTTATGAATTTTTTGTTGTTATCACCAAAAATGGCTACAATTGTCAGAAGAGGAGACAAACACACGTTGAGTTACAAGCAGGAAACTAAATGGTTACACATTTACTTTTTATCAACAAATTTTTTTATACCATCCAAGAAAGTCAAGTATCTTTTGTGCTCGTAGACTGTGCAGAAATCCATCAACTGGTTCACGAATTCATCATTGATGCCTCGTTCATCCAACATGTCCATCAACAAATCGTAAAGGTTCTGTGGAGAGAAATAATAAAAATCAATACAACATGAGGAAATGAAGTATTGGAATTATTGCCAGAACTATTTTTAAAAAAAGTGTCAACCAAAATTGTCAAAATGGGTTTCTACAGTTTTCAAGTTGGTCTGCCAGGCTATGCATCATGGATATAGACGGCACTAACTGAGCTAAAGGGCTGGAATTTTCGACACTCATTAATATGCATGTGATTATCACTAATTTACTTTGTTTATTATAAACAATGTTTTTATTTGGACATAATATTGTTGTAAGGTTTCAAATGTAAACATCAACAAGCATTGAATATCAGTTGCAAGGAGTTAGGTTTAAGGTGTAAAATTATCTTATGTTTGACTATAAAGCCCATGTGGCTGGATATATAAGCAGCCAGATATAAATGACTTCCACTTCCTAGAGGCTGTGAGTTTCATTCTCACTTTGGGTTAGCTCTTTATCTCTGATTACACTATTTGATCATTGCCGTAGAATTATTGTCAGATTCAAAATTATTATAAAAAGCTACTGAAGCTAGTCAAAATTAATTGTAATCTAACAACCTTGCAACAAAAAAAAAAAAAATTTACTAAAATGCATTGAACAGTTGCATTGAGAATACTAATATTGAATACTAATATGTGCTTATTGAACCTAGATTTTTTAAAATTGGACTTCTAATTATTTTTAGAAATTATGCGTGACCAATAATTTTAAAATCAAGATTGAAAAAAAAAAAAATGTAAATAAATAAATAAAAAAATAAAAAAAATAAATTAATACGAATAAGATAATCTCGTACACCCTGGAGTACTAAAAAATACCTCGAGGGATACTCATACTGTCATTTGAGAAACACAGATAAATGAATAATGAATTAATCTTAGAATTTCATACACAGAAGGCATAATAAAAATACTTCAAATAATTAATGAGAGTAAAATTAGTTTTAGTGACAAAAATCAATTCCTCTTGTCTGCACAATCCAGGATTTTGAGTAGAAAAATTCCTAAACATCCAATGAAAGGCAATCTTGCAATACCAATTCTAAAACAATCCTTCTGATACAAAATTATAGTTTCATGTCCCTCCTTACTGATCTTTCTCTTTACATATCACGAACAAACAAAAAAACTCACCCCATCCATAGTTTCAGCCCCAAGGCTGTACATCTTTTCACTCCAATCTCCTTCGTGAATTGTCACTTCATCAATTTGGAATAAATCCACTGAAAATCAAAAAGAGAAAATCTTAGATGAAGACAATGAGGGTTCAAACCCTATATACCATGGTTTCTGAAACTATTTCAATGTCATCCACCCTCAAGTCTTTATTACAAAATCTCATTCTCCCAGAACTAAATTCCCTCCACATGAAACCAAAAACTGGAAACACAGATGTTCATAGGTTTAATTATCTTTTTCATCACAAAAAGTCAATGACCTGTCTCTTTGCTGACACTTATAGGTGTATAAATAAAAATTTTTTTTCAAATTAAAAAAAAAAAAAAGAAAAAAAAGTTATATCAGGTAAAAAATTGCAAAAAATAGAGATATATATACACACACACACACATATATATATATATATATATATATATATATAAAAATAATGCTATTTACTCACTTGTATATACATATAAGTAAATAGCATAATACATATGTTGATACACCTATGCAGTCAGAAAAGCTTGGGGGAAAAAAACTGTCATGGCTACTTCATATTCGAACAAAGATTTTTTTTTCTTTTTCTTTTTCAAAATCAAAGCCAAATGTTGTACTCACTCATGTTTTCTTCATCTTTGGCTGCAGGATCTTCATCAAATTCAGCCGATGGGAAAGAACACTGGAGAGCAAAGACTTCCTTCTCACCCTGATTAATTTCAACTGTGAAGGGAGGCCGGGAAACCATCTAGACAAAATAGATTTTTTCAATTCAATCAGTTTTTTTTTCAAACAAGATTTGTTGATCATTTTTAGGAATCAGGCTTCATGGTATATTGATTCTTACCTCATTATTTATGCAATATATATATATATATATATATATATATATGGCTGCCAAATCAGAAGCAATTATCGAGTTGTTAGGAGAAAAATGTACAGATTTGAACTAAATGTAAGTTGTAATATAATGTATTTGATTTTTCTAATGCATTTCATTTTAATTTGAAATTCAATTTCAAGTACATGCAGTTTTTAGTATTTTTCAAAAAAAAAAAAAAAAAATTGAGGGTAGTGACAAATTTCTTTTACAAAAGCAGGGTGGGATGGTCATGACAAATTTCTTTTTTCAAGAAAAGGGCATTGCAATCTGAAGAGTTAAGCAAGGCCTGTTGTAGATGATGGTGAAAAAGTATGCAATTAAACCAACATTCCAAGAAGTCAGAGTGTTAAAAAGTAATAATGCAATTAATGTCAGCAGAGGTTAAATGCATCATATGTTCATTGCTTTCAATCAATATAGGGAAACAAGTCTGGTTACTCACTCAGGCAGCCAAGCTTAAAAACTGAAGAAACCTAGTTTTGGTTGATAATAAACACTGATTTCCAACATTTACAAAAATGTTGTAGTCTGGTATGTACAGGCATACCTTGATTTATGCAGTTAATCGAGTTCCGAAATTTCCCATGCCTTGATGTAAATTAATGTGTTTTTGTTTTCAGCATAAACTAAGTAACATCAAATTGTACAGCATTACTCTATCCATACAACACAAAACATTCCTGAATCTAATCATTTTATAAAGCTTAGGTGTCCTATTTTACATTGGTTTCTGAAAGGATAGATGAAAATTTTGCAGAAAAAGTTTAGATTAGCTAGCTGGGGTACCTGGCATTGCCTGGGAAAAACAAAAAACCCTTTAACTATAACAAAGGATACTTAATAAAATGTGACATTTGAGGGAGGAACATGCAAGAAGATGTCAAGTTATTTCTTGGGCTCAGTTTAACCACTTCTGAGAATCCTACAAACACATTTCAAAGTTTCTATGATGGGATGGGATATATATGTACCATAAGTCTTTAAAAGGTCAACTGGGACATTTTAATTCAGGCATTATGTACCTTAATAGGGTAGGCTTGAAAAAGGTAAATAAGGCACCAGGTCAAAGTAGAGAGTGATCAAACTCACTACATTAGCAAATTGGTCTGAGGGAGGAGCTCTTGAACCACAGCTCAATGCAAGCAGATGTGGAAGAGCTGAGTAGCGTAATGGTTACAGTTACAAAAACGGCAAACCAAGTTTTGATCAAGGTTGCTTGTGTTCACTTAACACTGATGCCTTTGGGAAAGACATGAATCTACCCCACCTCTCAAACTAAGGGTAAATTACAGAACAGTTTGAGCTCTGTTAGGCAGTCCATCTAAAACAGGGGTTGGTGACAGATGTGCCACAACCCACAAGTGAGTTATTGAAGTGGCCTCTGTCAGCCTCAGATCTTTTCTAAAAAAGATCTGAAATTTTATGCATTTGCTGGATTTTAGTCAATTTCTCCAGTTTTTTCGAACATAAACAATGCATTGTATAATTTGCTCACTATAGTCATGTCCACAGACTTTTGACAAATTGCGACAAGTGACGATACACCTCAATTTCAAAATTCTACCAAAAATTAACTAATTCATGGATTTCGATAAAATTTAAAAAATCATTCACTGTATGAATGAATAAATATTAAGTGTTCATGCAGATTTTTATGTTACTTTTTACTTGCAGTGTAAATATTTGAAATTTATAGGCCTCAAGGGCAAATTTGTATAGATAAGATGATAGAATATACACAGGGGCTGAAAGTAAAGGAAAAAAAAAAAAAAAAGAAGGAAAAAAAAAAAAATGTTGGCAATTATGATAAGTAACAACTGATCCTTAATCTAAAAGAAGGTTACTCTGACAGAGAAAAATCTACAGCTTGAGTGTCAGGGCTAGCAACTCTGTCCAGAGAAACATCTACTTAAATTGCAAAAGTGGCCCTATGCTCCAGAAGTGTAAAGGAATGAACAAAAACAAATAACTCACAAAACTTTGCAAATTGGTGCATTCAACCCCATTGAGCACTGCACTACAGCATGTGCCCAATCAAGACATTCTAATGTATATCACCATTTTGTGTGTCTCACCTGTGTGACATCTTCATCTTTCTGATCATTTAACATTTCATTTTCATCAGCATCAACGGAATGGTTAATGTTCAGGTTTACAGTAATTCTGAAAAACAAACAATAAAATACTTAGAGCAGTCAACCAACAAAATCAGCAGATTTTTTGCTGTGCAAGAAAATCCATTAATACCTTTGACATAAGGACAATAGTATAAGAATAAATAGGAGGGTCACAATTATGGTCCAACAACTCTTTTTTTTAGTCAATTATAATATACCCAAATCAATTCAAATATAAACAAGCACATCTATAACAGGCCAAATGCTATTCAAGAACTAGAGATATTAATTCAGTCTATATAACAGTTTCATGATATTTGTGTTTGATGACAGAATTTTCAAAGATTGTTTTGGCATACTCAATCCTGTTCTATCAATTTCTGAACAATAATATATGAAATGGTTTTCAACAAGTTGAATCCTTTTTTGTTTAATAATGCGAGACCAACAACCTCTTCAAACCAGCAATGAATGTGAGCCTAGTTTTCATCTATCAAGTTTATAAATTTGTGGAGCTGAGAAATCTGGTGAATCAAGTTTTGAGTTGAATTTAACTGAAACTAATTTCTAACTTGGTAAAATTTGACCCACCAATGATTATTAGAAAAATTAGATAATTTTTATTGAATAAATTTTTGCCATACAATCTTTTACTGAGAGAGGTAAGAAGAAAATCCCATATAATCTTACTATACATAAAAAATAAAATTCAGTTAAAAAAAGACACTGACTGCATCATGGTCATGAAAAATTGATACACCCTGAATTAGAAAATCTAAAATACAATAAAATTATATTTCATGTTTAGGATTATATAATTTCATATCAAGTTTTTCTGTTCAACTAATGCAGTTTTGATTCTGAAGACACATCAACATGGTTATGGGGCGTTCTGTATATTGGGATCTGTCAGTATTCCTCCATTCCAATGATTTTTTGTAAAAAAAAAAAAAAAAAAAAAAAAAAAAAAATCAACCCTCATATCTCAAAGAAAGTGTATCTATCAAATCTTTCTAATAAGTCTAGAATAAAATTTCGTTCGTGCATCAAGTTAGTACTACAATGATCAAATCCTAGCAAGAGTTTGACTCATTATTTATTTTTTCTAGATGAAGTATGGAAAACCATTAATGTTAATTTTTGAAAACTATTCAAGAAGTACAGTTCTTGCAGTGAAGATAAAAAGATGAGTCATTCCATATCAAATCACCCAATTCTAGGTCAACCTCGAGGAATCTGTTAGGAAGAAAAAAAAAATGCGTTGAACAAATCTTTCCCTCCACCATTTATAGCTTGTTTGATACGGCATGCACAGGTTCAAAACTTTGTGAATGGGGCTAGTTTTTTCTGTAGAATTCAAAAATGTAATCAGATCAATGTATCCAACATACTTTCCCCTTCTACATGGCTCTGAAAATGATCCCAAATTTCAAAAAGATGATGTCCACTTTGAGAGCTTCTCACTCAAACAATATGCAAGATAAAGCACTCATAGTTTTTTTCACCATTCATATATCAAGTCATAGGTAAGCACTAACCATACTTATTATTGTAATAGGAGTGTTAGAATGATTGTTTTAAATGTGTCCTATTTTCGAGTGTCCCCAGAAATGCTTATTTTCATGTCCTCCTTTGAGTGTGTGGACAGTCAACCAATACTTTCATATTTTTACAATGTATTCTTATAAATCTGAATATCTGACAAAAGCTTGGGACTGTTGCTGAGCTTCTGTATGGAAGGATTTTTTTAAGACGGGTTGGGGTGGGGGTTGAAATTCCTAGATTTGAGAAATTATGCCAATTCTTAGCCAGACCCACTCCCAAAATTCTCAGTATTATTTTGTCACTGAAGCTGGAAAGAGCACTCTTCTAAATTGTAAAGTGCCAATTTGTAGGATATTTCTTTTCAAAAAATTTGCATTCAACTCATTCTCTTCTTGGTCAGCACCAAAAGCATGACACCTCATCAATCAAAAGATAACTCTACAATGAAGCTCAGCAACAAGACCAAATTTTTGACTGATCATCTTCAGATATATTTGATTTGAGTGATATAATTAGTTTTATTTCAAACATTTACTGTTTTTACAATTACCGACACAAGATGAATGATTGTGATTAGGAATTTTATTCATGATAATTGCAGAAAAGGAGAAAAAAATTAATGATCATAAAATTTTGGTCTTGTTCCTGAAGCTTCATTCTGGAGTTATAATTTTCAAAATGTTGAGCTTCATGCTCTTGGTGCTGAAAAGTTCTCAGTCTGATCAAGAAGAGAAATGAAAACAAAACAAAACAAAAATCAACAAACTAACTGGCAAACATCCTCTACGTTTTTGAATTCTTCAGAAAAAGTTAGAAAGAAAAAGTTATCCCCAGTGAAAGTTTCAAAGCTGTAGATGCCACATCAAAGAAGCTATTAATGTTGGAAGGAAAGGCTCATTCAGCAAAATACATAAAATTGAGTAAAGTTTCAAGGATTTTTTAATTTCAAAACTATTAAAGATACATACCTAATATTAGGTATGTACCCATGTTTGGTATATGTGCACCTGTGATTTTTTTCAGTTGAATCTGAGAGGATAATCTGGGGAGCATTGGTGATTTGATATGGAACAACTCAGGTAAATAGTAGACAAAAATTAACGAAAGTTATAACTTACGCTTCATTTCCCAAATTCTTTGTCAGTGTCACTTTGGCATGATCAGTAACAATGTCAAATCCTTGAATGACTGGCAATGCTGATGGATATTTCTTCGTGTTTTGACCAAGTTTAATTTCTTTTTCTAAGAATCTTGACAACTCAGCATCCACTGGAAAAAAAAAGAATGTTAATCATGGCAAGTCATTTTCTCAAATGGATACATGGAGAAGAAGGGATTTAGAAGTTGCCCTTTTATTTTTATAAGATGAGGAGTTAATCATTAATTTTTGACAAGTACTTTCTTTCATCTAAATTCTAATTGCTCTTGATCACTATATTACTACAACTAGTGTACATAAAAAACAATAACAAATATGGTGCAGAGTGATCATAGAAAAAAATGAAAGGAGTCCAAGAGTTAGATTAGATCTTCTGCCAGCCATAAGAACTATCGTAGCAGAGTAGGTAGAGCTGTGGCTATACATAGACAAGATCCCTGAGATAAAGTCTCACCCTAGAGACTATTCTTCATTTACAGTCTTTACACTATTTACTCACTGCTGTAGACTGACAATTCGTGGTGCAAAGTAACTAAAATTGAAATGTAAGAAAATACCAGTCAAAAATTAATAATGGTTGAATCACTTAAAGTTTTCCAATAAATCAGGCAAAAAAGAAAAGTATTACAATATTCCACCCTGATTGGAAACTAGCAAGCACTCAGAGCACATACATTGGGGAAGTAATTGTGCATGGATCCACCCTAAAATTTGATCACTCCTTTCATGGCCCACTCCCCCACAAAATTTCATTGAAATCCATAGTGAACTTTTGGAAATATTGGGTGGACAGCCATGTGCTTATATATAAATGTAGGAGAAAAACAACAATAACCAAAAACGGAAAATATCTCAAGAAAAAAAAAAAAAAAGTCCTGGACCAATCCCTAAAATCTAACTGACCCTTTCTCATCCCATAGCACACCTATCGACAAAATTTCACAGAGTACTTTTGGAGATATCATGGACAGATGGATATAACACATACATCTCTAACTTGGTTGGTAAAGGTAATGAAAGGCGATTTTTACTGAAATTCCCTTTGTTTCATTGTAAAATGTCATCACTCTGTCTTTCAGGCTAACAAACTGACACTTGATGGTTTTCCTTTTCTTTTTTCTAAAATAAAGTTTGCCAGAATGCATTTTATAAGTCGTAATGTATTAGGACTTGTTAACCCACATTTTGGGGCTTTATTATCTTAGAAATCTCGAAGTTGACCAACACACATTTCATTTTGGGGTTAATTGAAAATGTAAAGAAGAATATACAATGTGAATCTAAATCAGGACAATGTTTGGTTCGTAAGGTGAAACTATGGAGTCTTACAGTGGTTTATTATATAGTTTGAAAATTCATACAGTATAAATAAAATGGACTGGTTGATTTTTGCTCCAATATTTAAAAAACACAGGCCATTAGATTCAGCAAAGCAAATTTTAAACTCCTTTTCTGCTCTCATATAAAGACACTGGAATCAGTGAATAATTTGGAAAAAAAACAAAAAACGAACTCACACACAACTCATATTTCATGCAAACAATTGAAAGCCTAAGTTTCCTTCTCACATGACACAGTGGGTATTAATGGGGAAATAGCATCCCAACAAAAAAAAAATTCCCTGAGATTCAATTTTACACCCTTTAGAATTTGTGATTCAACAAAAATTATCCTAATACATTTAATTGATCAAAAAGTTATGTTTTTCATACTTTTAATTAAAATTTTAATAGATTACCAAATCTACTTATGAAGCTAAAAAGACTGACTGAGGATGGCAAAATAGTGTACTAAGCCGCAGGGGTGGGAGGATCAATAGGGGAAACAAAGTAGAGCTTACAATTCTAGTTTGAATATAAAAAGGTACAGCTTTACAACCTATCACAGGACAATCTGGGGTAAGCACTTTCTGCCACACATGTTCCTTTATTACTCGAGTAGCATAGTAGCAGGTCACCAAGGGAGGGTTGGAGAGTGGAGAGGTTGTTCTATCAATGGCACAGAATATAGAACTGGCAAACCAAGTTCAAAGCAACAGTTTGTGTTCACTTTGTACTAATACCCTCAGGAAAGGCATAAATCTACCGCCCTCTCACTATAGGTGGCAACTAGTCTAGAATTAAAAATCAGCCTGAAAAGGGATGGACTCACTCAAACTGACACTTGACAACCATGAGGAAATCATTTGTGTTGGCTCAACAATCCTAAGGTGGTTTACAAGGATTGGTGAATTGAAGGGTTGGTCTTATTCAGGACATCATTCTTTTTAATAAGATCAGATGAGAAAGGATGAAGTTCATACTGAAAATTCACAAAGGAATTTTTTTCTAAGGTTTAAATGCATGAGAAAGTTACTCAGGAGTCAAATTCTTCACTTTGACCCCCTGTTAACACAGAATACCTTCCACATGAAAAGCAATGAAGCAACTCCCTTCCTCTGATCTAGAAAAATATTTACCTAAAGCCAAGCATCATTAGCTTCAACTTTGGACTTTTGATGGAACATTTGATAACATCAAGCAAAGGATATGAAAATTGAGACGATTGTCAGAAACAACATTACATTAGAAACTTCTATAAAAATTTATAATCTTCATTTCAAATAAAACTTTTTGGGACCAACTGATTCTTATTAAAACATAAGATTACCAAGGATTATAACAAGTGGCTACATCTGACCCATGAACACTAATTTAAGCTTCATTTTTCTGGAAAGATCTTATCAAAAGGAAACCCAGGCTATTATCTCACGATTGCAAAATAATAGCCAAGATTATATCGCTGACCTCTTAGATTCAAGAATAAATACTCTTACGAAGGAGGGACATGGAAGGAGAATACCTCATGTATTCACTTATTCTTTTGTAACCTCCGACATTTAAAATCTTTTTTAATCCTGTAACCCAGTGCAATATCATTGGGGTACTGCAGATGATTTCCATCACAGGTGTGTATATGGCGAGATAGCCCTTCCTGCTTCAGGCTGGTTTTGGAAACGGAGGAGTTGGTCCAAGACAGGTTGCCCACCATGGAAAGAAAGCCCAGTCTACCCTACTATTTGTTCATAGCCGGGGGGGGGGAGAAGAGATCCATGCTGTTCCTAAGGGCACTAAGGCGAAGCGAGAAAAACTGTATCAGAGTATGAAATCTGCTTGCCGATTCCACTGTCCAGGCTGCAAACAATTTGGTTACTCCCCGCCATGAATTTGCACACCTAGAAACATAGCATGACAGGAATAAGTAACCTGCTTTGTGGTTTATTAAGAGTCAAGTTTTGCCCCACTGGTGTGAGAGATCATTGTTTACAAAGTGCAGGTAAAAAGATAGAATTTCCAATGATTGTTAAGGTAACCCCTACACACACCACTTGAGAGTATCACGACAAAATTACCCCTTCCTGCACTTGACACACAATAAATGGGGTTTTGTAGGAGGCAATTTAACATTGTTGAGTAATAAAGAACCACTTGCAATGTAGAATTTCAATTGAAGAAGAAAGTTGAGACTCTATTTGGAAGGAAAACATGTCATTTGAAATTATATATATATATATATATATATATATATATAAAAAGCCGTTTTTTCCCTCCTAGTAGATAACATTTAGCAAAGGATAAAAAATTAGAACTATTTACTTTTAATGATATAAATGTCATAAATTTTCCATAATTCATTTCAAATAAAATGTTTGGGACTGACTGATTTTGATAACAGTTCGATAGAATTACCAAAGTGTATAATGAATGGCTCCCTCTGTATAACTGACAGGCATAAATTGGTGTTTGTGCTCAATTAAAAAAAAAATCTTATCAAAAGAAGACCCAGTTATTCAGTGTGATGCAAAAGATATTGGAATTTGAAATAACAATAATGGAAGACTTAAAAGAAAAAAATAAACAAAAACAAAAGAAACCAACTAATGATTTTATTCTGACTTTTCATTCTTATCAGAACTTTGAGACTAAATTCTGATTGAATGAAATATTGAAAAATAATCATTTGTTCTTAAAAAGTCTTCTAATATTGTCATTTCAAACCTTATACGGTCAGATTACTCATAATCCATACCAACATTTGATGATATTGAGATTTGTAGAAAACATGAAATAATTGAAAATTGTAGGTATTTACTAAGCTTACCATACTGCAGACCTGGGTCCCAATAGTGGAACACCCTGGTAGTGGGGGACAACTTATTTATAGCAGGTACCTTATAGCTTATCTTAGTCTGGCACAAGGCCATAATTTCTGGGACACCTACTGAGAAGACAGTGAACATTGCCAAACATAAAAGCTGCTAATTTATTTCAGAAATTAGATTCACAGATTGGGTTTTCAATAGAAAAACTGATTATACAATCATTCTGCTTGTTTTTATATACAACTGTTACACTTTATTATATTTCATTTTCTCTCTCCCCTTCCATCTTGCAATGAACAAGGGTAAGAATGGAAGAGGGTGCTTATGATTGAATGGGAACAAAATAGACAATCTGCATTATAACCTCAATTTATTAATTACTCTTCCTTCATAAGACTGAAATAAAAATCAAGTTACAGAAGTAGTAGACCAGAAGAATATTGACAGATAGTCAAAGTGATCAACAATAATAATAGATACATTAGTTTCTCTGAACTTGAAAAAGAAAACAACTTTAAAAAGGGGTTCATATTTCAAATGACATCTTCCAAAAAATGAATTAAAATAGTTGAATAAATCTGGTTTTACTCCCAAACCGGTCACCTAATGAGCAATTTCAAAATTCCTTCCAGCTTTTTCCAGAAGATAGAGATTTTTCCCCCAGAAAGACTTAAAACCATTGAGTAAGAAAGAAAAAAAATTATCATCATATCCACAACACTTTCACTATCGGCTTGAGAAAAAGAGAAAAAAAAAAAAAAAAAAAAGAAAAAGTTGGACATGAATGATGTGATTATTAGGAGTTATTATTGCATCAGCCAAAAAGTTTATACATATGTTGATTCCAGAGATTTCGTTTTTGTTTCCAACATTTGTCTTTAAGCTTTTCCTTCTCTTTTGTATCAGTTTCTTATAACATTATGCAATTACAAAAACATGAGGTGTCCATAATTCCTCATCCAAAAGGATTTATTTCACGCACACAAGATTATCAAATTATGTAATTACTCATATTCTATATTTACATAGATTAATATGAAAATATTAATTTAAATTTTATGCATCCAATCCCCAAGTTTTTAACCTTCATCCCCCATGAGAAAAAGGGGAAGGTCATGGAATCCGAGGTCACATTTTACCGTTTCTAAGGCGGGAGGGGAAGAATTCAGTGTAGCATTGTCATTGGAAATGGGATTTAAATGTAACAATATTTTGAACTGTATCATTTAATTTGCCTTTCAATTCGAAAATTAAATCAAAACTGTACCAATGTGTCCAACACGTGTTTCATTCTTCCTTCTTAATCCAGATTGGAAATTTTTTGGGCATTAAAATATAAACTTTATGAAAAATTAATTTTTGTCCGTCAAATTTTTCCCGTGATTTTCTAATAAAGAGGACCTTATGTAATGTAATCTAATAAAAATGAAGAACTAAATAAAAAAAAAACAATTTCAAGTCTAATCGAGTGAAGAAACCAACATCTTTTTGGTGTGCCTTTTGTGAACTTTTGACAGCACAAGTGGTTTTTTGGGGGTGAAATTTAAAATTTAATTTGCCCCCCCCCTCCAAGAACAAGAATCATTCAGAAAAAGATGCAGCTACCTTTTAAAAATCTTTTGCAATGATTGTTATTAAGGGAAAAAAATAAAGTATGTTTTAATGGAAGTTTAGCATATATATTTCAAATATAATATCGCCGGTCAGAAAAGCGGATGTAAAGTCAGGGTCCAGTTTTTTATTATACGCAATCCGTAAAGCGATCTCTCACTTTAGAGCCAATTCACTCGCCCCGCTCCCTCAATTATAGTTACCTACCGGAAAGAACAAAGGTCTAATTCAATCAAAACAGTCCGATCTACACGGGGTGAATATTTTTCCATAACTAAATTTGGTTTGCTAAATCGAATCTTAACCAAACTCTTCTTTAAAAGCAGAAAAAAAAAAAAAAGATTGAAGCCACGTGATGCTTTCAGCTAGAAAAAAATAGATAAAATGAAAGGAAAAGTTTCCGTACAGGAAATGGACACTTTATGGGACAATATCTCCAATTTAATTCTTTTAAGACTACTTTCATAATAAGGTTTAGGATTGAAATAAATCGTTAACATTTTCTATTTTTTGGAAAAAAAAAAATGTAGTTCATAGATTATAAAAAATCCCACCCATCAGACAAAAATAATGAAAGTAGAAGTGCTTTTTCATAGTCCTTAAAGAACGTTTTAATCAAAATTTCGAAAAAATCTTAAATAACCTTCACAAGGGGCGTAAGCTTCATGTTGGTGATGGGATGAAGGGAGTAACCAAATGCGTCATATCCGCAGTTTCGTACGAAAGACGGAAAGTAAGTGTCCAATTTAGGATCATGTTATATCGCGAACAAGTAAAAAAAATAATAATAATCCCTCTTAATTGTTTTTTTTATAAAAAAACAATTTTCGAAGAAACGAATATCCCAGGGATTGAAAACATAAGTACCAGAGAAAACACTATGGAAATTGAGATGTGACCATAATTCAAACTAAAAATAAAGACCGACATTAAAGGAAAGAAATTATGACAATCAATTAATTATCATATCTAAAATGAAGAATGTTGATTCAGAAATACAATGATCAAGTTTGAGATATTATTAGGGTCTTAAACATGCACAAGAAAGAATTTATCCCCGGTTTCGTATACATGACAGAAAGTAAGGGTCTAGTCTAGCATTATAGTTACAAACAAAACATGAGAAACACTTCAGGACAATAATTCAACAGTAAAAGTGAAGAAATTATGTTCATAAAAACAAAGATGAGCTTTCAAACATGAACGAAGAAAAAAAATTAAGGCCTTACCCTCTGTATGTAAAGATCTGGGGGTGACATTGAAAACTCTGGGTAGAAGAGAAGAAGGTCTTAGACGTAATCGTATATTCTTGACCCCACCACCACTCGTCCAGGTTCCCAAGGTTGAAGAAGAGGTACAAGATGAAAATTTGGCAGATCTGGGACCAACAAAACGGGTTTTAGACCCCAAATTCATCTTGGAAAATAATGAAGAAAAAGCCATGGAAGAAATTGTAGTCGAGGAGCCGGCATTATTATGTGACCTTGTTTTGGTTATTGTAGTGAAATAACGACCACATCGGTTCGCAGATTTGTTGGAACCTTGTAGAAGGATAGAAGAGGCTATATTCTGCAATCGTGGCATCATTCTGCTGTTAATTACTGAGAAGGAAGGCATTTTTGTTACGTAATTAATTAAAAAATCTTCTTCTCCTTCTTCTCTTGAAGGTGTGTGTCGACCAGCGTGGGTTACTTAATACGCATGGGCTTCTCTCAAAGAGTTCTTTGGTCAAGGCCGATAACTCCTGCAATTCTCATTTTTTTTTTTTTACCTCTGCCAACGAAGAGGTAGGTGTGTTATGCCGAATTGGCGAGATTGCCTAATAAGCGAAGTTCTAACTTGATAAATAAATACGTACTTTTTCAAAAGTTTAGGGTTCTGATTTTTTATAAAACAACTACTTATGCACATTCAAAAGTTCATGTCATCGAAGTGAAATCAAAGATTTTTTTTACAAAACATAGGTAAATTTCATCAATTAGGCAATTCGGTCGATTTTAGCATATTTAATAAGTATATGGATGCCTAAGATGATACCCCAGCAAATGAATTGCGTGTTTTTGTCTCAAAACATCTCCAATTATCAGGCAACCCTATTAAGCATTTACTTATGTTTTAATGACTGCACTATAAAATCTCAAAAAGTTGTCAATGATTTCAATGATATTTTCTGGAAGTTTTTTTTTAAACTAGACTAAATATCCGCCCTAATGGTCAATAAATTGCTGTTCAAATAGAAATAGAACGATAGATGAACGGAAATAGCGTTTAATTTAATTTGTTTTTAAAAATGATTTAATACCACCTTTTACGTTGTTAGAAGAAAGGGGGTGCTATTGTTAAAAAAAGTGGGGTTCTATGTGAAAAAAAGATGTTCAGCTTATGTAAAAAAAAAGGGGTCATGGTGGTGCTAAGTTGAAAACGGGTGTTGATTCAAGAAAAAAGTAGGGCTGATCTCTAAAAAGAAGCGACGCACAAGTAAAGAAAACAGGTGTCTGCTGTTGAAAAAATGGTAGGAGAAGGAGAGGTATAGTGTTAAAAATGAGTGCGTAATGTTAAGGAAAAGGGAGCAATGTAAAGAAAAGGTGGGCTATTGTTTAAAATAGGGGTTAATGTTAAAAAAATTGGGCAAATAGTGAACAGGGGTATTAGAGATTGGTGTTGAAAAGTGGAGGGCTTAATGTTAAAAAGGGGGAAGACTTCTACTCTATTTTGACCACATAAAATTAAAGTGTAAGGAACCTTTGAATGTTGACCTCTAAAAATGAGAAAAAAAATTTCAATCCATAATTTTGAAAATTTCCACTTGATTTTGACTCTTAATCTTCCCACCATTTTGACCTCTAAAAGTGAGAAAATCCTTTGGATGAAGTGAAAAAAAAATCCCCGTCGATTTTAACCCCTAAAAATGAAAAAAAGAATTTTCCTTGCATTTGAACCCTAAAAGTGAAAAAAAAATTGCTCTCAATTTTGATCCCTGAAAGTAAAGAAAAAGTCGACCCTCAACTTTGACCCCTGAAAGTAGAAAAAATATTCTCCTCAATTTTGACTCATAGAAATGGGAAAAATTACCTCTCAAATAGACCTCTCAGAAAAAAATCTCTGATTTTGACCCCTAAAAAAGAAACGAAAAAAAAATTTCCAGAAGATTTCGAGCACTAAAGATAAAAAATGAAAGATCCTTATTGATTTTGACGCCTAAAGATGAGAAATAAAAGTTCTCTCCAAGAGATTGATGTCCCCAAATGTACCTTAACCATATTATATCAAAACATACACTAATCAGAGCATTGCTATTCAAGCTATCCATGTACAATCAATAAATATCAGGACATAGGATATGTTAAAATGTTTTGCTGCTTTCTGAATGAAGAACGAAGTCTACATAACATTTTTATCTCCTAGGATTGAGTTGAGTAAAAAGAATAAAAAAAATCTTTTGTATCCCAGGACTGAGTTGGGAAAAAGAGAATGAAAATGTTCTTTCATTACATCATCAAAAAAATATTTATACCATTGATGAATAATCACATAAATAGACCATCTCCTGATTTGGAATCTCCACAAAACAAATTTTCGGAAGTAGTTTTTAAAAACTTGCTAAAAACATTTTCCAGGTATCAAATCTGTACCCACTGAAAAATTTGGATCCATGAATTTTCACAGTTACTCACACCCTGCGTTGTAGCTACATGTGAACAACATTTCCAAGGGTGGATTGAGCTAATACTTTTATATTTTTATATTTTCACTTTCATTATCATGAAATTTGTACCATCAACCAAAACTATCTTCAAAACTTTCTTCAGTTTTCAAATTGGTCTGGCTGGCTATGAATGTATGTATCACGTGTACAGGCGAACCAATGGGTTGAAAATTCAATTAATTACTTGTCATTATGTCAAGAAAATGTTTTCTTTTGTTTTTTTTTTATTCAAAACCCAAATAGGTTTTACAGGGGGTTCAATTTGCAATGTGAGTTTATTCTTAATTGATCCCTTAGTTTGTGTACACTTGTTTTTTGAAAATCTACACTTTTCTAGTGATCACTGCCCAACAAAAATGAGAAAAGGAACTTATCCATTGATAATCCCAATTCCAATTTTTAATTAATCATCCCAAACACGGCATGCTGCAAATGAGTTCTAATGAGTGACTAACTAGACCTGTTATCTTGAATTCTTTTTAATATTTACTTCTTGTTCCCATAAATTCAGTTGGGTTTTGGGATATTTTGACCAGCACATTGATATAAGAGACTGCTGCTGAACATATCTATAGAGAAAATATTTAAAAAAAAAGCACACACACACGCACACCCGAACTAACAATTGGCACAACTGTCTCGTTGTTGAGATGATAGCATATTTCCTACTCAGGTAAAGACCAATATTTCTAATGCCGATTTTAAAAGTTGACAGGCGCTCTCCAGTAAGACGATGAATCCAACACAATCTTCCTGCCTCTAATTTCTGCTTTTTTGGGCCTGTGTGAAAATCAGCGCCAGAGCCCGATGTTCAAGCCCAAATAACAAGTAAAGATCCGAAAGGTTGATTTTTTCAGCCAGGAAAGCTTCCCCCTCTTTGATGCCTGGCACAATACAATCTTCCTATCCATATTCTCTCTATCCTCATTCGGCATTTTAGTGTACTCAACTAAGCTCGTCAGATCCATAAAAAAAAAACGGTTACTGGAAAAAAGTCATAGTTAACACTATTGCATGCTAGGAGAAACGCTCATAACTCAAGTTTCAGGCTCGGAAAAAAGTGTTTTAGTACGATTTATTTTGATAAAATGAGTAATATTTTGATTTATTCGATTTAATCTATAGTTACAAAATAAGTAATGATTTATCTAATTCAATTTATAGTAATAAAATATTTTTTTAATAAAATAAATACTTTAGTTGAGTTGAGTAAAAAAGTTACATTTAATTTAATAAAGTGAGTAATGTCTTATTTTATCAAAAAACTATTTCATACATTAAAATATTTACTTATTTTAATAAAAATGTTACTTTTTCATTACTATGCATTAAAGAATTAAATTTTACTTTTTCTGATAAAAATATTTCCTATGAATGAAAAACAAATCAAAATAATACTCATTCAACAAAAAAAAATCGCATAATTTTTTCCAAGTCAGACACTAATGATGAAAACGGTGCTCAAATAAAAAGAAATAGGAGAGTTCATGGAAGAAAGCGTGGGTAAAGACATAAATGATATTGTCAATGCTTTGAATGTATCAAATTGTTAATTTGTTTTTATTTGTGCATCATTTGTAACATCAAAGGTGTGAAGCTTTTAACCGAACCGCCCTCCCGGTATTGTTTCCGTACAGCTTTTCCCTACAATCCGAAACTTTTTCGCGGAGTTGTGACTGAAGCATGCTGGGTAATTTTGCGCGCCAAATATTATTTTCTTATCAGTCGACGTCGCCTTCTTTCTAGATTTTATCAACTTCCTCGTTTTCTGACCCAAAAAGTAAAGGTAAGAAATTATTGTTATTCAATTGAATTACTGATCATTGTTGATACTTTTCTACTTATCAATTAGTTTCATTCTTTCTTTGTAAACTAGAGTTTTAATCGACATGACGCCTTAGAAAAATCACTTGATGTTATTTTGGTAAACATGAGCTCTAAAAAGAATATTTTTTTTGATTTCAAGAGTATAATTGAACAATATATTCATCAGAAATTAACGCAATGATTGAATGTTTCATCAGATAATTAAAAAATACTACGCTGCCTTGACGGAAACAGTACATCCGAAGTACCACCTAACTGACGATTCATGGTGTGCAACTGATAAAAACGTGCGTTTGATTTCATTAATGCATTCATTTTTTATGAATGTGTTCTTTGATTATACTTTTTAATCACATTTTTCTTCACTCTCAGAGCTTTTTATATGACCTTTGGGATCCTCGACTCGTCAATATGACCGTAAATTTATGTACGCCAAAGAAGAGATTACTTTTATTTTTGTTTTCCCAATCTTACTTTTTCCCCTTGTTGAAAAAGCGAATTTAAATTTTGAATCATTTCTTTTGAGTAAATAATCTTTAGTTTTCTTTGAAGCATTACAATCATCATTTTTTGATAATGAAAATAGATAAATTCAACAGGAATGAATGGAGACAGCGTTGAATAAATGGCACAGATTTTGTTTTCAAAAAAACTTGATGCAGTATTTTGTTTTCTCTAAATGCGTGATAAATCACTTGAACTTGGTGTAACAATCTCAAAATGATTTACAGATGGATAGACAGCTTGAATATCTGATTCTCACTGGAAACCTTTGCACATCCCTATGTTTCATTGTTAGTGAAACATCTGAAGGCAACTGGTTCAATATTATAACCCGGAAAAGGAGTTTGGTTTTTGTGGGTTTTGCTGATATTTTAAATGAAGTCGGCTTCGAGTCAATTCTGACCGTCTTTGTTGACGGATTCGGCCGTCTTATTTTTATTGGGAAAATAACTGTAGATAAAACTTCATTGTGAGTAAATACATGTAAATCATGTTCGTTTTTCAAAGGTTTTTCAAATAACTTCATTATAAAATCCAGTTTTTGTTTTGTTTATTTCCGTATATTTTCCACCACTTGATTTTTATTCAATTGGTATATATATATATATATATATATATATATGTAGATCATGCGTATTCATTTGCTAGAAAATTTGATCCTATGTTTGTTTTCTACTTTTAAAATGAAAATTGTTGGGAGCATTCAATACACGGAAACGAACAAGTATGACAACAAAACTTATTTTTCTTTGCTACGAAAATTCAATTTTATAATGAAGTTATTTAGTAAAACTTTTGGAAAACAAACATGATTACATGTATTTATTTGCAACAAAAATAATTTCTCAAATGAGAATAGGGCGACCGACTTGGCCTTTTACCATGATTTTGATTTTTTGGATGGTAAATATCACGCTGAGCAGCTTACATTAAGGGAGATAACTCTTATTTTAAGCTCGAACAACCAAACAAAATTATAGTTAATCTAAAAAGTCAGATAAAAAAAACATGAAAAGAAAGAAAATTATGCATTGAATAAATAACAGAAATTAACTAAGCATTATAAATCTAATTTTGACGTTTTGAATGGTTTTGACTTCCGTTTCACGAGTAAATTCTTCATTTTTGAGAAATGTTTCGAATTCATGCTTCATTGCAGTTATTTGAAATATGAAGATAATTTTTTTAAAAGTTGAACCTCAGTGAAATTTTTAATAAATATCTAATTCTGTTTTCAAAAATCTCTCTGGATGATTCAATTCCTTGTTGTTCAGATAGTTCACCTGAAGAGGGTGGTACAATGGGTTGGTCAAAAAGTTGTGTCAACAACTCCAGCAAAGAGGAGTACAATTGTCTGAAAAACTCTTTGAATGTTGATGACCCTTGATTCAAAACTATAAACAGTAATTCTCTTCTGTTTGAAATGAGGACAAATAATCAATAATGGGTGACATGAATGTTTTAGTTGCGATTAATTAAATTGAAATTAACTATCGTTACAAAATCATTTATCTTGAGCAGAATGAAATCTGAATCGAGTTTCTTGGAAACTTTCTTTGTTTGATAAAAAATAACTTTTTCAGGAGGGAGTGGGTGAATTGGCTCTTTACAATGTACATACTGAGTAAAACTGAACCCTGATTTTCTGGACTTTCTCCTGAAGGAAGACAAGACAAGACAAATGAAAGCAGAAAACTTTACTGTTGTGATGGTAGTATAGGGTGACTACTTGTGTTGAAACAAATAGTTTGATGAATGTTCATTGGACGAGGAGATTTGGTCTCCCCATGTAGAGCGTGTGCGGCCCTGTAGATGTGGAAGGAAGGATGCTGTACGAAGAGAATGGAATGCGCTCCAAGTATGAAGTTGGATGTGCATTGATGAAACAAAGTGAAATGAACACATGCAAATATTTTGGCCAGGGAAAAGACGTACGTTTAATACAAGAATAAAGATGAGGTACATGTAAGGATAACATAGATATGATCAATTGTGAGAAGTAATGTTTGGAAAAGAGATACTGAAAGGTAGGAGCTTTCTTGTCTTGATAGTACTGGAGTTGGAGTGGAGTTGTGAACGCGTGGATTCCGTATGGTTGCATAGCTCCAAGATAATATGTGGGAACTGGGTTCAGTGTGCGAGCCTTACTGCCTAGTAAGTGAGTCAACTTGGGGGCTATTCTCTGATGCTAATAGACTCTTGACAAACAGAACATGGAGTTTTATCCATGCGTGTTTCCCAAAGTAAAGAAGTTTAGTAATGATCATCGTGACTATCGGATAGTAGAAAAAAACCTTGCCATTTTGTTCACAAGAGTGAGAGGTGATACGCGTTTGTAGCACGTGGTGAAGATGTGGTGGCATATGTGTGAGGCTCGATATGGGTGAAGTGAAATGGGCAAAGTTAGTACTGAGATAGGTCATGGAGGAAGAATGGTTAAAATCAGATCGGCCAGTGGGTCGGCAAAACGATAACGATCTAAGGGAAATGGGAAGAGAGAGAAAAAGAGTGGCCGGCTGAGAAGGCGCTAATGAGCATTGGGCCATGTGTGTCTAGGGGTTTTATGGGGGTCATCGGAAGAAGTAACGTCTTTGATATCTAGCTAAAAGAAGAGTTTCGTATCTAATTCCCTAACTAAAATTATAGGGGGCACTACAGTAGTTTGAGAGATGTGTGGAACAGAGCTCTAGACGTAGTTTGTGTTTTAACCTTGTCCACTTATTCTCAATTTTCTGAGTATGTTGAAATTGTGCCCAGACCTCTATAAATTTTAAAAATTGCTTAGGAGATATTTATATTAAAATTCCACGACAGGTGTTGCAGAGATTGACAAAAAGTCTGTCCAGTTTTACATGAATACAATGTAAACTGATCACCCACTTTGGAGCCTCTTCCCCCATAAAAAGTAACTTTTTCTCAAAAATGAAGAAAGTATCTGAGGAACTATGATTAATGCTGTTCATGCTGCATAGTAAAAATGTTTTCATAATGATTTAATCAATTTTGATGAAATCAATCTTAACCTTTCCCTAATTTTAACAAGCAAAGAACTTTTGATAATCCTGTGTGACTTTTTTAATTTTTAATTTTCTGAGTAGTCAATATATTGAAATATGTTTGTTCAGTGCAAAGAAAATTTGTTGCGTGGGATGTGGAGTTGGACCAACTCTGACTCAAACTTTATTTAAAATATATACTCCCTTAAAATATTAAATCTCTCAGTTAGGAACTTGTTTGTAAATTCAAATGTTGAACAAGGCGCTGGTTCAGAAGTTCAGCCACCTCCCAGTTGCAGTAAAAGTTGATTTGTGCATCTTACATAAAGAGAGATAACTTTTTCATGATACATTAGTGGAGATTAACTCTAATTCTAGCATTGAATGAATAACAAGAGTTAAATGCATGATAGATTCAAAATACTTCTACGATTTCATGACAGAAAACTGAAGCAAAATATATGAAGATATTTCAGAAAATGATCTAAAAATACTATGTATTATTAAGCCTTCATTAACTGCATAATTATAATTTTTTGTTTTCCCTCTAATTTATCCTGAAAAAGTTCTCCCCCCTCCAAGAGGCCTGACTTTACTTCTACTACTGTAGCTTCTCAGCTTCACCCTGTAAGCATCGTGCAGTTTTTGTTGTCTCTTTGTGGCGTCACTGTTTATTCATCGTTTTCTCCAATAAATATTGTACTTAATCACCCCAACATATCTAAGAATCCTGAGATTGAAACTAGTAATGATAGTGATAGCAAAAAGCATTGCACTATTATATTGAAGACAAAGGTAGACATAATAAAGTGAAGTGAAAGAGGTTAATAAAATGAGATGAATCATTCTGCTGTTTAAACAGTTGTAAAAGACAGAACACATTATGCAACACTTGAAAGGTTCTGTACCAATACATTCCATAATAATTATAAAGAAACAAAGTTCAATGATGGAAGAAATGGAAAAATTTCTATGCATTAAAATACTGTTTAAGGCTGGTAAAATATTATAATATAATAAAATATAAAAATTATTTTGTTCTATTAATAAGATATAAAAATGGGCATGTTATTCACCCTGCCACTTGATAAAAAAAATCTCCAGAAAGCTGTTTGAGACTTAGTCTCCTGGCCACACAATCTGGAAATGCAGATTCATTGAGCTATTAGTTTAAGACATTGTCAAGTTTTTTGTTTGAATTGGTCTGTTTTGATATGTGGCGGTAAATTGTTAGAGATTAGGACCACATGTGGCAAGGTCATTTTCTCTCAGACTTGTCACTTAGCAAGTGTATCTTTGGCTTTGTAAAGGGGGTATAACACAATTTCTATCTAGTCTATCACTCAGTTTAGTAAAATTTGGAGCCATATCTTCCAAGATATTCCAGAGTATATTTTTGATGTCTTTGTTAGAGGTTTGGGTACTTGAGCCTCTCCCAATAATCGAGATGTTTTACTTCAGTAATGTATGATGTGAAAGGTCTTTGTATCCCCCTGAATTTGTTCTTGGGTTTGAATATCATTGGTGGATAACTATATTATATGACTTTCTTTTTAAAAATTTTTAATACCATTTTGTGTACAGTAGTTGGTATTTATAAGAGTAAAGTTGGACTTAAAAACCCTACAAGCCTCTCTTGTTCATAAGTAATTAGCTCTTGTAGAAGCAAACAATCCATTTTAATATAAAAACTGTCAAGTTTCTACATTAACAATGGATGCTAAATTTGCGGCTTCAGGTAGAATTCTGTCTTTGGCTAATAAGATGAGTGAATGAGATTGATCTGAAAATGCAATAATTTTGGGGGTCCATTTTACAGTGTTTTCTTGGCTATTTCTTTGATTTGGTGCTTTTAGTGCAAATATCTTTTGAGTTGGCAACAATCTTCCTGCTTATACCCATAATGAACAATTTTTGTAAAATATAAATCCTCAATGTCAATGATTTGTATTTGCTTCTACTTTCTAATCAGTTGTTTTGAAAAATGATAGAAGACATAGAATTAAAAATATGTTTAATACTACTCGAGCCCAGGTGAAAATTTTGAATTTTGGATGTGGATTTCTTAGATAGACTCTCCCCACTGGAATGAAATGTTGATCTGTTTTTGCTGTGTTAACCATCTTTGTTTCTGTTTGTATCAACTGTGTTCATTCATAAAATAGTGATAAACCTAATTACCATAATTTAATTAAGAGGTGGAATATCCGGCCCTAGATTTAATGTCCTTTCTTTCTTATTTCAGATGAAAGTCGTCACCCCTGAGATCTCCTGGCATGAACGGGATCCAATTTATGCTGTGGACTTCCAGCCAGGAAATCGTCCGATTCAAAGACTGGCTACATCTGGAGTGGACAAATTTGTTAGAGTAAGTTTTTTTTTTTCCAATCAGTGACTCCACAATCAATGATATATCAGTATTTGGCAGCATTCAGTTTCTCAACTCTTAAGATAGCTGACTGTTTGATGCTAACAGGTCAGTCAACTCTGAATTCCCTGTAAATCAAAAGAAGGCTATTCAAGGGCCTTTCTTTCATAGTTTATTATTTACAACAACACTGGTTGACTTTTCTTTTTTTCCAAGGTAGTCTGATGTGTGTGTTTTTACGATGTATGAAAAAAAGGCATCTATTGAAAAATTTTTGAATTTACTGTTTATTCATAATAAGATTTAGTATTTACGATATATATTGTGTATAAGATTTGATGGAAAAAAGGCTGGCAATATGCTAGTTAGTTAATTATCGTACATAAAATTTTTTTCTTCATAAATCTTACACACAATATATATTTTGAATACAATGTCTTGTAAATAAATAGTACTTTTAGAATAGATGTTTTTCTTTTTTCATAAATTGTAAACATTCCCCCACTTCACTAATTTTAGAATAAAGTCAACCTCTGTTTTTGTAAATAATAAACTATGGAAGGCCCTCAAATTGTCTTCCTTTTTTGGAAATTAAGAGTCAATCAAGCAGTGCTGAGCAAATGAACAGTCAAGATAATGATACTAACCAATCTGTATTACATGGTATTACTTCTATGTAATACTAGTTTTAATAATGGGTGGAAGAATGAAAACATTTCTTAGAAAATGGATATCAGTTTGTGTTCATTAGTGAACCAAAAAATCATTTTTGTAGTAATAGTTTTTTTTTTCTCTACCAAAATGAGATTTGTATCTGTTAATATTGGTTGTTGTCATCAACTTGGCCATTGCTGGTTGTTGCTGTCAACTGTCAAGAACATTCCTGATGCACTGTTTCCACAGGGCCTTGTTGAATGCCAGAGTTGTCAACCAAATGGTTGGGTTCTTTTCCTTCTCACCAGGCAAGTCAAGGTAGTGGAAATGACAGTCTTCATGTCACTTCTTTTTCTTAATCATCACAAGAGCTCCTCATGATCATCTCCATAATGACTTAATCCGTCTTGTAAGGGTCATGTGAGGCAAACTCTTGGGCAGCATCAGTCAAACATGTCCCAACCATTTCAAGTCTTCTGGAAACAACTACAACATATAGAGGAAGTTTTCTAAAAATTCCCCACTGAACTTCTGCTTTTGGCACCTTGTTCAGCCATTTGATCTGTAGGACACAACAGAAACATGTATGGTCAGATGCATTCATACCCGACTCGTTTGCTTGATGTAGTGGCCATTTGTAAATAAATATTTTTATATTGAAAAATTCCCAAAGCCTCCATTAAAGGAATGGAAGGACAAATAAAACAATTATTTCTATGTGCCAGTTGTATCTACGTCTCTCAACTTCTGGAATTTGGTTTTCATGTTTCCTGGTCTGTTTTGACTCAAAAACATTTAATCTTTGGCATTCTGCATTCTTTTAAAAAAATTAAAAAATTTTGTGTGTCTGTTCATGTATAACTAAAATTGATATGGTAACACAACTTTGAAATTCAAACACTATTGTTCGATGATTGGAATTGCCCGCAGTGGTAGGATAAACTTTTTGCTCGGCAAAAAAAGTTGCCTACAAAGTACTTCAGTTTAAATGACATTTTTCCATTAATCTTTTTTATGTCGTGTACATTTCCTGCTTAAAAAAAAAAAGTTATCAAGAAAAATTTAAAATGATAAAACTGAAATCTTTCATGTCTATAAGCCTTCTTATTTCTGTCTTTCTTTTAGATTTGGCAGTTCAAAGTTGATGAGTGTGGAAAAGGCACAGTCGAGTTTTTATCAAATTTAAAAAGGCACACAAAAGCTGTTAATGTTGTTCGATTTTCTCCTGATGGTCAGTTTGTATTTTCTCTTTTTACAAATATTGTTTTTTTTTTGTTTATTATCTTTATTTAGGAATATTTTGGTTTCTGATATTCTTTATATTAGGGATGCAACGATTTTTTTTATGTTACAATATGTATTTTATGGCATATTTATCATGATACATGGTTTATTTAAATTCCTAAATTCTACTGATGGCTGATTAATTTGCTGAGTGAAAAAAGAAACTTTAATATACATTAAATTACTGCATTATTCAATCATTTTTTGGATTAGAATCTCTATTACATTGAAGGTATATAAAACGAAAATATTTTTATGTGAATTTTTTTTTTTTTTTTTCACCCCAAACAGATTTAGTCTGTTCTTCATTAATATTGGGGGGGGATGTTCAAAACATTGTATCTATGGAACATTTCTAAGTAATAACAATGTTTTCAAAATTTGGAAATATGGTTTAATAAAGATTGAAATCTCACTATTTGTTTATTATTTCAGGTACAGTCAAATGTATGGATGCCTAAATGCAACAAGTGTTAATCTATAAATTGCCAAATTTGGCCACATTATTCCTCCCTCTTCTGCTCTGGTAGATGATTACTACTGTGTACCATAAGATTTTAAAAATGTCAGCATTATCCCAAGTATATCCTCTTTGAAGTGTCTGGGAGGGACTCTGTTGCCAATTTGCCTCGTTGTAAAATAGTAAATGTGATTTTGAAACTGCCAGTGCTAGTGTAATTCATGGAAATTTGTGTGGATAAAATTTTAAAAAATTTTTATTCTAGCAGGAAAACAAAAAGCTTTACAACAACATTTTGTATAAACTAAACTAATTTGTTAGTATTGTTAAGTGTTAAGTATATTGACGTATCCCAAACTGAAATTGTTGAATTGTTGTGTCTCTACTTTATGTAGATAAAGTACTGTCAGGGCTGCCAATTTAGATGATTTTCTCTTCTATTTTCTTAGAATTACTGAGTCCAATGTTGACAATTTTTTATTTGAAAAAAAAAAAAAAAAAAAAAAAAATTCTCCATGTTTTTCTCCCAGTGTTGCCAATTGAGATATTTTTTATTGAAAAAATTTTTTTGATTTTATGACTTCCAAAATTGAAAAATCACATTTAAATTGGTAACCTTTACAGACTGTGCTCTAAGATGGCGTATGCCTGTCATATAACGTAACGATATGTATGTTATGTCTCTCAAATCTAAATGTCTTGCCTGTCTATATGCAGTTCTCTACTCAGTAGTGCCCATTAGAGTCTGCATATATTGACAGCCAATCAGGAGTGGCTTTTTTAAAAGCAATGGTTGGACTCTCTATGGATACTTTGCCTGGCTGTATTGGCATTGATTGGACTTATTTCACTTGAATGGGTTTAATATTTAAACACTTGAACATTCTGTTCAACCATGAGATTAAATGCCGTTTTAGTGCGCAAAATCCTTGATTTCCATTTTTTTTTTTTTTTTGTCAGGACCTCTTGCATTCACTAAGTTGCTAACAATATTTACTAAAAGTACCTATGTGACTAATGTGCAGGTCCAAGGCTGGAGCCTAAATAAACGCAAGGGGAGGATGATACTTATCTACTGCTGACTGTGTATACTAATATATATGGTACTTAATTCTTGTATCACTTTTTATACACACCTTAATATCAGAAACCATCAACCAAAACTCTTAATGTAGATTTTTCCAGTTTTTAAGTCAGTTTGGCTGGCTATGTATGTGTCATGTGTAGTGCCTCCTCTATAGTTTATACTAAATTGGATTCTTAGTTTGTCTCTACCAGCATTCGTGCTTGTTTTTAAAAATTTTAGACTTTTTTTTTTTAGTGATCATTGCACAAAAATGGTGAGAGAAGTAACTTGTTCATTGATCACCCCTAACATGGCATACTACCGTATTGGTTTCCATTAGGTGACTAACCGGACATGTTTTTTACTTTATATGTAAATTTAAAATTTAAAACTTCATTTTCTTTTCTTTTCATGAATACATTACATTGTTTTATGTCCAAAACAGATGTTTATTTGTCAGTGATTTCAGATGATGAAATTGAAAAAACTTCAATTAAGGTCATTCTATCAGAAAATTGCTTGTTAATAACAATTTTATCTCCTTTTTGCTTAAATTTGTGTGTATTTTGAGTTTTAATCTTAAGCTTCAGTATTCATAGTTTGTAGGTCAACTTCATTTTGCTAATGTTTTAAATTTAATTTTAAAAAATTTTTCAGGTGAAATCATGGCATCTGCTGGGGATGGTAAGTTTATTTAATATATTTTCTCATACTTCCGACAGCCCAAAATGGAGATGAATGTTGTATTCATTCTACTAAAATGTCAATGTCTAGCTCAACCAGGATGGATGACTGAAGTGTTTATGCTTTTTGGAAAACATGAATCCACTTCTGTCTCATAGCCTGACATCTTGGAGGGTAACAATGAAAATCCCAAATTTCATATTCTTGCAAATGATTTTCCCAAATGTTGATTGGCCAACTTTTTATTTCCTGACTTTTCATTTGTTGAAAAAGGAAGGTCAATTTGAGTAACTGAACTGGCCTTTCTTTCTTACCTTATTATTTACAAAAATATTGGTTAACCTTTTTTTTCCTAAAATTAGTGCTATAGGGGTATGTTTACGGTTTATGGAGTAAAAAAAAAAAAAAAAAAAAAAATTTGTTTACGATGAGATTTAGTTTTTACGTGTGTGTGTGTGTATATATGTAATATATATATATATATAGATTCATGAAGAAGAAAAAGGATTTCATGTTCGGTCATATGTGTATGATTTATAGAGAAAAAGATTTGATGTTATTTGAGTATTTGCAATAAAATGAATTTTATCTTCATCTCAATTCATTATTTGGATCAACATAAATAGGTAATTGTATGGTTTAACAAAGTAAAATTTTAACATTTTGGTGAAAATTTATGAAGTGAAGCTGTAACTAATTATTTATGCATTTTTTTTCTCTTTGATGAATTCTCTAAAATCTTGTCCCTTTATATTTTGGCCATGTTGAACATTGAGTGGCCACAGGTGTGAAAAAAGCTGCAATTACTTGCAAATTTTTAATTTTTAAATCCTTGTTTGAAAAAGCAAGATTATTTGAAGAAGAAAAATTCAATTTTTTCAAGAATTTCAAATATTTTGATAAGTCTTCTTCCTGTCCTCTTATTAAACAACCTAACCTTTTTCTCTTTTTCATTCCTACTGTGTCTGTCACACTTGTAGTATCAATAGCAGCCATCAGTTGAGCCTGTTGTACACTAACTGTAACTGTTAACAAAATGATTTGTCTTGGAATAATATGAATAAAATTAAATTTTGTCTGCTGGATTGGGGGGTTGATATAGGTAAAAAGCCTGGATTTGAAATGCAGATTTTGGTGCTACATGATCTTCCCTCCCTTATGACGTTGTGCCGTACTAAGTTGAGCTTAGTAAATCTAAAAAATTCCAGCATAGATGTTAAATCTCTCTTAAGACTGAATTCTGCCTTGGACAAATGAAAATTCAGCAAAGATGGCCTCATTAGTGTGGTAGTGCTCAAGCATTTTGGCCATTTTTAAGCATTTTTTTTTTTGTTTTTTTTTGTTTTTTTGCTTTTTCAAAATTCTTTGTCATGGTTTTTGGCAGTCTAATTTATGCAAAACTATTTTTAGTTGGCAACATTGTGTTTCAGTCTTTGCAATTCCAGTATAAGTAAAAACCAGGAAAAAATTCCTTCAGTGTTTCGAAGTTTTAAAAAAATATTTTTCTATTCAACAGATGCTTTTATAATTCTATGGAAGATGAGTGACTCCTTGACCACCCCTGCTGGCAACATCTTCCAAGAAGATGAAGAAGATAACAAAGAATCTTGGTATCTTCACAAAGTCCTCAGGTGTGTAGAATGAAAAGACCAACTCTTCTCTCTCTCTTTCTCTTTCTCTCTCTCTCTCCCCTTCTTCTTCTTCTTTTTTTTTCTTCCCCCCCCAATTATTCGGAAAAGATGTCTGTTTTCTCTGATTCTCAGACTCTAAATGGATGAATGGCATCCACTCTGTCACTGCAGGCAATGAAATGTCTTCTCCAGGGTGTATACCTGTGCAAAGCATATAAAGATCCTGGAAAACCCAATCGTCTGAATCCCCTTCTTGGCCATGCTAATGTTTTCCAAAGCCATATTCCTGACATTAGCCTGGTTGCAGGAGCTGCCTGAAGGACATCAAATTGCCTTAAGAGGGTCCTCTTTCAGGGTTTGGGATCAGAGTTGTCCTAGACTGGTTGCCTTCCCAAGGCTAGTGAAACCAATATGTCCTATTTTACCCATAGCTTAGAGGAGAAGAGATGGATTTATGTCTTCTCCAAGGTCATTAGTGCAAAGTGAAGATAAATAGCCCCAACTGGAGTTTGAACTTATTTTTCTGGAGTGATTGATGGCGAAAACTGATGTCCACAAAGCACTATCAGTAAAAGAAAGAAACCTCCAAAGAAGGCTGAAGAGAACCTGTACCAATGATGAAAACTGCAAAGATGAGGATAATAGTCTGATTAACTCCTTTCAAAATTTTAAACAATTTTCTTTGTTGGTGGTAGTAAATGACCATGAAGAATCAAAGATTGAGAAATGTGTTACTTCTGAAAATTTATTAAGGTAAAACTTTATGCATTTGTACTTATCACAAGCATCATCAGAAGTTGCAATACAGAAGATTGGAATTGGCAACCTGTTGCAGTCTGTTATATGTTAAGATCAAAAATACAAATAGACAAATGAGAATTAAAGAAACTGTCTCGGAGAGAAAGACAGTTTTTGGAAAAATTGGATGCGAGTCAAATGGTTAGACTTTGATGCAGTGGGGCTGGAATGAATTCGCTGAATCATTCAAACTGTTGTCCTTATCTTGGTTGTTATAGCTGATGTTTTGGCTGCTGTACCCAGTGGCCCTCTTTGATAATTGTAGTCGGTAACCTTCTAGGAATTTAGAACTGAACCCTTCATTCAACCTTTGGGGTAGACTGTTCTCGTTCTGGTGTCCATGCTGGGGGAAATCTTGTAATGGTTAATTCTTGTGTTACCATAAAGGGTACCCTGAAACGTTGTCTTTAATGATCAAGATAAAGACAATTATTCGAATAAATCCATGTATAATTATAATAATTTCTCATCTCTGAAATTCAGACAGAAATCTTGTCTTTGTTGCAGAGGCCATTTAGAAGATATCTATGATTTGTGTTGGTCATCTGATGGAAGACATATCATCTCTGGATCTGTGGACAATAGTGCCATCATGTGGGATGTGACAAAAGGTAAAGTTTAATTCTTTTGCTTTTTTTTGCCTCTTGCATCAAAAGATCAAATTTGAAAAGATTGTCTATTGTTTCATTTTGGCCAATTTCCTTATCTTTTTAAAAATATTAAATCACAATGTTTGAACTGCTGCACTCTGCAGCTTTCTTTGATTGTTGTTTAGGAATTAAGTCTATTTAATTGACATACAAAAGAGATAAGACAAACTTGTTACAGACATTCCCCGTTAAAACATGGATGTTTAGGTTCAAGAGAGTCAACCATGTCATAAACAAACTGTGATAACTGTAGATTGGTTAGGGGCAATATTCAAAGGCAAACAATGATAGTAAGTGAAATATTGTGGACATCATCTATTGTATAAAAGCATTTGAACAATTAAACAAAGGCATTCTTCAATGTTTGTTTTTTATTGAATAAATACAATATATATCGAAATATACCAAATATCAGTATTTAAAAACCAAATATTTATCTATTAGTATCCATGACTTGACCCTTTAAATCCTTAGCTTATCTGTGTGTTTTTTTATATCATCAGGATGGGAAAACACCCTCTTGTTGGTCACATGGAGAGGTTTGCATTCCTTTGTCTAATGTTGGGTATGATTGAATTTTTCTCAACCACGCCCGATGTTGGACAAAAGAATGTGAACGTCTCCATGTAAGTCCCGATTGGGGTGGGGGTAATTACACTCATTCATGTTGAAATGTATCCCAAAAAATGAACCAGGATGTGGACTAAAGTACACAAAAAACTTCACATAATGAAATGTTTTTGTCCAATTTGTTTCATTTTTCCAGATGGTTTGCAAGAAAGTCAGATATATTTCTTAGTAGTGTTAGAGTTGTCACCTCGATCATCAAATGGGTTTAAGGTGTATAGTAAAATAGAGCATGATCCGAAATATCAGGCTTGCGTATTGAGAGGGAAATTGTTATTCAGTTTTCTAGACTAGTACGCAATAGTATTAGCGACATGAAGTTCAAGGGAGGTAACCTTAGAAACTATGACAGGGTTATTGCCCCTTGGAGAAAATTTCTTTTTGTCATGCTGGATCTCTGATATTTCCACTGTTGTGGAGACATATTCCCACAATGTGATAGAAGATCATTGATTTTTTGTGTCCTCATTTATCGAGATTAAATTTTCTGTTGCCAAATTGACCTACCTTGAAGATACTTTTCAGTATTATATTTGAAGTCGACCCCCTCCCTCCAACCTTGAACTTATTTTAATCAACTTCACTTGTTCATTTCCAGATCAGAAAATGTGTATATTTAATGAGCATAAAAGTTTTGTCCAAGGTGTTACCTGGGATCCCCTCAATGAATATATTGCTACAATGAGTACTGATCGGTGAGTTTGTATTTATTTTTGCTCTCACTCATATTGCGTTTATTTAAGTTCTGTATAAGATTCAAATTCGGTTTGTAATGGTTCTATCAGTTCTAGGCACGTGCTGTATCAAGCTTGTCAACTTTTTATCAGTGTACTGTTTACACTTTTATTTCCTTTTGAAATGACTTCTGGATATTCAAACAGCTACAATTTATCTGATTATTTAATTGATGAATTAGGTGCTGACTTGGATGTCGGCCTGGGAGATGATGATTAGTGATTCATCAGTTTGAAGCGATCTATTGGACTTTGAAGCAGGATATTTTTCATTGAGCTAATCAGACGATGTTTCACCTCAGATCTAGTCAGACATGGACCATCAACCTGCATCTTCTAACTCCTTTAGAAATCTGTGCCTACCTCGGTATACTTTTTCCAGTGGAAGTAACTCGGCTACCAAACTATAGATACTACTGGCGCAAGAAACCTGAACTGAGGTTACTAGCAATTGCAGACATTATTCCAGGAATTGTTATAAACAACTGACACAATATTTTCACCTGAATGATTGTTCGAAGTATTCTCCTTGGACGATACATAGACATGTTAGAAGTGCACTTGATCCTAGATAACACAAAAAAATATTCTTTGCATCTCATGACAAACCCTTGAAAAAATATCGGTGTTGATGAGGCGATGATCAAATATCAAAAGCAGGTGTTCTTTTCTGCATTTTCTCCCTGCCAAACCCACCAATTTGGGAATAAAAGCATGGGGCCTTGTTTTTCAGAATCCTACTGCCTCATGGATTTAGACGTTAACATCGACGAGGATGCTGAAGCTACAATCTCCCGCTTGTAACATGTTGTGACTGATCTTGTAAAAAATTTATATCGAGGAAAATCACTGTTGTGTGGTGGGAAAAATTTATTTTTTTCTTCTACGACTTTTCTTCAACACACTTGCGGATACCTGTGGCCTTAACAGAGTTGTTACATTATATTTAAATAAGTTGCATATGTGCAATTCATATATACTGTGACATTGTGGGGCTTTAATCAGTGCAGTTAGAGCCTTTTGATGGTATAGTGTTCTTTTTTCTATGTTATGCTAGTTAAAATACTAACATAGAAATTGAATCATCCCAATATAGTGAGGTAGAATTGAGTTTGTTTTTTTTTTTTGTTTATGAATTGTCTATTTTGTATGATCTATTTTCTTTTTTAGTCTTCATCATTTTAAACATGTCATGTTTTAGTGTTTCCCACTCAACAATTTTAACATCAATAAGTATTTAAATTTTTTTTCATTTATCTTCATTCTGTGGCATAAATAACTTTTTTCTTGCTAAGCCTTTGAAAAATGGCTGAAAGACCTTGCTTACAGTTCCTAAAAGTAAACGAAAAGAATGTTTGCAAGTATAGATATTCTCAATATTTATCGTCTTGATAATTTTAAACACTTAAATACCATACATATTTGATTTTCTCTCCCCGCTTATCTTCTTGAAGTCTATCAACTCAGAAAGTCTTTTAGATAATGTTTTTTTTCCTTGTTTTCAGGTCTTGCCGTGTCTATAGTGTTGCCAAACAAAGCCTTTTATATGACATCTGCAAGATGAACTCACAAGTGACATCATCAGACCCAGATGCCAAGCCCAAGTCAAACCGAATCTTTCACGATGACACAATGCGTTCGTTTTTCCGTCGTCTCGCATTCAGTCCTGACGGAGAGCTACTCATTATGCCTGCAGGTTGTGTCGAACAGGAGACAAAAGTGATCAATGCAACATTTATTTGTTCTCGTTACAAACTCAACAAGTGAGTCTGGTTGAAATTGCTTTTTTTATTATTCCTGCAAACTCCTTTTGGAGCATAAGATTGATTTACAAGGTGAAGTTTCTATCCCCATTCCAAACCCTCCTCCATTATCCGGGCTTGGGTCCAGCTATGGGACTGACAAACTTTTTTTTTTTTTTTTTCCTTTCTTTGTTAGAATAATTTTCTCTTGGATGAAAGTGAAATCCTTCAATTTCTTTCCTTTTTTTTCCTCCCTTTCACCAGGCCAGGTTGTACAGGAATTTGGAAATATTTGTTACTTCCAACTAGCAAAGATGGAATGCTTCAGAGTTGATAATTGATTAGCTTAGAAAAGAAATTAATAACATTATTTCTTGAATATAGCAAGGGTGGATATACAAGAAATAGGAATGTAAATAATTGAATAAGAAGAAATGTTAAATTTCATATTTATAATTATGAATATATATTTATAAATACACAAAATGATGCTCTTGTCTCTAATATTCAATTCAATCCAGTCTTTAATTCTCAGTTCAATAATTTAGTATGTTTTGTAAAATATAAAAAATTTAACTGTGTAATCCCACCTTTTGATATTTCATTTAAGCCTTTTGAATTTAAGCATTTCAAAATGGAGGTATTTTTAGTCACTTGCGGCCTATCATACTTGCTTTCATAAATGGCTGATGGCTGGCAACGATTTGTGAAAAAATACGGATTTCTCATTCTGGTAACCACTTAAATATTTACTGGTAGTAATAAATATCTATTATCTATATTGTGAATATCATTATTTAGCTTTTCTCAATTTCTCTCAGTTTGTATGTGACTCTTGTTACCCTATTTCATAGGCCATCAGTCTATCTTCCGAGTGGACCAAAAGTCACTATTGCCGTCAGATGCAGTCCAGTTCTGTACAAACTTCGGAAAATTGCCCGTCAAGATTTGGGAATGACAGGTATATAGCAATTTCTGTTTCTTCAGTCATACTACAGCCATTCAGTTCTCCAGTAATCCTTAGGTATATGTCACAGCCATATATCATATATTTTCTATCTTTATCTCCTTTTGAGTAGAACATGAAAATCGGCAAAAACAAAACGGGGGGGGGGCATCACAATGAATTAGAGAGAATACTGGACTCTGAAATTCATAGCTTTTTCTAAAGAACAGGGATTGAGAAACTAATTTTTGAAAAATAAATTTATTGTGATGTGTTTTGTTAGATTTTTTAATTCTCATTTCATGTTAAACTTCTCTATATATAAATTTTGAATACTTGAAATTATGAAATCGATTCATAAAAATGCTGAATGTAATGAAATGACACAGGACACATAGCCACAATATTGGGACACTCAGAATGTTCATCTCTCTAGCTACGTCCTGCAATATACTATTTTGCTGATTCACTCTACGGCAGGCGCCCTAATCAACATTTATTTGGCGTATTACTTTTTGAAAGGTCCCAATTGGAAGTTATTCCCCTTGCACTAATCCTTATCGGCTACGTAGTTCCTTTTTAAAATGGAAAAAAATCTCTGTAAAGGATTCAGATAACTTTCCTTAGCTAGTTGTAATGTACCTATATCAGTGTTTACCAAAGTTGGTTCTGTGGGAAAATTCTGCTGTTCTGCAAGATAAGGTGCCTTTTTTTTAAATAAAATTTCATTAAAAAAAAGGGTATCCACCATTTACAAAATGAGTGATATGTAAATTCAATTATTCAGTATCAAACCAAATTTCAATGGATAATGGATTTCAAGAATCAACAAAATTCTTTACAGTAATCTGCTTTTCATAATCTTTTTTATTTATTCACAATAATAAGAAATTTATTAACTATTAAAAACGTCTTTTTTTTTTTCTTTTTTTTTCTTCAATTTCAATGTTTCATTCATGAGTTTTTATATGAATGAATTCTTTCAGACTATTTTTGTTTCATTTAATATCTTATTGAAATCAGGGTGGCATTTTTTTTTTTTTTTTGTATTTTGCTTGTATAATGCCTAATTCTTTGTTTTCTTTATCTGTTTTTAGTGATTGAAGATTGTAATTTGAAAGAATGGGAAAAATATCAGACCATGTTTTGGTAAGTTTTATGGAAGACTTTTTCAGTTTCCCTTTCGTGATCCATGTGAATAATGTTGACAATCCATAATTTGGTAAATTTTAAGAAAATGGGTCACATTCACGAAAAGAATTATCTCCCTTGCAGAAGTTGTTCGAAAGAATAGATCCAACGAAATTTGATATTGTATTAACAATGGCCATTTCATGAACATTTGAAAAACGACGATGAATGAATTTTTAAGAAAAAGTGGATTCTCTTCCCTCAGTTTCTTGAGTGGAGCATTTATAAATCCGAGAAGAATGTGAATGGAATAATTTGACAGAAATAAATGAGGTAAATAAAATGGTGGGTGGTGTGAGAACAATCAAGACAAAAATGAAAGACAGAAGAAAGTGAGATGGAAAGAGAAACAGACAAAAACTCAGAAAAGATAGATTGAATAGAGAAAGAAAAGGTTTAATGAAAAGAGAAAGAAGTAGGGAGGACAGCATGATTTAATAAAGATGAAAATCAGAAGGAATGTAATGTTAATGGTTTTACCTTTTTATATTTCTCTGCTGATTTTTTAAAAACTTGACTAAATTTACAGTGAACCAATAGAGAGAAAAAAACCCCAAAAACAACATACTTTGGATGACTTTTGTATCAACCCATTCTCTTGGAAAGTACTCAAAGTTTGTTGTAAAATCTCTGACTTTCAAGTTTTAATAAGCTGTTCAATTCTAATTTCTTCAAGTGTTCATATATATATAAGCAAGTGATACCTCCCAAAACCTCCAAATTTATCACCTACAGACTGAACATAAATTGCACATGGCGCTGTTAAGTTCCACAAGTACAAACTATTTCCAGGGGCTTTATTTTTATTTTTTTCCCCTTGGTTGGCTGAAATAATGAACTGTGGTAATGCATCAAGAAGCTTCCGGTATAAATAGTCTTTGGATTTCAAACATGGTGAAATGTTAGTTGAAGACCAACAACTATCTGGCCAACCTTGAACAAGTCAAGATGATAAAATTTTTTGCTATGAAATCTATGAACCTCACTTTCTGTCTTTTTCGTAAATGTTAGATAACCCTATTTGAAATCTGTGTGTGGACTGCAATTACTTGATAACTGGCCATAGTTTGAAGTTTACATTCACCAGATATATTGGCGCACAAGGCAGTGCAGAATCAAGTTTGGAGTCGATTGGATAAATGGTTCTCAAGATCTCTAATAGAAATAAATGAGGATGAGATCTTTCTCATAGTTTTTTATAAATTATCTCCCTAGACTTCGGCTCTTAAGAATATGTTTTGCATTGATTGCCACAGATGACTTTTAAGAAAAATCCAATGCAACCAGTTCATTAAAAATTTTTTTTTTGAATGAGCTCTGCACTAGTAATTTAGTGTTTATTCTTCTGTGAGAAACATTCTGAGTAATAAACTGAATTATTTTTATTTTTTTTTTTTTCAATTTTCTTTCCTTTACTGAAATGTTTCTTAATTTTCTCCTCTGATTTCAGCCTCCCTTACAGAATGGTGTTTGCAGTTGCCACAGAGGATTCGGTTTTGTTCTACGACACACAACAGTCCCATCCGTTTGCAATGGTCAACAATATTCACTACCATCAGCTCAGTGATTTGACTTGGTAAGTCTTTCCTCTTTTTTTGTTTTTTCTTTGTTTCTGTGTAGCACAGTCTCTATACCAGTACAGTCCTTCACGAATAATCATCCAAGGATTGGCTGCTTATGGACTGTCAAGGGATATTGAGATAACAACACTTATTTTTTATGGTTTAAAGATTCTTTTTGTCATTTTGACTGATTCTAGTGATGCTTTGATTGGAAGAAAAATAATGACTAAATTGATTTATTTAATTTTTAATTTACATCCTTGGTTAATTACAAATAATCATCTAGAATGCATTATTCATTGATTTTAGGTAAAATATAACATGGATGTATTTAAATAGATGATTCCCATGTTTCGAGCACTTTTTACAGCATTTATCTGGCTGTATGTCCACCAATTGGTATGTAATTTGACCTGCAGAGGCAAAAAGGTTTTCTAAACATTTCCTTTACTAAATTTAAATGTCCTAACTATTTACTTTTGACATTCTGCCTCTGCCAGCAGTGTTCATGATTAGCACCCATAAAGTAAGATGGAGAGAACCTGAGATTTGAAGTGCCTCTATTTAGTAGAAAAGCTGATGTGGCTCTTCAATACCCTTCCTAGTCTGGCCATCATGACTGTGACTGTAGCAATCGAGATATGCATTTCTGCTGGGCAAGTGCCATCCTTTGACAGTCACTCAAGCATTTGAAGCTGGATACTTCTATTAGATCATCATTCATGGTTATGTTGGCAGTTATGTTCTTAATGCCAGTGGTTTTGAAGCTTTGTGAACTTGGAGAACCCTTCCATAAAGGGAATATTCTGACTGGACCACAGTTTTGAATCAGCTGAACTTCTCTATGTTGACCCTTGTGTTGTCTGTGTTTCTCTTACCAAATCTAAAAATCTTATCTATTTCTGATTTTAGGTCAAGTGATGGCAACGTTCTTGTTGTGGCCTCAACAGATGGTTTCTGTTCAATCGTCACTTTCTCCGCGGGAGAAATTGGTGAACCTTACAAAAAAGATGAGCCCCCAAAAAGTCTGCAATCAGTGAAGAATCCAGAAGGGGACCTGACTGAACCTAACTCCAAACAACAGACTGACCGTCACAATCAAACCTTTTCATCCGTGGGTAGTGTGGACAATCTGATGGATACTGATGTGAAATCAGATGCTGGAATGTCTACGAACAATGAAGAACCAATGGACACCGCCAATCCGTTTTCTTCACCAAAATCTCTCGCTCCAGGCAAAAATAAATTGAAGGTAAGTTTTGGTGTTTAATTTTCAGCTTTGAAGTCGTTCGAAATAACAAATTATTTGAACTTCCTGCCATCTCAGTTTAGAGAGGTATCTGTGTACATGGATGTTAAATTTTCGTCTTGGGCTGAATTCTATCTTTGACAAATGAATTGAGTTCCCAAGATTGATGCAAAGTTGGTGCAGATGTGCTCAAACATTTTGACCATTGTTGGCAACTTTTTGCCATTGTTGGCATTTTTAAAGCTTTTTTTGAAAACAGTTTCAGTCTTGGCAATTTCTTCTGTTATCACACATGAGGATGTTGAAGTGATTCCTCAAAACATTCAAGGCATCAGGCTTTAACACAAAACCATCAACAATTAAGTTAATTTTTTGAACCTATCAGATAAAGTGCATGCACTGACTTGCTTGTTCCAATTTGACGAATATGAATTCTAGATTTGAGGAGTTGCTTGGCTGTGTGACTTTGGAAAGGCATACCTACAAAAATTTATGTGACATGACAGATTTGCCAATAATGCATTTTAGAATTTCTTTCAGATGAGTGAGCCTTACTTTTGTCTCTATCAATGAAAAATAGCATTTTAAATTAAAAATGAATGCATTCATATGAGTGAACAATATATTCAACTTGATGAAATATCATCAGCCTTTTTGCATCTGTCGTTGAGTGTAAACCTTTCTCAAGATTCGCCAGATCTTTCTATCATCAGTATTGTGGTGCTAATACTTTCTGAAGTTTTCTACCTCATCATGTCATCTTATTTTTTTGTTGGCCACAGTTTCACATTTGATTTCTGGAGGATCCACGTTTTGAGTTGTGATGTCTGCCATTCTTGCCACATGACCAGCCTATTGCCATTTGAGTTTTCAAATGAATTCTGAATGTTTATTATTAAACGTTGATCCCTCCTTAGACTGCTTTAGTGCGATGTGTGCGATGTTCAAATGACCACCTAAGGGGAAAGATGTTAAAGTGATTTGAAATAACTTGATCTCCTAATCCAGTGTGTTTTCTCGGCCTCTCCTTTGAAATTCATGGATTGTTGGTTGCTTTTTTTTATTTTTATTTTGTTCTGTTTCAGAGTGTGGATCAAATTTCTTTACACTCGCAATAGTTCACTGGACTAGCTTGTTTACTATCACTCTATAGTGAGAGTGTTACATATTCAATCGCCTTGAAGTCTTGATAATGAGGCCTCTATCAAGAATCATACTCATCCCCAGATGGTTTCTCAAAATATCTTGTCACTGGCATGCCGCAATGGTTAAGAGAAAAGATTGTGTGAGTGAGCAGTTGGGCAACCACTCTCTCATAACGATGTTTTAACTACCTGGGCAGAAACAATAAAAAAACAAAGCTGTTACCCTTGTTGTCAGCCTTGATAGGAATCAGTAATGATAATTTACTTTCATTCATTTTTATCAAAAAACCGTCAACCAAAACTGTCAATTTTTTTTTTTTTCCAGTTTTCAAATTGGTCTAGCTGGCTATGTATGTATGATGCATACGTGCCATACCAAAGGAGCTAGTGGGCTGAAATTTTCAACATTAACTCTTTAATATGTCAACAAAAAACTTTTTCTTTGTTTTTTGTAAATAGGTGGGGGGTTTCAATTTACAGTGTAAGTTTATGCTGAATCCCAGTTAGTACCAACATTCATGCTTGCTTTTTTTTTTCTTTTTTCTTTTCCAAAATAAATTCCGACCTTAGTGATCACTGCCCAACGAAAGGCGAGAGAAGTCGCTTATTTATTGTACACCTTTCTTCAAATTTTTTAAATGATTGCCTTCAACATGGTCACATGGGGGTTTCTATAGAATGACTAACCAGATGTATCTTTAGTTGTTGTAGTGAGTGGTAATGAATTAAGATACCCTAAAATTAGTTTGAAGAATGCAAAGAAAGATTTGGGTAATTTGACTGAATAACAATATGCGGTCTGCATTTGCGCTCAGGCCAGATTAATTATGATCTGATTTCTATTTATCTATAAATAGTCCTAAAAGTCTGATTTTGTTTATCTGTAACCTCTAAGTAGCAAAAACAGTGCTTTGTAGCCAGAGGTAATGAATAAAGTAATCCTTGAAATACACTCAAAGAATGCAAAAAAAATCCAGGTGATTTGCAACTAAATAATATTTATGTCAGGTCTGCATAATGCTCACCTGTATATATATTGTATTAACTGATATGTCAATCAAAATAACTTTAATTTTTTTGCAAATGCCTTAACAAAAAAAAAAGAACAAAAAATCTGGTCCATTCTTGTCGGGTTGCGTAATTTTCTCTCAAAAAAGGGTGCTCCAATGGATCATGGGATGTCTAGTATCAGCTATATTTAGGGTCTTTCTCATGTTTTTTTTTTTTTTTTCTTCAACTTCTGGAAAGTACTCTCATGGCCTTATTTTTTCTTTTTGCAGTCTCCTATTCCTGCTGATATTGATTCTTGCAGTACAGACTTCAGTCTGATTCTTGAAACATCATGTGACATACCAGCTATCCCATCAGCCTCTGTAGACAAAGCTCCTCCAGCCAATCCAATGGAGACTTCTGCTTCGAGCAGTTCTGGCTTCCAGTTGCCAATGTCTATCAAGAATTCTCCCTCTTCAGTTCCCAAAACTCAGACCCCAACAGCCAGTACCAGCTCAACCACTGCCATCTCTCCCCCGAGCAATCAACCAAAACCTCTGACAGTCTCTCCAAGACAGGCTGAGAAACCCAAGAGACGTGTTCAATTGACTACTTTGTCGCTTTTGAAACCAAAATAAAAACTGGAAGAAAAAAATTTGATATTATTAGGGAAAATTTAAAATTTAAAAAAAAAAGAAGAAATTTCTATTTCTATAACCCCCTGAACTCCACATAATATAGAACGGGGGTTTCCAACCTTTTTAGCGCTGCAGACTGTCTTAATATTGACAATATTCTTGCAGGTCAGTTGAGAGGGGATGTTAATCACGACCTGAATAAAAGTGAGAAGTCAATTATTAGTCTCTCATAAGTGACTAATGCACTCGATTTCATTTCTAAAAGGGTTTATTTAACAAATTTAATATTAAGATCTAAGGAAATAAATTTGTTTTTACATTTCAAATTACATCATTTCCTTGCAGCCAGATAGCACTTTGTGCCTGGTGTGACTGATATAGTAGTTACCAGCAGTTTGTTTCTGGCATAACAAGTACTTCATAACTTTTGACCTTTTTAGAAAAAGAATTTGACTCAGAATAAAAGAATCATCTGTATTATAATGATCTGATTCTGTTTGTGGATTTGTCAGTTTGTTACCAAAACAGAAAAAAAAAACATTGTGGTGCTTTTTTTTTTTTTTGTCCATGCGATGCCGTTAAAATGGAGAATAGAGCAATTTCCCATCCAACTTGCAACTTTACCATAGGGTCCACCTTCAAGCTCACCCCAATAATCTATATTATCCAATTTCTCTAGAGATAACTTAAAGTATAATGAATAATAAAGAGAAACTACTGTGTAATTAATTATTTGCTTATAATTATAATGTAAGTTCTATGAATAGGAAGTGACTTGAAATCTGACCCAATGGTCATGAAATGGAGTCTGAAGCTCTTAACTTTATGAACCGCTGATAAATGCTTGAGTAGCTTGTTCATACACCACTCGGTACCACTTGAAATTTAAAACATCTAATCTGGTCATTGGTTTCTGAGTAATTATTCTAATTACTGTATTTGTGTAGGATGAATTTTATACCCAAATCTGAGCAACAATGGGACTGGGTATTCTATACCCAAATGAACACAAAACATTTTTAGTTGAGTTGCTAAAATTGAGCCGATTTAATGACAGGTGACCCCCCCCCCCACTAATAAATATATTTGACTTGTGTGGCTAACCAATAGTAAAAATGAAAAATTAGACAAAAACGTATCGGTTGTTAGTGAGCAAAATGATATCTGCTCTATTTGTTTCTTTCAATACGACAGTTATGAAAATGGATATATATGATCTGATAATGATTATAAACCCATTTCTTAATACATAAGTGTTGGGTTGAAAGGAATAGATAGACTAATAAACAGTTATTTGGGCCTTTGCATTATTCGTCACTTAAGCTAGTTGAAAAGAGCAGCCCTACATTGAAGTGGCTACCCTCTTGGTCTTGATTCCTGTTGGAGCCCCATTTTCTTGAATTGTTTATTCTATTTAAGTTATCTTGGCCAAGTAATGCATTATCCTTGTGTGACGTGAGATCTTTTCAGTATGAGTTTTATATAATATAATGCAATTTATAATCATTCTGTCGGATCATATATGTATTAAGAGTTGACATATAATCTCATCCACCTAAATATAAAAGTCAGTAACTGTAAATATGTGATTTCACGTGTTCATTGATTTAGTTCACTTCAGTTTGCTTGCCATATTTTAAGATTTTTTTTGGAAAACCTGTATAGTTAATGCTACAGCCACAACCTGAATTTGCATCAGTCAGTCTACGTCAGAATCTCAATTTCAAAAATCTGAAATACTGATTAATCTGATACCAAAATTAAAAACAAAAAATTTCATTTGATAAATTAACTTTCACATCGAATGGGATATAAATATGGGATTAATCATGTTCATAGATTCAGTCCGTTTGTCTTTAATTACAACTTGATTGCTGTATTTTTTTAATTTGCTCTCTCTTTTTTTTTTTTTTTTCTCCATTTGCTTGTGTTACTTTTCAATTTTCTTGGGAAAAGGTGTAGACTTGACATGGTTTTAAGGATGAAGATTTGCAATAACTCTTGTATTTTCCTTCCGATAACTTTTCCTCATAGAAAAGTAAGACTAATCCTTGGAGACACGTTTTTCAGTAAGTAATTGTTTCTTGGCCTCTTAGCTGAGATCAAAGTGTAGTATCTGTTCTTTAATGCTCTTGGGCTGAGAAGTTGATCATGGTCCCCCATTCCGGAATCGCTGACCAGAATGCCCAGGCTCGTCCTGAAAGCATCAACAGGATCCGTCCTCCTGCCCTGATGACTCTACAAAATCACGCGTTGAGACTTGGGGACTCTTGCACAACAGGATTCATCCTGTGGACATAGTTCAGCTTGTCCAGACGTCCTTGCGAAATCATGTGCAAGGACTTGGGTTCATTGCACCCTATGCCTGCAGATTTTCGAATGTGTGGGACCCCACCTAATCGGACTTCGTGTCATATTTGTAGTCTCGGGAATGCAAATAAATAAACTCTGCCTGTTTGCATTATTTGAAATAGATTAAGTCGGCAAGCACCCGAAGTGGCAGCATTCACTAACATCTGCGCCATTTTACCTATAACGGCGAGCGGGGGGAGTGATTAATACCTTACCCAAGGACGTAAGCGAAGTGAACACGAACTGTCCCAGCCAGAGTTTGAACTCTTCCGTTATCTGCTCGGTCACCCAGCGCCTCTTCGCCCCCACTAAGCTTCGTAATAAACGGGCCCTTATATCGTCGAATTTAAATGAAAAAATAATAATAGAAAATGACGCCTTTGCCTCCGGAGAAACAACAAAAGTCCCTTTCGTGTTAAATATTCTGATACAATATAATTGCCCAGATTATAAGCTTAAGTCCCGTTAACCCATCTACACTTGAAACCTTTTATATTTACGGAAGGTTAACAGTATTATGAAACAAACTACTTAATCTGAAAAAAAATCACGGATATATTTGAATTACTCAGAGATTATTGTTTCGAAACGATAATACCGAATTCTTTTTTTTTTTTTTTTTTTCTTTTTGTAGAAACGTCCAATTTTTCAAGCAGTGATGGGTATAGCTGGCGAAAACGCAGAACTGATAAATCGCTGAAAATGGTTTATCATTTTCGTTAGCTGTACCTACCACTGCTCTTAAGTGGAAGAGTGCATTGTTACGAACATGAGAAAAAACACTGTTCATTTCATGAATTCAGTAGTTAATCCCAATGAAGGATTCAGATATAACTTGATATCTATGGAATGATTTTTAGAAAAGAAAAAAAAACCCGATTCCTTCCAGTGGAAGAGTCCATTGTTAGAAATGGTTGGTAGGGGATATTTTGATAAAAAAATTGTTACATTCAAATCGAAGAGTATTGTTACGGACTGATTTTAAAAAAAATCACTTCTGCGTGTAGATAGATGCTGTCCTTTAGGTGTTGATATTTGCTTAGCTTACTCTAGTCTGACCCAAGGGTAACACTGACGGGTTTATTAATAACATCTGGATTCTCCAGAATCTAGATATTTGTAGATGTTTCTCTCCAGTTTATCATTGCACGTGTAAAAAGGCTTCGATCTAGGTGTATCTATTTTTCCTGATTGCTACATGTACAACGAATCACTGAAATCCTCGGAAGAAGAAAAAATTTAGCGAAAAATCATCATAAGCTGGCAAGCTTTCGGTAGAGCAAGCTCAACCTCTTCGAGAACAGGAAATCCCATTAGTCCTAAAAAGAAGAATATACGACCAGTGCATCATCCTGATAGTCACCTATGGAGCCTAACCAAAAGATTGACTCTCGAACTGAGAATCATGTAACGTGCACAGGAAAGGATCATGCTCAACCTCTCATGGAGAGATCACAAAACAGCACAGTATATCACAGAAAAAACGAGGCAGGCAATGTTGCAAGAATGGCAGACAATCGCTGGATATGACTCTCAACGTATATCCTCAGATATGTATGGAACTGGCTGGCAGAAAATAAGATGTGAAGAACTAGACAAAATCGGATAGTATTAGCTCTGCGACGCCCATGATAGAGAGGTCTGGCGAATCATGGAAAAGGTCGATGTGCAACGACGGACGCTAAAGGCTACTGCTGATTCCTTCATAGATATCGTCAATGGTTTTTGAAGACTGAAAACAACGTGGTGACCTATTCTGAAATGAAAACCGTAAATTTAATTCGTTTGGATGATTCAATAAAGCCTGATAATAGGAATGTACAGCTATTCTAGAAGAGATTAGAAATTGTTGCGATGATAATAATGTCCGGAGTGGGATTGGAAGTGTGTGTGAATAAAATATTGATAATAATGACGGTAGTGTTGACGTTAATTAAGGGTGGTAGGGTTGTACTCTCTCAAGTGTTATCACTTACTCATCTCGTGGAAGCCGAAAGCTTTCACGCTATAAAAAATAATTGACTTTTTCATCCTTTTAGCCTCATTATTGTAGATCTAGGTGTGACTCCAGATTGGTTTTCCAGCGATTTTGCTAATTTCCATGTTTCACGCCCGTACTTCATAACCGGTATTATACATTCTTTGTACACTAAACGTTTCGTGCGTATTGGCAAAGTACTTGTCACTGGATCTATATTGACTGAATGCTTTCCAACCAATCGTTATACGTCGTTTTATTTTGATAAATACAATCATCCGAAATAACGATTAAATATTTATCGTGCATTATTCGAAAGCCTCAAACATAACTATCAAAGTAGGTTTCTTCAGTTTTCAAGTTGGTCAGGCTGACTGGCTGGCTGGCAATGTATGTATTACGCGTATATGCTGCACCAATGGAACTAAAGCTTATGCCTGGGTGAAACGTCTTTTAAAATTTTCCACATAAATAGGTTTTTAGGGGAGTTCGATTTGCTATGTAGGTTTATGCTAAATTGATCCCTTAATTTGCTTCCGTTACCATTCGTGCCTATTCTTTTTTTTGAAAATTGAGATTGTATCTGGTGATCACTGCCCAACAAAAAGCGCTAGAAGTAGATTTTAATTGAGCATTCCCCTTTTCTAATGTTTTAATTGATCAACACGATATGCTACCAAAAGACATTGGTCACGTGACAGTTTCTATTGAGTGACTAACCAGACCTGCTTTTTCTTGTGTCATATCTTTCTCTGACGAATTCAAAATGTCGAAGGAGAAGACAAGCCAAAAATAACAGACATTAAGTAAAAGAAAACTGATTTACTCGGTTTAGTGACCCCGTCTTGGTTGTTATGGACACAATGTTTCGGTCGTTGTGCTCTCCGACCATCTTCATGTGTCTATCGTAGATGGTAACCTTCTGAGATATTTAAACTCTGCAGTCCATTGTGATATCTCTCGTGTGCCTGAACCAGAGTACATGATTTTTCTGCACTACCCGATCTCGGGATTGAACTTGTGACTACTGGACAGATTAGTAGATCATCATCATCAGCCTCTTAGCGTCTTTCATTGGACACAGACATTCCCCAGGATTCGCCACACATCTCTGTCATGGGTGTCACGGTGCCAATACTGAACATGTCTAGTTCGTCACACCATCTTACATTTTGCCGGTCACAGTTTTGCATATAATCTCTGAGGATCCACGTTGTAAGTCATGATATCCATCGATTATCTGACATTTTGCAACATGACCAGTCCATTACCATATGCATTTTTAATGGACCCTATGATGTTTCGGATTCTTGTTTTCTTCCCTGATTTACTGTGCTGCCTTGTGATCCCTTCATGTGATGTTGAGCATGGCTCTCTCTTGTGCACGTAACATAGTTCTCAGTTAGAGGGTCTGTCTCTTGGTTTGGATCCATGTTTCAGCTCCGGAGAATATATTGGTTGTATACTGTGCTTTTTAGGACGAATGGGATTTTCTTGTTCTTGAAAATTGAGTTTGCTCTACCAAAGCCTTGTCATCCTAGAATGATTTTTCGCTTGATTACTTCTTCTTTGAGGATGTCATGGAGACTCGTTGCCCTCGGTAGATGTAGTGGTCTATTTTGTCCAGCTTTGCATTTTTCGATATTGATTGTTGTACGTTTATTTCCGACATGTTTCTAGTGCATTATTTCTGTTTTGCTGAAGTTCATGTGAAGGCCAGCTGTCTTGCTTTCTTCATTCAGTTCATTTAGCATCAGTTGGAGGTCGTGGAGGTTCTCTGCAGAAAGGACGACGTCGTCTGCAAATATAAGGTTACTCAAGTATTCACTGTCTATTCTGATTCCTTTGTCTTCCCAGTCTCGGTTTCTGAAGATCATTTCGAGGCAGGGTGTAAAGAGTTTATGTGAGTTGGTATCAACTGGTCTTACATTTTTGGGGAACTGAAAGGGCACAGAGTCTTAATGTAACCAGATAAAAAGAGCTGCTGTGGCTTTATATATGATGCAATACTCTGACATATATGAGGTCTTCACCTTTTAGGGTGATAGCATCAATGACATTGGGAGATTCTACTGAGTCGAAGGCGTTCTTGAAGTTTATAAATGCTACTGCAAGTGGCATTCTTTATTCTGTTGCTTTCCCTTTTAGCTGATTTATCGAATGGAGATACTCCATGGTTGAGTAGTTTCTTCAGAAGCCAGCTTGTTTCGGTGGTTGTTTTTCGTCTGGCGTTTTTGTAATTCGGTTGGTGATAACTTTGGTAAAAAGTCTGTAGATGCAGTTGATTAGACTTATTGGTTTGATGTTGTTGAGATCTTTTGGGTTTCCTGTTTATGTAACAGCATTATGATTGCAGTGTTCCAATCTTCTGGGACATTGTTTTAGGCATAAGTTGAATAGAATAGTTACTTTCTTAGTGATAACTTTACCTTGAGGTCGATGATTATATTATCTGGTCCAGGGGCCTTTCCTTTTTTTTGTTTGGTGGCTTGTTTTACTTCCCATGGTGTAACTTCTAGGAAGTCCTTGAATTGATTGCTCGCGTCTTTCGCACCCTGTTCGTTGTTTAAGTAAATTACAAATTTTCGCTGCCCTAGTCACAAACGCTCAGTTTGAAGCGAATAATTGACATTTTTTTTTACACCTTTTAGAGATAATCAGAAAATAATACTTATCACCAAGGGATAGAAAAAGTGAAAAAAATAACCGTTGCTCTGTCTAGAAAGTATCCAGACATTTTTTCAAAAATATCTCAGGAACCGGCTCCGCAGCCGCCACGAATACTTAGCAACCAGTCAGTGAGTGGCTCACTGTGCATGTATACACATACGCTTTCCCTGTGGAGTAACGAAGTCATCAGCGAGATCCAGTTGAGTGAGCTTGTATACTGTGTGACTGTCACCTTCACAATGTTTGAGTGAGTCAATCTTCGCATCCTAGCAGGATGATTGGCAATCAAACAAGTCTGTCTGCCCAAATAGTCCAGATTTGTCTCCCTGAAATTTCTGGCTTTACCCTTTTAGATAGAAAAGATCAGATGAATAATCCTTCCTTCTTCCCTGCAATCAATTTAGGGATTGTTGATAAATGCTAAGCTCAGCTTAGTTCAGTTCAAGCGAAGCAAAATTGAGGAAAACAAAAGAAATAAGATTCTGCAGCACCAATCTTCCAAGTGCGATGGGCTTGCTAACATGTCTTGAAAATTGGTATTTGAAATCTGATTTAGGTTTTTCGTTAGTTCCCATCATAGAGAATAATTATAGCTATTGCAGTGCACAGAATTCTTGTTTATTAAATGAATGCAAATAAAAAAAAACTTAGGGACATTTCGGCAACTCAGCTGATAATATCTAATTGAGATAACCCTTGGTTAGCGTTTACGGTCTGTCAGTCAGTCAAGGAAACGTTTAGTTTGCTATGGGGACTTTCATTTAGTAAACAAAAATACAGTGAGCTGTAATATATATATATATATATATATATATATATATCAAGTGATCAATTGGCTGCATCCATGGTTGTACACAGAGAACCAACAAAGTCACACAGTTCATTATATAAGTAGTTCCATGCGAATAGCTTCTTCTCAACAACATCTTGGTTGAATCGAGATTACCCATAGAGACATCAAAATCACAGACGTCGTTTTAGTCCATTGTTTTTGCTTATTGAACAGTACCGTCCGTCTACAATGTCTGATTATTTCTTTATTTTTATTATTAATGTTGGAGAAGATCTTCGCATCAACAACCGGCAATATGTTTTGTTCTTGTAATTATGAAAACAAAAAGCCCCATTTACATTTGAATAACGTATTTTTCTATTATCCAATCAAGTTTAATTGTTTCCGAAACCTAACGATTCAGACCAATGATTACCATGTATGTATGATGACGATCCTTCAGACTTACCTCTCCTTTTCTTCTTAAATACAAAAAATATACATGCAATGTTTCACCGTATTCAATTACCTTTTCTTTTTCTTTTTCTTTATGTATATCTATGATTTTTTTGTGCATTTTCCACGTATCTTAAATCTTATACTATCTCTGAATGATTTAGTATAAGTTTTCAAAAAAAGAATTTATAAAAATAAGTAGAAATTGACTCACAAGAATCCTCAATTCATATCATATTAACACATATCATCGCAAGAAAATTATCAAATAAAAAAACCCCTTAATCTGTTGAGTAAAAGATCATTCTAAAATCTATTGTGATTCAATTGGAAATATGAATTCTAATGATAAAAAAAAAATCTAAAATTGAATAATAATCAGAAGAATTACACTGCATATAAGATATATACGTGAGTACCTCTTGTGGGGCATTAAATCTCAATTGTACCCTACCCGGCTCAAAGTTGTATTAAACAAAATTTTACAATCAACTTGTTATTGTTTATTTGGTGAAAAAAAATGATTTATCTTCTATTTTACAATTCTCATCTCCCTTTTCATTCCTGATCGTAACATTAAAAGATGAAAGTTTGAACCAATGTCTAGTTGTGACTTTATCATATTCTACTATTTATATTAGAATAATTTCATTTATTACATTTGTCTAAGATAAGGATTGTTCTGTTAGATTGAGAAAGTAAATGAAATTTTAAAAGTCATGCTTTTAAAGTATGCAAATATTTTTTTAAAGACTTTTAAACTGATCAGTTTCGTTTCACCGTTTAGTTTTATTTACGACTGTAACAATCTTTGGAAATGATGTGTAAATTATATTGTTGTATTAGAAATAATTTGTTAATTACATTGCTGTATCATAGGAAGAAATGAAATGAATCAGACGAAAACATCTTAGTAGTTTGTGAAGGGAACTTTTATATCAGCCTACTGATATACGTGCCAATCGCCCCTTTTTTTCTTTCATCCTGCGCTTAAGAGGTTGAGATTTCAGAAAATCTAGTGATAAAACCACAAGATTGGTGACTCAGTGGCGGAAGCGGGACAGACATAATCCCCGTATTGGACACACTTAAAACTTGAAATGCTTGTTTGCGTTTTTGGGGAAAATTATAGAGCACACTTGGGATATAGTTACGGCACACTATTCTGTCATGGCACGCCATTTGAGAACCACTGCTCAAAGCCTTACATAACGGTTGCCCTGTGTGAATCAGGGCTGAGTTTCATAAACAGCTTCTGTGCAGTCAAGTTTTATTTATTTCTTGCTCTATTCAATCATTCCAAGTTGTGGACTCGCCCTATCAAGTCTATCACTGTCACTTACGGTTCGATAACAACCGATCGAATCTTTGAAATCCCCGCTTGGGGGTAATACTCACCATAATGGGAAAGGTCTCGTCACGCCACACGCAATCCCGTCTAATCGGCTTGGCGGAGATTTTACTAATTCACTGGCAGCAGTCAGTGGAGGCATGCCTCTACATGCCAACTCTGATCAACATATCTGACCCAGGATTCGTCCTGTGGCATCGAAAAAGTATTTATAGTCTTGGGGGATCCGTTGCTCACGTACAGCACCATCCAATTGCACTAAAAGCCCTTTGGGGGCCCCTAATCAGAATTTATTGGGGGGGGGGCACTCATCACCTCGGCTTGACTCGTGGAGCCCCCTAGGGGTGGAGCGGGGGAGGGTCATGGTTCACCCTGACACCTCAGTATGTTATTGACAAAGACTAGACACTTTCTGTTCTTGCCCACTCGTACGCATGAGGGTCACATTCCACCTTCCAGGTTGTAAATATGCCAACAGTGACCTTCCACAATGGCGCCCATTGTCATTGAAGACTGTCTACGAAAACAATCACTCAAACTCTCAGCCTAGGTTTCTTCAGTTTTTAAATCGACTGGCTGGCTATTCATGTATTTTCAGGCCGCTGCAATGGAATTGGAAGATTGAAATTTTTAACATGTACTACTTATCATGTCTTGGAAGATATTTTTTTCGTTTTTTTTTTGTAGGGTTTTAATGTAGAGTTCAATTTATGTAAGTTTATCTAAATTGATCTCTTGGTTTGTGTTTGCTTGTTTTCTCATAATTCATACTTTTTAGTGATCACTGCCCAAACAAAAGGAGATAAAATAACTTATTCATCAATCACCCCTCTTCCAAGATTTTAATTGTTCACTCCAAACTGCCAAAAGACGTTGGTCACGGACGGTTACTATTGAGTGACTAACCAGACATGATTGTCTTTATGGTCAATTTATATGCACATGTGCACTAAGCAGAACTTTACATCATCATCATCATCATCATCATCCTTTAACGTCTGTCGTTGGACATAGACCCTCCCCATGATTCGCCTCATCTCTCTATCGTGGGCATCGCAGAACCAATACTTTCAGAATTTTTTTTAGTTCGTATCTCCATCTCGTATTCTTCTGGCCTCAGTTACGCATGTGATCTCCAGAGATGCATGTTGTGCATCACGATGTCAATCGGTTGTCTGCCATTCTTGCAACATGACCAGCCCATTGCCATTTGAGTTTTCCAATAGATTCTATGATGTCACGGATTCCTGTTTCCCCCTGATATATTGTGATGTCTTGTGGTCTCTCCCTGTGAGGTTGAGGATAATTCTTTCATGTGCACGTTTCATGGTTCTGTTTGAGGATCAGTCTCTTGGTTTGCTTCTATATTTCACCTCCCAAGGTGACTATCGGGAGGATCCATTTGTTGTATACCCCTCTTTTCAGTACTAATGGGATATCCTCTGATATTGATGAAAAGGATTCTCAACCTGGGGTACATGTCCCCACAGGGTTACATTTGCACATCTCACGGAATACAGAGGGGTCCGAGCGTATAACCATGGTACAAACTACAGCCAGATTGACGTAAGTGTGTGTGTATGTGTGCATGTGTATGTGTGTGTATGAGTTTGTGTATGTGTGTGTGCACGTGCGTGAACAACCTCTTCATGCAATTTGTGATATCATTGGAAGAATTAATAATCGAATATGTCAAAATTTCACTCTTATCATTATATATATAAAAGAACGGTAAAAAATGTACAATATGCGTGTGTATATGTATCAATGTATCGAGTAGATCTTAGTTTTAAAAAAGTGCTCAATACCATCAGTAGAGCAGTAATAAAATGAGTAAGGATTTTGCATTGTCACTATATATATATATATATATATAGTCTGGAAAGAACTTTTTCGGAAGATTTTCTTGTATCATTTCAGTCAACCATTTCCCAATTTCTCTCCATACATATATACATACATGCATACATACATACACAAATATATATATATATATATATATATATATATATATATATATATATATATATATATATATATCGTAAAGATTATTTCAATGGTTCATTACAGATAGTGCATTTTGTTTCACTTGCAAAAGATTTTCAGATAAACTTGAATGGGTTCATTTAAAAATCTTTTTCAAGTGAAACAAAATGTACAATCTGTAATGAACCATTGAAAAAATCATTACACATTATATATATATATATATATATATATATAGTGACAATGCACATTCTGGTTGTAGGAAGAAATGAAAAATAATAATCACGATCGTATTTTAGCGCACACTGTAGACGTAGACGTGAGAGAAGTTTTGATAAACAAACTGAAAATTTTCGTAGCAAGGGAAAATATTTGATGCCGAATTTTAGCAAATTTTGACGTAACATTTGTTTTAGAAAGTTTTGGCATTCAATATATATCTTCTGTATTCATTCTATTGTTTGACTCCCAAGGTTGCTAATTCCTGCGAATCACCATGACACAGCTTAAATGGTAGAATTCTTTTACCGATCGAGAAGGTTCCTAATACACAAAGCACTCTATTACCTCTATGAGAATTATTCCACCCAAAAATTGAGTACTGCATGCACACCTGAGCAGGCTCCTCTCACCAGGCACTTTCCACACTCGATAGAGCACAGAAGTGAATGAGTGGACTAACGTTGATGAGATTTTTTTCACACTCCAACTATTTTCTCATCGTTGTAATGTAGCATGTTTGGCTCTTCTCTGCTATAATATCTATTGAAGATGTTCAGACGAACTGCATTCCTTGGTCCCTCCAGTCCGGGGATTTCGGTCAGTAATTAAGGCACATTCATACTTTTTAGATACATCAAGGACTCACCGTAATTTCCACGCAAATAGCTCCTACTCAAGAGAATCTGCTATTTGAATAAACTCCCATCTGAATGTTTCCTCGGCGACATTTTAAAATCCAGAGTGAATAAGAGCCTTATTCAATGATAGTCTTTTTAGTCTTCATTTCAAACGTGTTATGATTTAGTGTTTCCAACTTTCGAATTTTGACAGCAATAAGCCATTTTAGCGGTTGTTTTTCTTTACCTTCCTTTATTCTGTAACATAAATAGCTTCGTTCTTATTAACTCACTAACCCTTTGATGTGGAAAGTATCCGACCCCCCCCCAAAAAAAAACAAAAACAAACAATCTAAGATTGACTTATTTAAGGAATTAATCACCGAGTATCTTATGAAGCTGGAAGAGAAACCTGAGCGGATATTTTTCACACCTTTCTCTGACAGTTGAATAGCTCTTTTTAAAATCAACATAATTTATTTCTTTCCTTCCTTCCTTTCTCCCTTCCTTCCTTCTATATATATGTATACTTTTTTCTATTCGTATGTTTGGCTCAATAGTGAGATCGCTGCTACATTGTGGCGGCAACCATATCGGCAACAGGTTCAGTTCCTGCAGCAGCCCTGCTTTCTTTAGTTGTTCATTTCATTTACGTTGTCTAGACCGAATAATACATTCAACGTGTTATAACGGGAGATCATTCCAAATAGAATTTCAAAATAATATAATGCAATTCATAACTATTTTCGGTCGATTTATGAATCAATTTCTTTTATATATATATATATATATATATATATATATATATTGAACAGAAAGTAGGGGTTCAGTTTTGCATCATAGCTACATTATGAATAGAGCCTCCCCTGTAAAACGTTTAAAATGCTTTGTTTTTCTAAATACTTTTCAATTTGATTTTAATTTAGGAAAAAATCTCCTTTGTCCCCTTAAAGGGTAAGTTTCCTTTTACTTTACACCCCTTAAAAAGTTAAACATAAACATTTAAAATAAGAAGATATGCATATAGGCAGGAAGACGATTCCATTACGGCATAATAGTTACATAGGAAATAAAACAATCCTCAAAAACATTTTAAGATTTATTTTTCTGAAAACTTTTTGTTTCAGCCCCCTCGGTCCGTTGAATAGACATGCTTAATTTGGTTGGGCCGCACCCATATTTAGGTACACACGGACACCTCTCAGTTTTAATTTAAAGATATTCTCTGGAAAGTTTTACAGCTTTGAACATTAAACATATATTCAAGAACATCTTCAACAAATTTATGTTATTTCAGACAATTATTCCCCAATATCTGTTAATATAATTCATGTGTTTTTTTCAGTGTTTTTTTTTTTGTATTTTCCATAGAATTAGAAATTATGGTTCTACGTGTTTCATTTTTTGTTGGGATTATCAATTGCTAACCATGTCGGGGGATTTAAAAACAAACTAAACAGTTATATAAACATGGCTCCCAAGCATAGTTGATCAAACACCACCACGTGACTTTTTACACACTCTGTCTCTGTCTCTGTCTCTCTCTCTCTCTCTCTCTCACACACACACACACACACACACACACATATATATATATATATATATATATATATATATATATATATAGAATGAGTACAGATTTTTTCAATTGTTCATTACAGATTGCACATTCTATTTCACTTAAAAAGGATCTTCGAAAATTTCAAAATTGAAACAGAATGTACATCTGCAATGAATCATTGAAAAACATCTTCACTCATTTTATAACCGCTCTACTGATGGTATTGAGCACATTTTTGAACTAAGATCTACAAAATACGTCATTACATATGCACGCCTTTGTTGTATCTTATTATTGTTCTCTTATATATATATATATATATATATATATATATATATATATATATATATATATATATATATATATAAATCGAGAGAAATGTCACAAAATAAGTATTCAAAGAAAAGATGTGGAGGGAGACGTCAGCATAAAATCTGAAACATGTAAATCGAAAAGAAACTTGCTTAAGAAATCGAGACAGTCATTAGATTATGCACATTCAGTTTATTTTTATTTTCCATATTAAATTAAAGCCATGAATAGTGAATTTCTTTTCGCTTCTTATTTGAGACCGATCGCGTGGATTCAAAATATTTGAAGTTGAAAGGCCGTAGGGGTAGAGGGAACGTTCAGAGAATGAAATCACAATGCAAAGACCTGCAAAGAGGGTGGGAAGAGGGAGAGAGGAATAGGGAAAGGGTATGCAATAAAATAGGAGGGTGGAACATAAAGAGAACGCTAGTAGAGAACGGCAATACTCGGTCATCGAGAAAAGAGGCCGAGAAAATAAGATGTGGTTGAAGTCGCTCTTGAGTGTCTGTAAGCAAACGATATGGTTTTGTACCGACGATAATCGCTTCAGGCAACTCCTATGAGTTTTTTTCTCCAGATATTTCAGTGCTTTAGATTTCCACATTATCTAAGCAACGAGTATTTAACTACAATATTTCATGCGTGAAAAAAATAATTGAAAAGATGTGTTTTATTTTTTTCAATTTTCATTATCATTTTAGCATATACAAACGAATTATACTCGTATATATATATATATATATATATATATATATATATATATATATATATATATATATACATATATGTGTGTGTGTGTGTGTGCGTGTGTGTGTGCATGTGTGTATGTATGTGTGTGTGTGTAAGCCAATGTAACTTTTTGTTTATTAATTTGTTGGTTGGTTTCTTTCACAATAAAATGAACATAAGAAGAGGAAAGTAGTCAAATAAAGCTAGTGTCAGAGTTCTGCATATGCTAGAGCATGTGGCTGTGTGTTCGCGTTTCCATCACTACTTCCACTGTTGTTGATGATGTCTAAGGAGTAAATACATATAAAACTGAGGCTTTCCTTCGATTAGATAAGAAAGTCGTTTTATACCCAATTCTGTTGCTTTACTGTTTTTAAATTATTTCAAAAACATGTTGAGTTGTACAAACACGACAGAAAAATAAATTTCCTTCGATGTTTTTTGTTTGTTTGCAATTAATACATTCATACTTATATTCATAATAGTTAATCGCTGTGAAATGAATTCATGTATATATTTGAATTTCTGTGGCAAAATGTAAAAACACACAACAGGACTCATATTAGGGTGAGAGTCTTTTGCCTCAAATAGTATCTAGGAGAAATGTTCATCAGCAAAATTGTTACCTTTAATCAGAAGAGTCATTGCTACCAACATAGAAACTGCAAAGGTCAGTCTACTCATTATATACATAAGTAGATTTGTATAGTTTATTCATACATAAATAACCCTGCTACTTTTTACGGGTATTATGCGAATATATATATATATATATATATATATATATATATATATATAAAGTAAAAATCAGAAATACAGTATAATATAATGCAAATTCGATGTGCGATGGGTTTATTTCATAAAATGCTCGATACATTCAACATTAAGTTCAATTAGAGTAGAGCTTAAAATATGATAAAATGAAGGATTCGCTACCCAAACATGTTCATGTTTCTGTCCTGTTTGGGCTTCCTCAGGTTAATGATCTAATTCATTTTTGGTTCCCTATTCATGATGCTTCCTGTGGTATACAACTAACAAGAATATAAGCACGGTGAATGTGAACATTTCGTGCCTAATACACTCTTCAGCAGCCGGCAATATGTTTTGTTCTTGTAAGAACAAAACATATTGCTTGTATTACGCTAATCTTATACGTGTAAAGGCTTTTGTATCTTGAAAATCATCATTCATAATCTTGGTTCTTACCTGGGGGCAAACACTGCCAACTGGCATCAATGGGAAAGACTGCAACTATTTCACTTACAAATCAGTCTTTCTTTCTGTTTACTATATACAATAACGACACAACTCTAACTACAAAGAAGTGTCAACGAAAACCAAACGATTTTTCATGTAAGATTCAGAATAATCTTTACACTGGTTGGACTTATGATGTCGTACATATTTTTTACAATGGAGTCAATATTGCTTTTTTTTTAGTACAAGCAACATTTTGTGCAAGGCTTTCAAGAGAAAATGATATACGAACGTGTTTTTGAAACTGAGTCTAGAACTGAATTACCTATTGGAAAGAGCCAAGCCCATCCAACTCATTGAAATATAACGTTAGCTTAGACGAAATAACTAACAAATACTAAATGCCTATTGTCTGTTCAATGGTACTGTCGTACATGACCACAGTGACAAACTCATTCCATTTCTTTAAATCCAAAATTGAGGCGAAAAATATAGAAAAATCTGAATTCTCAAGAAAATGATCAGAAATATAACCTAAAATATATTACTTATACATAAATTTATTTTTGGCGATTTCTTTAACCCATAAAATGAAGGAAATCATGTGTGAATTTCGATAGATATACAGTCTGTTTGGGAGCCTATTGGAACCGTTTTTGGCACTGGGTAAGGTCAAAAGTTTAAAAAATGAAGTGGTTCAACAGAAAATCGATCATTGTAAAAAATATAATAGAATCAATCTGTCTATCTACAATTATTCATTTAAATCTGAAAATTCTGTCCTGTGCACAAGTCAGGCCCTTGGAGCCACACATTCAAGTTACTTATGCAGGAAACTAACAAACCAGAAGCTGATCAATTATCAAAGGAAGTCGCCGTCGACTGGATATTTCCATGGCTCAAATAATTTTTTGGCCACGAAAAAGATGAAAAGCAAAAACAAAACAAAACAAAACAAACATAATTTTTGATTTCCGTGTTGTACATAATCAGCGTTACGAGATGACAATTTTAAGTTTTTGGAAATGGATGAACGTAGATAACAGTCTGCAACCAGCGCATCCTCCCGATAGTCACCTATGGAGCTGAAACATGGAACTCTGCCAAAAAATTCGCTCTTATACCACGAAACACGCAACGTGTACAGGAAAAGTCAAGTTTAACATTAAATGGGTAGATCATAAGTCAGCACAAAATATCAGAGATCAAACAGTTGTCAGAGATATTCTCGAAACCATTAACAAATTTAAATGGCAATAGGTAGGCCACGACTCACAACATGGATCTCTCGAGATCATCAGTGAAATTGTGACCGGCAAAAATAAGATGACGTGATGATCTGGACAAGTTCAGAATGTTTTAGCACCGTGACGTTCGGAAGCGAATAAACTGGCAGACCGTGGGAAATGCCAATATCTAACAACGGACTTTGAATGGTTGGTTAGTGATAATGATAGTGAAACAAATGGAAGAATAAAAAAGCCCCAAGATGTACCGAGATACAAAGCCTCACTAAGGTTTATGAAATTATTGCATTCGTCTATCTATCTATCTATCTATCTATCTATGAAAACACTCATTTCTTGTTGGCTAGTTATCATGTCTGAATCTGTGAATATAATGTGTATTTATGAATGAATACATTGATCGCAGAGTAGAATTTATTTTCTATGATATATGTACCATGTTTTCGATTCTCTGCAAACTGTCAGTGATATTTGCCGGCAGGGATATGCAAATGTTGCAGGAATATGCAAATGAATAAGTAAATGAAGCAGGAATATGCAAATGATCATGTAAATGAAGCTAAAGATTGAAATGTCAAAATTGAAATGAAAGCAGATGGCAAAGGGCGAAATTCGCCACGAAAAAACAAAAACCAACAAAATAAAGATCAAAACAAACAAATTAGAAAAACAAATAAGCCAACCTTAATCAGCGATTTACGAAGAATGATTCAAATAATTAAACTTTGTCATGCATAAGAGGAGTTGTTTCAGAAGAGAGGGAGAGGATAGGCGGTCAGACGCGGGAGACTGCTTATGATACAAATAGTAACTGTGGTGGGTGTGAGAGTGAAGGTGGAGCGTTCAAAACGTCTGACTCAGCTCACGAATAGTTTGACATCGTACGGACCACACCTCATTAATCCGTAATCGATTTATACTCCTCACATCTCATAATACCTTCGTCTGATTTTCTAAATCCATTTCTAGTTATTTGTTCCTTTAATCACTTGCAAAAGCCGAAATACATACTAGCAAAACCAACGGATAAAGGCTCTGTTAAATATCATTTCGTTTGAGTAGAGAGTTAATGAAATTAAACCGTCTTTAAAGTGGGAGGTGGGTGTGTGAGGGCGTGAGGCGTGGCCTGTCTATTAAGGTCACTTGTCCTTGTACGTACACGGACGGTCAAATGGTTGGCTCAGTTTCTGTCCCATCCTATAAAGGTGGGATCCCTTGACCGTTTGATACAAAGGTGTCACCAACATATCTGAGTCAGAGCGCAAGTTTTAATTCTGCCATTCTTTCGGTTGAATCTTCAACGCATTCCATGTAGATATTAGCTATCACTGGTGGAAGCGGTGATCCCATAGCCAAGCCTCCTCTGTCTTTATATATGTGTTCTTGGCGTTTGAAATGTATCATCTTCATAGAAGATGTCAGCATTTCCATCATACGAATCACTAGAATGCCGATATGTATCTTTACTGTGGCCTGTCTCCAATTCATTTGTGGAGATCTTGTTGAACACGCGCATTATATTTAGGCTAACCATTTGTGGACACTTCTTTCATTAGGTGTGGAAATCGAAACGGATTTTGGACAAGGGCTAAAGGTTTTCCTGGGGGTGATTTGATTATATCAATCAGAAACCGGCTCACTGTGTGGCAGGCTGAGCTGTCCAAACAGCTAACGTAGCAGAAAACCTTCCAGGTGAATCTTTGCGATCCTGCATAAAAAAATAGTTGTTGTAATGTTGAGTTAGTTGATTAAATTAGCATGCTAAAAGAAGCCACGGTGATATGTGTTTTATAATTCGTAACGTGTCCCGTCTGTCATAGTCTAATCTAATGCATTAGCTAACCTAATAATATAATAAGCAGCAAGTCCGTCTGTCACATCGTCTCGCAAAACAATAACTATTTTACTTGTCTTGGATTATGTGAAAGAAATTTTTTTCTAAGGAAAACATCAACAAGACAATCAAGATGGTCGGTAAAGGTTTGGATCGTTTTGCTTTTGAAAAGGAAAGTAAATAATAATAATAATAATGATAATAATGATAATAATAATAATAATGATGATAATAATAATAATAATAATAATGATAATAATAATAATAATAATAGGTCTGCTTGGTCACTCAATAAGAACCGTCATGCAACCTATGTCTTTGGGCAAAATGCCATGATGATGATAAATTGAAAATTTGAAAAATGAATAAGTTACTTCTATCGACTTTAGTGGCACAGTGATCATTAAAAAATACAAAAAGCAAAACAAAACAAAATAAACAAAAAACATGCGTGAATGCTACTGAACAGAAAACTAAGGGACCAATTTAGTATGATCTTAGATTGCAAATTGAACCTGCACTAAAAAACTATTTAGGGAGGAATTTTCAAAAAACAAAAAACATTTTTCTATACTCAATAAGGAGTAGATGCTAATTCTTTTAGTACTCTAACTCCATTGATGCAGCTCGTACACCTGACGTGTACATGCATAGCCAGACCAATTAGATAACAATAACTGGCAATAAGTGGGGGTTATGTAGAAAAGGCCATTTAATCTGATCACTTTGAATAAACTGTTTAGAACCGACTGATTTCGATAACAATAACCATTTGATGACATAATCCGTGATTTTAATAAGTGGCTGCTGTATTTGCAAATGAATGGAAAAATAAATCAATAATTGAAGAAAAGTACTCAACAATTAGCATTAAATAAACTTAAAGTTATTTACTTTGAGAAATAGGATAATTGTAACAGATTATCGAACGCTGGTCCCACACTATTATAATTAAGTTACAAATTGGACTAGAAATTGCTTTATTCTCTAAGATAGAGCATTTTGACGGTGTTGCACTAACAAACATCTCTCGATGATCCAGGCACCGGATCATTATACAGGACAATTTAAAATTGTTTGAAACTTTCTTACTTTGTGCATTACGAGGAACATTATGATGTGAAGAATAAAATCACATCATAATTGATGATTGGTTTATCCACACCCGAAGACTAACTTTAGCATAACACAGCACTCGGTGAGGCTCAAGCCCAGTGTCAATGATTTCTGAGATAAGTACGTGATTCACTCTATAAACGCAGGTGCTTCATATTTGTTGAAAGATAGAAATCAAACATGCGATGTGCAAAGCTTTTGGACGGATAAAAAGTTCAGATGTTTCCTGCATACACACAGACACACACACACACACACACATACATACACACATATAACAGGTTGTGCTTAGTGGCTGAGTTGGTTTCGACCAGCGCAAGTGGTCGACATTAGAGCCCAGATAAAAGCCAGGATTGCGAATAGTGATTTTCAAGGAAGGTTGGAGAATCTAACATTATTTGTACTGCTAATACCTATGAATAAACCTTATTTGAATAATAACATATTCATGACTGTAAATAACGACTTAAAAATGGTGTGGTACTTTGAACATATGAATACGTATTGGGTGTTCGCCTATACATGTGAACATATATATATATATATCTTTATGATCATGCACTGATGATGACAATAAGTCGGAATAAGTTTGCCAACAACCCAAAATAATAAAATAAAAGAATGAAAAATAATGAATTCTCTCACAGATTTATACTCCTATTTTGTCTTTAATTCAGTGATATATATATATATATATATATATATATATATATATATATATATATATATATACAGTAGAATGAGGATTTGCTACAAAAACACATTTATGTTTCTGCTCTGTTATGCTTCTGCCCTGTCTGAGCTTCTCCAGATTCCTGTTTGGGAATTTTTTGTGGGTCTTACAAGGTGAGAGAAGTTTTCTCGTTATATATATATATATATATATATATATAAATATATATATATATATATATATATATATATATATATATATATATATATATATATAAATATATATATATATATATATATATATATATGTATGTATGTGTGTGTAAGTGTGTGTAAACTTATTTTCAAATATATGAAAAAAATAAATGTGAATATGCATATATATATATATATATATATATATATATATATATATATATATATATATACCATATTTCCCGCCATATAAGACGCACCACTATATAAGATTTACCTATAATTTGACAAGAAATATTCAGAAAAAGAAAAAGCCACGTAGAAACTGATTAAAGATTTGAAATTGTGGTAAATTGTAAAAAAGATCAAAGTTGCAATTATGAAAATTCATGATTAAAAACAAACATGATATGACAGAGATGACATGGAAAGAAAAGTACGTGAGAATTCCTGAACACCATAGGGGTACAAGATGCAGATTGCTTTTCGGAAGAGTTTTCTTTTTAAAAATGAGTGCGTCTTACATGACACGAAATACCATATATTCACACATCTATATATATATGCTTGATTTATCCGTAAATGGACAATTTATATCCGACAGAATGTGATAATTATAAAGATATTTTTGTAGGACCTTATTTTTGTATGGTGCCGATTTACTCGGTAGCAAATCGAGCGGCCTTAGATTGTGTAAATAAATAAATAAATAAACATTGTGCAGGGAACAAACCAGCATCTACCTTGTAAGCAGCCTCATGCACAGGCTCTGCTTTTACTAACTGAGCTAATGTATGTACGTAAGCTAGGTGAACAAAGCTCAGTACGGAATTTAATAAATTTGGTACCTTATTTAAAATTATATTTTTCGATATTTCATATAGTTTTTTTTATAAATTTTTCATATCTAAATTAATGAAATTCAGGTTTCTAATAAGTGGATGTTAACATTGAAGTTTTCATAAGTTTTGCTGCTCTCTGTGAAACACTTCGAGGTTATTGAATTTTCACGACTCAATTTCAAAATGGCGGCCACATTTCAAGATGGTGGCCTCATTAGAGACGTTACAAAAAAACAACTGTAAAAAACAGCAAATATTTAACTGTGAGCAGAAGTTTTTAATAAAGGGTGGAGATCAGTGACAGAATAAAAGCTAAAAAATCTTTTAAAAGAGACAAAAACAAAGAAAAAAAGCGGGGATAAACGAAGAAAACAAAGGTTTTGGCGTTGGTAAGTACCGTATTTGACGACGTATAAGACCCCTTTTTTCAACAAAGAAAAGCTATTAAGGTAAAAGTATCCTTTGTTGTCCAGTCCCACATTGGTCAGGACGGGGGGGGGGGTGTAAAAAATTGGTGATAAACAAGAATAATTCAGGGAAATGCGTTTTTTTAAAAGTAATTGTTGAAATGACAAGGGTGTCTTTATATGTCAGTAAATACGGTAAACAAAGACGTAAATTCGATAAAAATGGGATTTTTTTTCTTGGAAACAAAAACGAGAATGGATCGCTCAAGTGGATGTTTTTTTTTTGTTTTTGTTTTTTTTGTTCCATCGGATATTTTTTCGAGGATAAAAATTGTTTTATATATTTTTGTTATTTTTAAATCTTTTTTTTTTTCCTGTGAGGATGCGAAAAAAAAATCATTGGCAGCTCGATTGTCCGAATGTGATTTAAAAAAAAAACAACTTCAAAAAATCAATTGTGTTTAAAAATTATGTTCTGTTATTTTTTTTCATTTTTCAAAAATGTTTTCAACTTTTCATAGTATATAATGATATAAAGACGATTTGGTTTTTCTTCTTTTTTCTTCTTTTTTTCCATTTTTGTGATAACCAAAAATAATCCAGGAAAGAAAATATTGTTCATCTGAAGAAGAATGATTAACCAGAATAGAAGACATTGATTCCTTCAACTTTTGGCATTGGTTCGTTCGCACCCTCACCCCCGACCCCGACAGAAACAAGATAAAAAGAGGATTTCATTGGTAGCAAATACTTATTTATCAAGTCGTACACTAAATAGGTAGATAACTTATAATTAATTATAATTAGATGAGATAATCACTTATACGCACGAAAAGAAAATCTCTTTATCTTAAAGATTATCTCAAAATATTTCATGTTGTTTTCACAACAGGCATCAGTTCGTTTAATCTAGTCAGTTGATATAAACTAATAAAAAGCAAAGGTTCGATCCCAGGTTTCATCGTCTGGAATGGACTAGATACTTTATATATATCATTTTGTTAGCACCCTCCACATGATTCAGATCTTTAGGCTGCCTTTTCGATTGATGAGCTGTGGAGAACATTGGCCAGGATATGACCGAGTGGAGCTCCCATAATGATAATGCAATAATCAATCATGCTTTCAAAATGCAACATATCAAACTAAGTTTTTGGAAAAACTAATGATCTTTTGCTACTCTTCACCTTCATCTTAATGTTTACTTGTTTTTCTTTATCATAAATTAATTCAGACAAATAAAAACCAAGATAAAGATAAGTAGGATATGAAAATCAACAATAATTGATTATAATGATTCATCCAATAGAAATAAATAATTAAACAAGTACCAATGTCTTTCGAGATTTCGAGAGGTTACAGATTATTCAATTTGAAAAGATCAGAACTTCTTCAGTATTCGTTGTTCGAACTAAAATACGGACAAAATATTTGAACAGGGGGAAAACAAACAAAATAATTTCATTTGTCACTTGGGTCTAAGTTCCCCCATCAATTCCATGAGGCAATCGTAATTAATTTACCCAACCTCTTGTATTGTATAGCATGCAGTATATTTGAATAAATGTATGTATTTTTGCGTGTGCAGACTTGTGGTCACTACATTTTAACTAATCTGGGAACCCTTTTCGATAATTAAATTGAATTAGAGAATCTCTAAAAACAACTTTCCCTTCTACATGTATATTTACATATATATGTAACTACTGGATTTTTGCATTGTTTATGGAACTATTTGAATGTATATAAACCCAAACAGAAAATATACACTCGAATGGAATAGTATGAACGAAGCTTTCTGGGGGAAAGATAGACATATGTACGACTACTGACTGAACAGCATCCATAATACGTAAATAACAAAGATGTTTTTAATTTTAACGTGACCGTAAACAATAAGTATTTATAATCTAGTTAAGAGTCATAATATGTTAAGAACATTATAAATTATTAATTATCATACAAGATAAATAAAATACGAAGGCACTTTGTTCAGTGGAACCCTAGGTTTTCGCTGAACTCAGTAGGAATACCGCTGGTATAGACCAATGGGTGCAACCTCTTTTCCTCTTTTTTCATTGATTCTACATTTTTTAATATTTTATCAAATACCTTCTTCTGTGGCTTCCCACCAGGGAAATGAGTTTTTGTTTCTTTTCCTTTCTCCCTGATTCTTGTTCTGTTGTTAACATTCCATAACAGAGGCGGATCCAGGTTTATGAATAGGAATGGTCTTCCAATTTTTTCTCTTCTTCCGTCTAATTTGGCAATGGATATAATATTTTTTGTTTTTTTGGTTAATTTATAATAACTAGTTTTTAATACATAAAGTTTCTTTATTTAGATGCTTGAAATATTTTTTGATTGCAGATTGCCCTGGATCCGCCCCTTCATATACCTTTCTCCACTACTTCCCTTCAGGGAAATGAGTTTCACCTTTTTTTTTCATCTTTTTTTTCTTTCTTCAAAAATCTCATTCTTGTTCCGTTGTTAAATATTCCATGACGTTTTTTTCTGGTCTGTTTCGTTTCCTTCTTCTATGTATTGCATTCCTTCCTTTCTTTAATTACAATATCTCGGTGCAGTTAACATTAAGTGAATGGTCATAGATCGGGACGAGATGACCGGTGGCAGGACAATTATGCCAACCGGTGCGCCACACATTGCTGACCATCTGCAGAGAATGTTGGTATCTGTCGTAGTAGGACCACTGGGGCACGTGCGACTTCCGAGAAGCTAAAAATGATGACCACTTACTTCTAACATGAGTCTGGAAGTACAAGGGTATCATGGTATGGCGTCTACGAGCCCCAATCTTTCGGGCACCAAACTTCGGGGCCTCACAGAAGGCATAGTTATAGTGAATGGTTCCCATAGTCATGTAACGGTCCATGTGGTACTTAAACGTATAGTGAACACTGTAGATAGTTGTATTGGTCAGATCTAAACACGTGTCCGACCAATTAAAACGCATCTCGTACGGCTCAACAATATAGCATTCCGAACGGAAACCACGTTTGAAGGCAACAATGGCGGGTTTTTCATCAGTAGCTTCGGTGAAAGAATAATCGAAGGTAACCATCTTGGAGTTCATTATATCGTAAATGCTAGTCATTCGTACCCATTCTGAATGCGGATGGATGGCCATTTTGGTTCGAAGGTGGAAAGGAGGTGGGCTGAAATATACACTGACGTTGGTGAAATAACGGTTGACATCCCAGCCGCCGTCCATGATGTGTTTCGGAACGTTCATCTGGAGTTCCCTCGTGTGATGCCATTTGGTGTACTTGAAGATATGAGATGCTTCAGCTAAAGCAACAGCGAATCCAACAATCAAGATGCTCGAAATGAAACGACTACGCCAGGCACATCTTTCGTTGATATCCGTTTGTGTGTATTTCAGGAACTTCTTACCGCAGCAGGCACAGTGACGTGACAGACCCACAAGCATCTTGAAGACGACGACGATAATCCCGGTTATGGCCCTTGTATATTGAGCCTTTGTAATTGGCCGTTCTCGGCAATAGACGAGATTCACACCAATGCCCAGTTGAGGAATGTCTTCTAACCAAAGCGTCATGGCCAAAGCGATGTCTGGGTTGATAAAATACCATTTGCAGGAGAAAGAGAACAGATTGAGTGTCTCCAATATAGAAAGGATCGTTCCGAGGATCGAAAAAATATACAGTGATTTGACAACACTTGGACTGAAGGCTCCGAAGACAAGACCGGATTTGTAGTCCCTAACTTCCTGGTAGATCCACCAATTGGCTCCAATGTCGATACAATCAACGACGAGAGCGATGAAGAAGAAGATGAATTTCCGTGTAGAGCAATAATCGCTTTTGAACATAGAACGAGGTCTTCGAATCGGTGAATGACTTGGGGAATATCCCATAGGAACAGGAAAAGTACCCCCGATTACGTTGACACCAGGTTGAGGCATTCCAGGCATACCTATGTGTGCTGCACTAGTGGGTCGCATATGGACCGGGGTCACGGTGGACCTCATTGGGTTGACAGGGCCCCTCATTTTGATGTTCTTAACCGTAGAAAGGTTCAAATGAATTCAAATTCCGGTTGTTCAATGACCTTGGTCGGTTGGTGCAGAAGTTCCTTGCAAGCGTCAGTTTCTTTCTGTTACTTGTATCAATGTCCAGTGAAATCAGATTATTTTTAATATTGATTTTTGTAAAAATCCTTAGAAAGGAAAGTGGGCAAACCGTCTTAGTTCGCCATTTGGATCCTGTTAGCTCCTCTTGTTATAGACATCTCCATCCACCAGAGCATCATTGCTCGAGAACCTTCGATCAGGAACACGGACACAGCGAGGAAAAACCAGTGGCGACGCCTATCTGTCAAAATAAAAAACACAAGATTTCAATAGGGTTTATAATTAATCCACTGTAGTCTGTGTTCAAAACGCTAATCCTCTTAAGATAGATTACCTCAGCTGTAGTGATCGCTTATATATCTATGCCAAAGCAGAAAGCTAATAGACTGACAAATTCAATAATTAAACCCGCCTTTTCACTTATATTACCCATATTGATTTTCATTGAACTGTTTCGATTTTTACAGCCAAAAAGTTTCACGTATAAAAAGAACCTCGCATGGTTACATCAAATCTCAAGTGAGATTGCCTGTTGAACAATCATTATTAATGTTTGATTATCATTAAAAAAAATAAGAGGAAAGTAAATAGTAGTCCAAAATTATAAATAATGGTTTACTATACTTGATGTAATAGACATTAAGATGAAGGTGAATAATAGTCAAAAATTATCAAGAATGATTTACAATACTTAATCTAATTGAAATCAATATGCAAATAATAGTCGAAAATTAATAATGATGGTTTGCAATACTGAATCTGATGAGAATCAAGATGAAAGTAAATGATAGTCAAAAACTGATGATAATGGTTCTCAATACTTGATCTGATGAAAAAAAGATGAAGGTGAATAACAGTAAAAAATGATTAAGAATGGTTTACAATACTTAATCTAATAGAAATCAAGATAAAAGTAAATAATAATGAAAAATTAAAAATAATAGTTTACAATATTATACAAAATATTATTACAAAAATAGATAATAAAATGTGTGGCGTCTGCTTTTTTCAATTTTTATCTCTACAAAAATGCTGTTTGCCCAAAGCCACTTAAAGCGACACAAACTCTCTGAATTCACGTTAAAGGAATAAACGATTTTGCTTACATAATGCTGCCATATTTAGGACTGAGCTAAAAGGATTACGGTCAACTGTGTCGGATTCAAATAGGTCGATTTGAGTTGAAAGCAGGTTATCATCGTTCATTACATTTGACCTACACCTAAAACAAGTGTAGGTAATTGCGAGCAGAGAGAGAATTAGGCTTTTATCCGATGCTTATGTGAATTATCTCACAGGGTAAATGTTATAGTATTATATCATTGTATTTCACTTTTATATTGAATAGTATTCCATCATGATATTGTTACTACTGATTATCCATGAAATATTCATAAATATTTCTTTTTTATCTGAGATGATTTCTTCTAGGAAAGGAATTAACACACACACACACACACACACACACACACACACACACACACACACACACACACATATGTATATAAATATGTATATAAATATATATATATCCATTTAGTGAGAGTTGAGTTGAGCGGTTTCTTTACATTCTTTCACTTCAAGACACAAAAAGTTTACTATTTCAAAACTGTTGATAGTTTAAATGAATGCTTACTGATTATCAATTTCATCTGAGTTTATAAAAAAAGTGACTGAACACGTTTAAGTAACAGAGTTCAGATATTTTTTATCTGCAAATTTGTTACCTTTAGATAGAAAAGTCTATGATTATGAACAGGAAAATGAACAGAAAAACTCATACTGTTCATACAATTAAATACAATATTTAATTTTCATAATAAATAATTGCTGAAGTACCTGCCCTTACTAAGGCCTATGACGTAATTGTTTTTTTCATGTCACTCATTGATCCAGTGCTTCAAGAACAGTTTGTGGGTGATTGAGCATTAATCCCACACAAACAATTGGTATCTTTGTGGAATAGAATTTTAACCTTTTGAACCCCGACTCATTATTGTGATAAATTAGGAAATAAATATACGTCTATTTTCTCCAAAATGTGCAAATAAATGCAGTTACATGTTAAAATATGTGGAAATAAATCAACCGCACCCGATATTAAACAATGGAATGCAAATGTTTCCAAACGATCAGTGAGACGGGCCTTCTTCGTCTTGGTCGAACATTCATCACCTAATGACAGCCGTAGGGTACACCGGCCGAAACGTTGTAATGATCAATATCTCATCTAAAAGAAATCAGAAACTATCTATCCATTATCCATCTATCTAAAAGGCTGACTGAACTCGTTCAAGAGTCAAGGGTTTCAAATGGTGGGTAGGATACATTTTTATCACCGTAATTGTTACCCTTAAGGGGGAATTGTCAGTTATTGTAGACAAGAGACGAAAAGAAAAATACATTTTTTTATATGAATAAATATTTCATCCCGTTTTTATTGAATTAAGCTGAAGTACCTGGTCTACGTATTTCGGCTCCGAGGTCATTCATTTTCTTATATCTTGATGTCATTAATCTAGTGCTTCAAGGGCAATGTGTGGGCGATTGTGCATTAGTCCAGCACAAACTAATAATATTCCCTGTGAAAATAGCATTATAACGCTTTATTTTTTATTGTTTTATGTTGGGGAAATAAATATACATCGATTTTTCCAAAATATGCAAATAAATACATGAATAGATTCCAGAAAATTTGATAGAAATTGATTGAGAACATTTGGAGATATCGTATGGGCAGACTGAAAGACAGACAGACGGACACAAGTAAATAGATATACCTCTTCCAACTTTGTTGGCAGAGGTAAAAAATCGAACAAAGAGAATAAAGTTGAATATTTATTTTTTCAACAATTCAAAAATTATCTATTGCCGCGTTAGTTCAACCCTTTATTTGCTTTTCGACTAATAGTTTATATATTAATTTCAAACCAAATATTACTCTCATCAACACAGATACAAACACTTCCCTCCGCTACTTCTAAACAACCAAACAATAAATAATATTCCCTCTTTCCCGATTCTTCTTCGGCGTCAAATATCTAAACAAATTTTCTCTGTGAACCTCCGAAAAAGATGGCTGCCCCCGTCGAAATGCATCGAAATACGCCCACAGAATGATAAAAAATTGAGATGTAACGCCTATCACTTTCGGTTCATCTTTCAATCGTCATTTTCAACATATATATGTGTATGTGTGTGGAGTGGGGCATACGGGTGTATGTGCGTTTGACCTTATCCTAGCTGATATGATAGTCGTAAGAAATGGTCTGCCACCAAATTGTGTTGATGGAGTTCTTGAGGAAAATGTGAGAATACAACCCAACACACTCATGCATTCCTTAAACAAAAGTTCATGGGAAAAATATGAATATTTTTTCAGGAACATAAAAAATGTTTGTAGACATTGTGTCTCGATTCTCCCAGTTGTAAAACCAGATTTATTATTTTTGTTCAAGACATACATGTTTTTTTTTCATTTCCTGAACTTCCAGAAAAGGACCTGAAACAAAAAACAACGAATTCTTTCCAAGTTGCATTATTGTCGAGCCGACTGAAGTAAAATAAAATCTTGATACAGTGTCCTTTTGTGATTTTTCATTCGTAACCATTTTAATCTTTGAATGTCTCCATTCTCTTGGAAATCTATTTTACATAGTACATTCATATGCATTTACGAATATCATCTGTACCAGCTGTTTTGTCGCTTGAGCTACGAGAACCGTACGGTTGGCAGAAGATCACATTTAATCGCCTAATCTTAGCTTTCATTTTGTTCCAGTCACTCGTCGTCATATTTGTTGATATTTTTATGTGCACTAGCAGTAGTGGTAGAATAGTGTTATCTTCTTTAAAAAAAAAAAATTATTAGATGAAGCAACAATTATTAATCTTTGTCTTGTATTTCGTTCATCTTAATCTTAGTTCGTTTTCATCGACACTATTGTTTCTAATAGTAATGGGAAGTTAGTGAAAATGCTGCTACTAATACAACTCGTAAGTCATTAATATTACCACTAATACTAATAAAGAGTAAAACTAAAAGTTAGTAAAACTACTAATGCTAATAGTACAAGTGAGTTGGCGAAACTACAATAGCTAATTGTGATATCGAGTTCGTAACTACTGCTACTAATACTGATAGCGAGTTAGTAGAAGTACTAATGCAAATACTACTAATAGTATATCAGTAAACTACTATTACAAATACTAGTTGTGAGTTAGTAAAACTACCACTTCTACTTATAATAATGAGTTAGATACCACCAGTGTACGAAAAAACATCCATAAATAAGGTAATCTGGGGAAAATGAAGAGTTCGTTTAATCGGGTAGATTTCATCTTCTTTCAGTCGTAAGGTTCTCGTAATTCAAACGATTGAACATATGGCACGTACATACAGTCAGTTAGCCTGTTAGAGCAACTTGTAAACTGAAGATTAATGTTGACAGTTTTTGGTGACAGTTTTGATCGATGATTTTAATTGCAAGTAAGTCAGGGAAAGTTTGACACTTTGTAACTATTTGATCCAATACGTCCGAAGACTGACGATAAGAGATTCTGCAGCCGCCATTGTAGTGAGATGGCAGAGAGAAAATGAAGATTTATAGCCAAGAACTTCTATCAATTCATCAAAACAAACATAAGTGACAGTCTTGTGTCACGGGAGTCGCGATTTAATTGTCATGTCCTTTTCTGTTGGTATTAAATCCAAAATGGCTTGAAATCTTTGTCTGAATTGTCTGATAAATTATCAGTTATGCACTGACTTGTTCGGACGAGTGTCCTTATCTTGGTTGTTGTACCTTCCAACCTTCTTCTAGCAGAACATGAGGCCAGGTGGACAGAGGCGTTGCTTAAGCGTTTTTAGAATACTACCAAGCAGTCGTGAGTCCAATTCCTGGGTCGGGTAGTACGAAAAAGGTCATATACTCTGGTCCAGCGGACGAAGCAGACAAGTGACATCGTAAAGGACGAATTAAATAGTAAGAATCAACTGATTAAAGGTGTTCTTTTGTGATGAACCATGGAATGAGAACAATCTACCCCCGTGGATTGAATAAAGGATTTCACTGAAGGCTACTAACTACAGACACCTGAAGAAGACTGGAGAGTGCAATGCCGAGACATTGAGATTATAACAACCAAGATGGGGACATTAGTCCGAATAACCTGGTTTATAACATGCCCTGAAACTCAACGAATGCAAAATAAAGGAGCACACATTAACCCTACCATGACGGCATACATTAAAGTAAAAGTTATGTCCACTCGGAAAGTGTTATGGTTAACACATCTGTCTCACACAGGGGAGGCTGTGGATTCGAAACCCAGTACTTTTGATAGGATAAATTCCCCTGTGTATTCAGCAGCTTATTGAGTACACTCTAAGCTGTGTGATTTGGGTGAAAGGTATATATCGATCGTCTAACCAATGCCACCCCCCAGGACGGAAGCGAGCATATCTTTGGCAATGGTAGTTAGGTGACTAAGTGTCCTTTTCCACTATAGGAGACATCAGTAGTTAAAAAAATGTTTTCCAAAGTGGAAAATTCTGTTTTTCAGTCTGTCTTATGGTGGACGTTTTGAAAATCTAATAGGCTCGCGTGACTAATTTGGGTGCAGTTCGTAGGAAGGTAGGTTATGAGCTTTGAGGAAATGTGGAGTTGATTGAGGATATTCATCATCATTTAGGGTTTTTCCCTTTGTAAGTTGCTATTCAGGTGACTGGTGATGCCTTGCCACAATATTTGCCGGATAAAGTCTGACAACCGGGGGGAAGCTCCCACCCAGTGTTGCTTCCTTTTTTCTCTCCAATTTTTTACTTGGCAGTTTACTTCGGGAAGGGGAGTTGCTTTGGAGATATTGTACCCCAAATGAATAATTAAAAAGTTACTTCCATCGTCTTTTGTTTGGGCAGTGATCACTAAAATAGTCTGTATTTTCATAAACCTAAGGAATCATTAGGCTTGAACTCCTAAAAACTTATTCTGGGGAAATTGAAAAAAATAAAATCTCTTTGGTAGACACAATAAAGAGTAAATATTTCAGCCCTCTAGTTTGATTGCTCTAGACCCCTTGTTAGTCTGACAGGTTCCCATGTACTCATAAAAATTAAGAATGAAAAATTGATAAAATTATATTGATTTTAATTAGAGCTCCATTTAATTGTTGGTGAAAAGTTTGGGCAATACCCATCCAGTTCCTCTTCCAGCTTGAGAAGATACTCAGTAAATTAATTCTTTGAATACGTCAATCTTAGATTGTGAGATTGATAAGCCAGTTTGGGGGTAACAAGTTCATGAAAACATCATGGTCAAGTGTTTTGAGATTTGATCTGGGATTTGATTTAATCCTCAACAACCCTGAAAATGTTGACTCACAAAGCCATATCGATGAGAATAACAACAATGCTTGAAGAGCAAATTCATTGATCCGTTTGTATAAGTTTCGCACCCGGAAGCAAAATTCTCGTAGATTCTTTTCTGAAAAAACGTCACAAATAGAATCATCATACTGGAGGTTCTACTAGCTCCTCCTGCATACACCCCCAGTAGTATAAACTTTAATTATATTCTCAGGTCTCTATTTACCTCTTGAGAAGTGAAAATTTATCATCAGGTACACGTACCCCAGGTTGGGAACCTCTGAACTAGTTTGAACGGATTTCACACGACTGTAAGTTTCATAAATCTACTAACTGCACTGGTATTGTCACCAAGTCTAGCGATAATTATCAGACTCATCTTGCTAAATCAATCTCTAGCGTAATGAGTTCGATCCTCTTTAAATGCCCAACACTGACGGTCCTATGTGGGTGAAATTGATAAATGTCTGGGATGCCACGCTGCAGGACCCTGCTTGGTAAAACAGCTTCGTAGATTATCACCACCGTAGAGTGTTCAATCGTTTCTGAGAACTCCATTCTTAAGCACTGCCATCCTTGGAATATTTGAAGTCCCTGGGTAGCAATATACTTGGGTCCCTAATCCCAAAAACTCTCCAACAACTCGCCTGGTTTTATGCCAAACTCAGCTAAGCAAATATCAAGAAATGATAGAGGAGAGATCAAATATAGTTTGAAAAATACTTTTAAAAGTCTACATCTGAAATTTCATAAGAGATTTCCTGCCATGTCGTAATACGTACCGAATTTCCAAACGGCGGGAACACACGCTGCTTTTATCTCTGAGAAAGGGTCATTTTTTTCATGTCTCACTTGAAAATGCCAACAATATCGACTTTCAGAGGGAATAAAAAAACTAATCTTTTTAAGGCGGGGAAGAAAAGATAGAAATTGTTTGAATAGTTTGAAAATTAAAAAAAAAATTGGCGAGATTGGGTTAAAGTGTGACACCTGCTAGACCAAGAGAATTTAAAAGATTAGAAATGAAATTGAATTCTCTTCATCATCAGTAGCGGCAGTAACAGCAATAGCCTTTTAGCGTTGGATATAGACCTTCACCAAAGATTAACCAGTCCACTCTATCATAGGTGTCGCAGAGCCACTGCTTTCTGAACTTGTCTTATTCGTCACGTTATCTCAAGCTGAGTTATGTATCAATGAGTCTATTATTACTTTTCATTAGATGAGGTATTGAGAACCATCATTAGAAACCGTCAACCAAAACTGTCAAAATACGTTTCTTCAGTTTTCAAGCTAGTCCGATTGATTGCCTATGTATGTACATATGTAAATATGTGTATATGTATGTATCTTGCGTACAGGTCGCACCGATGGAGCAAGAGGGCTGAAACTTTATACACCTCCTCTTTATAAAAAATTATCTTGTAAAAAAAGGACTCTTTGTTGTTTTAACCCTCCCATAATAGATTGCAAAAAGGCACCTGACAGTTTCTCTTGAGTGACTAACCAGACCGTTATCAACTTCGATTACTATTTTCTTTCATGCTGAAAATGATAACTATGCTTTACAATAATTCAGAGATGAAATAATAGCAGACAATAGCTTCATCGATACAATCTGTACAGAAACAAAAATGTAATGGAAAATAGGTTTAATAGTTAGATCGCAACTTTTCTCAATCCGTCTCATTCCCATAGCCCAGACATTTGAGAGCAACTGAGCGTTCATTCGGCCTTCTCTAGGCAAAAGGGTCATGAGTTCGAGTCTGGACGAGAGCTAAAAAAATTATTTCCAAATCGTTTACACGTAGATGGCTTGAGGTAAGTTTTGATTAAAAAGTAACTAATAATTGAAATGAAGAAAAATAGTCGTCAAAAGTTACTATAATGGTTTATAATACAAAAAAAAATAATATAAGATAATCGCTTTATTTATACTTCTAGTATAGGAAGAAAACATGGCCCTGGAAAGTTCGGGTATGAAAAATGGTTGTCAAAATTAGCAATAGGGACAAAGTTTATCTTGAAGGTCATGGATTCGGGGTTAAAATTCTCGTGCGTTCTCCTGTTGATACTTTTCGGCTGAGGACTTTTGTTGACTGCCATTTTTGTGCATTACTAATTTGGCATTTGTTAAGATCATGTGACGTAGAATGTGTTTGTAGGTCAACCAGAGTTAAACAAACATAAAACGAGAAAAAAATTGTAAGGCTTCTCCACCGAGGACGTGTTAGACATCGTTCAATGCCAATCTTGCGTTTCAGATGAGAATTCGGACTAAAGAACGAGCAGTAGACATCCTCAAGATTTCGACAAACCTTAGTGTTTTACAAGATTTATGTGTCATTGTACAGAGAGATACAGGAGAGAAGCTCCCTTGAACAATGTTGCCAACTCAAAAAGTATTTTCGCGTTAGACAGCCGAAAAGTGCTAAAAATCTTCTTCGGAGAAAAATAGCAAAAGGCGTCCCAAATGCCCAAAACACATCTACAAGATTGACCGATGGGGGGAGGGCATGAAATGATATATTAGATAGCTTAGTCGCCCGCATTTTCAATCTGTACAGTTCTTTTTAGCCCTCAGAATATCCTACAAACTTGCCCTAAAACCTCCATACCTTTTTAAAAACTGTCATGCAGTCCTGCAATCTTTGCAAAACTATCAATTGACTGATTGATATCATAAAGAAGAATTGACGAGTTTTGAAATTCCCTGGGAAAGACACTGAACAGAATGGAAACTGCAGATTCAGCATTCTTGGAAGGCTGAAGACCAAAAAAGTTTTGACAACAACAACAAAAATGAGGGAAGTAGTCCAAATGAATCAATGTGTAATAGTAAGCCTGTTCACATCAATATATATTTGTCTCTGTTAATGTTATGATTTCAATTGCTGATATACAAGGTTGGCAACTTACCACATGGGGGATAAACAATCAAAACATATTGTGCTTGTATAATCAGCCATGTTGACTTCTTATTAGTATATATCACAGTTAGATTCTATCTATGTTAAAAGATCCTTGATAGAAAATCTCCGTTCTTAGCTGACCGAGTATCCCAAACTAAACACCTCCACATCATTTGATTCTGTACGTACCCCAATGAAAAGACATGACCCTTCTCTTAAATAAGATAAATTTGTTCATATATTTCTGATGAATTGAAAAAAAGCAACAATTCTTGGCTCAAAGACCCGATCCATGTCCGGAAATTTCATTTGAATTTTTCAATCAAGACTTTCTTTAGTTCAGGGTTTAAGTTTTGCAGATATTCTATCGTGTACAAATCAATATTGCAATTTAACAAGGAATTATATGTAAATAGAACTGATTTTATGTGCATTTGAGTAAACCTGTTGATGCACTCAACCCAACTATTTCCCACTAATCACATGAATCGAACATTATACAATGGAAGTTTTAGATCAAAATTCAAGTAATAACTGTGCCCAGCTACAGACCTAAATATCCACTCTGAAAAATATGCGAATGTATGGCATAAAACCTACTTGATAGGCTTAGTTTAGTCCAGCACAAGGCCAGAAGTGTGAGGCACCAGTGAGGATTGAACTCACAACAACAATAAAGGTCTGCAAGATCAGAACCATATCAGGCCGACTGCTGGACAAAGGTCTCCCCCTCCCCATGATATTTGGAGGGTCATATTAGCTTCGGGAAAGGTAGTGGCTGATTGAGCTCATTTGTTGACACTAATTTCTCGTGGGCATAGTCTAGAATCCAGAGCTATCCTTCTCCTAGACTGGTTGCAAACTCGGTATGGAAGAGATGGATATTTGTCTTTTGCTGGGCCATCAATACAAAACGAACGAAAACACTCTCGGTCGGGGTTTGATCTGGGCTCGTCACCATTAACCGTTACGCAACTTGCGCCTTGCCAAAGGAAGCCCGAATTTTATTTTTAAAAAAAGCCAACGGGAATTAAGAGGCGTGGTTATTTCACAGTTGAGCAATTCTTATCTTTTAAAAAATCGATAGCCATGTAATTCGAATGAAATAAAAGGATTTAAAACTGAGCATAACGCGCTTTAATTAAAAGTGACAATTCTTTTTCGCTCAGAAGGGGGGATAACTCAAGCTTTATTTCAGATGTTTATCTAATATAGGTATCGGAAAAGGGTCGAATTTGGAAATCGAGTGAGTTTGGCGGTAAAGGTTCATTACTAGCCTCTTGAAGATGATCCACTTTGAGAAGTTGGAATTGAACATCTGGTACCAGAGTATAATTCTATGCTATTCCAATATATGTGTTGGGTAGGTCTCTGAGATAAAATGTGGATTATCTCCTCTTTTGGCCAAATATGGTAAGCCTGAATTTTAATCATGTTTGTAAAAACAATTAGTTGATACTGAGAAAATGTTAAAATCAGTTGATCCTAGTTTGCCCATTGTTCGGTGATTAAAGTGGATTTTGATGGGATTAAATGCGAAATAAATCTATTTACATTTTTTTTATTCTGTTTATTTCGTTGTTCGATTGGAATCCTTTTCAGCAACTGACATTGAAATTGACTTTGAAAAAAATGAAACATTTATAAACAGGTTTGCTTAGTCAATCATTGGGAACCTCCACGTGTCATTACATTAGGCAGCAAGCCATATTGGGGTGATCGATTAAAAATTGGAAAAGGTTGTTGATCAATGAATAACTTCCTCATCTCACCTTTTGTAGGATCACTAAAAAGTCCGGATTGGGGGAAAAAAAAAAAAAACATGCCTGAAAGCTTCCTGAAACAAACTTAGGAATCTTTAGTTGACCCCACCCCGAAAAACTTACTTCGGCGGTAATTAAAAAAATGTTTTTCTTAGACATAGTAAAGAGTAAATGTACATTTTTTTGCCTTCAAGCTCCATTGGTGCAGTCTGTATGCGTGACATATATATATATATATATATATATAGAGAGAGAGAGAGAGAGAGGGAGCTAGATAGATAGATAGATAGATAGCCAGAATCACTTGAAAACCGAAGAAACCTGTATTTTGGTAAAAGTTTTCTAATAGAAAAATTTGTCGTTAAGGAAAATACTCTCATTTTATAAAATCTGGAATTCATCATGATACATTCCTCGGCCATGATTGGAGCTTTGATGGGACCCACCCTTGTGCATCTCCCGGTGATGAATCCCTAATCTCTGACTGCATATCAACGGCTTAAACCCCGTTGATCAACCGACAAGATCAACTTGGATTATCATATTATTATATTTTATGGATTACTGTGCATCAAGAGATCCTTCATGGTGGCACAGCTGCAGTTAGTAACACCTTTTTGTTTCAAGTTTGTTACAAGTCAACCTGATAGTCATAAATCCAGCTTTAGGGGTTCGACCTCACCTCCAGGCAGCACATTAAAAAGATGGGGCAGGCTCATGGCCTGATACTCAGGAGCATCCCCAAAAAGCCAAGTGCAAATAGAAATGGATTATTTTAACCACCTACACGTACACGTGAGGGTCCCCAACACTAAATATCACCCTTTGTCATATTTCGGCTGCGTGGGGGATGGATAAATACTTCCATAACGAACTGGAAATAATTCTGTTGGTCTCATGCAGTTTTCCCACCGAAGGTTTTATTAAGTGTGATCGCTGGGATGGATCAGTGATTAACTATTTATTACCACTGCCAACAAAGTATATATTATGCTTATACCCGACATAAAATGAATTAAAAAATACATTTATCATGACACGACCCTAAAGATTACAAAATAAAGCTATGCATTAAAACCATAGCTTAAGGAGAGCTTGATCTAATTCAATCTAAAATTACATGAATTACATTAACAGACATTGGGTAATAGTTGACTGAAATGAATAAATGTTCGAAAAATATTCTGTTGTATATTTATTCTTTAAAGCTATGAAGCTTTTTAGCCCCCCTCTCCCTCTCCCTCTCCCCCTCTCTCTCTCTCTATATATATATGTTTTAAGTTGTCATTCAAACCCGAGTGAGTATAAGAAATACTAACATCGATTCATTTTAGATAATTAAATAATCTTAGATGAAAGAAAAAGGTCAATGTCATTACAACGCATTTCAATAGGGATTAAATCAATCAAGTGAAACAAAGCCTCCATATTTTTACCCTATTTTGGATCAATTATCCCCTGGTAAGGTTGACAGAGGGAGGAGAAATGTTGAAGCTGCCTTACAAGGTTTGGTTGATAACCGTTTATCAACTGACGATTCTTTTCAGTTCATCACACGTTTTGTAGATTGAATTGAGCCTTGCATGTCCTGGCAGTTCTTTTAAGTCTAATTCTTATTTTTCAATAAAATTTGTGTTTACCTGGAAGTTTCTTCATCATTTAATATTGATTTTCTTTACATGGCCTTCAAATATATATATATATATATATATATATATATATATATATATATATATATATGTTTTAATAGGTTTGGCTAGTCATTCACTAAAACCGTCGCATGACCAATACTTTTTGACAGCGTGCCGTGCAGCAAGCTATAAACTGAAAATTGGAATAGGAGTTATCAATGAATAAATTACTTTCCTCACCTTTTGTTGGACGGTGATCACCAAAAGTATGAACTAGCGAGAACGCTACTGGGCACAAACTAATGGGTCAATATAGCATAAAATACATTGTAAATTGGAGCCCCCCAAAAGGTTATGGGGCAAAAAAGCTTTTTTTCCAGACATAACAAAGAGTAAATGTTTAAATTGTCAGTCTTCTAGCTCTATACATAGCCAGCCGTGTTGACTATGCTGACCGTTTCGGTTGGCGGTATCTGAAATATAGACATAAAAGGTTAAAGGAAAATGAATTTGTCAAGTGCTTATTCACCTACTCTCTCCTCTATCCACCATCGTGATATGCCAGTGACCAGACATTTTGTCAGGATCTCTGGCGATGGGTGACAGCACAAGGAAAATAAGATGGCTTGGCTGCTACTGCTGCTGATGATGCAAATATTATTAGCTGAAATTCGAACTCACTTCACCGATTCTGTTTAGTACATTATGTTACAAGAAAACATTTCAAGTCTTTCTAAAGGCTAGTCTCCAGAGAGTGTATCAATTATCATCTGTTGTGTATGTGAAATCGAGGATTGGTATTTGGATAAAAAACAGATAGTTTAAGGTAAACTGGAAATGATTGTGGAAGGAGAAAACTTGATTGAAGCAGTGTCATATGTCTGGCAGGAACTGATTTGTAGGTGTTAGTGCATTATAAGATTGATACAATAATGTTGAAGTTGATATGTACATGTATGTGAGCATGTGTGAAGAATCGGTCATTATGTTTCAGTCGATAGGTGTGAATATGATGTTATTGATGAGTGCATTGATGAAAGCATGAGATCAAATTTTAAAGTGTGTGTGGAGGTGACTAGAAACGAGCGATAGTGAGTAATAGTGTGTGTGTGTGTGTGTGTCTTGGCTAAAATAAAGTTTTGATTATCTAGCGGTTGAGGGGTCGATAAGGTTTTCGGTTGACGTTGGAGCTGAATTCGTTTATTGGCAATCTGGATTGTTTGATGATGACTTTGGCTAGTTGTGAGAACATATTGAAACAGCCTGGTCTTTGATCTATATTGCTACACTGAGAGATGACTTGCGATGAATTTCATTTTGTTTTTTTGTTGTGCTCTTCCTTTCTGATGCAGTTATGTCGTTAGTCAGATTCAGGGTCTCATGCTTATCAATTTGTTGTAAGTTCGTTGGAATGGCCATCTATTTTGAGTGCTCTGTGATGAATTATCTTTTGAGTTGCTTGAGGTTTCTCCGATTTGGGGCAATACATTTATACGTACTAAGCTAAGCTTAGTAAATACCACATACGAGATAAGCAAGCTAGTTCTGCAGATGATTAACACTAAAGTGTTTTCGATCCTCTCAAGTACTAAACTAAGCTAAGGTTTGGGCAATTGTGACCTTTTCCGTCTCAAAATAGCTATAGGAGCGTGTGGCAGCCGCTGATATTCGAAATTAAAGTCAAAGATGCCGACATCTATTTCAACATTTTAAAAATTCAAAATGGCTGAAGGACCTACTCATTTACAGAGGAAAAATGTTGTAGCTACACCTGTTGTACCATTACAAGTAACAAGACATTTTCTATTTACCTGAAGAGGAAATGACATTCAGAGAGTTTGCCAATATTACTAGTGACGGTATGGAATGCATCAGATGGTTTTCACATTATCACCCAGACTATAAAAATACAAACCCTAACCGTAAACACTGAAAAACTAACCCATAAGTTCTCAGCCCGACCATCATTTGTATTTATCAAGTTTTTCCTTCAATTTAAAAAGTGAAAAAAAAAAACAAAACAAACAAACAAATAAAAAACACTTGCCTCGTTAACCACATGAGATTGACCAATATCAGTAAACCACTTGAAAACTGACCCACCCACCGAAATACATTTCTATGGAATCTTGTCGTCTGCTCTTTTGACTTTAAACTCACCATCAACAGCTGCCTCTCGACTGATGGAGCGAAGGCCATTTTGAAACGGGAAAGTTAACAATAGCCAAGCTTAGTAAATAGTATTTCACGAAGCTTATTTCACGTGATCATCAACGTCGCGTGACACCAAAAGGTAGGTGGCTGGATTACATGAATCAGTTTTTCGATAAAACCATTGCATAAATCTATGAAATAGTGAAAAATAAATGAAATGCTTCAATCAACCTATTTTCGACGGATAAAAAAATATAAAATAAACAAAAAAAATACTTTTCGTTTGCTGAGTCAATGAAATGATTAAATAAAGCAAAAAGAGAGAAGGTTGAACGCCCAGATCGGATAATAAAATGTCAGAGTCCTTAAAGCGATGTCGCGATTTCCGCTCAAAAACATCTAACTCAGTCATTCAAGTTTATCTAACTTTATATATATATATATATATATATATATATATATATATATATATATATATATATATGTGTGTGTGTGTGTGTGTGTGTGTATTTCTTGTTTGATCGAGTGTTTTTAGAAGCTTTTCAAATCATATGCATCAGTGCGAGCACACACAATTGACCAAGTTGTATAACTCTTAGTGATAAGAAAAGCGACAAAAATGGAGATGGGTTGTGCACTCAGCAAGAAGAAAGGGTAACAGGTTGAGCAATAGAGTAACCGATTGTTGCCCATGTGAGAGTAAACGCCGTAGGAAGAGACTAGACCCAAGATGGAAGGATGAGATTCGCCGGTAAGACATGGTAGAGGGTAGCGTAATCACGGTTGTCATGGAAGGAGATGGGAAAGGCCTTTGCCCAGCAGTGGACATAATGAATGATGATATATATATATATATATATATATATATATATATATATATATATATATATATATATATAAAATAATGATTAGATAATTGAGTCATCCATAGACAGCTGATCCGTTGTATTATATATGTATGCATAATATATATATATATATATATATATATATATATATATATATATATATATATATATATATATATATATATAATACTATTAGGAAAAATTTCAGTTGTTGATACAAGCATGAAATTTGGCACACATATTCTTTGATAAGTACTAATCATTTCCAGATACAGAGACATTCTCAAACTGTCCCTCCATAGCAACGGTTGCTTAGAAATTCATTCTCCACAGGAACTGCTTAAAAATCAGTTCTACATTTTCACAATAAAAGGTTTCTCAACAGTTTTAAAGTATCACATGTTCTCATTGACATACGAAAAATCTACCACAGACGGACAACTGGAAAAAGTATGGTTTTTTAAGATGGCAAACAAAGACCTTACTACAGACATATTTAATGAGTTATAGATGTTTTCACGCTGCAGTACACACAACATAGGCAAATTCATGGATCTAACCTAAAATTTGAGAACTCCTTCACGCTCCACGGCCAACCTTTCCAAGAAATTAATTGACAACTTTAGGTGATATTGTTTGGAAATCGTTGTGAAAACAGAAATGTGTAAAAAAGAAACAACGAAAAAAAATGAAAAATCGAAAACATATTCTTGGACCCAATCCCTAGACAAGAGCAAATACAGGAAGGTATGAAAAAAAAAAAAAAAAAACACCGGAAAATATCTTCCAATCATAGATAAATTCCACAATACGTGCCCTTTCACCAGATTTCATTGAAAGTATTTGAGAACCCTCAGGGATATCGTATAGACAGGCAGGAGTGAAAAAGAGAATTACCCAATAAATTTCTCCTATTATTTCGTACATTTCTGTATCCGCTTACGTCTGTTCAAACCATATCTCCAGAAACATTGTGGAAAGGTTGACCAAAGGATATAAAAGGTGAGATCAAATCTTTGGGTTGATCCAGGAATTTGTGTTTCTTTGGGAATTATTTATGGGCTCATTGGTTTGTTGCTAGGTTGGAAGTATTGACTATCGACCGTTTTTGAGAAAAGTCCATTTCACAAATTCAACGATTGTTGACAACTAAGAGTATTCATTTTCATCTGTCCTTGCTCTTTCCTCTCCTTTGCCTGTATCTTTTCCCATATCCCTTCCAATCTTTCTGGTCCGTCTATGTTATATCTAAATTTTATTCAAACATGGATTAATTAGACGTGTGAAGATTTTCCTATCTCATCAGTAAACTACCTGACATCCTTTTCTCCTCTCTCTTTTCCCTCCCTCGCAGATTTCTCTTCTCCACTTTCCCAACTCAACCCCCTTTTAAAACTACCGAACTTTCTTTCCTATCCTCTCTCTTTCTACCGTCTTATGTTATTACTGAAAGTGCAACATTAGAACGTAGGTAGGAACAAGCAGAATAATAATATAGATATTAAAATTTACACAAACGTAAGCATATGATTTTGTTTCTTAATAATAGCTCTGGTTGTTACATGAAAGTTCAATACAGATACGGTTAGTCGCTCATTAGAAACCATCAGTGACCAACGTCTTTTGGCAACGTCATATGGGGGGTGATCAATTAAAAAAACGAAAAACGGGTGATCAATGAATTAGTCACTTCTGTCGCTTTTTGTTGGATTGAGATCCCTAAAATAGTCTGAATTAAAAAAACAAAAACAACAAAAACAAGTATAAATGCTACCAGACACAAACTAAGGGACCAATTTAGTATAAACCTGTATTGCTAATTGTCCCTACAGACAGAGAAACACTAAAAAACCTATTTAGGGTGGGTGAATTTAAAAAAAAGAAGGAAAAAATGTTCTTCGAAGACAAAATAGAAAGCGATTTTTTAACCCTCTTGCTCAATTGTTACGGTCTGTATGCGTGGTACATACATAGCCAGCAAGCCATCCAGCTAACCAGCAAGACCGACTTAAAAAATGAAGAAACATATGATGATAGTTTTGGTGACAGTTTTGCTTGACAGTTTTTAATATCAGCATCAGCAGTTTATATTGTCCTCCTTTCTTGGGAGGATATTATTAGCATAGCCGAGAGACTGAGTTGCAAGCATCAACAAAACTACAATCGAAAAGGGTTAAACACAGATTACAAAAGATGAGTTTATTCAAACACCGATGGAAAAGTATCGAAGTAAGATTTCAAATTAGTTTTCTTTTCAGCAATATGTTGAAAGGCAGTGGAGATTTCTTAATCTATACTATAAAGAGCAACATGTCTGTCCGTCTGTGCCACTTAACAAATAAAAAAATAAAGGGGCTTAACTCAAGCTTTAAAAATCCAATTTTACTCTGCTCAGATTAGATTGCTCGAATATTTTTGACTTGAGATGCCTTTATTTTTAAATATATAATCTGAACAAGATGAAAAAGTTAAGAAAATTATCTTCTTACCTGATTTTTGTATATCACCCTACTCATTCCGTTTTTTGTTTTTTTAATTCCGAGCGACCATATTTTTTTCTTGAAAATTAAAAACATATTCCTCCTTTCGTGCGATGGTATCTACATCGTGGAGTCTGAGAAATCTTCTTTTTTTTTTGCTTTTCTCTTTCAGAAAGCACAACAAATACTTAATGACCAACCGGAAAGATAGATATGAAGCCTTAAGGAATGACCCTAAATCACGTGACGTCTCTTCGCCAATCACAGAGTTTCCCTCTGTTACGTCACATAGAAAGATGAACTCCAGATGAACGTTGCACCCAGGAAAATGTCATCCGGGCCGTGTTTAATACTGTGAATTTTGATCCGAACCGATTTGAATCTGGTCATTTCTTAGGACGGAGGTGGATAATTGACATTCTTTTATGGTTATTTTCCTCTTCTCTCTATGAAAATATTATTTACCACCTCTGTAAACGAAGTTGGAATATGTAGAGTGAGTTCACTAAGTATCTGATTCATTCCAAAGAGTTTATTTTAATATCCTTATACACCTTCGAAATAAGTTGACAAATTTAGGCCCAGAGATTATGAAATGAAAAGAAAATTTGTTGAAACTAGAATCAACATAAAAAAGGTACGTATAAAAATCATAAACATTTGGTCTAAATTCTGTCAATATTCAATGCTTGTAAAGATGTTAAAATGAACTCTTTCCAATGCATCGACTACTTTTGCGCTCACTCCGTGTATTAATCTGTTTGCCCGTCTTTAACTCTGTACTCACAATATCTCTTAAGTTCAGCTATGACATTTCGGGCAAAGGTGGCCATGGGCCATGGAAGCGGTGATCAGATTAGGGGACGATCCAAGTACTTTTAAAATTACTTCCCCAGTAACATAGCTGTATATCTAGGCAATATCTCCAAAAGATATCAATGAATTCCAACGAAATTTACTGAAAACGTTGACAATAGGGTAAGGAAGAATTGGGGAAATTGGTGAAATTTTGGGTCAGATGCAGAATTTGATAATCTTCCGATTGACAAATATTTTTCATTTAATTGTCAAACATTTTTACTCATGTTTTATACGTTTGTCAACAGAATCTTTCCGAAAGTCCTCTCTGAATTTCAATGAGATTTAGCGGGAGAGTGGGCCATATATTAAGGAAGAATTGATTAAATTTTGGAGTGGATCCAAGAATTTTTTTCAATTGAGAGACAATTTTCATACACTGTCCAAAGTTTTGAGAAGGCATTCAAGGAGTCCTTGAACCCTTTTCTGTAATTTGTGTTGTTAACACGACGTTTGATCCATGATAAACGTTGCTACCATTAGAGTAAATGTAATAAGTTAAGTAAATAGGTGTCAATCAGTTTCTGCTGAATTATGGAGCCAAATGGTTAAAAATGCCTAATATATACTGTGTTCCCTCTGGCTAGAGGTTGTGACTTCGATTCTCACCGTGGGCTGATTCTTTATTTCTGTTCAATTTTGATCGAGGGATTACAGTGCGGGTCAAAGTCATGATAAAAACCGATTAAAATTTAAGATGGAGATAAAAAGTAGTCCAAATAAATATTTAAACAGAACTCCATCCAATAATGAGAATAAATTGAAATAGTTTCTTTCTCATTCTGTTAAATAAGCGATGTATTAAAAGCTTCTACTCTAAAATAAAGTATTGAAACTTTTAATCCTGCAATAAAAAGAAGTATTACTGGATGTTCTAAATCATAACAGATATACAGGTATATTTCGCTTTTCGAAAGTTCGCTTCAAGCCACTTTTTCGCTCTTATGAAAAAAGACGAAGGGTGAGAATAGCATCCAGCTTTTGCTTTCAGGTGAACCATTATAAAGGCAGTGCACACACCCTTCCTTTCTATCGTATATTCCAGTCTCCCCTACCTCTAATCCCTCCTCTCGCCGACCCAGCCTTACATACCACCATTATTATTTTAGGGGATCTGAAAACGTTCAATATCGTTTACATATGAATTAATCGTCATTGTTTCTCTGCTTTACGCCCTTTTGGGCTAACGGATTTTTTAAATTGAAACGCTCTACTTTTGGATAGCGGGGAGACCTGTATGCATATATCCCAACAGGTCCATCTTCCATGGTTTGATGGTTGATATTCTATTCATTCTAAGCAGTTACTAATATATTTAAACAGGCAAAGGAATCAATATTATCTATAATTTTGAATCCTTTTCTGTTCAAGGGTCATTCTTTCAATTTTACTTGATTTTGAAATATGGAAAGAAACAGCGCTGGGTTGACGGTGGCTAAATGCTGTGATCATCCAGGGGATAAATAGATGACACTCGAGCATACCAGATTCAACATAAGCCCAAGGAATGACGAAGAAAAAATTGGCCGTAGAGTATGATAAAAACTTTGAAAAGGTGAGGATGTTAGACGGATTAATTCACAAGTACTTCCGATAATATTAAGTGGTTAACAAGTACTCATAACGTTACGCTTAATATCTAAAATGATAAAGTAAATGTCGGTAAGGCTTTGTCTCTCTCATGGCATTCATGTTCGTCTTTCGAGTAGACGAAGATAACCACAGTTTCAGTTCTGAGCAGTGTTGCCAATTAGCTTGATTCGGTGCGTTTCTTGTTTTGGCACTGCGAAAAAACAGTGCAGGCATGCTTGAATATTTCATCCCTTTTTTGTACGTTTTTCACGATTTTTAGCATCTTTTTTGTTTGTCTCGGCTATTTTTTAATGTTTTTTTTTGGGGGGGGGGGATGCGCTTTTTAGCAGTTTGGGCAGTCAAACTAGACTAAGAGTATTTTTTGACTTGGAAATACTGGTTTTGAGTGGAGCAGCAGCAGTGTATCTCAGTGTATGAAGCTATGACTTACACTTGATTTCGATTATAGTGATGTAGAGTTGCATGCGTGATCAGCCCTACTCTCTAGTCCCTGTCAGGCTGAGTCTAACGGCGAGACATAGTTAAGTCGGCTGTAGACAAAGTGGGATGTGCTGGATGACCACCAGGGTGCGCTGTGTGTTATGATGTGCAAACGTATTGCAAGCTATTAGGGGGTAGGAGTGGGGGCAACTCCCCTGTTTGGAATCAGATTTATCCTCCCTTAGACCAGTTGTCAACCACGTCTAAAGAGCACTGTTCACCCAACTACAATTTTCTGAAAGATGAGGGCGAATAAAGAGATGTATATTGTAATGTTAGTGCAGATAATCCTGATTCAAACGATCAGTATTTTGTCCGCAATTGACTCCTCAGATGGAAAACCTTTCAATCACGTAAAAGGAATTAATTGTGAAAGTGCAAAACGATTGGCAAAGATATTGGTGGCTGCGCACGATAACTGTCCACCAAATGATTTTAGTTGATACTTCCATTATTTCTGGAGCTACCATACTCTTCTTTATGTTGAAACTTAGACAGTATGATTCATGCTCAGACTTTAAAAAAATCATTAGAGCGCTCAAAATAACAAAAATATCAACTTCAAAAAGAAATGGTGCGTTGGGCATTTATCATGCGCAGTCACTCATATGTTTCTTTCATATTGACACTTGTCTAAAATTAAGGGAATGTAAAGAAACTGCTCAACCTCCACGGAAACACGTGTAGATATTTTTTATCAAATGCATTACAGCCTACAACATATATATATATATATATATATATATATATATATATATATATATATATATATATATATATATATAGCCTGGAAAGCTTTACAGCTTTAAACACTAAACAATAAAATATTTTTCCAAAAACATTTTTATGTCAACTTCAGTCACTTATTTCCCAATATCTGTCAATGCAATTTATGTAATTTTCTCAAGTGTTTTTCTTTTCCCCGTTTTACATATACTTTGTTATTATGGTAAATTGTGAAAATTTTCTCTTGTTGGGATCATCAGTTGTTTATCAGGAAACCGTTTCGGGGATTTTAAAAACAGTTATATTATTATGGCACCTTAGCAGTGTTGATCAAACACCGCCTTCCTTTCAGCTATGATTTTATTATAGAGCTTATGTCATACATGTATTTTGTTATCTTCTACAGGGTAACCACACACACACACACACACACACACACACACACACACACACACACTATGCTCTCTGGAGTACCAGACTATGGCGTTTATCCATTAGTTTGGTTGTAGTTGTAACCAACCAACAATTACAACTAAACCAATGGATGAAAACCAATGAGGCCATTACCTGGTTTAGCAATATTAAGAAGAAAAACATTTTTGCTTCGGTACAATTCGACATCTTGACCTTCTATCCCTCTATATTCAAAGGAATCTTTGGGGAAGCCATGGAATTTGCAAAAATCTGTACAAACTTCAACAACAGAGATATAGAAATAATCAAATACTGTAAGCGATCGGTATTGTTTCACAATCAAGAACACTGGATTTGAAAAAACGACATCTACATTTAGATGTTTCTGAGGATACTCTCGATTCAGCTGAATTGTCAGACCTAATCAGTTTATATATTTTACGTAACCTCACCGGAAAACTAGATTTAAAAAATATAGGATTGTACTGGGACGACGGCCAACTAATTGTTAAAAAAACAACAACGCACAAAAATGTGAAAAAATTGAAAAATACATCATAGAAGAAATTTAAAATATGAACTTTAAAGTCAAGGCTAATGTAGAAATTCTACATTTTTTCAGATGTTACTTTTAATTTAAATAATAACACCCATAAACCATATAGGAAAGAAAATGCTGTAATTACGTATAATAGTCATATTCTAACCAACCAAACAAAATCACAAAAAGATCCTTAAATCAATAGAAACTAGACTAATATATAATTCCTCAGATGAAACAATATTCGAAGATATTAGAAATTCATACACTAAAGCCCTAAAGAACAGCAGTTTTATCGAAACTAGCTTTAAATATGATACAATTAGATTTAAATTTAATAAAGTAAAACATAACAACTATCAAAAAAGTAGAGATAGGAAAATAATTTGGTATACACCATCATTCAACCAACAAGTGTAAACTAACTTAGGAAAAGCATTCATCCAATCAATGGAAAAGCACGTCACACAAGAACAAACTGAAAATTAGCTATAGTTGTGCGGATAATTTTGATAAACTCATAACAAAATATATCAATAAAGTAGTTAGAATTAATAATAACGAAGAAAGCATAAATAACATAGATTAACAAAAACAGATGCCCTTTGCAAAACAATTGTCTCAAATCGAATATCGTATACCAAGCCGAAATATAAACCCGAGAGAAAACCTTAGGAGTGAAATATTATGTAGGAATATCGTAAACACCCTTTAAACTAAGATTAGCCAACCATATATCATCATTTACAAACGAAAAATATAAAAATAGTGCATCACTGTCGACATATTATTGGAAACTGATTGATAGCAAATTTAAACCTACATTAAAATGGAAAATATCAAAACAAACATACATATGCCAAAATATCGAAACCCCATGTTACCTATTCCTGACTGAAAATTTTGAAATCCTCATTTTTGCCAATAGAACAAAAACAACAAAAAAGATGATTGGACTGAAAAATTGAAATAACGTTGAAATGCTGGCATTGCTCGAAATTTCCACTAACAAACATTACTCATAACCTGCACATAGATATACTAAAAATAACTGCTATAGATATCTTAGTCTTATAACCATCTTAAAGGACCACCCAATCACCATAATCATCTCAGAATAACTGACCAAACTCAAAATAATCAAAATAGCAAGTAAGGTCTTATAAAAGGGAACTATAACATTGAGAAACATATTTAAGCGAGAATAAGATACTCTCGGAGAGGAAACATATCACAAAAGACCTGAAAGATCAACCAAATAATGATAAAAATGCCTGCACCATACCCTCCTAATTTATGATTTGTAACTACCAACAGGCATAGCATTCCCATTGAATCAAACAATAAGCACAACAATGATCAACCACTGAACAAAAACATATATAAATAGAATAAAAAGAAGATGCTAGCATCTACAAAAAAGACCCCCATGTCCTAAGTGGAAATCTAAAGTAAACTGAATCATTCGCCTGAACAAATCCAAACAGGGCAGAAACATAAACGTGTTTGTGCAGCGAATCCTTTCTCCGTTTTACACACAGACACACACATACTTATATATATATATACATATATATATATATATATATATATATATATATATATATATATATATATATATCATCTAACGCATATAATCATTATTTCGGATCATATGTGTCCAGTTCCTAATACATCACTGTCGCATTGAAAGGAGCGAATAGATCGAGAATAAACGAGATGAGAATTAAGTGTTAAAATAGGTTTTGGGGCTTTTGCATTACCAGTGGCTATTTAACTCAATAGTAAGAGCATCGCCACGTTAAAGCAGCTACCCCATCGGTGGAAGGTTCGATTCCTGTAGCAGCCCCATTTAATAAAATAAGTTTCTATATAGTATAACGCAGTGTATGAAATTCTGGTTAAGCAGGGCATCTGCTCAGATGAGTCAAATCTTGATAAAACAAAATCAAGTGTATTTGTTACAAATTTCTTTGCCTATTTGGGGCCATAGAGCTATTCAATTTGGCATGCGTGTTGTTGACTTCCCCACCGTTTAGTCAAGACTAGTTAAGCAGTAAGTGCTGTGTGTCTGTTACGAGTAGTCTTTTAGAGTATGGGTACTATTGAATATAAAAAAAATCTCCAAATGTCATTAACGATTGATAATTTCCTGATTGCCCAATGAAGCTTTGCCATGTCCAAGTGAAAACCTACTCAGGGGTCGTCCCTAAGAAGAAAGTACTTGGGGAGATGAATTCGTGATTTTCCCAAGTGGGAAGTATAGGAGACAAACTCCAGAAGTAGGGACTTGTCAACAGTGCTGAGTGTCCCTTCAGCGAAGTACCTCAGACCATGAACATTTTCCTAAGCGGCTCATTGAAGACCATATGCTTTAACAAAGACCAGAAGAAAACAAATGATACAGCTCTCCAACAGCATGCAGGATATAATCATCTGCAGTATGAAGAGAAGAAATTTTCTGAATTGAAATCCCCCGAAATATTAAACGCATATCTGATATTTAAGATTTTAAAAGACGGAAATCGAGAGAAAAAGTTTAGAAGTGCATACAAATAATGCATACGGCAGCATCGGGATATACCGAAATGATTCTTTAAAATGTCAATATCATAGATGTAGTTGAAGTTACGCACCACAGATTGAATGCAAAAGAGAGTGAAAAACTGGAAAAAGTACCAGGACTTGGCCCAGAAGCTGAGAAAGGTGTGGAATGGGTAGTACTAACAATAGTATGTGCATTTGGAACAGTGCAAAATACTTTGAAGTCAGGATTGGAGGAGCAGGAGATGAGAGGAAGGATTGAGACGATGCAGACCACAGCACTAATGGGATCTACAAGAATACTGAAGAGGGTGTGGGAAATATGAGACTAATGACCACCTGTCGTCAGAAATGGCATAAAAGTTAGAAAGAATTGGCACGTGTTGGAAAAGAGGGGGAAAACTAGGGTAGTGCAAACCATAGCACTACTGTGGACTGTGGGAATGCTGAGACATGGAATACATGATGTCATCCGGTCCCCAGCGATAACCACCAGACCTCTGATGTGAACATGCAGACAGATAATAATAATAATAATAATAATAATAATCCAAAGTTGTCTAAACGAAGGCAAGGCACCAGAATGGATGACCAAAGGCAGAACCACCCTCATCCAAAAAGACCCAGAAAAGGGGAACATAGCAAGCAACTAGAGACCAATCACGTGCCTTCCAATTATGTGGAAAATCCTGGCCGGGCAAATAGCAGAGAGAATATACATGTCAATGGAAAGAAGGGGACTATTACCAGAAGAACAGAAAGGGTGTAGGATAGGAACCAAAGGGGCAAATGATTTACTCTACATAGATCAGATGATCTTAAGAGAAGTGAGGAAAAGGAGAAAGAATATCGCAATGGGATGGATAGATTACAAAAAAGCACACGATATGATTCCACATAGCTGGATACTCGAATGCCTTAGAATGTTCAAAATTAGCGAACCGGTGGTTAAATTCATTGGAAATTCGATGAAAAACTGGAGAGTAGACTTGACAGCCGCAGGGGACAAACTAGCAGAGGTAGGGATAAAAAGGGGAATCTTCCAAGGAGACTCGTTGTCCCCACTATTATTTGTTCTAACAATGATACCGCTCAACAGAATCCTGAAGAACAGCAAAGGGTACCATATCTCTAGAACAAAAGGAAAGGTCGACCACCTAATGCACATGGATGATATAAAATTGTTTGCAAAAACAGGGGAGAGCTTGAGACTCTGTTCAACGAAGTAAAGGAATATAGTGAGGACATCGGAATGGAGTTTGGAATAGAAAAATGCGCAATCATGGTAATGCACAAAGGAAAGCTTACAATAACTGAAGGAATTGAACTCCCGGACAACAGCAAGATTAGGGCATTGACTGCACAAGACCGATACAAATACCTAGGCGTCCTTGAATATGACACGATAAAACGGGAAGAGATGAAGGAGAAAATAATAAAGAGAGAATACCTTAGAAGGATAAGGAAAATATTAGAGACCAAATTAAACAGCAGAAATCTAATAAGAGGAATGAACACCTGGGCTGTGTCAGTAGTTAGATATACAGGACCATTCCTAGGATGGACAAAGGAAGAACTCCAATCAATGGATAGGCGAACAAGGAAACTTTTGACAATGCATAAAGCATTACACCCTAGAGATGATACAGATAGACTATACGTCAAAAGAAAAGAAGGTGGCAGGGGGCTCATCAGCATAGAAGACTGTGTCCAGAGAGCTAAAGTAGTCCTAGAAAGGTATGTGCAAACGCATAGTTAAAAAATCATAAAGAGTGCGAGAAATAGCGCAACAAACAATAAAGTAGAAAACAATGGAACAGTAAAGCAAACAAGAAAAGAAAGATGGGAAGAGAAAAAATTGTATGGCGAGTTTAAAAGGCAGATACAAGATGTAGCGGACGAGAAATCATGGACGTGGTTACGAAAAGGAAACCTGAAGAGAGAAATGGAATCGCTCATCATGGCAGCCCAAAACAAAAGCATAAGGACAAACTACATAACAGAACACAGACAAACAGCAAATGCCGCATGTGCAGTGAAAGAGATGAGACAGTAAATGACATAACTAGTGAATGTAGTCAACTCACCCAGAAGGAGTATAAGCATAGACACGATAGAGTAGCAACGATGATACACTGGGAACTAAGCAAACAAATGGGATTCAACCATGTGGAAAAGTAGTATCAGCACAAGCCAGAGGCAGTTTTGGAGAATGACAACCACAAACTACTCTGGGACTTTGACATCCAAACCGACCACCTCATCCAGGCAAGAAGACCGTAATAGTAGACAAAAAAAGGAAGGCCTGCCAAAAAGTAGACGTTGCTGTACCTGCAGACCATAGAGTGAAAAAGAAGGAGAGTGAAAAACGGGAAAAATACCAGGACCTAGCAAGAGAGTTGAGGAAGATGTGGAACATGAAAACCAAGGTAGTACCGGTCATAGTGGGCGCACTAGGAACTGTCCCCAAAACGCTGAGGGAGAGACTGGAGGAGATCGGGATTAGGGGAAGGATTGAGACCGTACAGACCACAGCACTACTGGGAACTGCACGGATACTGAGGAAGGTGCCAGAGATATAAGGACTGCAATGAATTGTAGCCCTGACATGATAGGTGAAAGAGAGAGGAGACGTTAGCTGAAGACCTGAGGAGGATTATTGTCACTCAGCCTTTAGCGATAACCACTGGGCAACTGGTGTGAAACTGTAAATCACAGAATTACTGCGACCTATGAGTACTAGGAGAGGAGGGCTGGAGACTTGAGGAGACTTGCTGTCACTCAAACTCCAGTGGTTACCACCAGGCAACTGGTGTGAGATTCCAAATAATAATAATAATAATAATAATAATAATAATAATAATAATAATAATAATAATAAAAAATAATAATAATGAGATCTACCACCCTAAGCTGTGGCGTAACAGCCAAGAAAACGACATGATGGAGACAGTGAGAACCACAGCGCTGCTGAGATGGGTGTTGAAGATATGAGAGGAGGGTAGGTGACCTGAGACTTACTGTGACTCAACTTTTAGCGACAACCACCGGACAACAAGAGTGAAACTGTAAGTCACAGCACTGTTGTGGGGTGTGAGAGTGCAAAGAGGAGGCGTTGGAGACTTGAGGAGACTTGCTGTCACTCAGTCTCCAGTGGTGACCACCAGACGACTGGTATGAAAATGCCAATAATAATAATAATAATAATAATAATAATAATAATAATAATAATAATAATAATGCCAGTGCCTACTTAGTCATAACATCGTTAACTGCCCCAAGTTACAAGCCGAAACTCGGTGTGCTACGAATATTACTATACATCAAAAATAAAAATAATACTTACAGTGTAATAAAAATGTCCTGGTCAATTATAGTATCAGTTCTTACAGAATATGTAGAGCCTCAAGAGAGGAACCTCATGCAAAGGTGTGTCGTATCTCGTAGCCTTGCGTCAACGCCTACCACTAGGTGGCGCTCTTGCTAATTCTGTAGGATTTTTCTAATCCGCATCGAAGCTGAAACACAGAAATTATTATTGGGTGATAATCGTTAATACTTATAGTGAAAAACAGAGCCAACCGGAGGCATGAGTGAACTAAGCGGCTGTTCAGGATCCCATAGCCACCAGAGGTCCCCAAGAGAGCTTGAATATTTTTCGAAGGAGATGGGGCCCCAAATCGAATTCTGTTTAGAGCCTTTTCGAGAATCTCCGTGTATGCAAAAACGTCTTTCTCTATGTGAACATTTTACGTTTTACGGAATGCTTTTGGCAATCTTTCTGTTCAATGACTCTGTCTCTTTCTCTCCCTAATAAATATATTAGTGTGCACTTTACTATGAGTTTTCTTTCTATATCTAATTCTATTCATATCTATCTATCTATCTATCTCAGTCTGTTTCTATCTATCAAACAATCTATACGTTAGAAACTGTCAAACAAATCTGTCACCAAAAGTGTCGACATACGTTTCTTTAGTTTTCAAGTTGACCCTGCTGGCTGGTTACGTATGTATCACGCGTACAGGTCATACCAATGGAGTGTTAGGGCTGAAACTTTCAACATTTATTCCTTATTATGTTATCAAACCTTTTTAAAATCCCCCTTCAATTGGGCTTTAGTAGGGATTCAATTTGCTGCGTAAGTTTATGCTAAATTGATCCAAGTTTGTGCCAGCATTCATGCTTGCGTTTTTAAAAATTCAAACTTTTTTGGTGATCACTACCCAACAAAAGGACAGAGAACTGACTAATTCATTGATCACCTCTTTCTCGATTTGTTTCTTTTTCTGTTCACATCTATCTATCCAGGAACCTATCTACCAGTTTAGGACAAAATAAATGACCGTTTTGAACCACAGGCTTTAAAACGTCGTATTATTAGTCAAAGTATGCATTATTAGGATCGTCACACTTTTTACCAAAGATCCAATAGTATTTTCGACCTAGACCACATTGGTATACACTTACTGGCACATATATACATCGAAGGTCCAGAAAAATCGTAATCAATAACGGACAGGTCCGGTAAATCGGATGGAACAGGACGTCGATGCCAAATTGCATTAGTTTTTGCCGAGTGATTTGAGAACTACGAAATCTTGCGTTATCCTACAGCAGGATTTTCCTTTCCTGTTAACTGTTGCTGGACAAAATGTTTGCAACTTTTGATACACCAACTCTAAATCACGATGATAGGATTCTGTTGCGATTGGCTGAACTGATTGCATGAGCCTGTAATGGATTACTGCATTACAGCATCACCAAACGTTCAGAAGGTTATTTTTGGAGTGAAGATTTGGCTTGGGAAGGGTTGTAGTAGGGGGGGGGCAAGATTGTCGACCTAAAGAAAGTCACGTTCTTAATGATCATGCAGAAACCACTTGTCATAAACAGTGGGCACACGGTCAGGAAAAGGGTCATTTTTGAAACGAACAACCAATTGCAGCAAGTGTCAAACCGTACAAGCTGTGGATCATCCAAATTTTCGATGGTCATTTCTGACCAGACAAACGCAGATTGCTCTGTGTAGTTTGGATCAGAAGGATCAGGGTTCGCCCTGTGACCATCTCAAGTGCTAATGTCCTCACAACTATCATAGAGAGGACATAAGAGCATCTTTAAACATGATGAAGTCCCTGAACCACACGTTCGCGTTTGTGGTTCCCCATGTTCAACTGACCTTGTGTTACTTCCTGTTCTCAGGTTTCGGGTAAATAGGAGCTTCTGATCATCAGTCAAATCATGAGGTACTCACTTCATTGTTTTCCTCACTTTACTGATTTGCCCCAGATGTCTTTCGACTATTGCATGGGTTATCCCAAGCTTTGATCTCATCGCCTGAGTGTACGATACTGGATAAACGAATTTTGAGAACCGAAGCCCGTTCTGAAGCCAAATCCAGCCCCAAATACCGTTGATGTTGCGACTTGCTTAGACGGTTCACTGCCCGAATCTGAATTCGTGGAACATAATGATGTAAATATTGCGTTTATCCATCTTATATAATGAAAATGAAAGTGATCCGAAAAGAGCTTCGGAATGATGTATAGATATTCGTATGAATTGAAGAGAACAATGTCACCCCCCCCCCCAGATTGCACTAATAAAGTACCATTTACTTTTTTCCAACCTAATATCTATCTATCTATCTATCTATCTATCTACGGCTCACATAATTAACCGCTGTCCCACCTCTCTTCCACTGAGCTTTATTCACGATCAAGCAAAATATTTCTGGTAATAGGGAAAATACCAAATACCAAATTTTGCAATTTTTCTCCAAAAATTTATTTTAGCGTGTTCTGGCATTTGTGCATAGAAAATTAGAAAAAAGGGATTGTCAGTGGTCAGGAATCAATGCAAGTGTTACGTATATTGTTGTGGTAGAGTGATGGTAAGCAAGTCAGTGAGTACATCATTCGATTGAAAAAGCCTTGAGCCAAGCTAAGCAGATATATATCTATATCAGTTATTCTAAACGGGGAGGGAGCCACTTTGGAGAACTCTGGCACATAAGAAGTGGGGTCATAGATTGGAATGATGTCTGTGCATATGTTTGTACTGAATCCCTGTTTTAGCAGGAGCCTGGGAAGCCTAGAAGAATTATAAGGGATCCGTGCACCCCTTCAGAAAAAATTGAAATTGTCTGTTCTATATAATGCATTTTATCTCTAAGAATGAAATTCTGATATATCTTACTCAGTTAAATTTCTTTTTATAATTGTTTTTTGAGCCAATTCTAAAATTGCCAAAAATGTCCTGAAGAGAGGGGCGTATCGTTGCTTGCACTCATATATGTTTTCTTCTAAAAAATGAGAGAAATAGGAAGAAAAAGTGAAACAAGAAAATAGAGAGATGGAAAGAGAGAGAGAGAGAGAGAGAGAGAGAGAGAGAGAGAGGAAATATGCAAATAGAGAGAGGGATGAATTGAAAGAGAGCAACAATGAAAACTACAGCAGAGTGAGAGAGGGGGGCAGATAGATTACCACAAAGTCATCAATTAGTCTATTTTAAATCGTTAAATGTCATGTAATGACCCTGAAATTTATATAATACTGCTGGGAGAAGTATTTATATACACATAAAACCGACAACGGATTTAATATTCACATGGGTGAACATTCAATAGAAATGACACGAAGAGCGAGTCATGTCTGTTGATATGCTTATTGATCCCTCATCGTTGAAAAACATTTTTAGGATACGTGAGTAAGCCTTGCTTAAAAAATAAATACGTAGCATAAAATGATATCAATATACAATACTCATAAAACCTTGCATAAAATTACAAACTAAATGTATGGCATAAACTATATAAAGGGAGTTGGTGCTTGATCAACATTGCTGGGGTGTCATGTTAATATAACTGGGTTTTTTTAAAATCCCTTTAACGGTTACATGGTTATCAACTGATGATCCCAACAAGAGACAATCTATACATTGTATAATAATAACAAAGTATAGGAGAAAGAAGGAAAACTCCTTTTGAAGATTATATGAATTGCATTGACAGATATTGGGAAATGGATGACTGGAGTGACACAAAAAAACTATTGAAAAAGTTTTTTTTAATGTTTAGTGTTTAAAGCTGTAAAGCTTTCTAGAATATGTATATATTCTATATATATTTATACATCGAGAATATATCGTGAATGAAGAAGCTACCCTAGTGTTTGTAGGCTCGATTCCTACAGCAGCTCAATTTTCTTTAATTGTTTATTCTATTCACGTTGTCCTGGCCAAATGATGCATTCACCGTGTAATAACGGGAAAACGTTTGAAATAGAGTTTCAGTATAGCATAATGAAATTTATAATCATATATATATATATATATATATATATATATATATATATATATATAAGTGTGAGTGTGTGTACGTGTGTGTGCATGTAGAGAGAAAAAGAGTCATGACATTAGTATACATTTTCATATATATATCATGACTAGAGCTAGTTAGAACTATATATAGCAAGATTTCAACAGACTATCTATCAATTTATCTATTTGTTTTACACTGTTCATATCTATTTATCTATATAATCCAGTACATCACTCAACTCCATATCTATCTATCTATCTATCTATCTGATTCAGTACATTTCCCTCCCCCATCCCTCTCTCTCTCTCTCTCTCTCTCTCTCTCTCTCTCTGTCTATCTTCATTTGATCTTATCCGGGTGGTTTGGCATTTTCATCCTGACCTTGTAACCTTCACTTAGCTTTAATCCTCGTTAATCCCCGGATCGCAGATTCAATCCTCTCTCGACGATCCACACCTTTACATTTATTCCCACCCACCAAATTTCTTTAAATCAGCACAATTTCCACGAATACACACACACACACACGCACACACACGCGCGCGCACGTATGCACCACACATGCATACACACACGCATACAAACACAAACGTGGAAACGCTTCGCTACACTCATGCACACACAATACCTAGCGTTGCTCAGAATTAATTTCACATGAATTCATTGATTGCTTTAAAATATGAAAATGATTAAAATGATTATTTTCAGTAAGATTCGAAAAAATGCTAAGATCGGCTTTAAAATTTTAAAATAAATAATTTTAAACTTTTAAAAGAAAATAACATTTGTGTTCGTGTGTGTGCGTGTCTATCTATCGATGGATATAGAGCAGACTTTTCTAGCTTCTGGTTGAGCCCCCATCCCCTAAAAGCTCTTTTCAAATTCCAGCTCCCACCAGCTAAATAGGGATACAAATGAAGAAATAATTAATTATTATTTCAATCTTTCAAATATTCCTGAGCCCCTAAGGGAGCGAGGAATATAGCTGAAGAATAACAAGTACGAATCTATAGAAAATGCTTCTTTTATCAATCGTGAATCCAAGAAAAAATTCAATGGTTTGATTCAAAATGCAACCCGCCATAAGCGTGTACAAATACTTGATCATTCTTGAACAAGCTGCTTTCATTGGCATAAAAAGGATTACAATAATTTGATATCAAAGATATCATTAAAGTAATCAAATGTATCAAAGATTTTTTCGTTTCAACATCTCCCGAGAGCAACAGTGTATTTTTAAAAGCTCTACAAATGGTGTTTTTCCATGATCTTCTGAAAATTATTTTTTTGAAGGGGGTGTTTAGATCCTGTACCATCTTTCGTTTAAAAACCATCGACAACTGGTGGTCGTCAATTTCTCAGTTTTATTTCAAAGGGCAAGTCATTATCCTTAAAATACTTGAACCAGTTTTGTGCAGTACAGTCAGATATCATATCACTTCTTTCCAATTACCAAATTCTGTGAGCAGCTTCAGCAGCTTCAGCAGCTTCGTGACCCCTGTTTGAAATAATGCCAAAAAATTGCTTGAATTTCAATACTTGTATCCACCATTATAACAAATGAGGCCAAAAGTACAGCTTATCAATATTGATAATGATTTGATGTACATAACTCTCCCTTCTTCAGAGTTGAGCTCTGTTAGGTAGAGCACCCCTCAATTACTGCAACAATGCGATGCTCTTCCAACTCTGGAATGAAGCACTTGGATAGATGCGGAATTATGCGTAAGTAGATATATTGCTGAATTCAGTCTTACTGACCGCCCAGTTCTGCGTAGGGCAGGGGTAGAATGTCTGCTTCAGGGTCTGAAGCGAAGCTTTCGATTCTACCTCATGGTATTGGAAGGGATGCTGGATAGTCTATAGCCACACTGTCTGTGGATGGCACAGTTATCATATATATATATATATATACATATATATATATATATATATATATATATATATATATATATATATATATATATATATATATATATATATATATATATGTAGTAATATACTTGATCCATAGATAGTCTTTAGATGGGTACATGAAATAGGCTTTGTAGTGGAGGTCTGCAAAAAGCAAAATTACTTTTGATACACCCTAATAGTTACTTGAAAAATGTTGAAATATTGCATTGTAAAAAATGAATATGAAATTAAAGACTGTGTGAAATCATTTATAAAGCAAACTATTTGCGTAAATCTACTTTCATAATTCATAATCCTAATTTAGGAGGGGAGATTAAACCGACCGAATTGGTTGGAAGCCATATTGAACGCCCATCATGGTGAGAAATTCAAGGCCAATAATTCAAGTTTGAGGTGAGATTGAATATATCCATAAAATATTTCTCTCGTGAAGCAATTGAAATATTATAATGTATTCAGTGCATTGAAAAAGCACGCACAGACGCGTGCGAACACACACACATATATATATAAATGTAAAATGAATAATCGTAAAAGATATATACATCTATCACGTATATACATCTCAAATCTCTCTCTCTCTCTCTCACTTATATATAAATGGATATGCTCAAAAAATTCAGTGCTTCATGGTGACTCCGAATTCTATGCTGCTGCACCAGATTCAAGCTCGTAGTCACCAGGGAGCACTTTTCGAAACTTACTATATTTCTCGTCTGATAAGACGCTATAAGTGGTAGGGCATACTCTATAATTGGTATATTCGGAAACATATTGCTTAAATGGCTTACCGTAGTAGAGTTCGTAAAGATTCGTTAATTTCCCTCTACAACTTGACCTTCGAATGCTAATACACAGGCTGATTTTTCAGAGCATCAATCAGTAAAAAAAAGCATCTTATCAGCCGGGAAACATGATGCATCCCTTTCCTCAATCGTTGAAAAATCTGTACATGCCAAAAGAGGAAGGAAAATGAAATTGATTAGACTGGTTACAGCAGGGTCAATCCCCACCACAACTTTTATCCCGATTGAAGATGATTACTGCAACTACATAAAACAAATAAAACATTTTGAAAAGATGAGACCGTGCCTATCTGTATCATAAATTTTCCTTAAGTTCTAAAACTTGTCAATTTAGTCAGACAGCCTGTTGGCAATCAGTTGGTCATGAGTTCAAATAACGGTAGGGGAATGTAGATTTTGCTAATCAGTGTACACTCCTCATTTCGGTGAAGACTGTTCTTGTTGCTTTTGTTGTTGCAATAGAAATATGAAGTCAACTCCAAATTTTGTATAGGAATTTGACCATAAAAAGAAAACAAAACTATTTCAATAGTAATTGGTTCCATTACTGACTCTCTTCTCCTCCATTTGTCACCCCCCTATTCTCTCTGCCCCCCCCCCCAATCATACACTTTCTTTTCAGTATTTTTCTTCTTGGTCTCCCTCACAACAACCGTCAACAGGGGTGGTATACGTTGTAAGAATCATCGGTTGAAATTCACGCCATCAAGTTTCGAGTTTCACAACTCTTATTTGCAATAAACCATGACTCTCCCTCTAAGAAGATCCAAGAAACACAAGGACGGCCCTCTCCACTCTTTTCTTGTCAGCACGGAGAGCTAATTAGATCGGAAAGGAGGCTGGTGGCTCTGGGGGTCATTGCGTACTTGACCACAGTATCATTGAGAAAGCACTAAAAAGGCAAAAAGTTTGGTTCGTCGTTGTTGACCTATGGGGACGAAGAAAGACCACCTTGCCATTGTGAAGGTCACGCATTCATCTTCACGTTCCAAGAGGCAAAACAAAAAACTTGAAACAAAGTAAGCAACATTGGTTTTCATGGAACAGGAAATCAACACACGTGGAAGCAGACATGTTGCACGCGCGAAAATACGTTAAACTGTGGACTGTAAATTCGCTCAATCGTATCAGGTAACCCATTCTTCCGGGGAAAGTGTCTGCATAGCCCTTTGATCTTTGAAATAAGAGACTCCTTATCTCAACTTTGACCCAAATGGATGTGAAGATGGGTGGCCAACTTTTTATTGGATATCCAGGCGTCCAAGTCATTATTTTTATTCCATTTGTATCATGAAAATTATTGTTATTTATCTCACTTATGACAGGTTATATTTGGAGGTATTGTTGGCATAGTCGATAACAGTTTGGACAATGTAATTGGTATTCTGAGATCAATTCCGATTGGGGATATTTACGTTCACTTCGCTCTAATGTCCTTGGGAAAGACATGGATCCACCTCTTTCTCTCCAGTTATGGATAAAATATTAGGACATATTGGGACCTCTAGCCTTTGGAAGGCAACTGATCGAGGAGGACAACTCCGATTCCAATCCAAGGAGAGGATCCCTCTTAATTTGACACCTTTCTGGCAGTTCTTGCTGCCAAACATACTCCCTGGAATCATTATTTGTACTTCATATTGGACGCCTACCATAGAGCGATGGTTGAAAAGTTGATTTGGTTGGCCATTATTCGACCCTCATTTGGTGCGCCATTATTGTGTCTTCATGTCATATTCAGTAAAGCTTAGTAAACATATAATCTTGAAAGGTTTTAATTTAATTTAATTTTTTATAAGCATGCATACATACCCCCCCCACACACACACACGAACAAATTAGCTGCAGTCGGAATCGAACCTGCAACTGCAATAATATAATGCATTTGGAATTATTCTGTCGGACTAAACATCCATTTCTTAATAATATGATTGTTTGCATTGAGAAACAATGGGTCAAATATGGGCAGTGAATGAACAAGATAAGATTTGGATATAAAGCAGTTATTTGGGCCTTTGACTTACCGGCGAGTTGTTTAGATCAATGGTAAGAGCAAATCCGCGTTAAGGCGGTTTCCTATCGGTCGCAGGTTCAATTCTCGCCGCAGCCCATTTTCTTTAATTTTTCCTTCTATTTACTAGATTAAATGACACAATCACCAAGTAACATTGGGAGGTCATTTCAAACAGAGTTTCAAATAATAAAGCGCATTTATGATTATATATAACATTAAATGATATCTATCTCAGTTTATCTTTAGAACATATTTTTCTATTTCCATCATCTTTTTTTAACCTGTTGTTGAAAATATGCTTGTGCTCAAGGTGGATGGACAAAGTTTTTCTAACAGACACGCACACACACAGAGAGGGGGCACCAGGTGTTGGTTATTTGCCCATATTGCCATTTTCTTCAAAGAAAATTTTTTCGCATTCGTAGATGAAAAATTAATTATATTTACCGTTTGTTTATCTTAGCTGTTTTTTTTTTCTTTTTTCTTTTTTTTTTTTACAAAAGCCTTTCTCTTTCCGTCAGCGTCGTCGTAACTTCGCCTCAATCTCTTTTGGCTTCATTCGGCTTCTTTCGGCATCTTTCGGCTTCGCCCAAGTGACCCAAAACAACCACCTGCTCAACACTTGTTTAAATTGTCCGGACACCTAACGATAAGTGGGTGGTCTTTTAAGTAGAAGCTGTTCTCTTCTCAGCAGAGGGCAGCTCAATTAATCTTGCGAAAGCAGGAATGCAAGATATATATCACAAACTAACCCCCAACCTGTTGTGATCTATAACATGAGCTGATCTTTAGAAAAAAACATCTTCCCTACTCTAAGGAACATCGTCGTCATTTCTTGAATGATTTTACATCATCATCATCCTTTAAGCGTCCGTTGATGGATATAAACCTTTCCCAAGATTTATCAGACCTCTCTATCATGGGCATCTCAGAGGCCCTACTTTCTGAACTTATCTAGTTTGTTATGCCATCTTAATTTCTGTCGGCCACAATTTCGCGCATGATCTCTGGGAATCCACATGATGAGTCGTGATGCCCAGCATTGGACTGACATTCTTGCAACATGAGCTGCCCATTGCCATTTGAGTTAAATGAGTTCTATGATATCTCTGACCCTTGTATATACTGTACTGTCTTGTGATCTCTTCAATGTGTTGCTGAGCATGATCAACGCCAGTGCATTTTACATGGTTCTCAGTTTGAGAGTCAATATTTTGATTAGGTACAATGTTTCAGCTACATAAGTGACATTCAGGAGGATGCATTGGTTGATGATTAATCCTTTTAAGGACTAATGGGATTTTATTGTTCTTGAATGTTGAGCTTGCTTTCCCGAAAGCTGGCAAACCTAGTGATTCGTTGCCTGATTTCTTTTTCTTTTGAGGATCTCATGGAGATTCGTTGTCCTACATTCTTCAGCTCTGTGTTTTCGACTTTGACTGTTGTGTCTTTGTCCTCAATATGTTTGTAACACATGACATTTATTGATGAAGCTCATATGAAGACCAACATTCTTTCGTCCTTCATTCAACTTTTCAGCAAGAAAAATGATGTCATGAGTAAACCTGAGGTTACTTAGTTATTAGATGACATACAAAACTGAAGCCAATAGAATTCAAGATGGAGAGATGAACTAAAAAAATACTGGCTCTGCAACACCTATGATGGAGTAATGTGGCAGATCCTGGGAAAGATCTATGTCCAACGACGGACGATAAAAGGATGATGATGATGATAGTCTCACATCATTGTAATCAACAGACAACTGGTTTTAAAGGTAAATCAATTCCAAAAAACAGTATATATATATTTAGAAAACTAATTTTCATAAATTTATTACCAATGGCAAGTATCACTGATAAGCAGCGTCATCACACACACACACACACACACACACACACACACACACACACACACACATATATATATATATATATATATATATATATATATATATATATCGGCAGTCATGCATCATGTTGAAATTCTCCCTGGGTGGCCATCTACAGTGGCCTTGTTGCAGACTAAGCTGGGTGTAGCACATAGCCAGAGAGAGAGAGAGAGAGAGAGAGAGAGAGAGAGAGAGAATTTTCAGATCTAAAATAACCAAATATTCTTCGACTAATTCACAGTTATATTTGAATTTCTAAGAGATGAGTTGTTTTTTTTTTCATTCAGAAAAGAAGCTATCGGACTTGCTAGAAGAGTCCATTGTTTTTATGAATGCGTTGGAAATATTTTTTATCAGCAAATTTGGAACATTTATGTGGAAGAGTTCGTTGTTACGGACAGAGAATAAAAAAAGGATCAGCACATGTAATAATTAGCGATGTGCAGATGTCTACTGTCACGTTGAGGGGCGCAACTGACATAGCACATTTTCATTCATATAACTTATGTGGTGAAATAGAATTTCATTCACGTTCGAATGACGTAATAAAAAGGCTGAATTTAAAGAATAATAAAAATAGATGTAATAAAAAAAATTGGAAAAAAGTTCGTTTTTCAGCAGGACGCTGTTCTTTAATATAAATTTCTATCATTTACGTTTATAAAATGCTATGTCTGTCCATATATTTCGTATATGCTGTAATTTTTGATGTCACAGGTATATTTATTATACAAAGAAGAAGAGTAGTTTATTGAGTCAATCAGTAAAATCTCACAAAAAATGACCTGGTTATTTCAGACTGGTAGATACATTGGAAGGTGAAGAAAACACTGTTTCTATATTGGAGATTTTCCTGCTTTTCTCTGATCGCTTACAAAGCTTCCTTTTACAGAGCAAAGCCAAGCCAAGCCCCAATTTTTCTGTATCGCTATGTGAGTGTGCGCGTGCGTGCAGGCAAGTAGGCGTGCATGCCACGCGCTGTGTGATGTAATGTGTATTACGTAATGATCGAGCGCACGTTTCTGCTTCACAGCGACAACAGATCTAAAGCGAAATCTGCATCGGTGTATAAGGCTTTGAGGAGGGGAGAAAGATTCATTTGCTCTTTCCATCATTCCGAAAAGGCTTCGTTCTCCTTTTTTTTCTGTAATAAATCGCTTTGGATCACCTTGCACTCGGTGCATACACACATACGTGCACACGTCCCCCCCGTGCACACTCCCTGTGTATACGTACATTGAATAGTTTTCCATCTAAAGTAGAAAATAATACATGTATAAACAATCAATCTAAAGAATAACTTCGATTAATTCAGATCATTTGGGATAGAAAAAGAATTAATCAGGCAATTTAGGGAGTTTCAAACTGAAATATGTAGAAGAATTCAGGGAAAATAAACAAAATGTGTCTGGGAAATGTTTATCTGTACTGAAAAGCTTATAATTTTTTTATTAAGTTTTATAAATCTTTATATATATATATATATATATATATATATATATATATATATATATATATATATATATATATATATATATATATATATATATTGATTAAATTAATTTTGAATACGTATTTCTAATGTAAATTGCTTACGGAGATACTCATGAGGCACTCTTATTTGATAATAAAAATAAGATACTAATGTACAGACATGTACTCTCCTAACGCACGCAGGCACTAAATATACATTTATAGACGTTGGTATGTGGTTGAAGGACACACAATCACGTAAAGCCTCTTCCTCTACCGTTTACACACACATGCATGCACGTGCACACACACTACTAATACAAATGTATACATTGACATGCAGTTAAACATGAACAATCACGTCAAGCCTGGATGTTGCGTATTTGACGTCATCATCAGCGGTTAGTGTGCGAGTCCAGGTAAACAAACGGGATTTCAGAAGCTGATTTTCTAGGCGAGTTAGCACTTCCAACTTTCCTATAGAAGAATGACAATCATAACAGGGAATTGGCGCAAAACAATCTTTATACTGGCGCTTGATTGACCCATCTTACTTGAAAAGCTTTGAGGAAAGGAAAGAGATCCATTCGCTCTCCGTTCTAAGTTTCTGTCTCCTCATTTTCTTTTTCTCTGTGCTGTGCAGTGCACAAAGAAGCTTTTACATACGGACAGGCACCTCTCTATCAGCCAACTCACACTCGCATGTACAAGTATTCCTTTTTTTATGCCACTTTTTTTCTACAAAGAAAAAGCAAAAATAACGTCCGGTGTTTTTTGTTTATTTGTTTGTATCAAGCCATTACACAGTGCGATCTTCACTGGGTGACCCACTATATTAGCATATAACCACACACACATGCACGTGCACTGCAGACAATTTTCAGATCTAAAATCACCAAATACTTTTTTGAGCAAGAAAAATTTCCCAATTCAATCCTTAATTGGTGTTTAAAGAAGAGAGAAAGATAATTTGCTCGCCGTTTCGAGGCTTCACCTCTTTTCCCCTTTCTTTTTTCTTGTATGAATCGCTTCAAGTTGCACTCGACGCGTGCGTACATACACACATCCCCTCACACACACGTACTACACATTCACTGTATATACATAGATGCATACATGCATATGCATTCTCTTCACATATACACATAAACGCACTGCAAATACAAATGTACACGTTGAATTACAATGAGACAAGCACGATCACGTAAACTCCCCTCCTCTGTGTTGCTGTTGTTGCATGTTTCACATTGTCATCAGTGGTCAGTGTACGAACCTTGGCAAAAACCAGGATTTCCTATGCAGATTTTCAGAGCAAGCAAGCATTTCCCAGTCGAAAGGCTTTGAAAAGGGGAAAGAGTCTTCGTTTACCATTCCAATGTTTCTTTCTTCTCTTTTTCTTTCTTCCCTATAACCGCTTTAGTTCACTTTATAGTTCTGTGCAAGTGTCTGGCCATGCGTAGAGAAAATGCATTATGTCTATCAGAGGTTAAGATCTGGGTCTCTCAAAAAGTGCTTCTCTCTCTGCAACTAGGTGCATCTATGGTGCTTTGTGCTCAAACATGCACTTATATACGGTTAGGAGCCTCTCAATCTATTGACACACACATGCACACTAAAGAATATATATATATATATATATATATATATATATATATATATATATATATATATATTTCAACTCCAAATTCTCATCTTGTTTATTCACTGACTATATCTGCTCTATTTGTTTCTTTCAACACGACAATTATGTTATCGATAAATGGATGTATGAGCTGACAGAATGATTACGAATTGCGTTATATCATAGTGAAACTCTTATAAGAATTTGGAGTTGAAACGACGACTGTTTAGCTCAATGGTAGAAGCAACATTACATTGAAGCGGCTACCCTATCGGTTACAACTTCGATTTTTGCAGTAGCCCCGTTTTCTTTAATTATTTTTTCTATTTGCTTTTTCTAGGCCAAATGATACATTCGCTGTGCAATAACGGGGGCATCGTTATCATTTCAAGAAAGAGTTTCAATACAATACAACGCAATTTATAATCATTCTGTCGGATCATATATCCATTTCCGACTAACATAATCGTCAAGTTAAAATAATCAAATAGAGCAGATATCTACCATGAATAAGCAAGATGGGGATAAGGAGTTAAAACAGTTATTTGAGCCTTTGTGTAACTGGCAGTTGTTTAGCTCAATGGTTAGAGTAACACTATATGTATAGTAGAAAAACAACGAATATTTCTTTTTTTAAACTCTGTGTTTTACTGACTCCGGGACGATTGCACCCTACAAGCAGAAAATTTGCGTATAAGGATAACTTGGACCCAGGATGAACATAGGATAGGAGGCAATGATATCTAGTGATCTCTAAAGGTAAATTTCAGGCCAGGTCCATTTCAAATCTAACGGAGACAGCTGCTTTTTGAAGGTGGACAGGGGTAACAACACCCAAGGATGTACGGACTTTTAGGGACCTTTAAAAGTCAATTTTAAGTCAGGTCAATTTTGGCATTTTCCAATCTGACAGAGACGGATGCAACATACGGTCTGCAAATTTGTGAGTAAGTGTAATTTGATCCCGGATGAAAATACGATAGGTTGCGATAACCCACAAAAGTAAATTTATGGTCAGGTCATTTTGGAATTTTCACATCTAAGGGAGACGGTCGCAGCCTACAGCTAGAAAATTTTTTCAACTTCATGCCAGGATGAACATGATATAGGTGATGCTGATATCTGAACATCAATCTATGGTCTGGTCAATTTGCAAATAAAGGTCAGTATTGGCATTTTCAAAGACGTTAGATTTGGGCTCCAAATCTATGTACAAGGGTAACTTGAGCGTAGTATTAACATTGGATAGGTAGCACTGATTCTTTTTGCCAATAAGTAAATAGGTAAATTTAGGCATTTTCCAAACAAAGGGAGACAGCGGCGTCCTACTGATTACAAAATCGTTTACAGCGGTAACTTGACCAAATGATGAACATAGAATAGGTATCACTGACATCTGGTAACCTCTCAATGTTAATTCAAGGTCAGTGCAATTTTGGAAATCTCAAGAAAAGGCATTTTCAACCCCTAATTTGAGAAGCTACGTGTTGAAATTTACAGCATGACCTTTCAGTATATATTGCTTTTCTCCGGGCCACGGTAGTTATCCCAGCTAGTATATATATATATATATATATATATATATATATATATATATGTGCGTGTGTGTGTGTGTGTGTGTTTGTGATATTTCGTGTGTCTGTGCATGTGTATAATTATTTGTGAATGAGGGAATAAGAAGATGTTTAGCCTATTTCAAAATGGATTATGATCGTTAGACGGGGGAAAATATTTTTTTTTAATGCCCGTTCAATTTACAAAGCAATTTTATGCTAAATCAACCCTTTTTTCTATTTCGGACTTTTTTATGATCCCCACTCAACAAAAGCTTAGTAACTTAGTCCCCCAATATTTGAATTGATCATCCCCAACACAGCATGCTGCCAAAAGACGTCGTGAAGTATATTGTACGTTGTGGAAGATATTGTAAGTACCCAATTTCATAAGTGGATACACAAAAACATTCCTCCTGAAGAATATGTGTCATTGTTTGAGTCACGTTAGTAGGTATTAGAGAAGGTGTCATTGAAAGTAGATTAAGTGAACAAATGAATTGTTTTAGCCAAAGGAATGCATTCATCGAAATGCCAAAGGAAGAATTTTATCTACCTACGACTACGAATCTCCATGAAATCCTCAAAGGAAGAAGAAATCAAGCGAAGATCACTCTAGATTGGCAAGCTTTCGGTAGGATAAGCTCAGTCTTCAATAAAATCACATTGGTCCTAAAAGAATAAGGGTATACAATAAATGTATCTTTCCGATAGTCACCTATGGTGTCGAAACATGGAACCTAACAAAAAAAGACTGAACCTTTAACTGAGAACCACGCAACATGCATGGGAAGGAATAATGCTTATATATATATATATATATATATATATATATATATATATATATATATATATATATATATATATATATATATTAATGAAAAATCAAAAAAACAAAACATGAGTCAGAAATATCATAGGGACCATTAGAAAACTCAAATAGCTGGTCATGCTTCAAGACTGTCAGACAACCGCTGGACATCACGACCCATAACGTGGATCCCCAGAGATCATATACGAAACTGTGACTGGCAGAATATGAGATGGCACGACGATAAGTTCCAAAAGTACTCGCTCCACGACGCTAATGATAAAGGAGTCAGCTTAATCTTGGGGGAAGTCAATGTCCAACGACAGACACCAAAGGGCGTGTCCGTCGCTCCCTCCACAGAGGGCTGCCCCAAAAGAGATCCAACAAAAGCGATAATGCAGGTTTAAAAGAGACACGACACAGCAGCAGGTGTAAACTTTGCCAGTTTTGGGTTAGTTAGACAATTCCAAACTCAAGAATACTATTGCTGAGAATTATAACTACGAAGAATATTGATCAGTTGTAAACGTGTGCATGAGAGAATCATGCTCAACCTCACACGGAGAGACCACAAGACAGTACAGTATATGTGGAAGAAAACAAGTGTCTCAAAACTCAAATGGCAATGGGCAGGCCATGTTGCAAGAATGAAAGATAACCGATGGACATCACGTCTCACAACATGGATCCCTAGAGATCACAGAAGGAACCGAGGCTGACAGAACACAAGGTGGAGAGATGAACTAGACAGATTCAGGAAATACTGGCTCTGCGACGCCCATGATAGAAAATTGTGGCGAATCCTGGGGAACGCCTATGTCCAACGACGGACGTTAAAAGACTGATGATGATGATGATGTAAACATTTGCCTCTGGAAGTCTCACGTACTTTAAAATACAGTTTCCCCAACGTCCCAATTGAGAAAAGTTGAATAAACGAGATGGTTTTATAGTTTCTATTGTTGTCTCTGAAGTTGTGGTTGTTGAATGCTGATTTTCGAAGCAAGCAGGCTTTTCCAACTTCCATATTAAAGATTGACTTTCCTCACATGTTTCACGCTTTTTCTTCTAACCCAGAATGAAGAGACGTGCACTCACATACATACACACACTCACTCAAACGCACACACACGTATTCATAGACACACTCATACACACACACACATACACACACATACATACACACATACACTCTCAGAGACAATCTCACACACATACGGATATACACACGCATAACACATAGATCCACATGAGCACACAGGCCACATATGCACACACGCTGCATATACACATGCACACATGTTTGTGACCTTTATGTGTGTGTATATATTTTCATTTTCGATGTGCGAGGGTGAGCGTGTTTAGGGAGAACGTATTTACTAAGCTTCACGTAATTTGGAATCGGTTACCCGAGTTCAGAGTTCGACGAAGATAATCATTCACACATTCACAAGTCCTGGTTAAATAGCCTGGATTTCTAGTGCTGATTTTCAAGACAGGATTGAGGCTTCTCGATCTTCATCAAGTTCATTTGATGTTCAACCCGATTTAAACTAAGCTTTTGTTGGGGATCACCCGATATATATATATATATATATATATATATATATATATATATATATATATATATATATATATATATATATATATATCGGGTAACCCCACCTCAGACAAATGAAAAAAACACTCGGAAATAGTTGGACTATAGTCGCTAAAATATAACTTCTCAAATGAAAATTAACTTAATGATAAATACCTCATTTAGTAATGGAATCACAAGGCAAATGTTATTGTGACTATAGTCCACCAAATCATCAATCACCAGGTATATATATGCGTGTGTGTGTGTGTGTGTGTGTGTGTGTGTGTGAGTTACTAAGAAATGGACCTATAATCCGACATAATTATCATAAATTGCATTATATTATATTGAAACTCATATCTGGAATGATCTCCATTATTACACGGTGAATGCATCATTTGGTTTGGATTGATTGCTAATTCTTTTCAAGTTGCCTAGGCTAAATGATACATTTACCGTGTAATAACGGGAGATCATATCAAATAAGAGTGTCTTTACAATATAATGCATTCTATAATCATGTATATGTTTAAATATATATATATATATATATATATATATATATATATATGTGTGTGTGTGTGTGTGTGTGTGTGTGTGTGTTTGTGTGTGTGCGTGTGTGTGTGTGTGTGCATGCATTGTGTACATATGTTTCGTAAGATCTCATCTCAAACTTTCAATTCATTGATGTTTCGGGGAAATTTATTCCCAAGAGATTACGCAGAAGAAATGTTGGATTTTCAATTGCTGTTAAAAATAAACTCAATTTTTCTTTTGAAAATATAACTGAGAATCTCACGATACTTGTAGCTCAAAGGCCTAAAATATTTTAAACCAGCTCTGTTCACATACCGTTACTCTATACAGAGGCTTGGCCAGAGATTAAGGATGGAGTGCCTTACCCCCTTTAGGGGCCCCCTCCAAAATTTAGTGAGATTTGTTGGTGGAAATGCTATAAATGAACTACTGTTCATAGAACTTTAATACGCCCCGCTTCATTAGGTTT
>OY735198.1:93657649-93725149 GCA_963457665.1 Thysanoteuthis rhombus
CATAAACTTTCCAATCTAATTATATATATATATATATATATATATATATATATATATATATATACGGAAAGAAAACTCTCTATGGGGATTTTAAAAGGCAGATAGGAACCTTCGCAGAAGAAAGGTTGTGGACATGGCTATGCAGTGGACACCTGAAAGGAAAAATACATACGGAGAAGATACATCGACTAATCATATCAAATCAAAAGTAGACAAGGTTGCACAGAAATTACTTAATCTTTTTTCGCTTTCTCTCTCTCTCTCACTCTTTCACCGCAGATAATACACATTCTCTCTCTCTTTCTCACAAGCACATACATGCATGCGCACACTAAGACAATTACACAATCAATTTCACTCTCTCTCTCACGCACACACGTGTGTGTGCGTGCACACTCACACACACACAATTATACAATCAACTTTCTCTCTTACACACATGCACACAAAATTACATGTTCTTTTTCCTTTTCTCGGTCTTACACACACATTAAGCTATACGCATTCAATACATACATAGATATCGCCTTCCTTGAGAAAAGCCTGGAAAACACAACATAAGTGAATTCAACAATCTGACTCAGACGGGACATATAAGGAGTAGGAACAGTGATACATTAGGAATTGTGCAAAAGATTTGGATTCTATGTGAACATAATGTTTGCACAAGCCAGAGGCTGTTTTACAAAATAAAAAGAATAAGATATTTTGTGATTCTGAGAAATTATAATTCAGGATATACATTTTCTGAATCATTGAAAAGACTCAATACTTGAAAGTTTTTTTTTTAACAAAGATAAATATGTATAGGAACCTATGTTACAAACAGCCAGTCTTGAGCCAGGGCATCATAAGGAAGTTCAGAATCGATAAGAAACCAGTAATATGTACAGGAAAGAGAGCTATGGATATCTAGGAATACTGACTGGAAACGGATCCAATGAAGCCAAATAAAATGGAGGAAAACATGAAAAACGAATGCCTCAAATGAACACGAAATATTGTGGAAATTAAACACACCAGCAGAAACATATCCAAATGCATGAATTCTCGAGCAGTATCAATTTATTAGTGTTGAGGATTGTGTCCAATTCTATCTGAGGATTTGAAAACTAAATAAGGTAGAATGATGAAAAATAATCGATATAATACTAAATGTCGAATTTTCGTTTTCTGTTTGAGTCTTTTAAATAGTCAAAACGGTTATTGTAGCCAGATGTATTGAGTTAAGGTAGCCCTAAAATGCGCTAACTTGAACAACGCAAAATAAAATCCGGGTGATTTGCCAATTGATGATAATAGAGTGGGGTCGGCGTTCGCAATTATCTCTATCTCTATCATATTTGTCATGGGAGATAACTATTAAATGCGAAAGATTAGTCTTCCTTTTTTTATGAAAATATGTAACAATTCTGGTCGGATCAGTTTGAAGTAATCTTCTTTCGGAAGGAAAGCTACCTTGTGTTCTGTCAGCTTCGGTTCCTTATGTGATCTCCAGGATCCATGTTGTAAGACGTGATGTCCATCGGTTATCTTTCATTCTTGCAATATGGCCTGGCGTTTTTTTAATGGGTGCTATGATGTCACAGACACCTGTTTTCTTCCTTATATACTGTGCTGCCCTGTGGTCTCTCCATGTAAGGTTGAGCATGATTCTCTCATGCGCACGTTGCATACTTCTCAGTTTGCTGGTCTGTCTCTTGGTTAGGTTCCATGTGTCAGCTCCATAAGTGACTATCGGGAGAATACATTGATTGTATACTCTTTTTAGGATTATTGGGATCATCTTGTTCTTGAAAGTTGAGCTTGCTCTGCCGAAGGCTTGCCATCCCAATGTGATTCTTCGCTTGATTTCCTCCTTGTTTGAGGGTCTCATGGAGATTCGTTGTCCCTGGTAGATGTAGTGGTCTACCTTGCCAAGTTTTGCATCTTCTATCTTGACAGTTATGTTTTTATTCTCAACATGATTATTGCACATGATTTTCGTTTTACTGAAATTCATGGGTAGGCCGACTTTTTTGCTTTCATCGTTTAGATCATCTAGCATTAGTTGGAGGTCACGTAGGTTCTCTGCGAAAAGGACGATTTTGGGTGAGCTGGTATCACCTTGTCTTACTCCTTTTTGGAGCTGAAACGATTCTGAGTCCTTATGTAGCCTAATGAAATAGTTGCTGTGGTTGTATATGTGTTGCAGTACTTTTACGTATACAGGGTCTACACCTTGTAGGTTGGTGGCCCTCATGACCATGGGAATTTCTACAGAATCGAATGCCTTCCTGAAGTCTATAAATGCTACTGCGAGTGGTGTTTTGCATTCTGCTGCCTTCTCTTTCAGCTGATTTATTGAATGAAGATGGTCCATGGTCGAGTCATCATCATCATCATCAGTCTTTTAGCGTCCGTTGTTGGACATCCCCAGACCTTCCCCAGGATTTGCCACACTTCTCTATCTTGGGCGTCGCGGAGCCAGTACTTCCTGAACTTGTCTAGCTCGTCTCTGCATCTAACATTTTGCCGGCCTCGGTTGCGCATGTGGTCTCGGGGAATCCATGTTGTGAGTCGTGATGTCCATCGATTGTCTGCCATTCTTGCAACATGGCCAGCCCACCGCCATTTGAGATTTTTTATGGATTCTATGATGTCTCTAACTCTTGTCTTTTCCCGGATGTACTGTGCTGTTTTGTGGTCTCTCCATGTGAGGCCCAGCATTATTCTTTCATGTGCACGTTGCATGGTTCTCAGCTTACGGGTCTGTCTCTTGGTTAAGTTCCATGTTTCAGCTCCATAAGTGACTATTGGGAGGATGCATTGGTTATACACCCTTCTCTTTAGGATTAATGGGATCTTATTATTTTTGAAGGTTGAGCTAGCTCTGCCAAAGGCTTGCCATCGTAGTGTGATTCTTCGCTTGATTTCTTCTTCTTTTGAGGGTCTCATGGAGATTCGTTGCCCTAGGTAGATGTAGTGGTCTACTTTCTCGAGTTCTGTGTCCTCGATTTCGATCTTAGTGTTCGAGTAACTTATCCTAAATCCAGCCTGTTCTCATGGTTGATTTTCGTCTATTGATTTATTAATCCGGTTGGTGATGATTTTTGTGAAAAGTTTATATATCCAGTTGAGCAAGCTTATTGGTCTGTAGTTATTGAGGTCTTTGGGGTTACCTTTTTTATGTAGAAGCATTATAATTGCAGTGTTCCAGTCTTTCGGGACTTTACTCTGTTTCAGACACAAGTTGAATAGAAAAGCTAGTTTTCTGTTGACTCTTCTACCAGCTTTTTTGAGTAGATCGATGGTGATGTTATCTGGTCCTGGGGCTTTTCCTTTTTGTTTGTTTGATGAGTTGCTTTACTTCCAATGGTGTTACTTCGGGGAAGTTTTCAAACTGATTGTCAGCATCTAGTGTATTTCAGTCGTTGTTGTCGTATTGTCCGTGTTTTGGAGAGTGGAGTTCCTAATAAAATTACTGGGTGCTTTCAACTTATCTGACTCTATCTGTCGTTATGTCTCCGTTTGTTTCGAGAATGCTAGTTATCTGTTTCTTTCCTGTAATGAGAGCTTTGTTTATTGCTTTAAATCCTCGACGTTTTTCGAGGTTGGTCTCGATGATGGCAGCCGTATACCTTCTTTTGTCTTCTCTTAGCTTCTTCTTTATAGTTTTGTTCAGATTGATTTCTTCTATTTTCTCCCTTGTGGTCGTTGGTGGTTTGAGGTTTCTGTACTTTTCAATCAGTTTCCAGGTTTCATCTGAGATTTTGCTAATGGTCGCTGAGTTTCTTGGTTTGAACATATTGGCAGCTTCTAATATAGAGGTTGCTATTTTGTTGTGGAGTTAGTTGACGTTGGTGTCGTTTTCGTCGGTAAGGATATGAAATCTGTTTTTCAGTTCTAGCTTGAAGGCTGGGTTGAGTTCATTCGGTACGTTTACTAGCTGCAGTCTAGTGTGGAACATTTTCCTGCGTTCTTTATTTGCGTTTATTTGCATCTTACATCTTACCATTCTGAACTTTGATATAGAAGTGATAAAAATTTTTGAACACGAAGGTGACAGTTGTACCCATCACTATTAGTAAGCTTGGAGCAATTTACAAGCTTTGCAAGACGATGACAAGAATTGTAAACCTGAGGAAGACCTGAAAACACCCCAGCAATGTCATTGTTGAAATCAGCAAGACTAACGAGGGAAGTGCTTAAGAATTAGGGAAACTTTTGATCACTTGATCTCCAGCGATCTCCATTCACCTCTTGGGCAGATTCAAGTATTCACATTTTTAAAACATATACAAAATTCACAAGAACACATTCCAATGTCCATAAATGAAGACAACATCTTCAATTTATCACGGATCACAGATCAGACTCTCTTGAAAATCTCATCGGACAGATTTCTCAAATCCCAAAATACATTTTTCTATTAGAAAAAAATTCTTATTGTTCAGTATATTTACATTCAAAGAGTTTTTGGCATAGTAGAATCCACCGTTCTTGTTATTTTATTGTTCAAGTAACTTTTCGGTCGTTCTATTCTTCGGCCTTCTCAATGCATACTAACCAAGTGTAAAGAGAGGGATTCTTTCTCCAGTAGTTTCAAGACAAAACAGTGACAAACGTATTTTTCATATCGTTAGCAACCAAGGAGTTGAAAACATCTGCAACCTACGTCATAGGCATGGCTGCTAACGATATCAAAAAAATCTGCAACTATTTTTTTTACTTGACACAACCAGAAAAAATATTACCTCTCTTTACTAATCAAAGAAGAAAGGCGAAAAATTGATCAGCTGAAGTGTTTGATCAATGAAATAAACAAGAATAATTAGTTCAATTGTCAGAGAAACTATTTGAAAATGGGCGTGGCTGTTCCAGCATACCCCCGGGTAAAACCAGAAGAGAGTAGTGACTACATTTTAAAGCACAAAGACACTATTCCTTGATCAAAGTCAAAATTGTTGAGGAGCTGATACTTCTGGTATTATGCAAAGAGTTATACGTTAGTGTACACACACTCATTCACACACATACACATACACACACACACACGCACACACACACACACACACAGACACACATACACACACAATAGTTATTTCCTTTTGACTAAATTGAGCAATCGCTGCCAAGGTTGATAATGAATATGACATCATTGTTATATATATATATATATATATATATATATATATATATATATATATATATATATATATATATATATATATACATATATATATATATATATATATATATATATATATATATATATATATTGAAAAATAAAGCAGAAAAACATAAACAATGACCAACAACTAAACAAAGAGAAAGGAAAAAGGAAAAGAAAAGATATGTAGAAGAAGAAGAAGTAAGAAGATCCTACACCCCAGAAGAATAGACCCCCCCCCAATGTCCTCATTAGGGATCTAAAATAAACTGATTCCTTCGCCTGAAGAAACTAAATAGGGCAGAAACATAAACGTGTTTGTATAGCAAATCATTTACTTCCTTATATTTTAACCTCTACTCTAATTCAACATAATGTTTAATGTTGAATGTATCGAGCACTTCATGAAATAAATCCATCGCAAATTGGATATTTTATCATATTAGACTGTATTTCTGATTTGTATTGTATGTATTTATGTATGTTGATGAAAATAACAATTGAAAGGTGAATAGGAAAACCAAAGAGATAGGTTTTACATTTTTTTTTATTCTACTGGCATATTTCGATGCATCCGACGGGGGCCAGCCATATTTTTCAGAGTAAAGTATTCACAACGGTCCACAGAAAAAAATCACTATTTACATATTTGATGCTTAAGAGATAATTGGAATATTTCTGTATTATTTGGTTGCTAAGTACGCTGGGAGGGAGGTGTTTGTAGCTGCGTAGATTAGATTACATTTGGTTCAAAATTAAGTGGGTCTGTGAGAAGCAGGTCTACAGGCTTTTTGCCTCCGTTGGTGTTTGGCCTGTCTAAGATAAGAAAGTCAGTGAGGGGTTAAATTAGTCATTTCCCAGATTGTAGGATAGAGAAGTGGTATCTAGCATTTGATGGATATGTGTTGGTATATACAGGACAGAATGGAAATTTGTGCGTTGTTTTTATTCAACTTTTTTGGTTGCTGGTGAGTGAGAATCCTTTTACTTTTCTTAGAGGTGGTGTACGTATGCTTGTACTGTTTTTCTGAATGTCAGTTGTTAGACAATACTTTGTATGTTGGTGTTGTAATGTATTGTATCTGTGATTCTGTTTTCGAATCAATGCATTCAGGTGATTTGCAATCTGGAAGTGACCGTAACTTTGTATTATCGTATTGCATTGGGATACAAGGGCTGCTTCGATGCATCTGCTTGCCGAGGAGTCGTAAATATTCTTGATGAGATGAACTTACTGAAAGTTGAAGTTGTAGTTGTGTGTGTGTTTCTATGTTTAACCAGGGTATTCGTCCTTTCATCCAGTCTAACGGCTCTCTTATGCTCCTATATTCTTTGTTTTGAGAGGTCTCGGTGTCTCTCTGATGTAGAATTTGTCGCAGTCCTCGCCCAGAATTGCTTAGACGCTACCTTCTGATGTTGATGTTTGTATGGTGGTTTGTTTACTAAATCTTTGATGGTTGTTGAGATCTTGGTGGTGATATGTATTTCTATCTTGCTCAGGTCGGATCTGAGGTTAATGGTGGTTGTGTTGGCGGGTAATATGATGCATCTAGTGGTGGTGGTGTTCTCGTTTTCTTTGGTGTTTGTGTTGTAGATCTTGAATGCTTTCCTCTTTGCTTGGTATAAGAAGCGTTGTGGGTACTGAAGTGAACAGTGGGATTGCTTGATGTATTCTTTTTCGTCATCAAGGTATTCGGGGCTACATATTCTGATCACCCTTGATTAATCCTGATTTAATTTTTGGAGTGTGGTGATAGTAAAAATGTACGTGTTAAATTGTTAGTGGCTTTGCAGAAGATGCTGCATTTGATGGTGTTGTTAGTTCTGTGTTGTTGGATTCTAGTGTGAATTTGATAGATGGTTCCACTGTGTTCAGTCTAGATTCTAGGTTGTCTAAATCTATGCGTCGAGGGTATATTATCAGGACATCGGCGATGTAGCGAAAGTAGGAGGCTGTTTTGGGTTTGATATATGTGAAAAGGCCTGGTTCCAGAAATTCCAGAAACAAACTCCACTTATCGAGGACCCAATCGGTAACCCAAAATTTTGTAGGTAGGAATTTCCGTTGAAGCTGAAGAAGCATAGGTTTGTTACAAGTTTTTATGTGATTCTGATAGTGAGCAGGGATAGTTTAATCTTGGCCTTTTTATTTAGTAGATGCAGACATTTTTAACTGAGATGTTGGTATACAGTGATGTTAAATCAATATATATATCCCTCTCTCTCACAATATATACATCGCTTTTTACATGGCGCAAAGCCAAATTAATGCCAGAAAGAGGTTGCTATGATTCAATTGGATATTAATAATACTAATTAAAAGAATAAATACATAAAGGTCAATGAGCGCAAACCAGAAGCTGCTCTTAAAAGTAAAAAAGAAGCGAGCCTGACTGCTGCAGAGTTAAACTCCATTTCAACTTCTATTACAAGTGAAGATGATTAATACAACTTTTGTATTGAATATAGAATAAATAGAAATAATATAAAAATACAAATTTTCTGTATTAGAGCATTTATTTGTTAGAATGAAATAAGTCCGTGTGTCTCTGTCGGATGAATTTTCGTCAATATCAAAGGCTTATCAATTCAGTTCAGTCAGTAGTGGTAGTGAGTTCAAATCACGGTAGGCGAATGTTAATTTTTACTCTCTTAATTTGGTGACGATTGTTCTTGTTGTTGTTGTTGTTACGATGAAAAACACATTCAACTCCAGAGTTGGACTAGGGTTTGACAAAAGAAATGATAAAATAAAGGTGATTGAGTACAAATCAGAAGCTGTTCTTGAAAATAACGAGAAAAAAAAACGGATCATCTCCTCTAAGATTGGAGACCGGATGCAAGGAAAGAAATTCTGTCAAATCGTAGATATAACTGTTGTAGTTGATTACAAGGCGAAATTGAAGAAAAGGCAAAAAATAAATTACAATCCCTTGCATAAGAACTGATCAAATTTTAGAACAAGACATCTGGACGTCGTGCCGATAATCTTTTGCTCACTGGGAACGGTTCAAAAACTTTAAAGCGCGTAAAAGAATTGAACACACCGATATGGATGTTGATGAGAATACCGAAGAGAGTTCATCAGATGTGAGGAGACTTCCTGCCACTTGATCCAGCGCCAATTTTCAAATATCTTCCGTGAAAGTGAGAATAATGATGTATAGTGTGACTTCTGTTCGTTTCACTGTCTGTAAATATGGACTCTTCTACTTGGAGTTGACAATTCTACATAAGCCAGTTCATTCACTTTTAAATAAAACTACAAATGAAAGTGATAAGACGTAAATATTAACAAGACTCTATGTGAGACTATATATATATATATATATATATATATATATATATATATATGGTGAATTTAAAATATATAAGTATACATATAAAAATATAATTTTTAAATATGTAAGTAAAGTGTGTGTTTGTTTGTCACATTATAAAAAGTACCTAAACAAAGTACCCAACCAAGTTAGTCATGCCTAATCAATGAACCTGGGGTGGGGTTCTAAAATAAACATTTTTGTGAAAAATGACTTTTGGAGGATTTTAGAGGGCCCAACAAAAAACAAGAGAAACAGTTTATTCATTGATGAGGTCATTTTCCAATTTTTCAATTGATCACCCCCAACACAGCATGCTGACAAAATACATTGATTACATGACGGTTTCTATTGATTGACTAACCAGACCTGCTCTATTATTTGGCGTTGTAAACCATTATTATTAATTTTTTACTACTATTTAGCTCCATCTTAATTTCTTGCTGATTTCTCTGATTACTACCTCAGTAACGCTATCAATCTTCGATAATCAGTAGAAAGCGCATATTGGAAGTAAAAATTTATATCTCTGTGTAAATGATAGCTTTCTAATTTGCTGTTTTGGTTTGGGTAAGAAATAATAAATAATATATTTCTGTGTTGACTGATTTGAAGATTTGTATTCCCCGGGCAACGCTTGGTATCCCTGTTAGTACACACACACACACACACACACGCACACACACACACACATATACAAATATATATATATATATATATATATATATATATATATATATATATATATATATATATGTATATATATATATATGTATATATATATATGTGTATATATATATACAAATATATATATATATATATATATATATATATATATATATATACAAATATATATATATATATATATATATATATATATATATATATATATATATATATATATATATATTCGTCTGATGAGGCCCGAAGAGGGCAGAAACATGAGCTAGTTTGTGTAGCGAACCCTCATTCTACTCTCTCTCTCTCTCTCACTCTCTCTCTCTCTCTATATATATTTATATATTCGATTTTCCTTGAGTATAGATTTTCACAATGATTGTTTCATCAATATCTCTGCACTAATTGAGATAGACTCCGACAGTTGACGGATCAGAATTTATTTCTTTGTTTTTTTTTTGTTTCTTTTAGAGAATTTTGTATTTCATGCTCTTTTTCCGACACAATTAAATAATAATATTTTGAATCAACAACCAGGATTCAGATCAATGTGTTGGATCCATTAGTTGACTTTGTACTGCATTAACTTTCAGTTTACACTTAGTTCTGTATGTAGTTAGTCAGTTCTATAATAGTGAGGCATCCAGTGAGTATCAAACTCACTAAAACTAATTAAGCTAATTGGACTACGAGAAGAGTCTGCAAACCAATACTCCACGGTCGGCGCCCTTTATCTCTAGTGCTCTTTCTGAGTAAAACACTAAGAAAAAAATATTCGTGACTGATGATCTAAGGGAGCAAACTTATGATGTACTCATGATGGAAATTAAGTATCATACAGGGTTTTTTCCCTTTTACCGTAATGCATTTCTTTTTCGTCTATCTATATCAGTGGATTCGAAACTTTGAAAGCCCAAAGACTCCGACTGAAGGAAATATTCATACGAACCTCATTTAGCACCAAGTTTCTGTATCATTAAATTGATATTATAAATAGTGTGATTTTTTCTGTTTGTTCCTCAATCTATCTCTCACAGAAAAGGTCAAAGTAGCTGGCCTTCCCTTTACCGAACTGTCTTATCAACCACTCTCTATATCTAGTTCTTGCAGACGCCAGACCCCGGCAAATATTATCCTACCTGGTCTCATATTTCTCGAGTTTCTTTAGAATAGCATTGTACCATTAATCCTACAATTTAGTCTCGCATCTGAACAACTCATTCCAAAGGATCCAAAGTCAAAATAATTCACCTCTGAAGTTAGAGACGTATATGTATTACGTGTCTTTCCGTCTCTCTGTGCGCTGGATATCTCTAAAAGTATTCTATTAATTTTAATGCAATTCATTGGAAGGGTGGGTCATGATCTAAGGAAGACGAGGTTAAATTTTTGAATGGATCAAAGATTTTGGCGTGGATACAGGATGTTTTTTTTTCGATTGAATCAGAATACGGGATGACAGAGGTATGCGCTCTCTGATTCTAGTTTACCTCTGTCAACGAAGTTAAAGAAGTATTTGATTGCGTCTTTCAGTCTATTTACACGGTATCTCCAAAAGTACAAAACAGATTTCAATGAAATTTTGTCAGTGATTGGCTAATGTATATAAGAAGAGTTGGTTAATCTCTAGTAGAACCATGAATAATCATCTCCTTTACTGTGCAGTCAAAAGTTCAAACCATGTAATCTCGCCAAAATCTTTGCACAGATATTCAATGAATTTAAATGAAATTTTGTGGAAGGGAGGGCAATAGGCAACGGGAAAATGATTAAATCGACCACAATTACTCCCCCCTGACTGTGGTAGAGGTATGCGCTCTCTGAGTGCTTTTGGGTTCCTAGTAGTCATAAAACGCTAGAAGCTCAGCTTTACAACTTGTTCAATTCATATAAAATTTTTTAATTAATTTCATAAGTTCTGATTCGTGTCTCATCAAATTTTCAATAATATTTCTTTTTCATCAATATAAATCCCCATTTTTATTTGGTGACTAGTCAAAATGAATCAATATAAAAGGCATCAGTCAATAGGACAACACTGAAATACGGACTATTGCAAGTTACAATCACGTTCAGTCAAAAGGGCAACACTGTAGTGCTAATATTTTAGTTGTTTTTTTACTAATTAGATGCTTTAATTTGATATTTACGAAATGTTTTCTCGTAAATTTAAATGAATGAAATTTTATTGAGATTTTACTTCTATCTCGTAAGTTACTTGATTAGTACAAATTCTGTTGAAATATTCGTACTTTTCGTAAGGGTGCATGGACTAAGACTAATTGATTAAATTTTGAGGCGGATCCAGGAATTTTTTTTCGATTGGGAGATATTTTTTGATTATCAGAAAATTGGATGATTGAAATTAACAGTTACCTCAATGCATTGCAGCTATATATGAACTGATCTTCATTCAATTTCATAGTGTATTGTGTAGGCAGAGTTATAGGCTCTATGTGTTCTGTCTTGTTTTATTGGTGTTCCATTCACCTTTCACCTGGGCTTCATCTACTGTGCATCTGGGGTCATGACTCACCTTTAAAGTTAAATTCAATAAAACAGGGATATTTAATCGTTTTAAAATTTCTTTCTTTACTTCTCATTATTTTCATTTAAAAAATCTTTTTTCAAAACTCCAGTGTAAAGTCTGGAGCTGTATCTGATTTCCTATCACAGCTAGAACAACAAGAACAATCCTCGCCAAAATTATGGTTGTAAACCAATATGTGAAATTCACATTCCCTTACTGTGACTTGAACTCGCAACCAATTGTCTGACTGATTGAGCTAAATTAACAGGTATTAATGAAACTTTATCACACAGATACGCACAGGCTTATCTCATTTTGATAAATAAATACATTCATACAACATTTGCAGTAATCATCTTCAGAAATTAGGTTGGAGTGGAGTTTGACTATGCAGCAGCCAGGCCTTTTAGAATTATTTTTTCTTCTCATATGCTCCCCGGGAAGCATAGGGCCGCATTGCAATTTCAGTCGAAAGTAGATTTTATGGAATGGAGATTCTAGCCCGACACCCATGACTGTCTAACGGGGCTAAAAGGCCCCAACAACTTTTAGTGCAAATGCACGTAAGCAACCTTGGCCGAAAGGCGAATACGTTTCGTAGATTTCATCAATTTTATGGTCGATGCTTTTTAAAGAATTCTGTGAAATGTCAAAGAAAACATTTGAAAATTTACCAAGTCTAAAGGATGTGTACGCCTCAGTGAAAAATCCCCATCGAATCACATTTTCTAAATTCTGCATTCAATCCTTTTATTTCGTAATCTTTGATATCTATCGCTCTCTCTCTATATATATATCATATTCTGTTCATATCTATCTATCTATCTATCAATCATATTCTGTGCATATCTATCTATCTGTCATATTCTGTGCGTATCTATCTATCTAGAAATGCCATCTGTTGCGAATAATAAATGGAACATTAAAAACACGAGATTGAATCTTTTATCATTTTTTCAATTGATTTTATTATTGATTTTTCAAACTATTATGTTCGTTTTTGTGGTTTCGAACAGAATTTCCGGTCGATGTATTCTTCGATCTTCCTTAATTTATCGCTGAAAACATTGTGCTGCAAATAACAAAAATGAAATATATATAAATACATACATACATATATATATATATATATATATATATATGTATATATATATATATATATATATGTGTGTGTGTGTGTGTGTGTGTGTGTGTGTGTGTGTGTGTGTGTATAATGAAAATACCTGTCTCATAACTCTGAGCAATCCACACAGTCTGTGGAATATATCGTCTAAAATATTCATTTTGAACTAATACTAATAATTTTAAAATTGTCTGCGTATATTAGTATCCCAGCAGATGTATTAAAATCTATAATAAATAAAATCACATGAGTTTACTATATTTTGTATCAATTGCTTTAAAAAGATGCTGACAATCTTCAGTTGGTCCAGGAATGTCGATTCTATCAGAATTGTTGCTTCCAAGCAATTGAAAAAATTTCTATATTTTACGTATATAAAAAAAAACATAAATATAAATAAACAAATAAAGAATTTAAAGATGAAATTCTATTCTTCCAATTAAGAAAATAATTCTGTTTGGAAAAAAACTTTTTTTCTAAACTGAAATAATTTCAATGATTATTGTATATGAATTATCTTTGATCAAGAACTTGGAAAAATATCAATTGAATTATTTTATTCTAATTCATGCCTTTCGCGAGATTAATAGTGCAAAGTGAACGTGGATTTTTTTCCAGTCAGAGTATTATTATTTACCAACTGAATCTAAATATAAAATTGGCTTATATGCAAATTTCTTTCCTGTTTGTTTGTACATTGATATCATTGGTTAATTTACCTTTCATTTATGACGTAACAATGAAGATTACGTCACAGTAACTCTTGGGGCTTTTAACACAATTTAAAATCAGGATACTTGACTTATTAAAGATAAATTACTTAATGTAATAGGTTTAGGTTTCCTTCGTGCTGATCCATACATAAATAACATAACCATTTTTGACGGGTAATTGCTAGTTGTTTAGAAACTTTTTTTAATTGCCTTCATCCTTTCTTGATGGAATGCCTACAATGAAAAATAATTAAGTAACCTCACCAACTCATGACTATAACCTTCAACTCAGTCCTTTGTAACATGTGTTACCTTATAGTGAGAATTATGGAAGCCTTTGAACAATTAAGCCCTTCTAATTAATAAATCATCAGTATCTGATGAGCCGTGACTGTCGCTTATGTTATGAAATGGCCCGAAATTATATATATATATATATATATATATATATATATATGTATATATATATATATATATATATGTGTGTGTGTGTGTGTGTGTGTGTGTGTATCAAAACGCATAATTTTTCCCCTTCACAGTGAAGTAATTAATTTACTGTAAAGCCATCTACTGCAACAAATATGTCCGACATTTCAGTGATAGTATTTGCTTTCTTTTCGTTTTGATCTTTATGCAACGGCTACGACTTCAGTTTCAAATACCTTCGTATTTATTGGTCGTATATGTAGAACGTAAATACCACACTTCCATTAATCATTGTGTTGAAATTATAACCCCCAATTAAAGGTGATAATTGACTAAAAGCGATAACCGTAAACATTCAGTCGTTCATAAAAGTTGAATGTAGAGTAATACTATGGTAATGGAATCATTGAGGGTGTGCATGTGAGCACACTCACTTGTATGTTTCATTTCGAGTATATATATATATATATATATATATATATATATATATATATATATATATATATATATATATATATATATATACATATATATATATATATATATATATATATATATATATATATATATATATATATATATATATATAGTTCTCTTCAGGCTGTAGAAATTAATGTGTACAAAAATATTAGTTACCTAAAATAATGTAGTATTGAATGATTGAACGAATTTTGATTTAACCATTTCGAGGAACTTCAATAATAATAATAATGATAATAATAATAAAAATGATAATAATAATAATAATAATAATAATAATGATAATGATAATAATAATAATAATACTAATAATCTGTGAATTGATGGATGTTTTTGCTATCAATTCATTTCAACATTGCGTCACATAGAAATAAAAAAATACTCATTAATGTTTTATTTAATGGAACAAAGAAGTTTAAAGTATAGAATTGAATCTGGATTAATACAATTGTACTTGTATCAAAACATGCCATTCCAATTTTATAAGTCATGTGAGATGGGTTGAACTAGAATAATCTTGAAACAATTTCAAGTTTAAAATGATGTGTTCGTTGAGTGCTAATTATTAGATAGAATATTGTACCTAGGTACTACTATCGAGTGCAGTTCCCTGCAGATTCTGTAGTTTAAGGTACAATAATGCACGGTCTACCAAGACCCCACTGGACCCGATTACCAAATATGAAAGTAAGGGACACATGACTATTATATACTAAATAAGCATAAAATTTTATGTACCTACCTTCGGGCTTTTTTGATATTCAATAGAGTCTTTCATTCTATCTATATTAAATAAAACATTAACCGGCTATGCTTCTTGGCCATTTTAGTTACAAATACAATAAATAAACCTGAAATTACTTTCAATCTCTGTCAATATTTATTTGACTTTTTAGTTCTTTTCAATAGTTTAGTATTTATATTACAAATCACCTGATATCAATAAAATATTTGGTAGATTTTTGGTTCTTTTTATCAAATAAAACATTATGTTATTGATTTCGATTTTGCTTTATACTTAATTGACAGTTGAATTTACCTAAGAAAAACCTTTCCATCATTATAATTTTCGTTTTATTTAAATTTAATGGAGCTTTACGTGTTTCGCTAGAATTTTATAAATAAGAATCGAAGGTAAATACATTATTTTTCCTACTTCGCTCTTTTGTCGAATCTAATGCTAAAAAGCTACGCCTCAAATGTACAGTATTGGAAGCGTTTATCGACTACCTTGGTATAAACTCAATTTTTAACAATATATGGATTTTATAAGTCCTACCAAACACATGATTTTATAGATTAGAATATGAACATTAAGAGTAAACACTTTTGGAATGGTTGTACTGATTTAAGTTCTGTAATTCCCTTACTACAGAAAGTGGCCGATATTACAAATCTTTTAAGGTGGGGGTAATTCCAGCCAGTCAGTGCTATATTATCGGCCGCCTAAAGTTTTGGGAGTTAGAGGAATTGGAACACCTAATAAAAAAAATCATTCGAGTTCCCAGTCGAGGTGTCTTATTTAACAGGAGAATTGTGATGTTTTCGTTCGCAACGATTAACTGTGATCGCTTGTTTTCTGTCACACTTCGTGAATCGCTTCACGTTAACGTTTCTGTCTTTGAACTTTAGTGTTCCAGAATTACAGAGCGTAACTTCAAAAATTGGATCCATTAACTCGAACAAATACTTTGATTATATTGATATTTTTTCATGAGCTTTACCTAAATTCATAAAATTGCGTTTTAAAGAATTTAAAGGGTGTCGTCATTACCTCTATTAAATTGTACCGATATTGGGGGTCTCCCAATATGTTTTTTTAATGATTTTATGAATTTGGGTAAAAGCTCATAAGAAAAATATCAACACAAATACAATGTATGGTTAGTAGTTTGAGTCAATATATTCAATTTTCTAAAGTTACGCTTTGTTATGCTGCAATCTTTACCTTAAAAGTGGGAAATGGTTACAATTTAACGATTCGTTGAATGAATTTATTCAAGAAGTCATCGTTAATCGTTGTGAACACAGAAATCTAATTATTCCAGGTAAATAAAGACCCTTCGGCTGGCCTATTGAATAAATCAATCCTATTTAGATTTTTCAAGTCTTCAAACTTCCCAAACCTTAGGTGACAAGTATTCGGGGTAGGCTGAAATTAGTCCCCCCACCCCGTACGGTAAGTGAAAATGCTGGATCATTTATTACTTCTTTGTTTTTAATGTTTTAAGTTTGTTTTCTTTTTCACTTATTTGTAAAAACAATTTTCGCCCCTTGAAACTCACCCTGCACTATCCTGGGCCCTCCTCTCATACGATATATATTTCATGATCTAAATAGGGATTTTGGTCTCTCTACATATGCAAGAAAGAAGTGACCGCTGAGTACTCGAATCTCGGGTAAAAGGATGTCTTTTTGCTCACGGCTAGCCTAAGGTACCGTCAACACGGCAGTCGCCCGGGGCACCAAGTGCTTGGGGCGCATATTATGTGTCTGTAACAGTAGGAGTTTTCGAACACAAATAGAAAAATGGGAAAAAGAATTAATTAAAAAGAATTAGAACAGTCAAATAAGAAAATTGCAACAATTGGGATGTTTTAATGATCTTTGAATTATTCAACGTATCTATCAATGCATTTGAATTGTGATAGTTAGCATCAAAAAGATAATACTATACACATACTTATGTAGGGCACTGAAGTTCAGCTTGCCTGGGGCGCCAGGAACCTTATGGCCGGCCCTGATTTACTCGTTTGTATTTTGTCGAAATTCATCTCATTTGATAAGGGGATTAATAAGATTAGCTTAATGCGATACAGAGCTAAATCAAAAGAGAGAAAAGTGAGTATGTGTAGCTCAAGTCTTCTAAGTGGGGAGTGGGAAGAATTTGCTTGCCTTGAAAATCAGCAACTTTCACCTTGGCTCGAAAGCGTACAATATGGTTATAATTACATACTCTGTAATATAGAAATAGGTTTTAGCTTTAAAAATCAATTTTCAATTTAAAAAAAAAATTAGGGGCGTGTATTTATTTTTCCTGTGAAGTGAAAAGGAGATATATTTTGATTTTGTTCCAATATCAATAATTTTCTCATCTTTCACCAAGTTTTAGTTTTGGCAGAAAAGACAAAATTTCATCACAATTGTATTCAAATAAACAGGGGCGTGTCCCAGATTTCGAGCAGGGTGTGCAAGGATTTTGAGCAGGGGGTCCAAATGCGGAAAATATTGTTTTATAAATAAATGCGTGAAAAGAAAAACACATTTTAAAGATCAAAAACAAGAAAGTTATATGTGATCCAACATTTTTTTACTTACATTTGAATCGTAGCTTTTTAGCGTTAGTATTGCCCAAAGAGTCAAGTGGAAAGATTAATCAAAGAAATTTACCAAAGAACCCATGTATAGAAAATAATAAAGAATAAGCTGGAATAAATCTTTCTTAATTTAGATGAAAAACGAAATAATATTTTTTGTTCAATTTTGGTTAATTCGTAATTACTTGAGATTATTTGTATTTTTTAGCTGGATGTGAGTGACCGAACCCCTTAAAACTCTCCCCATGGGTCCGCGCCTGATAAACACACATTTTTTAGCCAAGCAGATCTCCTCTACTTAGAGGTCTGTCGCAATGCAATCTACCTTTTCTAATTTTTACCCATTTGATCTTACACCAGACCAAATAAAACTTGGATCGGTACTAAGGAGCCTAAAGCTATTTCATCAGTTAATTCATTTTTAATAATTCATGTATCCTGATTTTAAGTTTATTTCAAAGTCTCAATTCCAGATGTTTTAATGAGTGATAATCGGATATAAAGTCTCAAAACAAAACCTTATGTAAGAAAAATCACCACTGATATCGTATGGTATTACAGAGGCATAGAAAGAATCTCATTTTACTAAAACTATAAATTGTTTCATGACAAAATTAAGTTCAATATTGTTTTATTAAAACATCGGGAAAAAAAAGCGTGGCCAAATCTTACAAATTTTGTATTTTTTAAAAAGCATTTACACACTTAATTCTTTTTAAGATTTTATTTTAGTTTAGTTTCAATCGACCAGCGTTTCTATGACGTATTCTTCGCTGTTATGACAACAGACGATCACATTTTAAAACCCTTCAATCATTTTTTTTTAGCTTTGTTAATCTGTTTTCTGTATTGATATGTGTGAGACTAGATTGCTAACCATTGCTCTATGGTGAGGCTCTTTAGATAGGTCTTCATATATTTCAAAAGTAGATAAATCTATATTCTTATCAATTTTGGTTAATTTTTTCCTATATCAGAATTTTTTGGTCGTTTTTGTGCAACTTTCAATTCAGGTCGTCGTTTCTATGGTAACTGACAAACAGCACGATCAAAAGTTAATTAATTAATTCTAATCATTAAAAGTCCTGTCGGACTCCGGTCCAAGACTTTGTTTTCTCAACAAGAATATAAACAATCATCGCCAGTCCCTTTAAATCAAACTGATATGTAGATTAAACATTCCCATAGAATGATTTGAAATCACGACCAAGTAATTGATAGCCGGTTTTTTACCGACTGAGCCTCACAGTCTCACAGATCAACGAATGTTTATGTTTATGTTACAGAGACGATAGGGCCTATTTCATTTTGGAAAAAAAATACATTTATATTGGAAAATATACTTTTTTAAAAATATTTTTTTAATTTATCATATATACATTATAAGAGTTGTACTAATCGTCTTCAGTTAGAATAGAAGTTGAAGTGGAGTTTGACCCTGTAGTAGCCAGGCTTGTTATCTTACAATACTTCATCCAATAATAATAAATAATAATAAACATTACTAGATAAATCTAATCTAGGAGGAAAAAGGTAGAGAAATGTTTTGTTTAATACCAAATAGACAAATATGGACAACTAGTATACTCGTGCTGTCAAAGATGGCGGCAAATACGGAATCTATAAATGCACATCGTATTTATACGTGGATAATAGAGATTTGCATTGCAGTGAGTTTGGAGAATAGCCTTCAATACATATTGCATATCATATAAGTGGATAATAGAGATTTGCATTGCAGTGAGTCTGGAGAATAGCCTTCAATACATATTGCATATAATATAAGTGGATAATAGAGATTTGCTATGACATTTGAGTACTGCGTTCTGTCGATCACAAACAGATTTTTATTATTTTTTTATTTTATTACCTTTTCTATATTTCTGATATTTTCTCAATTCAGCATTTTTATCAAGTCATTTGAAAATTAACAAAATTCTAGTTACATGAACAATTACTACGTCAGTTGGACGAATGAATGAAATTATTTTTTACAACTTTTTACAACGTCAGTTGCGTCCATTATCGTGACAGGAGACATCTGCACATTGCTAATTATTATGACCGTAGATGTTCTGCTTAAATTGTCTGAATTTCTTGGAGCATATTCATGATGAATTTTTGAAGAGTGTTTTTTTTAAATTTTTCAATAGTTATGTGACTACTTCTTTAATTCTGATCTATGGTGCTTTCTTAAAAAACGGTCGTAGAATTCTAACGACCTGAACGTTAAGATATAAAGCTGAAATGAAATGAAAGAGCAACTGATAAATTTAGATTCGCCACGAAAGAAAATACCTAACTGTCAGATATTCTAGAAGAATCTGACTTCATATTGGCAGATTTTCTTATTTTGACGGTTTTTATTCTGCTTGATTTATTCCTTTTCCCATTTTTGCATTTGTTTTGGAAAAGGCCTTCTATCTCCGTCAGACAAAAGGCACCCCTAGCATTTGGCACCCTGCGCGATTGTCAATATTACCGGTACTTGAACCGGGCCCTTCACGAGATACACAAGCAATGAATTGTTCAACACTTATTTTTCAGGAGGAACGTAATGGGAGAAGAATTTTTTGAAACGATGTATTTGGACTTTAAGAAAAAAATAGTATGACATTATTGAAAATCAAAAAATATCAATTGATATTTTGATGAAATAAGTTGATGCTATAAATGTGTATTTTTGAACAAAAAGTTTACAAAACATACATGCACATACAAACGTATATATGTGTGTGTGTGTATGTGTGTGTGTGTTTGTGTGTGTGTATATATATATATATATATATATATGTTTGCATATATATGGATATTTATATAAGTACACACACACACACACACACACACACACATATATATATATATATATATATATATATATAATACCTTGAAACTTGGTCAAAAAGGTGTAATAGGGTAGGAAGATTGTGTTGCACCAATCATCTGAGTTCAGGAAGTAGAATATAGTTGTTGGGACTTTGGCTTTTGCCTGGACCCGAACACTCACCGCTTGTATATGAGAATATAATTACAGATTTTGTTAGTGTAAATCATAAATAGTGATGAACACCAATTGACAAGAAAAGAAAATATTCAATCACACATAAGGGTTAATCCATTTTCATGAAATTTATATGATTAAAAAGATGAATTGAAGAAAAATCTGATTATCTTCCATTCTCAGGAGTCCTGCTAATTTAAGGTCATTAAATGTTGTCCTAATGGTTTATGTGTAGTTTGTAGACGCCTAGATTGTCTAAAACTATTATAATAAGAACTAAATCTAAAATTGTCAACGATTTTGTGTAAAAATATTGGAGATTGCAGTATTAATGGACTTTTTTAAATACCTGGAGTATTAGTATTTTTTAATTCTTATACTTATTTTTTTAAGACACTGGAAATCAGTGAATCAATAAAATCAGATTTTTGAAAAAAAATACCAAGTGAAATTATATTTTTAAATTCTGATATTTTTTTATATTTTCAAAGCACTGCTATTATATATAATAATATTTTTTAGAGTAGAAATTTTTGAAAATTTTGGAATGCCTCATTCAAGTCATTCTAATGTTTCGAAATAGACAGTTTTTCACGCTGTTGATTTTTCTCAGAGAAAGATTATATCAGTTTTTAAAAAACCTTTCTCAATAATAATAGAAATATTTTGACAATAAAATGATCTTTTACATGTCTGAGGCTCTTTTCGGTATTATTTTTGGTCATGCTTTTAAAACTTATAAATAAAGAAATCAACACACAGAAACATAAACAGCATGAAAAGTTGTTCATTAGTTCTTATAATAGTTTAGACAATCTTGGTATGAACAATCAGGGAGTCGATAATCTGGGTTTAGATTAAGTGAACGGTAACCGTTTTGATTATTTCGAATTATTTATTTTAATGCATTTCGAATCGCTGAATTAAAAATTGAAAACTATTTTCTCCATAACGCACCTTTTTTTCTTCACAGAACTTTGTTTTTACCTTTTGATTGTTTTTTCTTCCTAACAGTGAAAAAATGTTACATGCTTGAGAAAAATTGTTTCCATTTTCTTCTCACTCAGTTCCAGAAGTAAATAAAATCACATAAAATAATCAAAACTATTCCTCGAGATCACCATATGTTTAGTGCAAAATTATCCGAAAACCTGAAAGTTTCAACAAAAATCAGTTTCTTGAAAAAGTGGGAAAGGGCGTAGGAAAATAATTCTCATTTTCTTCAAAAATGTGAAAATCACCTGAAAAAAAAGCAAAAAACATTTTTTAATGTTTACATGTGAGAAGCAGGGTTATTTGTGTTTGGGTTTTGTGCTTACAAAATTAATGAACATAAAAATCAAATGAGAAATTTTCTGTGCAACATTCACATTTGTATTTCAAAAATATATTGAAAATCAACTGATAGAAATTTAACCAAACTTTCAATATTTTAATCATTGAATTAACTTTGAATGACAAATATTGATAATCAAATTCTGTGCAGAGCGGGATCCAAATGAGAAAAATATTTACAAATAAATTCATGAAAAAAGAAAACAGATTTCAATCATCAAGTAATTTGTGATCCAGCATTTTCCACCAAAGATTCAGGCGCAATCGGTGATTTCTCAAAGATCATGAAAACGACAGACTTGAAGAAATTCATTACGGACATTAAAATGTTGGATTTCCCATGAAATTATACCTTCGCCTCAGATCGGATGTAGAAGCTTAAACGATTTATATTTCAACAATTTCAATTTGAAAATTCAATTTAAAATTATAATTGTCGTGTCTAGGTCGATCCTAGATTAGGAAGTAGCAACAAAACACTGAATTTTATAGCATATATAACACTTCTCATTGAAGTTCATATTTTACATCGTTTTCTGCTCTAATACATTTGGCTATTTCGTCCTTGATATAATCCACACATATAATAATTAGCAATGTACAGATGCCTTCTGTAACGCTAAGGGACGCAACTGACGTACAAACATTGAATTTAATTTATGCAACTGACACAGTAATATAGAATTTTATTCATGTTCTAATGGCGTTATAAAAAGGAAAACAAAAAAAAATTCTAAAAATTCGTCTGTGGTCACTGCAATGCTAATTTCTCCTATCTACATTTATGAAATGTAATGTGTATTTAGTACATGCCGTCATTTTTGACTAAAAGCTTTTTAAAACTAGAAATATATATATATATAAAGCCTGATATAATTGGATCTCAGGAACCATTAATCTCGGGAAAAAAAATCCTCTCCAATATTTCCACACTCAGATAACCCAAATCGACACGATATTACTTACATCAATAAACAACATCCAAGGGGGCAAACACCCTCGCCGCATTATATCAGAGCCATGATAGCGAATAGCAGAGTATGACGTAAAATAATATAATTATTATATACGTACTTAGTGCTAGGAATAATATTTACTGGAAATTTCAATATTTCAATGTCCATTACAAACAAACAGAAAAGAATGTTGTTTTCGCGATCTTTAGAAAATTGATTGTGGCGAAAAAGTTCATTTATTTATTTATTTATTGGATAAAAATACCCCAATGGAATCTCTGTAAACAATTTACATTAAGATATGGATTCAACATTGAAATATACGTTAATTCAAATGATAAAGACATATGAAACTTATTAAAAACAATTACAAGCTTACCAGTACAGAGAAACCTTTACTAGACACATTTTATTTATTTATCTTTCCTGAATTCCTCTGCGTATTTCAACTGATAACTCCTAAAATTGCCCTATCAATTTATTTTCTATCCCAGATGATCTAAGTATACCCAAGTTATTCTTATGATTATTTGTACTTACGCTAATTTTTTTTACATAAGATGATAAACTATTCCAGTATTTCAAAATTCTTCTGGAGAAAAATATCAATTTATTTTTGCGACTTCGTTTTTATAATAGACCTGGCAAGTGGATTTCTGGTCCCAATTGAATTATTGAACATAGGGATTTCATAATTTGTGAAATCATTTATAACCTTATCCAAGTCAAAAAAACAAAAAAAAAAAAACACAATTTGCCATCTGGCAATAAAGAAAGACATACGAAAGAAATCACGTTTAATTAGGTTTCTTTTTCATTAATACAATGAGTAATATTTCAATAAAGCAAACGTTGACTATTACAGTCTTGTCAATTCAAACTAATAAGATAAATGATATTTTCATAAAGTTACTTTTAATTCATAGTAATAAAATAAGAAGTATTTTAAGGCATATTTCAACTGATAATACACACTGACAACACAATTTATGTCATTACATGTTTGAAAAAATCATGTCAAATCAAAGTGATAAAACAAAACTCTATCTTAAACATGACCTCTAACCCCTAACTTAAATTATACAACCAGACACACACAGATATATGAACAAGCACACACACACTCACGCATATATTTATTTAATTCATTACTTAAATTCAATATGACTTTAACTGTCAACATTTACATTATTAAAGTATTACTCAACTTGTTACTTCAAAATCAAATAAACTGGCTGAAAACCCTCCCTATGCAAGTCCTCGTAGGAAGCTTAAATGAAGCCTTTGGCTCCAATGAAAGATACAAGCTGCTTTTTTAAGGGACACCTTGATTCAATAACTTTGGCTACAATGCATATACAGATGATCAGAATCAAGCTTACTGTACTTAAAAGATGGATAGATGGAAATCAAATCATTCTTATGAGGCTGAGCGCGAAAAAAGAGGCACAGGGATAAAGATCATGGATTCTGGAGATCCTCAATTATCTCTAATACTGCCATCCCGTTTCTCGAATGTATTGACTCAGTTTTTTTTTTTTCGTTTTAAGATTTTTTTTTAATATCATTGGAATATTTTGGGCATCCAATCTGACGCCGGTTGATGTTATCACGTGACAATATGAATGTCAAGAAAACGTTTCATTTTGATTTAAAGCTTTGATAACGACGTTAGTCGAAACTAGTCAGTAGAATTAATTATTTGAAAAATATTTCCCCATAGTTATCTAATAATAGTATTTAAATCAAGTTGATTGCACTAATATATTTTGTCTTTGTCAAAATACTAATTTTAATTGAAACAATATTGAAAGGTTCGTTTTTTCAAGTAAATAACGTCACGTAATATCGTACCGCGCAAGCATAAACGCAAAGTATTTTAAATTACGAAGAAACCGCCAAACGAAAAATGGATCCGTACATTCGGAAAATAAGAGTTTAATATATATATATATATACATATATATATATATATATATATATATATATATATATATATATATATATATATATATATATATATATATATATATATATATATATAACAAAAGAATAATTAACAGTGGGTTAAAATGCTGAATAACGTTTACATGATAAAATAGAAAACCAGGAAAAAAGAATAAAATCAACAGAGAAAAAAGAAAAATGAAAAAAATCCTAAATCGAGGAAAAATGCTAAAAAATCTTTTGGGCCAAAAAAAAAAAAAAATAATAATGATTAAAAAAAATATTCACCAACAAATTAAGTGCATTGGCAAGGAAGTGGATTATGTTGAAAACGCGATTGACAAAGAGTGGAAAGAAAAATAAATATGAAAAAAAAATCGAGGAAAAATGTAAGAAAAATCTTTGGGTCTGGGTGGGGAACAGAAGAGAAATAATAGGATTTGTTTAAAAAAAATATATCTGATGGTCACGTGAGAGGGAAGGTTCACCCCCTCTGGTTCATAATGGGGTGTGAATAAAAGACCCCCATATCTCTCGATTTTAGACGAAGAGGACAAACAGGAAATTCTCATCAAATCGGAAAAGGGTTAAAAAAAAAACCCACGGGAAATGCTGACAGGAAGAGAAAAGCGGAGGAGAAGGTCGCTGACAAGAGAAGAAAGGAAAGAAGGAAATGATGTCTCTATTCAGATGACAACAATATTATGGACACACACATACACACACATATATAAATACATGAACACGCATACACGAATACATTGCATACGCATAAACAAATACAGTGAATACATACGCACAAATATATACACCAACGCACATGCACACACAAATACACACGCATACAAAAACACAAGCACAAATGCAAGCAGACACACATGCAGACGCACACATACACAGGCATACATACACAAACACATACACAGGCACATACATACATACACACATAGCGTTGCCAACTCAAAAAAATATATCCGTTATAGTTCGACTGCCAAAGACAGCCAAATAGCAAAAATAACAATATCCTAAAAACGCCAAAAATGGCAAAAACGCACAAAAAGAAGCTAAAAATGGACCAAATGTTTAAGCAAGCCCGCGCATATTCAGCATTTTTCTGCACACTACCAAAAAGAGGAAAGGGCCGAATTTAAAGCAAAAGCGTTCCCCGAAAAACCTCAATGATTTGAGAACTGCTTTCAGTTTTACCATTTTCCGACTTGGAATAGAAAAGGGAAATGTAATAATATAGAATTGATCGTTCAGATTTTGTCTCTTAGTTGAAAGGAGGGTAGATTAAATAGATTTGTCTAGGTTAGTGTGGAAGAGAGAGCGAGAGAGAGAGAGAGAGAGCGAGAGAGAGAGGGGAGAGAGAGGAGAGAGAGAGAGAGAGAGCGAAAGTATTAACCCATTTCAACTTATTCATATCTATCTATCGTATGATATAGACTGTACCGTCCATAAATGAGTACACTCTGCCACTTCTTTTTTTATCAAAGTTGATTTTCTTCTAAACCAAACACACCAGAAATTTTATCATTTCTTGTGGAACACTACGCAATCAAAACAGACATTATCAGATAATATCTTTGACCAAACTCTAGAGCATTGAAATTCTGATTTCAAAAATATATTCTGCGGTCCCAAAATGAGTTCACCCCACGAAAAATACTTTTGGTAATAACACCATCTCAACCGCTGATTGATGCTTATATGTTGCTTGCAATATCATTTTGAGGAAGTCGGCTTCGACGAAACACGTCAATGAAATAATCAGCTTTCATTTCTCATTACGAATCCACTTTCTCCATTGTCCTTTCAAACCCATATGGTTGTCTGTTACTATGTTTGTATGCACAAATGATCCAAAGAGAAGCAAAGATATATCTAAAGTTTTTCAAGGCTGCACCCGGATTGGAACGTATGGTCTGCTTGACGACAGTCGAGAGTTCTAACTACTGACCAACAAACATGGAAAGTATGGCCATGTTTTTAGCCTGATATTTGATGTTGTCTTATCAGCAGTCGCGCTGTGAAGAGCATTTTTTTCGACAGTATCATCGAGTTTTAAATCTATGCTTAAATACAGTTATTCAAAAAGATAAAAAAAGAATTAACCAATTCACTTCCGCAGTTAATGTTAAAATTTATCATTTAATTGTCGATGTTTTTCTTTTTTCCGTTGCGATTCGATTAAAGAAATATAATTCAAATTTATAGTGTAAACAAAGCTACTCAATAAAATTTATCTAAATTTAAACAGAGAAATTTTTTTTGAATAACTGTGTATAGACATACATTAAAAAAATATACTTAATCTGACCTTCATTTCTTTCGGAAATTTTAAATTTTTGAGAAAAATTAACGCGTGTAAAAGTTTTCGATTAGGTTAATCTTCTTAAGAATTCGTTTTAGTCGAAAACTCGAAAGCATTAGCTATAAAAAAAAACCCCAAAGTATTTGTTTCTGTCCCCAATCCATAATACTTTTGTTTCCGTCTGGAATTGGTTGATTCTTGGAAATAATTCTTTAAGCCTTCAGGAGGGACGGGGGCTGCATTTACATTGTAACTTCAATGCTAAACTGGACAGTTACTTTACATCCGTCATACGGAAAAGCTCCTTAGAAGTAAATGGTTACTTCCATTTGTTCCTTTCGGTTATTTTCTTATTTGTAAAATAAAAACATCGGGCAATCCTTCCTTTTGTGAATGTAACGATTCTAACCACTGTCAAAATTAACTCCGGAGGGGCAAAACTAGACTGTTGTGCCAGGTGATATTCTAAGCTATAACAATATGAATTATGTAATAAATTTTATGTTTCTTCCATTAATTTTACACATACTTGCTCACTTGATGTTAAAAACGGCACACAAAAAGTTGTTCATTGTTCTTACAATCGTTATTCAATACAATTAGCCATTTGTACGGCTTCAGTTAAGTCACCTTGTTTTTGGTCTTCTGTGCATCCGTAGTCAATTTTGATGATGGTTGAAAATTTGCCGTCAGTAAGCAAAGGATTGCCAGATTTCGTTTAGGGTTGAAAGAATGAAAAAAAAATCATAGTATCAGAATCGGAAAACTAAAACTTTCAAACATTTCAATGACGAAAATCTGCGCGGACTACGTTGACCTGTCCGATGACATGTGCGACACCCATACCAACTTTTAATCATGCAAACTGTCTATGCACTCAATCCATTTTTTTTTTTCAAATGTGCAGTTTTTTCTTCCCCGGGTGACATTGGGATTCCCTGCTAGAATATAAAGGAGCCTAAAGGTTTTTTTTTAATAAAATTGTTTGTGGGAAATTCGATTGCATTTTTGATCCGTGAAATCGATGATGATACCCTAACACACTAACAAATGAATCTTGCATTTATTGGTCTCACGATATATATATCAACGATAGCCACTGGTCGTTCATCATCAGTCCTTTAACGTCCGTCGTTGGACATAGACCTTCCCCAGGATTTGCCACACTTCTCTATCATGGGGGTCGCGGAGCCAGTATTCCCTGAACTTGTCTAGCTCGTCTTTCCATCTAATATTCTGCCAGCCCCGGTTGCGCATGGGATCTCGGGGGATCCACGTCGTGAGTCATAATGTCTATCGGTCGTCTGCCATTCTTGCAACATGGCCAGCCCACCGCCATTTGAGATTTTTAATGGATTCTCTGATGTCCCTGACTCTTGTCTTTTCTCGGATGTACAGTGCTGTCTTGTGGTCTCTCCATGTGAGGCCCAGCATTATTCTTTCATGTGCGCGTTGCATGGTTCTTAATTTACGGGTCTGTCTCTTGATTAGGTTTCATGTTTCGGCTCCATAAGTGACTATTGGGAGGATGCATTGGTTATACACCCTTCTTTTTAGGATTGATGGGATCTTATTTTTTAAGGTTGAGCAAGCTCTGCCAAAGGCTTGCCATCCTAGTGTGATTCTTTGCTTGATTTCTTCTTCTTTTGAGGGTCTCATGGAGATTCGTTGTCCTAGGTAGATGTAGCGGTCTACTTCCTCCAGTTCTATGTCCTCGATTTTGATCTTAGTGTTTTTATCCTCGATGTGGTTGTTGCACATGATCTTCGTCTTGCTGAAGTTCATGTGTAGGCCGACTTTTTTGCTCTCTTCATTTAGTTCATCTATCATTAGTTGGAGGTCGTGTAGGTTCTCTGCTAAAAGGGCAATGTCGTCTTCAAATCTGAGGTTGCTCAGATACTCGCCGTCTATTTTAATTCCTTTACTCTCCCAGTCTAGTCTCCTGAAGATCATCTCGAGGCAAGCTGTGATATATATATATATATATATATATATATATATATATATATATATATATATATATATACATAATGAATAAGTAAATGAGAATAGAAATAGAAATTCTAAAAAAGAACCATGATTATTATAAACCACGATTTTATAATGATATGCCTTTTGTATAGGTCGATCGCAATTATATAACTTGTATAGAGATAGAGCATTAGACTGCTGATCCACGTGTATGGAAGTCCTAGAATATATTACATTGAAACCTCAATGGAAAATCTTGATGTGCATTACAAAGAGACGTAATGGAAACGGCTTAGAAAGCTGAAGATACTCCACGTGCTCCAACTCACACACATAAAAAAAGAAAGAAAAATAAATAAACAGAAAAAGAAGTTTCGAAAAATGAAATGAAAATGTAATTAATTTCCACAAAATGGCCTCTTCTTTAAGTGTTCAAATCTTGTACGACGGCAGATGTTCCGCTTGTGGGCACACGAAGTTCCCCACTTGAAGATAAGAGACATTTACTGTTTTCTGCTGATGACAAAATGTTTATTTAATTTCAAAAACAGACAAATGATACTCTATGTTCAAGTCTGGATGAAAAGATTGAAACTACTACTTCTACTAATAACTATGCAGTAACACCATCAGCAGCAGCAACAATAACAACAGCAACTAATAATAATAATAACAATAATAATAATAATAATAAGAAGAAGAAGAAGAAGAAGAAGAAGAAGAAGAAGTAAGAAAGAAGAAAAAAAGAATTACACTTTCTTTCAAATATGATACAATCAAACAGAACTGACGAAATTTTATGTCCTCGTTATTCAAAATTCGAATGAAAAACAACTTTCAAAACCTTTATGAGTAAAACAACTTTCAGAACTATCGATATTGATAATAATAATAATAATAATAATAATAATAATAATAATAATAATAATAATGATAATAATAATGGGAGAAGCAGAGACGGTGCAAACCATAGTGCTGCTGTGATATGTGAGGACGATGAGAGGAAAGTTCGAGACTTGAGAAGACTTACTGTCACCCAGTCTTCAGCGATTACCACCAGGCAATTGGTGTGAAAATGCAAAATAACAATAATCTAAACATATAAATAACACTAATTTTTTGTGCTGATGTCTGTTCGTCTGTCCAAACTGATACGTTGAAGGGGTTACTCTATCAGTCGCAGGTTCGATTCTTGTAGCAGCACATTTTCTTTGATTGTTTATTTTATTTACGTCACCAACGCCAAATGATACATTCACCGGGTATAACAGGTGATATTTTTAAATAGAGTTTCAATATGATATAACGCAATTTATAATTATTTCTGCCGGGTCATATGACCATTTCTTAACAATATAATAGCTCGCGTTGAGAGGAACAAATAGGGTAGATATAGACTGTGAAAAAACAAAATGAGACTTTGGAGTTAATATAGTTATTTGGGCCTTTGCATATATATATATATATATATATATATATATATATATATATATATAATTAAGAAACACTGCCACGACTCGATCGCCAAAGGTTAACATTCGCAGACTGACGACATACACATCGGGTACCGATCCAGGGATGAAATGAATCAAGATTCCAAGTCTGGAGTACTGACAGACAGACAGATTGGGTGGGGAGAAGCTAATAACAGAACAGCAAAAGTCACTAAACATACGGCATGATTTAAAAAATGATAACGGAAAAGTGTTTCTTCATTCGAGAGTTTTCTATGTCTTCACACAAAGCCAATGAATAACATTTACAATAAAAATTCTCTCTGATTCCACCGGATGAAACAGAGAAAATTTCTGTTGTAAATGGAACATTAAACTCATGTTGAACTATATCTATCTATCTATCTATCTATCTATATCTATATCTATCTATCTATATATATATACATATATATATATATATATATATATATATATTGTGCGTGTATATAACACTTTTCAATGAGCGCACAGATACACATTTATCATGGCAGAAGTGCTGGGAGCGACACCTTGATTCTAGACAAAGTGCACAGGTATTTCGATCCAAAGTAGAAGTACCGATGAATAGCTAAATCCATTTTTGATGGGTAGTCTAGTAGCAATAATAATAATGAAGCATAAAAGATGAGCGATTCTTTATTAACTAGAGACTGAGTTTCAAACATCAACTAAGGTCATGTTTCCTTGACGTTTTTTTTTTCCAAAACCCTGAATACAGGATCGCTTTTTCCTGGCGACCGAAACATACAGAAACATAATTTTAGTATTTCTTCGTTTAGTTTCATCCATTATATTTTACTGAATTTTATTTTAATCTTATAATCAAGTACAAATATTGGACGTGAACAGATTGGAATACATCAGGGATTTGCATACATTTATGGATGCTTTATTACCCAAAACTATTTTCCTCTCACCAAGTCCCAATGACTCTTTCTTCCAAAATTGTTATGTAAATACTCTGGCAATATTTTTCGATGGAATATACTTTTCGTACCTTAAGATTGACTGCTTTATTTATTTATCTATTTTTAATACATTCTTTGAAATTTTCTTCTTTTTCTCCAAACCATCCTGTGACCCTCAGGAGCATCCTTGTGACTTTCATTAGGGTCACGACCATGGGGTTGGGATCCATAGAACTAATATATGGGGAGAAATCAAGAAGAATTACCACCCCATTCTACAAATAGTCCTATTCTGTCAGTAAAGTTCACTTTGATTGCTTAACGTAGGAAGTTTTCTTATCCTTGATTTACAAAATACGTCCAAAACAAAACTTGCTTCGGGTAAAATACTTTGAAAGGAGCCTCTAAGTTTTAAAAATATTTCGATTTCTATAAAAACAGTTTTCCTTCAAATGAAAAAAGATCTATGAATTTGGCTGTGGAAGGGGACCAGATATAATAGTATCGAGATGGTTTTAGATTAATGACATAAAACAAGATAATTCTAGGAGTAAATTCTATATTAACTGAAAACTAGCATTCATCGCTTTCCATTTTCTCTATCACTTTTCATTTCTCTCTTTCTCACTCTCTTTTTCCCTTTCTTTCTCTTTCTCTATTTTCCCCTCTTTCATTTTCTTTTCTTTCTTCTGCCTTCCACCTTTTTCTTTCTTTCTTCTGTTGATTGTTGACGTAAGAACTGAATCTGTCTCACTGTTTCTCCATCTCTCTTTGTCCATCATTTTGAGCTTTTCCATTTTTTAGTCTTGATCGAAGGTCTGCAATTGTTATAATTGTTAAGTAAGCAAAATCAAGTAAAATCACAGTAGGATTTTGACAATTCTCAAAAGACTAGTATCCAACATCGGACTATAAGTTCAAATAGTTTAACAGACATGGTAGAAATAAAGCCCCCCTCCAACGCTGAAGATGCTAAAGCTTAATGCAATAGCAACAAGAGGTCGCAGAATGGGTCAATGATTCCTGGATGCAGTATAAAGGCAATGTCCAAATCAATGGTTTATCAGAGCAGGACAGACAATAGTCACGCCGTGATGATTCTCAGAATGACTACAGATCATCGAACTAAAATTTAACTCGGGGGTTCTTAAACTTTGTAAAGTCACATACCTTCGGTACTCTGGCCATTATGTCCCCATATCGCCTCCACCCGACCATCGAAATAATAATAATAATAATAATAATAATAATAATAATAATAATAATAATAATAATAATAATCGTCGTCTTTTAAAAAAATGTCCTAATTGAAAAATTCATAAATCTAACCTTTGAAAAAATTAGATTACAACCACCAGTATAGCAATACGAATGAGATGAAAAGATACAATTATCAATAAAACAGCAGGAGATTACTTACAACAAACTCTTTCTGATCACGCATGCGTCGTTCAAATTTCTGCAACAGACTTGAAAAGATATTTTTCGTATTCCTATTTACCACTACCCCTAGCTGGACACAAGGTTACATCCATTGATCAAGGGCAAAGGCGATCATTTTTTTCCCATTGCGTCTATACTCCAAGAATTTGCTTCCTGTATCCGCAGGAGTATGGATATCCAAGTTTAAGAACATCTGATCTAATTATAAAGGAAGAAATCTCTCTGAGTGGGTGCATGTGTGTATGCGTTGACATAACTCAACTATTGGTCATTGTCCGAAGTTGATATTCCCCCAATAAAATGGTCAGCTCATTAGGCATTGCAGTATCGACTTTGCAGTTGTTTGGATCAACGGTTCTCGATAGATCTTATAAAAACAGAAAACAATTACAGAAAAATATCTTTTATCTAAAATTATGGATCTAGATTGAGATATAAAATATCTAAATTGGCAACAGATCTAAATTAAGATATAAGTATCTAAATTGGTAACACTGAAGAGAAGTAACTGAAATGCATTAAAGCCTTAGTTTCGTACGGCAGACAAAAATTTATCTATATGGCTATTATGGGAGACAGTTTCATACACCATAAAGTCCAGTCCTTTCCAAACATACACCTCTGGAACGGGTACAGCCCTAGGACACATTAAATGTAAAAACTTACTAAGGAATAAATACTACGTCAAAATATGCAAAATTCAGTCAAATCTTTTCCTCATGACCACAAATGTAGCGTTTGTTAGCGTATAAAATGACTACAACTAAGATTAGGTGATGTAGAGTAATAGTAAAGTCAGTGGACTGCCTAAACATTTATTTCGTGTACATTTGTGGTCAGCGCTAAAATAAATCGTAATTATTCTTTTTCATTTCCTCGTACCACCAGAATTTGCTGTGACAATATATATATATATATATATATATATATATATATATATATATATATATGTGTGTGTGTGTGTATGTGTGTGTGTGTGTGTGAGTGTATATATAAGAGTAAATCGAAGTTTTGACGTATTTGATCAATAGATTCACGCACACACAGATACATTCTGCAAGTACATTCTGCTTGGAAGAAAAACTAAAAACGTCTTTCGAAGAAAATGAAAAACTAGTAAATAAAAGAAGAAAAAAATTTCGAAATGTAGACATGGGAATAAATATCTGCTAAAAATACAACAAATCAGATTGACAACTTTAATGACTTGAAGAACGAATAAAAAAAAACGAAAAATCCAGAAAAGCAGAGAAAAAAGAAAACAACAACGCTACAGATAAAAAGTAAAAATTCAAAATGTAGAAACAAATGCTACAACACAAATTCAAAACCTTCAGAATATAAATGGATAAAATGCAAACGATAAAAAATTTGACGTAATGACACAAATATTTGAATAAACGAAAAATGAATAGAAAAACAGAATCCACTTGAGAAATTACAAACAAGGTGTGAAACAAACCTGTTGTGGTATCATCCATAATAAAAAATGAATATTATATATATATATATATATATATATATATATATATATATATATATATATATATATATATATATGTATATATATATGTATATATATATATATATATATATATATATATATATATGTATATATAACGTTAAATACAGATGGCTTCCAGAGAAATATCATCTTATCTTTTTCATTTTTCATCACTTGTTGTTATCGGCTGTTATCACTCATATTAACAATATGACAGATGTCAAAAAACTTTCATAGTGATGTCATCTCTCAAGACAAACTTTCGCGTCCTAAGTAATTTTTGAAGCTAGACACCGGCATAGGAGTCCGATGACGATTCCCAAAAGAGGGAGACAGAGGGAGGCAGAGGGACTCAGAGAGGGAGAGAGACTTATGAGTATGGAGATCCTTTCTCCATGTTTTGGTCGTTAAAGATATCATTCATCAGCCTCCACTAGTCTCGCCAAATTGTAGATCTGCATCCAGAATGTCTTGCTTTCAGTCTCTCCAAAGCGCAAGTCTGGGAGAGTTTGTATGCCTGATACACCGAATTTCCCCACTCAAACATCCGATGTTATCCAAAAGACGGCATCAGTATCGTCGCAAGTGTTCTGCTCCTGGTTTTGAATTGAGATTTTCGTCCTCCTAGACTGGTTGCCTCCCAAGGCTAGAAAGTTTACGCAGTTATTTTGCCATTGCAGGTTGAAAAAAAGTATTGATTCACGCCTTCCACTAAGGCATCAGTGCAAAGTGAACGTAAACAGCCTCGGTCGGAATTTGAACTCAACCCGCCGATTCTGCGACCTCAGCCGTTACGTCACCTACACCTCGATATCATTTTCTCCGAGAGTTATTTTGACTAATATCTCCATCTTTGCTGTTTTTATGGCAACATTTTGATCGATTTGTTCTTTTCCCTTCCTCGAAATGAATCTTGCATTTGGTGGCCTCTCGAAATATATATACATTTATATGTATTGGGAAAATGAATAATAAAGCTAAGTAAGATTTCGTGTATTTATCAACTATGTTTTGAGTATTACAAAAATCAACAAGTTATTCAAAACGTTTCTCTTTGTGCTTTATACACAGGTTAAAACAATCAGGCCATTTATCGATTGCTCGGACACAATTTGTAATCCAGACGATTGAAATGTGGACTTCCTATGGGCCAATCCTAAGATTTGATGAGATCTGGAATGCTGTCCCTGATCCGATGGTGAGTCACTCTTGTTTTGTGAGCTGAAGCAGAGTCATGTTGGAATGTCCAATTCTCTTCATGGAGCTCGGTCCTATTAAGATGTATACCTCGGCCCTTGAAGATATCATTGAGACACGCATGAACAGTTGTTTTGACTCCTTCCTCACGAAAATGAAGCTGGGTAACACCTCCCAGTACCCACAATATCATGCCTGCACTTTGTGAATGACCTCTGAAGTTCTATCATTTTGGCAACTGAAACACGCTTCAACTTAAAAAATCTTTACATCTGTGAAAAGGATTCATCTGTGATAATTGCTTGCATACCAATGAAAGAACAATTTTGATCTCTGCTCTCAAATATCAATCAGAACTGAAGTTTGCATGTCTTCAGTTCAATGATAATAAGCACATAGCCTGAGATCACTTTTGATCAGCCGGGACCTTGATCTGGGTGAAATATTCATCCCTCTAGCCATGATTTTCTATTTTCTTAAATGATTCCTCCGGATTCTATTTGCATCAGCTTTGATAGCATTGGAGGTCCTTTCTGTCCGTAGACGTCTCTTATGTTATACGTCAGTCTGATGTTCAGTGAATCTAGTGGTAGGATATACGAATATCTGATGTTTGATGACAAGCATAATTAAGTCTGATCCCTGTGATTCTGTTTTCTTTATCACTCCATCCCATAGTTAAATACTATACTTACTAAATCATACAACTGAAAATAAGAAGAACAGAGAGTTGGCAACATTTCTATTTACAAAACTCCATCAATTACATGATTTATGTTGAAAAAATGTATGATATAAACTTGTAACAGTATTTATGGCAGTACCATATATATTTATACATATATATATATATACTTGTTGCTTCTTGGGAAATTTCCTCTTATCTCCATACTTTTCATCACTTCTTGTTATCGCTGTTATCACTCATATTAACAAAATGGCAGATGTCAAAACTTTTGCTAGTGACGTCATCCCTCAAGACAAACTTCCCGCCTAAAGTATTCATTGAAGCGAGACAACCAACATAAAAATCCAATGAAAATTCCCAAAAGAGACTGACACGCTAAAATATAAATCCCATAAGAAAATGGGTAAAAGGATAACAGTCTTTCTCCTGAAAACTCCCGGATTATTTGAGATCGTCTTAATAAAGGTTGAAAAATGTTTTGTATCAGGGGGGATCCAAATTTTGAGCATTGCGTGTGGGTATGTCGGAAGTGGGACTCTGAGATTTTGAGCCGGGGGTAGTTCCAAATGGAAAAAAAACTACTTCTACAAATAAATACATGAAAAAGAAAACAAATTTCAAAGATCAAAAACAAGAAAGTAATATGTGATCCAGCATTGTCCCCTTACATTTGAGTCTTGGCATTTTAGCACGAGAATCGACTGGAGAGTCAGGTGAAAGTATTAATCAAAGAAATTTACAACAGATCCAATAAATAAAAAATGTGTAACGAATAAGACGGGAGACATTTTATTCACGTCAGATAAGAAACAAAATAGAAAAAAATCTTTAATCTTAAGGTTTAATAAGAATTACTATATTTTTATTGATAAAATTTCTTCATCCAGATATATCTAATTAAAAAAAAGTGCTGTGCTCAAACAGGAAGTGACAGGGAATCCTTCCTTCATCTGGATCCGTACCCGAGTCCATTGAAATTCTTTTGTTGCGTTTTTTGTTTCTCATTTTTTTTTCTTCCTTACCCCTCCCCCGGTTTCCAACATGACTCCCAGATGTTTCTGTTGTCAATTTCAATTATTCTCCCTCGTATCATTTGTTCCCTCTGTCCCTTGGTGTGTCAAAGTCGCGACTAATCTCATCCCAAATCAAATCAGACCAACATGTATTACATCGGTATTTCTTGTTCTTCCACCACCGACATCCCTGGAAGTGCGGGTGGCCCAGCTGTTGACAGCATGGAGAATGAATTCGGCGAGCGGAGTTCGAACTCCAATTAAGATAATGCTTTTGGTTAAAGACATGAATCCGTCTCATCTCTCTCTGTCATGGACAAGATAGCAGGACAGACAGGGCTCTCAACATTGGTCCGCGACGAGTCTCGGTGACGGACAGCTCCTGATTCGAACCTGGAAGGTCAATCCGCACGCACTGCGTTGTGAGATGCATAAAAAAAAGGTTGAGTAAGGAATGTGTTCCCAAAATGTACGATATAGGGGTTCTGGCGAAGCATCGACGGGCATAGCAAGCCAGGAGTGGGTTATGATAAATATTCAAGTAAAATAAACCCCATGGCACAAGCAGATGGATGATAAGAAACAAAACAAAAACAAAGCATAGGTCTGGTTAGTCACTCTAGAGAAACTGGCACATGACCAACGTCTTTTGGTAGAATGCCGTGTTGGCAAGGGGGGTCAATGAAAAAGTTACTCTTCTAGCCTTATGTTGGACAGTGACGACTTCAAAAAAACTGAATTTTCAAAAATCGATCGGATCAATTCAACTCATAGATTGCAGATTGAACCTTCATCTAAAAACGTATGCAGAGATGGTAAAGAAAAAATTCTTAACATAGACATAAATGTTTAGATTATGACATTTTTGGTGACAATTCTGGCTGACATTTCCGAACAATCCGTTACATAAGTCAACAAAGCATATAGATAACTGTGAGAGAGTGAGAAGTTGGCGACCAGTGATACATGTTGCACTGTGATGTTGACCGGAACACATTTTTCCTTGACAACGAAAAGAGTGTAATTTTTTAATTAAAAAAAGGTTTGTGCTTTCAATGAAAAGAAATTCGAATAAGAATAAAACGTAGTTTTTCTGTAAGTTTTGAAAGTTATTTACCACGAGCTAAACAAAAAAAAATGTTTTTATTTTCTCTCGAAAGGATTTTTTAAAACGAATACATTATTTTCGAACGTTACTGGCCCTAAAACAAATATCTTTCGGACTTTCAATCCAATTGAACAAGAAAGTCGAATGTCAGATATAAACGATACAGAGTCATTGGTATCGTCAAAAAACGTTTTATAAAATCAATGATCGGATGGAATAAATATCACTTGGAAAACTATTTAAAGGAATTTATGTGGCATGAAAGAAGCATACACATTTTTGAGACAATTGCTCCACACTAACATTTCTCTTTTTTCATAATTTTGAGTAAAAAAATAGTTATCCGTGTTTGGATGAAATTGAAATTACGTATTTATTTATTGTTGTAAAGATAGTGATGGCGAACCCCAAGCGTTTTAGGTGACACGCGGTGGAATTTGAAGAAAAAACATTTTGGATTTCATTTCATCATCCTAGTTTGGTAACTATGATTTGAATTTTCGAATTACATTTAAACATTAAGTTTATAAATGTATTCGAAAATAGACCCCTAAAAACTAACATAAGTGTAAGTGACGTTCCGACTCAATGACAGGATTATCAAAAAAAATATCATATTTCGATACATCGTGCTAAAACGGTTCCCATCCCTGGGTTAAGGTTTGATTAACTCGAATATTCAATAGAGAATAGAAAAAACATTCTTTGTGCTGTTAATTCATAAAGACCTTCGTTACCTCCATGAATTAGTTTTGAGAAATATTAATTTTTAAAGGTCTTCTAACATTTGGATTGAAAGCTCAAGAATTACCTTTTGTTTTTCTGTCGGTAAGTAACTTTCAAAGCTACCTTTTTCCTATTTTCCATCTAATATTCGACATTTTTATGCAATAAGACACTTGTTTTTTGTTTTTTTTAAAGGTGTTTAACTTCCGAAAATAATGTATCAGTTAAAAAAAAAAAAAAACTACCTTCGATAGAAAATAAAAAAAATTTAAAATTTTTTCTGGCGTTAAGTAACTTTCGAAACTTAAAAAAGATGTTTTTTTTACTTATTCGACTTTTTGGATTGAAAGCACAAACATTAATTTACTAATGAAAAAATACATGTTTTTCTCAGGGTTAGAGAAAAAACCTGTATGATTTGTTTACTTTTGTAAAACGGGTGACGCTTGAATGACGTCTTGCATTGTCAAGGCAAAATGTGTGCGTTTACAAAACGGTCAATCTTAGGGTGCGGAAATTATATTTCATTCATTAAGGTGGAAAATAGCAAGACCCCTGAGACCAGATCTCATTATTGTGAAGATTTAATATTAATAATTGGTAGGATTGAACAAAAGACAAAAACCGCCTTTTTAAGAGAATAAGTCGAGTAAGCTGAATGGATGATATGGAATTTAATTAAAAGGTTGGATTCATTTTACAGATCCAAGATGGAGATTGGAAAACGAGTGGTTGGACATGATGACACAGGATAAATAGAATTGATGTACGCACGCATAAAGCGTCAAGTATTGTGGAAAGCTATGTTGAGTTGTGTGTCGATTATTGTGTCTCTTAGTATACATGGAAAGGTTTTTATAGAGAAGGAATTGTATTAGCGTAAATATTTATTTTATTTCATATTTTTATGCGTTTACACATTCAAAAAAAGGCTTTCATTGTTGAAACAATTATTTCTCAAGAGGTTCCACGAAGAAATGGTGGCGACACTCAAGAAGGATGCCGTTTCAAAAGTCCTTGCAATGATGGTGGAAAAGTTAAGCTACCTTGATGAAAATACATCCAGTATTGTTTGAATCAAAGAATTGTGATTAAAAAGTAAAACAAAGCAGCTCTGGTTAGTAAATCGATGGGGTGATCAATTAAAAAGTTGGAAAAAGGGGTGATCAATAGATAAGTTACTTTTCTTGCCGTTTGAGGGTTATGATCAAGTACAAATTAAAAAAACAAAAAACAGCCTGAATACTGTTGTACAAAAACTATGGGGCCAATTTAGTATAAACTTTTATCGTAAATTGAATCCCACCAAAAGACCTATTGAGGTGGGGAATTTTCGATAAACAGAACAAATCATTTTCCCCTACTCATTGAGGGAGTGTTTGTGTGCAAAATTTCAAGTTCTTTCCGTGAACGGTTAGGGCTGGATATTAATGTCAGAGTACACGAATCACCAAAACCAAGCAACAATGATTCAGCTGTTCTATTGTGGATAACGTTGATTAATGCAGTTATATACTTTGTGAATCATTCAAATTGACGAATTGTATCTAAGTTTAGTTGGAACTGTAAAGACAATAAACACTCGTTAGTAATTCAACTTTTTCGGTGCAAGAATGCGTATATATATATATATATATATATATATATATATATATATATATATATATATATATATATATATATATATATATATATATATATATATATATATATTGTTGTTCACATGTTTGCGGCTGCATTAAGTAATAGGAATATTTCTGTATTGTATAGTCGTTTAGTAGGAGCGGGAGGGGGTCTTTTTATCCATGTTGGAGAGAGTAAAATTTGGTTTGGAATAAGAAACGTCTGTGATCATACAGTGTTCGATACATTAAACATCAAGTAAAGTTAATGTGGAGCTTCAAGTATGATGAAATAATGAATTCTTTTATTCTTCTGCCCTGTCTGGGCTCCTTCAAGCGAAGAATTAAGAAGTCAATACTTCCAGAAATTGTCTAGCTCGTCGTGCCATCTTTTATTTTGCCAGCCACGGACTCGCATATGATCTCTGAGGATCCATGCTGTGTGTCGTGGTGTCTAGCAGTTATTTTCATTTCGCACCAATGCCCCAATTGTATTTGAGAAGAAATCATATGTTATGTCCCAACAGCTCTGCACTGGAATATAAGATTGAAGAAAAAAACACACCAAATAACGAAGTCTCCATGTATTGTTATTTCTGGGTTTGTCTCATTCCGAATAGTTCATCTCTCCCTCTCCCTCTCTCACTCTATCTCACTCTCTCTCTCTCTCTCTCTATCTATCTATCTATATATATATATATATATATATATATATATATATATATATATGTAATACTCATTGCACTGTTTTTTATTTGAATAGCAAAAGACGGCTGTCATATTAGCTTCGTATGATTTATTTTTGTCTTTGTATTTTGACTGTTATCTTTTCTGGCATTTTGCAGACATTGTCGGCTCAATTTACTTTCTAATAAAAATAACCAAAATGAAATGTATTATCTCTGATACATTGCCCTCAGGAGAATGCAATCTCATATACAGGGTGGGCCCAAAAGTTACTTCACTGTAATATTATTCTATAAACGCAGTTGTTTCAATCAAATAAAATGTTCATCAATTTCAAAACGACTCCCTTCATCCCCCAAACAGAGTTGACACCTTTTAAAGACATGGCGGTGAATTCTTTTTCTCAACTCAATTACATTTCAATTTGACATCTCGAAAAATGATCCTGTGTTGATAATATTGCGCTAAAGTAACTTTCGACTCACCCTGTATATTTAAACTCGTATATATATGTGCATGTGTGTGTGTGTGTGTGTCTGTGTGTGTGTGCTAGCATCCATGGTGTGGTGTTGTAAGAAGCGTTGAAACAAAAGCTCTCCATCACAGCGCTTCTCTGGACATCACACCATGGATACAAAAGTGTTGGTTGCCCACCTAGAACATCGACCAACTATAAGCACAGCATGTGACCCTTCCGATCAACCAAATGAAATGCAGGACCGAGATGGAATGTTAGAGTCAATGGAATCTACAAGATTGACCAGATGATGAAGTCTTATAAGTTGAGCTGAATCAAACACAAGGCCAAATACGGATGAAATTATTTTCTAGCGTCCAGTGGGACGGACTTTTTGTATTAATGTATTTGTTTATTAGAATGTTGGAGGGGTGATACACTAATTCTAATGACTGGAAATAACAAATACTTAAGAAAGGCCGATGATTATGTCGACCAAAACGTTTTGTTAAAACAACAGAGATGGAGATATTAGTTGGAAGAATGGGTAATCCTCTCAAATCTGGCATTAAAATGGCGTATGTAAATATCGAAAAAAGTACCGGTATTATTTTTCCAGGGTCTTAGAATATCCAGCCACAAATTTAGCTGGAAATGAAAAATGGAAACATAGCCACTTTCAGCAGTTTCCAGTCACAAGAGGATGTAACCGTTTATCGATATTTCCACACGTGATTTTAGTGCTTCATTTGCAAGGATAACCGGAAGAATGTATAAAAGGCGAAGTTGCTTCCTGTGACGTATGACACAGGAGTCAAAGATTTCCGTCTTCGTTTCTCGAACGAACCATGGACATAAAATCCTTTGTTCGTAACAATTGTGGATTTTTACGGAACAAGGTTTATAACCCGACGTCCAAGATGGACTGACTTACTGGGCTTCAGAATTTCAGAAAACATTCAGAAATTTCATAATTTTTCTTCGATTTTTCGAAACTCTTCTGGAATTTTTCAAAACGACAGGGAGGTACGATGTGAAAGTGAAACAAAAATGGTGGTTGAATTTTTGCATGGGTGGCACGTTGAAAAATATTCCTGCTCTTCGGAATGTTGAAACACGCCAGCCTCAAACATCAGGTCATCCAATCAGATGTGCTTATCACCTGTAAATAAAACTTAGATAAATCTTGCTTCCTTCCGCTAATAACATCGATTCGAAAAGTTCATAAGGTAAGCCAGAAATAGATCTGTATACAAGCAGGAAGTCAGAAGTTAGGGGTCAGACAATTTTCATAGGTTGTAGAGATTATCAAGACAATCATGCCATGAGACCATGTATATGTGCTTCAATTCAATGACTGAAACAGAACTTGCAGTCTTGGATTAGAGACTGAGAAAAAAGCTGAAGTCTATAGTTTTTCCCGAACAAACAAAAAAAAAAAACAAACAAAAAAACAATAAAACTTGACTTGAAGTAAAATACCAACAGTAACTCCATCTATATTGATTTAAATATCACGTACGTGCTAATTCTTCAGTATCTTGGAAATGAAATAGAAAATTGTCAGGTAATGCTGATAGATCTTAATGATAGAGAGATGTAGCCATTCAGTCCTTAACCTTACTACTATACACACACACACACACACACACACACACACACACACATATATATATATATATATATATATATAACTTGGATTTTGGGAGGGTCTTCCACGATTATGGGATACTAAAATGCCATGCACGCGAAATAACCTCGGGCCTGCGAAATGCAGATTAAATGTTAAGTGTAACATGCGCACAGTTGAACCCGACCTTTAAGGCAATGGTTTGTATCCTATGGTCCACGTTCACCGAGGTAGCACAAATATGTGTGTCGTAAGTTGACAGGATTTCTCTTCACTTGGCTGATACCCGAGTTAGCAATAGGGGTCTACCGTCCCTCGGAGAAGTAACCCGACATTGTGACTGCCTGCGCAAACACACGTATGTACTTATATATATTGAAGCGCAGGGTCTCTCCATCCCCCTCTCTCTCTCTCTCTATATATATATATATGCGCGCGCGCGTGTGTGTGTGTTTACGTGCAGGTGACCAAACGGTTAACAGAGTGGAAAATGGAATTGGTGAACCGAGTTCACACACTGACTCAGACATTTTGTACTCACTTCGTACTAATGCTTTTGGGAAATATATGAATTTATCTCTCCAACTGCAGCTAAGAGTAAATAGCCTCAGTTGGCAACCAGTCTTGTAGACGAATAACTCAGAGTGTGAAGCTCCCTTCAAGGCAGCTGGATGCTGACTCCGCTTCCCTCCCAACAACTCTTGCAGGCAAACTGATGCCAATTGTATCACTCCGCTGTCACTTTTCGTTATGTATTCTATTACGTTATTCTAAATTCTAACCTTTTAACATTCATTATTGAACAAGATATAATTGATATTCCCCGATACCTTATAAATTATTCAACTTGATGCAAAATTTTAAAACTGACGTTTAAATTCTATATATTTTTTCCTGTTATTGTTAGGATTCTTCCTTGTTTTTCATATTCAACATTTCAATCCTAAATACGCCCAAACGTTAATTACTTCTCTTATAGCCTATGGCTCACCCGTCCACAAGATATCATTTAAATTGATTGAATACTTTTGGAAATATCGTGTAGTTAGTCATGAACGAATGCGTAAATATATGGAAAAAAAATGGAAAAAAATCTCTCTCAGTCAAAAAACTATGTCTGGATCCAACCTAAAAGTTAACCTATTCTTCCTTATCTCATTGCCCACACTTCCACAAAATTTCATTGAAACTCATTTGGAACTTTTGGAGATATCGTATAGACAGACAGACGGGAAGACAGGACCAAATACGTATACCTCTCCAACTTCGTTCGTAAAAGAGGTAAAAAAGAGATAAAAATAACTACATTTTCTTCTTTTCTTTTTGGTCTGTTTACGTCTTGACGTCATTAATAAAAAAAACGGGCCATCAAATTTATCAGTTTGAAGCACAAACGAAATGTTATCTCTAATTTGCCAGAGAGACAGAAAGAAACTAAAAAAAAGAATGAATGAACACAAATCAAGCCATTTCACTTGAAAAATAAGCCCAAGAAAAAAAATTGAAAGTAGACGAAGATCTCAGTGATATCTCGTCTCGGCGTAATTTTGGTCACATGACGTGTTCTGACACGCGTTTTACCAGGGATGTCATTTTGCCATTTTATTGCCAAATCTGACGGAACTGGCATTTTTTAAAAGCATCTGGTCATGAAGTTTTTTTCTTTGACCATTCTCAAATTTTATTTCATCTTGACTTCGTTGCAGGAGTATTTCTAATACATTCTTATTTTGTTGTGTACTTCAATGTTGCAATGTTTTAAAAACAATTTCATGAATAATTTTATCATTAGATAAATGATAAATTTTATTGCTAATTCTTTTTTACCTTAATTTTTCAGTTGCTGTTTATATCGCAACTTTACTCGGACCGTAATCGTCAAGTTGCGTTAAAAGGCAACTAAAATATTAAGAAGGTAAAAAGATATATAAAAAAAGTTGAAAAAAAAATTAAAATGACGATTTATAATACTTCATATAAATGACTTATTCACAGAAATTTTAGCCATTTTTGTGTGCTTTTGGCCAGAAATGTCTCCAACTATCTGAGAACTCTGGTTTCGCATTAACAGTCCACCCATAACCGGGTGCTTCTTAGGGGGGTTTGTTTAAGAGTAAAGTTGGAGAGAGCTAAGTAAACCACCCGATTGGAAATGTTCATCTGTCTATTCATTGTCTCGTCGTCGTCAGTGGTTAGAAGAGATTGTGCCACTCGCCCCATCAGCAGACGACTCACTATACTGGCAATTTGCAAACTAAATAAACACCAACAGACAGGTTATTTAGAGTGTCAAGTTTTGGAGGAGAAATTGGCACGAACTATTTTTTTTCTACTTTTTCCTTCTTCTGCTGGTGCGGCGTTTGACCGGAAAAGAATCAGTTGCTTTCATTGAACGAATTAAAAATTGTTATGAGGGATAGGTTAGCGGTTTAAGGATAGAATCCAAGTTTTTGATTTGTTTGGTGGGAGTGCCGATGGCCAAGTGGTTAGCTGGACAGAAAATGGAATCAGCGAGCCCACTTTGCTTTCACTTGGTTGTTATACCTTTGAGAAAGGCATAAATCCATTTCTTCCCCTATCCAGCTATAAGTAAAATTGTAAACCCAGAAAAATCGAAACCCTGGCCCAGTGACGTGAGAGGCATGAAACAGACAGAATTGGGAACATGTTCCCAAAATGTACATTTAAACAGGATTCTGGTAAAGCTTCGACCGGCGTAACAAGCCGAAAGTTGATAATGATAAATGAACCCAGAAAATAACATTCTAACATCCTTGATTTAGTTTAGACTGTTTTAGAGCAGCTTCAGACATTCCTAAATTCGAATTTCAGCTCAATCCGACAGTGTATGAGGCGACTTAATTGGAAGAAACTGCGAATGGTGTAGACCCCCTCACCAGATGGGTTCTGAGAGTAGGTCTTTGCTTCGCTCCGATAATCATATCTACTGCTTATGACACAGCAGTGTTTTCAGAAATTTATATCCATTATTTATTACATCATATTGTAAATTACTGATGGAATAAATTGACGAAATTCGATAAATATGTAATATCATATACCCAGATTATAAGAAGTTTATCATATTATGAGAGATTGTAGCATTTTAGGTATATTTCCTCACAAAAAACTGAAATGTCTAACAACTATGAAAAAAACGATAGCCACTGGTCGTTTATCATCAGTCTTTTAACGTCCGTCGTTGGACATAGACCTTCCCCAGGAATCGCCACAATTCTCTATCATGGGCGTCGCAGAGCCAGTATTCCCTGAATCTGTTTAGTTCATTTCTCCATCTTGTGTTCTGTCGGCCTCAGTTCTTTATGTGATCTCTAGGGATCCATGTTGTGAGACGTGATGTCCATCGGTTGTCTTTCATTCTTGCAACATGGCCTGCCCATAGCCATTTGAGTTTTTTGATTGTTTCTATGATGTCACACCCATTTTCTTTCTTATATACTGTGCTGTCTTGTGATCTGTCCATGTAAGGTTTGCAGGTCTGTCTCTTGGTTAGGTTCCATCTTTCAGCTCCACAAGTGACTATCGGAGAATAATTTTCAGGATTATTGGGATCGTCTGGTTTTTGAAAGTTGAGCTTGTCATCCTCCTCTTTTGAGGGTCTCATGGAGATTCGTTGTCCTAGGTAGATGTAGTGGTCTACGTTACCGAGTTTTGCATCTTCTATCTCGAAAGTTATGTTCTTATTCTTAGCATGATCATTGCATATGATTGTCGTTTTACTGAAGTTCATGTGTGGGCCGACACTTTCTTTGTTTAGATCATCTAGCATTAATTGGAGGTCATGTAGGTTCTCTGCGAAAAGGACGATGTCGTCTGCAAATCTAAGGTTGCTCAAGTATTCGCCGTCTATTTTGATTCCTCTATTTTCCCACTCCATATTCCGGAAGATCATCTCAAGGCAGGCTGTAAAGAGTTTGGGTGAGCTGGTATCACCTTGTCTTACTCCTTTTGGGAGCTGAAACGGTTCAGAGTCCTTATGTAGCCTAATGAATGAGTTGCTGTGGTTGTATATATGTTGCAGTACTTTAATGTATACAGGGTCTACACCTTGTAAGGTGATGGCCTTCATGACCATGGGAATTTCTACAGTGTCGAATGCCTTCTTGAAGTCTATAAATGCTACAGCGAGTGGCGTTTTGCATTCTGCTGCCTTCTCTTTCAGCTGATTTATTGAATGAAGATGGACCATGGTCGTTTAACTTCTTCTAAATCCAGCCTGTTCTCGTGGTTGATTCTCGTCCAGTGTGTTAGTGATCCGATTGATGATGATTTTTGTGAAAAGTTTATATATGCAGTTGAGCAAGCTTATAGGTCTGTAGTTATTGAGGTCTATGGGGTTACCTTTTTTATGAAGAAGCATTATAATAGCAGTATTCCAGTCTTTCGGGACTTTACTCTGTTTCAGACTCAAGTTGAATAGAATAGCTAGCTTTCTGTTGACTCTTCTACCAGCTTTTTTGAGTAGATCGATGGTGATGTTATCTGGTCCAGGGCTTTTCCTTTTTGTTTGTTTGATGGCTTGCTTTACTTCCCATGGTGTAACTTCGGGGAAGTTTTCAAACTGATTGTCAGCATCTTGTGTATTTCAGTAGTTGTTGTCGTATTGTCCGTGTTTTGGAGAGTGGAGTTCCTGATAAAATTATTGGGCGCGTTCAACTATTCTGACTCTATCTGTTGTTATGTCTCCGTTTGTTCCGAGAATGCTAGTTATCTGTTTCTTTCCTGTACTGAGAGCTTTGTGTATTGCTTTAAATCCACGACGTTTTTCGAGGTTGGTCTCGATGATGGCTGCCGTATACCTTCTTTTGTCTTCTCTTAGCTTCTTCTTTATAGTTTTGTTCAGTTCGATTTCTTCTATTTTCTCCCTTGTGGTCGTTGGTGGTTTGAGGTTTCTGAACTTTTCAATCAGTTTCCTGGTTTCATCTGAGATTTTGCTAATGGTCGCTGAGTTTCTTGGTTTGAACATATTGGCTGCTTTTAATAGAGAGGTTGTTATTTTGTTGTGGAGTTTGTTGACGTTATTATTTTTTTGTGGCTGCAAAAAATTTTCCTGCGTTCTTTATTTGTGTTTGCATCTTACATCTTATCATTCTATGGTCGCTCCCTACATTCACTTGGTTTAGGATTTGGATGTCTTTGATGGTGTGGATTCTGTCTGTTAAAATGTTGTCTATTTCGTTTTTGGTTTCATGGTTGGGGCTCTTCCAAGTCCATTTTCTATTGGGTTTCTTTTTGAAGAATGTATTCATAATTTTGAAGTTGTTTGCAGTTGCAAAATCTACCAGATCTTCACCTCTCTCGTTTCGTCTTTTGTATCTGAATTCTCCGACGCAGCTACTTGTACGTTGAAATCTCCCATAATGACATTGAAGTATCTTTCGGTATTTTGTAGTAGGGAGTTCAAGTCATCATAGAAGTTGTTTATTCTTTCTTTGGTTGATTGCAAGGTGGGAGCATAGACTTGGATGACATTTAGCTTGTACCTCTTCGAGAGTTGTATTGTGACACTAGCCATGCGGTCTGAGATAGCTTTAAAGCCTACCACGTTGTCTTTGAGGTCTTTATTGATGAGAAAACCTACTCCACTTTGTTTCACCTTCTCTCTTCCGTAATTGTAGAGAAGATGTTTGCTTTTCAATTCTATTAATTCATCTCCTGGTCTTCTCATTTCGCAAAAACCTATGATGTCCCATTTGATGCCTTTGATTTCGTTTTCTAGATGGGTCAGGTGAGAGTCTGTTGAGAGTGTCCTGACGTTGTAGGTGCCGATGTTTGTTTTGTTTTGACCATTATAATGTATAACATCAAACATCTTCGAAAACTGTGAGCAAGAGTCAGGCTTTAATATTTCTAAATGAACATAGATTAGATTGGAATATTTCACTAAACCCCGAAACAGATAGATCTGGAAACAAAGAAAATAAATAAATATATAAGTAGAAAGGACAGGAAAGAAAGACACATTCTCCCCCCACACACAGTTAGGGGTAGACTGGCCATAAACTTAGATGAAAGACAGAACATCTTAAACCATCCTATTGCCCAATTCTTGCTACTTGTAGTTGGGTTGACCGATGAATTCTTCAACAACGTAAGGTGAAAAATGAAAAACTTTTTTCGACTGTTATAATAATCCCCCTCCCAGCAAGCTGATGCAAATTTTTCTCTCTATTTTTTAATGTGTATCTTTCTGTATTTTTCTCCCTGTTCATTCATTCAGATTTGTTGTTTCGTTTTGTTTTGACCATTACAATTCATACCATCGAACATCTTCTAAAATTGTACAGAGGGTAAAAATCCTGGTGCTTCTAATGCTGACTGTCGTTATCGATTTATGAACCCCCCCCTAAAATGAGGCATAAGTCACACGTTTTTTTTCACGCATAGAATTTTCATGGAACAACCTCTTGCAGAAAACTAAGGTTTCATGGAGCCCCGGTTGGGAAAGGCTGTGTTAGATCATGGGATATAAATTCGACAAAAAAAAAAAAAAAGGCACAGTGAATTAGGCACTAAAAGTTTCTAAACGTATAAGGCCATTGAAAAAGATGCCATTCATTAAAAAGTCTATATCTACAACGGAATTCAACCGAGAATATAAAATTGCTCTTTAGGTTTTAATGAACAACACATTTATTTATTACATCATTGAAAAAAGAAGAGTCTAGTACGCTCCATAAAAGTACCTGCAATACCAAAACTTATTCAAATTTCATTCTTATATCCGTACTGGAAACACTGAAAATCACTGGTGAAGACGCTGGAGGGAAAACATTCTACCCCCACAGATTGAGTGTAACTTAAGGTCGGCTAGGGCTTTACCCACCAAACTTTCTGTGGCTTATTTATAGCATATTTTTGGTGTGTGAGTGTAGGATGTCAGATTATTTTACTCAATTACAACAAAACTAATCCCACACTTCAAATATCTATTAATCCTTTTCTAGTTGGGTACGATTCAATAAGTACACAAATCAAATCCATGATCTCTTACAAGAGGCAAAAGTCCCATTTAGACTTTCCATGGGAACTAGCTGAAAAAAAAAAACAAAAAAAAACAAAACGTCCTTGGGGCAGATTCCCAGCTGGTAATGTTAATTTTTCATAAAAAAAAATGAGACCAAAATGACTGTGTGTCTCCCAACTGAGCGATCGTTTTTAGTATGCGTCGTCTGTCGTCAGATGGTGCTGGTAAAGCAGTATGGTGGCATCAGGCGATCATCAGTTAACCCAGCAGTTGCGAAGGGTTAAGGAAAATGATACGTCTACTTTTGACGGATACCTTTTCGTTTATTTATAGGAGATTCTGAATCGGTCTTTCCCTTCGACACCAAAGCTTCTCGGTTTTATACACAACATTCGAAGTCTAAACATTTGCTCGAATTTTTCACACCTTCCCCCCATCCCAATCTCTTCGACCCCTACCCGACCTGATCGGCTCCTCCCATCGGCTCCCTCTCTCTGTCTAGCCCATCTGTCAATGCTTTCTAACCTTAGAACCCAACCCAACCAACTAGGCTTTGTACCCGATCAATATCCTCACTTTTTTTGTCCCCAGGGACTAAAACAGACGACCGTACACGTGCGATGTTCTTGGGCCAAAATTTACTTGACCCGTTTTCTTTCTTTCCTTCTTTCTCTTTCTTCTTTTTTCTTTTCTTTCTTACTTTTTCTCTTTCTGTTATTCAGTTTATCAGCTGAAAAATTATATGCAAACATGTTTATTCTTTTGTTTTTTGATGCACACACACACACACACACACACACACACACACACTTATATATATATATATATATATATATATATATATATATATATATATATATATATATATATATATATATATATATATATTACGCCGAATCTGTGAGGATGACTAATTCGTGAAGTTTCAATATTGTTCTACAGATTATCAGTAAATTCGTAGTTTTAACTCATTTTCCACAAAAGATAAATAAATAAGCAGTTTTAATTTCATCAGAAATTTATTTAATCAAAACATAAATAATCTTATTCATATTAATTTTTAATTAATAAGAATGTTCTGTCTTTTTTTCACAAACTGGTCGTCTCGCATCGACGAAGGGAAAGATACAATGTAAAAATAACTTACTGCTGCTTTCTTTTCATTAATTATCTCAGTTCCTTTCATTTTTGATCAATAAAATTGTGTTGGGGGTCGCACAGTGATCATCTCGAATTTATCGAGGGGGGAAAAGTGCCCACCTAAACATAACTTACTGCTGTTTTTCTTTCAATAATTCTCTTATTTCTTTTCATTTTTTATTATTTTTTGTTCCACTACGAAATTGAAATATTTTTTTTCCATTTCCCCCTTTATCTAAACTTTAAAAAAAATCGAACCGAAATAAAAACGAAACTTGCTTTCGTTCTCAATTTTTCTTGTTTTCCCTAGATAGTAAGGAAGGAATAAGAGAATTCATAAAAGAGAAAAAAATAGTAAAAAGATAAATTGTATTATTATTTCGAATGAATCGTTTGTTGAATTGTCTTACTTCGCTCTTTCTTTTCATTTCACACTCAGGGACCACTATTGTTAAGTTAATGTAAAGATTTTGAAGATACTTTATAAAATGAGCACTCTTCATCCCTCGATAAATTCGAGACATCGTTAGGGAAAAAACCGAAACACATTTTGTTAATTAAAGATTAAAAGAAATAAGAGAATTCATGAAAGAAAAACAGCAGTAAGTTATGTTTAGATAAGTACTCTCCCCTCGATAAATACGAGAGGCCACTGAGTGAACACTGCTTGCCCCCTAAAAACCCAAACAATTCTTATCAAATAAAATGAATAGGAGAATTCATAAAAGAAAAGCAGCCGTAATTTGTGTCAAAATCATCAAATAAAACCTAATAAATTTTCCTGGATGGACAAAATATGTTTTGATGAATTTGTGCTGAGCACTTTTAATCCCTTGATAAATTCGTGATGGGTAAATTTTCCGATGGGCTCTTTTCTAGAACACCGGTTGGATGCAGTAATTTTATATACCTGTTTGCTTTAGCGTGACCATGCATGAAAAACCAACAAACAAGATTTCCTTTTTTGTGGTAATATACCATCATCATTTTCTGAATTCAGTGGACGCTAGTCTTAGATTAGGTTAGTTGTTTTCCATTTTTTCTTATTTTGTACCAAATGAATAAAAGGTCTGAAATTCTGAAGAAAGAATAAGTCAGGAAAATTACCTCTAAAGCTTATTGCATGATTGCGCTTTGGATTTGGGGCCTTTTTATATCAATCTTTTCCCTTTCTTTCTCAGTGTCTTTCTTTTTTCCTTTGCATCTTCCTTTCTTTTTGTCTTTCTTTCTTTCTTCCTTTGTGTCTTTTTTCTTTTTCTCTTTCTCATTCGATCTGTCTTTTTCCTAAATCAGGTCGTTCCTTCATTTTGAAAGATGTCTTATTTTATCATTTGGTTATTTGTTTATTTTGTTCTTAAAAAACTTATTTTGATTATGATCCGTTCGTTCGTTCCTTTTCCCCTCCCTCTCTCCCTTCTCTTCTTTCCACCTTTTCCTCTCTCTTTCTTTCCCCTCCCCTTCCTCCCCTACCCCCAAATTCTTCCTTTCCATTCTTTCTAAACACCTGACCAATTACCATTCTTCTGCAGAATACTCCCTCCTCATCCACCCACCAAAAATCCCTTTTTGTCTCAGCCATTCTATTTTCACCAATTCCCAAACATTGCAACTCCCCAAATCCAAGCGATGACAGATCAGCGTTGTTCAAGTGTTCCCACACCCAAAGTCTCTTACATTTTTTTGTTTTTTCGTACAATCCAACGGTCGCAATAATAATTATTCGTCCATTAGAGGACATTAGTCAATAAAGCAACGTTCTTTCTTTAAATTCCTCCCAGAACCAAATAACAAAAAGTCCAAGAATTCCAACCTAATTTGTTTTGTATTTGAGAAGAATGCCCATGTGGTTAGCGTCTTTTTCATGTCCGCTCTCTTCTGCTACAGATCAAAATTTGGTGTTGGAATTTTCTGGAATCATCGCTAATGGCATTCAAAGAGTTTTTCGGATAATTGAACTCGTTTTTCTTATTATTGCCAAACTCAAGTACAAAGTCTGGAGTTCATATTGTTCTACTGTAACAAAAACGATCCTCGGCACAATTAGGGTTGTAAACCGATATGTAAAAAACACATTCCTCTACCGTGATTGGAACTAACGATCAAGTGATTGCCAGTAGACTGTCCTACTGACTGAGCTAAATTGACAAGACATAGGTACTAACGAAACTTCATACAGAAACGCTGTGGCTTTTTTCATTCTAATATATAAATACATTTATACAAAGATATTTTCATTTAAATTATGTATATACAATAAAAAAAAAAGTTTTCATCTCTGGTCTGGATTAAAGTTAGAAAAAACATTGACCCTGCAGCATCTAATTTTGTTCTTGTTCCCACAACGTTTCGATCCATTCTACTCTTGGAATAATGATGACACTTCACGAAATCACTAGTAAATCTCCGTTACAAAATATCACGGATATATTAGTTTCCTATAAGAGCCTTTCGTAATCAATTACCATTGATTTACATGGGAAAATTTTTGAGCATTCCCAGACCAAAAAATGCCATGTCAGGTTAAGCCAACTGAGGTTGTCGAAAAAAATAGGGAAGATGGCGTCTACAGCCTCTATAATGACACGCACCAAAACGAAAGCTGAACGCTATTGTCGTTTTTCGTCATTTTTCTAAGAAATGGCATAAAGTGAACTTTCCAAAAGCGAGTGCTACCTCTATTTGAAATCTATCAGAAAAATTTGTTTTAAATGAAGAATCTGTTGTCTCAAATAGTGCCTCGGGGATAGTCAGCGAACCTGTAACATTTAAGCGGAAGAATCTATAATGTATAGATAACATTAAAAATGACAAATATTACAAAATAGATGGATACACATTGCATTTTGCATACATATATAATAGAAATTTGCATTGCGATCTTCACTGGGTGCCTCAAGGCCGTGGCATTGCGTAAGACTAAGCAAATTATTTCTTTCGGAAAGATTTGCTCGGTAAAAATCACAAACAGAGCCCCTGCCTGCATGTGTTTTTTGCAAACTATTGTGAGTGAGTTCGTCCCTCACTGTGTGCTGTACGAAAATGGCCATGTGTCACATAGTCAAAGTCGAACTAGTTCGGAGAATCTGATTTCTTCTTTCGATCTTTGATGTTAACACAACGTTTCGGCCGATGCATTCTAAGGCCTTTTCCGAGTGTATCTGTAAGGATAGAAAGTTTCTTTTATCTGTATCTTTCTCTGGTGGTGCAAAGGAAGGAAAAGAATGTATCAAACAGAACATTTAAGTAATCAACAGGGTCGATAAGAGAAACTCTCAGTCTCTCCTTACAGATATAACATATTACATTTAAACAAGCGCTGAATGCTGTTTTAGCTAATCGCCTTTTTTTCGTGAAATTGAAAAAGTGGCGTAAAGCGAACTATTCATATAACAGGTCTGGTTATTCACTCAGTAGAAATCGTCATATGACCAAAGTCTTTTGGCAACAAGCCAAGTTGGGAGCGATCAATCTGAAAATTGGAATAGGGGGTGATCAGTGAACAAGTTTTGTTGTCTTTTGTTGGATCACTCAACTTTTGATCACAGAAAAGTTTCAATTTACAAAAAGCAAGTGGGCACAAACTAATCACCAATTTAGCATGAAATTTCATTGTAAATTGACCACCCCAAACAAACAAACAAACAAACAAACAAAACAACAAAAACAAAATACAAAACAAAAAAGCAAACATATTTAGGGGGAATTTAAAAAAACACAACCTGTTTTCTCTCATAACTAAGAATATAAGTCGAAAATGTCAGCCCTCTAGCTCCATTGATGCTACTACCAGTACGCGTGCTACGTACATACATAGGTAACCAACTAGTCGAATCAACTGGAAAAACTGAAGAAACTTATTCTGACAGTTTTGGTTGACGTCTTCGTTCAGTAATGATAATGATCTTAACAATGGGCCTCTTTTTGATAATAATTTATTCTCATCGACTGCATTGGTTAATTTGATCCTCACTGACTACTTCACACTTTTCACCTTTCATCAAACTAAATAAGCTCAGCAAATGCGAGACTAAAATAAGATCGGCAAACGCTAGACTTAAAGAAGCTCAACAAAAGCTTGACTGAAATAAGCTGAGTAAATCGAATTTATAATAAACTACGTTCCCATCCATCTGTCACACTTAGAAAATACATTTTTTGTCAAGGTGGATAACTATTAAATCCTAAGAGAGAATAGTTTCCCGTATTCATTTATTTGCAAATGCATGAAAACCCCGGTTAATTCTGGTCGTGTCCGACTGAAATAATTTTCTCTATTTTATAAGGTATACACCAAACTAGGAGAATGTGCAGAAGTCATAATGAGGAAGACAAAGACAAGAAACTGTCATCTGCAAAGAAATAATTGATATATATATATATATATATATATATATATATATATATATATATAAATAAATAACTAAAAACAAAATTAGATCGGATTTTGTTTTTAGTTATATATATATATATATATATATATATATATATATATATATATATATATATATATATATATATATATATATATATATATGTGTGTATATATACATATATATATAAATAAATAACTAAAAACAAAATTAGATCGGGCAGTTTATGTTTGACAAAACGTGATAATCACAGAGATAATTTATTTGGAACCATATATCGGCACCAGAATTAACCGAGTAGCAAATCGCAGAGCCGACCACGTAAATAACTAAAGAAAGTGAAGGTCGTATGGGACTCAAACCCACGAAGCAGTCCTAATACGACACTGCTCCACCAACTGAGCAAATAGCGCCTTCGGCAAGCAGGAGTTCGAAATATATCTAATCTGATGTCGTAGGCATAAATATTTATACAATGTGATAATTCTAGAGACAATTTATTTGGAAACACATTTTGTCCGGCTTTTTCCAAATAGATTGTTTCTTCAATTATTATTTTCTTTAAATAATATGTTAATTGTAGTGGGTTTTCACCTAATATTACGTACATTTTCACTTGCACGTATGATAACTGACACCGAAATGTAGGTTCATAGACGAGTATCAGTTATTAGATTGATAAGTAACATGAAATATGCATCTTCCGATGCATGAGTATGTAAGCAACCATCGAAATATAAACATATTACCTTTTTCTGTTTACTTGAAAGATAATATTATGATTGTCTATAAGTATGTTCTTCAAAATGACTTTTATTTAATTCTTAAAAAGTGTTGGGCTGGTCCCAGACATGTCCACTCTCATTTGCTTATCAAACGTGTCACGTTCCTGACTGTCCCTGGCTTAACTCCAAACCAAACTGGCACAATCCTGATAAGTCTACGAAAGGCGTGAGTATAATAAGCATAGAATCCTTGTTAATCCCAATAAATCGGACTTGGCGGCAGAATAACCATTCTTTTAGTCGATTAATCTATGACACACAAGGCCACATAAAAAGTCATTAAAAACAATTCGTACCAAAGAAAGAGGAAGATAATTTAACTCTAAGAACCACCTTGTAATCATTCTAACCCAGACAGCGTCCTCTCCAGGGACGCAATTGTTAAGATAGACCGTTCTGGTTAGTTACTCAATAGAAACAGTCACGTGTGACAGCATCTCATTTTGGGGTTGATGTATCAAAACATTTGGGACAAGGGATGTTCAGTAGATAAATTAGTTCTCTTCTACTTTTGGTGGATCCATAAAAAGTTCTAATTTTCCAAAAAACAAGCATGCACAAACTAAGGCACCAATTTGGCATAAACTTACATTGTAAATTGATCTCCACTCTTAGAGTTGATTAAAACACCATTTTTTTCCTTGACTTAATGAAGGATTACTATTTAAATTGATGCATACATGCATAGCCAGTCAACTAGACCTGTTTAAAATTCAAAGAAACTTATTTTGACAGTTTTGTGGACAGTTTTCGTTGACAGTTTCTGACAGATACGGATAAAACGAAGGGTTGCTAGAGTTGGTACCTTCGAACCAAATTTGGCTCTTTTAACGTTAAGTACCACGTCCAAAATACGTTTTACATATTTTGGTAGAACATTCACGTTTATTTCGCATTTTATCATTGATTTCAAAAATGCCCCACGTGCCCAAATTCAAAAATAGCTTTCCAGAAAAAAAAGTTGAAAACTTCATGAAAGAAGGTGGAAACTGACTTTTGGCAATAGCCTTCCAGTTACAGAAGACGACCTGGAAAAGAAAAAAAGGTTTAGTTCAAAATTTGCCAAGAAAGACTCGATCAATGCCGTAGGAAGAGTTTTTAGAGCTCGGAGCACAGACAGATCTAGCTGGCATATGCGGCACCTGGGTCCAAAGATAGCGCCAAGGAGCAACGACGGACACAGGGAGGGCCTAATCATCAATTACCAGGCATTGTAGGCGGAGGAAATTTTACGTCCCACCACACCTGCACCAAGGGGTGACTGATGCTCTCGCCCTGCTTTTGCTAAGCCTCTGGATGAGGACTGATTGTCTTTGATGCTGAATCTCCTTTCGTTGGGCAACTCTTCAGCTGAAGCCGAGAGAATATCTTCTTCATTGAACAACATTAGAGTAATAAAAGATCGTGCCATATTGAAAATCAAAACGATACATGCCTTATGATATCGTATTGGTTGATTAATAAATATTATGGATTCGTTATGTTTGATAAATTTCAAATGGAAGCCCTGCTGTAGCCAATTACTGAATTTACCTAACCAATCAAATTAATGTTTACCAACAAACAAAATGGAAGGTTATGCACAACTAGCGCAAGTGGTTGAGGTTCGAGCCTAGATAAAAAAAAAACTAGATTTCGAATGCTGATTTTCGTCTCACCAAGCTAAGCCAAGTAAATACCAAGAAATATTCGCCATGAAAAATGTCAGTCAGTCTCATAATGACCACCTACCCACATTCAAGCGACCTCTTTGATTCCCAGTGTCATAACTTCTTTCTTACTTCCTCCTTACTCGCACAACAGCATACCTATATGAGGACATGATAAAATATCTCCTTTCTCTCCTTTTAGTAGGTTGTACAAAAATGACCACAAACGGACTTGGATGTAACACAAAGATGTGTAGAGACATGCAAAGCCAGACCTAAGAAATACAAGATGTATCTTGTGCAATAAAAAAGTGAATTGAATATCAACACGGTAGATGTTGTGATACATCCAGCATCTTCTTTATAGATTCAAACTGTCATAAAATGAATGTGACTAGCTTGGCTACTGCAGAGCCAAACTCTGTTTCTACTCACTGAAGATGATAACAACTTTTGTACTGTACGTAGAATAAATGAACAAAATAGATTTAGTATTGATGTATTTATTAAAATGAAATGAGCCCTTGCATATCTGTAAGATATATTTTGTTGATATGTATGACTTATCAGTTTAGATCAGTCGGTAAGAAACCATCCTACTAATCCTGTAAATTTTATAGATGTGTTTAGGATGAAATAAGCCCTTGCGTATTTATAACATATATTTTGCAATGTATTTGAAACTTGTCCATTCATCCAAGTCGGCGAGAGACACGATTACCAATCAGTTGATTTCACAGTAGGGGAATGTTAAACCCCCACCTACATAACCTACATAATTGCATTGATAGGTATTGGGAAATAAGTGATTGAAGTGATACAAAAACTTTTGAAAAAAAATTTCTGAATGTTTAGAGTTCAATATATATATATATATATATATATATATATATATATATATATATGTGTGTGTGTGTGTGTGTGTGTGTGTGTGTATATATATAGAGAGAGAGAGAGAGAAGGAGAGATAGATAGAGAGAGAGATATATATATAGGGAGAGGGGTGAGAGGGAGAGAGTTTCTTTTCTATGGAAAAAAATTCAAATGAATTACGATATCTGAACTTTTTCACGGGAAATATCTTGCACTAAAACCAAAACTGGTTGATTCGTGGGACAAATCAACAAAATAAGATTCGATACTCCTCGCTATTCTAGTCCCCAATTTTGTCCTTAATAGGAAGATTTGGAAAAAAAAAAGAGGCTAACGAGAAGCGAGGACGAACCATCGTTTCTTTCTCGAGAAAGGACATGGATGGTAGTAGAAGGGTGCAGGAGGTGGGGGAGGAGGGTGATGAAATGTGCTGCCATGGTACGGCACGTTTCAAATCTAGATTCCAGACAGTTGAGATCGTGAAGTTTGAAGTCTGACTGCTGCTCTCTAAATGAGTCCTCCCTCCCTTACCCATAGGGGGGGGTAGGGTGCTGGGGCTTTGACATCATGATGGACACGAGGCTGACCAGATTCCACACATATCTCACCCCCTCCAATTATCTGATTCTGTAATTCTCTGTGAATTCGCCCCAAAAATGTCCCCAGAACGAAATAAACAAACAAAAAGGATTTTGTTCATCACAGAAAGTCAATCAACCACATCGGAGGATCTTATCGAATAAATAAATCAAGAAAGAAAAAGATTTCGTGTCTTTCTCTGGATATTTTTGGACGTCAGTTAGAATCAGGGTTGATGATTTCCATTAGGAAAGAGAAAAGGGGAGACAGGTAGTTACGGTAAGAGCTCAGTGGTAAACGTTTTGGAAGAGCAAAGAGAAGGTTTCCTTGAGAAGCATGGGACAGGAGATGATCCAAATTTGAGGATCAAAGCTTAATATAGACTTGAAATATAAAAAAATTCAAGCCTGGCTGCTGCGGGGTGAAACCCTACTCCAACTTCTAATCCGACTGAAGATGATTACAACAACTTTTGTATTGTATGTATAATGAATAAAAAAGTTATATATATATATATTGTATAAACGTATTTATTTATTAGAATGAAATAAACCCTTGCATATCTGTGTGATTAAACTTGTCAATTTTGCTTAGTCAGTGAAAAAGCCTACTGTCAATCAGTTGGTTGTGAGATCAAGTGACAGTAGGGGGATGTGGGTTTTACATATCGGTTTACACCCCTCATTTTGGTGAGGATTGTTCTTGTTTCGATAGGAAAACATAGTCAACTCCAGAGTCCATACCGTTGTTTTAAGACAGTAAAAGGTAAAGAACGTAATTGTATTCAACAGGTACAAATTGATTTACTTCTAAAGAAGAGTCAGTTGGATCATTATTAATCCACGCGAAATTCTTAAAATATACAACATAGAATATAAAATATAAATATGGAAAGTAAGTATTTTTGAGATTTAGAGATTATTCATATCAGTTATAATTAGGGATAAAGATTTCCATTAAGATAGAGAGATTTAGATGTGACTTTTTCAATGTTTCGTTTCTGGAAGCCAGTCTCAAATTTGAAAAATCAGAAAAAGCATCTCAATTGGCAACACTGGACTTTGAAACATGAGAGGGATTTTGAAAGAAATCTAAATATTGTCAACACTGGACATTTGAAAAAAAAAACGAAACGAATTGGCAACTCTTTATCGTGCTAAAAAGGTTCACCAAGATGAGGAGTAAATCAATTCATGATAATGTTAATTGCTTACCACAGAAATTCAGGGCAAAATAGTGTACCAACATATTTCAGTATACGTGATTCGTACACGGACACTGGAGACTTAAATCAATCACGTCATAACTGATTGGATTAGCTTCCTTTATATCTGATCTAGGATCGATATTTGAATTTGTTTACTGGCCAACAGCTGGTGATAAAGGGGAGTCGTTCAATTAAACTAACAGTCCTGATTATATTTGAAACCATGTGTCCTCAGCTGTTGTGCTATGTAGTAAAAAGTCAATATATATATATATATATATATAGAGAGAGAGAGAGAGGGGGGTAGAAAGAAAGAGGGAGATGACGGGGTGAGAGAGACAAAATGTGAGTAGAGACAGTAAGAGAAAAAGACAGAGGAGAGAGATCGAGTGTACACGGTGAGAATTACAGTGAAAGAGACAGGAGTAGGAGAGAGAGAGAGAGAGAGAGAGAGAGAGAGAGAGAGAGAGAGAGAGGGGGAGAAAGAAAGAGGGAGATGACGGGGTGAGAGAGACAAAATGTGAGTAGAGACAGTAAGAGAAAAAGACAGAGGAGAGAGATCGAGTGTACACGGTGAGAATTACAGTGAAAGAGACAGGAGTAGGAGAGAGAGAGAGAGAGAGAGAGAGAGAGAGAGAGAGAGAGAGAGAGAGAGAGAGAGGGGGGAGAAAGAAAGAGGGAGATGACGGGGTGAGAGAGACAAAATGTGAATAGAGACAGTAAGAGAAAAAGACAGAGGAGAGAGATCGAGTGTACACGGTGAGAATTACAGTGAAAGAGACAGGAGTAGGAGAGAGAGAGAGAGAGAGAGAGAGAGAGAGAGAGAGAGAGAGAGAGAGAGAGAGAGAGAGAGAGAGAGAGAGAGAGAATGAGTCCCCTGTCCTCATTTTAATTCTCACCTTTCCTCTCACTGTTCAGTTAAAAGGTGACTGGAAACAGAAACAGGGAGATTATGTTACGCCAATCTAAAGAATGAAGGGGCTGTCTATTTTGGAAATCTGCATTCGAATTGCTTCGATCACAGTTTTAGAAAATAGTCGGAATCACTCATTTTGATATTGATAGGGTGAGTACGAACGTAAGCCCCACACTATCATTATTCAGTTTCAAATCACCCTTCTTTTTATTTTTCAAGTTGAAGCATTTCCCCTTAGTCAAAAAGTACATGATCTCAAACTAATGCAGGCAAAAAAATGACAAATAACTTCAATCAAGATGTGGATAACCGTTTCTTCGTCTTTCAATTAACGTCTCTTTTAGTAACAATTTGATATGATACCAATCTTTTACATGCACACCTGTGGTATAGTTAAATTCGTGTTTCTGAATTTCAGATCTATTTATCAAGTAGTTTTCTTGTTGAAATGGTTGAGACACACGAATACACACACACACACACACACACACACACACACACATACAAAAACATATACATATATATATATATATATATATATATATATATATATATATATATATATATATATATAGAGAGAGAGAGAGAGAGAGAGAGAGAGAGAGAGAGAGAGAGTTAGTTTTTCTTTATTCAAGAGATGTACGTCACGTGTTCGTGCATATATGAATGGGTCGTTATGTTCATGCAGAGTTAAAAAAAATGCCAGGCTCAACCCGGTGTGCTCGTTTATTCTCTCCCATCAACACTACGACCACCTTCATCCCCAACCCAACATAAACACGCACATGCTTATACCATTCCTGGTGGTCCCCAACCACTGGAATGGTCACAGCCCATACAACCGGCTATGTAAACAAACATACAATGTAAATCAGCCTTCACTAAGATCAAATCTCGCACTATTTTTTACTGGTCAAACATTGAACAGGTATGGGAAAAAAAGGGCGCTTCTCTCGTCACTGACTCCTTGGCACACGTCAGATCTTATATATTTCGAGTAGCATAATGGCCCGAAGGAAGAACTTGGTCATTTCGCCTGTTATCGAATCAGATCCAGTAGCAAGATGTCTATCTTTCATATGACTGACCGATGTTGATAGCAGTGGATGATTAAAATGTATTTGAGCTTAGAGCAGTGGTTCCCAATATAGAAGCTACCACCCTGTGGGAGGGCACTGGTAGACTCGAGGGGGTGCTGGAAAGCAGTGGGGCGTCGGAAGACATGGCGTAGTGGGGGTCAGGGGGAAAAGAATTCAGATTGATACCTCATTGGCCGTAAGTCGTTTGTCCGCACCAAAGCCGTACCTTTGCCAAACTCTAGAACTGGGGTTGAATTCATTCTTCGACTGTAAAAAAAACAAACAAAAAAAACAACAAAAAAAAAAAAAACGACTAGAACAATCCATACCAGAATTCGATACGTAAAATTCCATTCTCCTACCATGATTTGAGTTCGCGACTGGCTGTTTGGCAGGAGGCTGTCTTACTGACTGAGCTTAGATATTAACGATAATTATCATACTGATGCGCACGGGCTCATTTCATTCTAATAAATAAATACATTTATACTAAAAAATACATATATTTATAATTTTTATTTATTTATCATTCATAGAATTTAAGAAATGGGTTTATCATCAGGTGGATCAGAAATTGGAATGGAGTTCGACCATGGAGCAGCCAGTGTTGTACAAATATATTTTTGGGTTTAAATAAATACCTTAAACTGAATTTCTTTTCAATAGACCACTTTTCAGTGACTTTACTCGGAGTGCTGATGAAATATATACTTTAAAAGGGGGTGGTAAATCGAAGAGTTTAATAAACACTTGACTTAGAGTGATTGATAAACTGTTGGGCGTTTTGAGGCACGTTCGTTATATATTCATGAATCACCGTCTGTTTGTATCTGTCTGTCTGACTGTCAGTCTATGTATATCAGTTTACCTATCTGTTTCAATCTGTTAGCATCTATCTATCTAGCTAGCTCCGTTCATATCTATCTATGTACTTCTATCTATCTCAGTCTGTTCATATCTATTTGTCAATTTCCGTTTCACTAATCAGTGTTGATACGATGAGTTCTCTCTATTCCTGTCGCCTGATATCACCACCACCACAACCACCATTGATCAACCAGCCATATTATGTTCGTTATTGCACGTAGGCCTTCCCCTTCATCTCCGAGTGTCACAGTGTCAAACTATACGGAACGTTATCATCAATAATTAAGTTTGTTCATTCACATAGCGTAGTGGTTAGCACACCTGCCTTACACGCAGAAAATTCTTGGTTCTATTTCCAGTATGATTTTTCGTCAGGAAAACTCTTCATTATGACGGATTTCCCCTGTGCACTCAGGAGCTAAATTGTTGCATGATTCGGTGGACTTGCATCCTGTCAAGTGGGGTCATAAAAACTTGTTGGTAAAATGTCCTGACCAAACCAGAAGTCTCGACCAGACTTGCGACTTGCACGGATCACAAAGCTGATGCATGCAACAGAAACCAGGACCCAGTCATCGATCAGTCATTCTCCAATTGGGAGTGTCTCTTAAAAGACAAGATGCTTCACCTTTTATTGCTCTTCAGTATAGTAAGTGTATGGTGCAGGATGAGGGGGTGATGTATGGGGCGGATAATGGAAAAGATGGACATGTTACTGTAAGATATTGATTTTGTGAAATCCCCGTACACTGTAAATACTGAAGGAAATTATACTTGATATTGAGTTTACCTTCGTTTAGCACAAGGCCACTCAAGCATAACATGCTACACTGATTGCAAACATAGGGACTTCATGAATTTACCAGCTTTACAATCTGTAATAGATATCCGTCTTTCCCATTAGTATCCTGTCTCAATCAGAGTTTTGAACCCGGTTCACCGATTTCATTCTCTGTGCCGTTAGCCACTCCGCCACTTGGACCACTTTGGCAAGAAATGGGCGCAGGTTTCTCTCAAGCTAAAATTCATTGTATACATCTCTTGCATTAAGCAAGTTAGGCCACCCCTGCTCTGATTGCCTCGGTTTCTACCAGGGACAAGTAACAAATTTTTTTTTTTCCCGTTGAAGTCGGGCAACAGCAGCAGCAGCAGCAGCAAGAGGAAAGCAAATGGATTCTGACAGCTCAACAGAGCCTCATTACTCAAAAGCTAAGTAGATAAAAATACTTATCTCTCTACAGATATCCGATTACTTTGAAAAAAGAAAGAAAATTTGAAAAGAAAAACAGTAAAAAATAATCAAAACGTCAACGAGTGAGGAATGAATTTTATTGATTTTTAAAAGTTAAATTCTGTCGAAATCCAGTACAAACCTGGAGTTGGCTCTGGTTTTCCCACCGTAGCAAGAACAAGAACAATCCTCACTATTTTTAGGTGAGTGAAAATTAACATTACCTATCGAGATTTGAATTCAAGACTAAAAGATTGGTGGTCGTGTTTCGTACGGATTGACAAGTCTTACATATCTACCTAAATTCATATCAAAGATGCACTACGGCTTATTCTATCCAAATGAATGATTGTACAAATAAAATCAACATTTTCCGACCCTGGTTTGAAACTGATTGGTAAGCTGATCTCTTACTGACTGAGCTAAACTGAGAAGTCTTACGTATCAACCAAATTTATCTTATAAAAACACAAGGGCTTGATTCTCTATTACAAATAAATATATTTATACTTATCAAATATTTTAAAGGATGCATTTTTTTATTATGTATACAATAGAAGAGTTGCCGTAGTCATCTTCACTCGGAATAGAAATAGGAATGAAAGGATCATTATCTTTACAGCACCAGAAAAGGGCGACACTATCTTCGTTCACTGATATTACACCTGAGGAAGGTCGGAGAATGGATGGGCTCAGGTTAGTTTAAAACCACAATTTTTGGGTATCCAACGAGTATCGAACTCACAACAATAACGATCTGGGAGAACTGTCTGGGTAACAACTACTTCACGGTGATGCAGCAGGCACTTTATTTACTATCCCTGTCTCCTCAAATCAAGAACTAAGAAGATGAAAATATTTTTTTCACTTAAATCATTCTTTATAAAAGCCAATGTAACCTTTTATTAGTTTGTTTGCTGGTTGGTTCCTGTCACGCTGAAGCAAACATTAAGAGGGGAAAAGGGGTAAAGTCTGCTTCCGTGAGTTTGATTCCACTCAATCAAATGGATGTGTGTCTACGTCTACATTACTTCTATTACTGTTGATGTCTTCGTTGTAGGACGGAGACCAGAAAAGGCATCTGTAAATTTTCATAATTAAATCTCATTACTCAAAAGCTAAGGGAATAAAATACTTATCTTTCTTGACAGATCTGATGACTTATGAAGAAATAAAATTTACAAATGAAAAAGTCGACATCAACAAGAGAAGAACTAAGTTCATCGATTTCTACAGCATTTTTATCATATTAAGGAAGGTATGAACCCATAAGTTTGTAATATGAGGCATAAACAATGACAGGCCCAGACCACCGATGCGCTCAGTATTTGCACAAGACAAATACGGAAATAAACCCAACATTGCTATAAAGGGTGAAGTGTATTTGAAAGCATTATGAGTAGTTAACAAAATATGATTTCTACATGGGCCCACTATTCCAGGGTTGGGGGTGGAGCTTACACCCCTTTATAGACGCAAGTGAGGGGGCTTAGGTAAAGATAATCGAAAGAGGGCGACCATTTAGCTAAAAATATGAATATTTTAAAGAATATCCATGAAAGTATCATACAGATACATTCTGAATGCAGAATAAAAACAGGAATTTTCTATTGCATTTACTATTTCTTATTACAGTATTCTTACTTCTTTATTGTCTTATATAGATATTGTAGAAAATTGCATGTCTTTGCCTTTTTATGCATCGTTTCAGTCATTTTATTCTATTCTCTTGTATATGAATGAATGAAAGGCATCCATTCTTTCTCTACAATGGAACGTTCCCAAGGGGCAAAAGAACGAAGATCCAGACGAAGGCAGCGATACGTCAGGCATCAACTTGTCTGCAGGGCGTCCCTGGTTAGGAACTAGAATTGTCCTTTTAGTTTTCCCAAAGCTAGAAAGCCCGATCTATCTATCTTGATGATGAAACGGATTCATGCCTTTCCCCAAGAGTATAAGTGCGAAGTGAACATGAACAGCCCCCGACCGGAGTTTGACCTCGAGTAGCCGATCCCACTGTCCATTGAGCTGTTACTACGCTATTCGCACCTCCACACATGCATCAATCGATACC
>OY735198.1:93732649-93767649 GCA_963457665.1 Thysanoteuthis rhombus
TGAGACAATGTTAGATTTATCTACCATGTAGATTCAAAAGAAAATGTGAAAGAAGTTCATGTTTTCGATATCTCAAACGTTATCAGCATATGCAAAAGCACTCTAAAGGCACAAAGTATCTAAATGAGGAATGATGATTTTCAGAATTTGTTTTGGTTCTGTATTCACCTTCATAATGAACACCGTGACTGATTGTTTCTCTTGTCAGTAATAATGGGCTCTTCAACTTTAAGGGAAACATTATGATGATACAATTATCTCCTACCTACCATTTGGAACAATTGTCTCTTCTATTTGAAAAGTTCAGTAAGTTAATAAAACTCTAGCTAGAACTGAGATACTTGTTTGAAAGAGCTACAATCATTCATCTGATTGAAAGCATAACATTAAATTAAATGAAATTATTAACAAAAACTTGATGTCTATTGCCTGTTCAATAGAGTCCATACATTTAACACTATATTCTTCACAAAGGGTACGCTAACATTACCGATCGGAACGAACGGGTTCGCAGAGGGAGAGGTTTCGAGAATCTTTGGAACTAAAAATTCTCCAAAATCGAATTGACCACTTGGTGCCAATGTGAAATAAATTCATAAAGGCCAAAGCGGAATACTTTGACCAAAGAATAATATTTTTCTATTTGTTTTATTCATGACATTTTGTTTAAATATATGGGGAATTTCATGTTGAACAACCCGATAAAAAGCATCATATCAAACAAATATTCTTGTCCGAGTCCAGTAAAACCAAAATAAAATCCCCAAAGAGGGCAAGAACGAGAAACAAGAAGGAAAGAAAAGAAATAAACCGATGGTGTGACTCATAGGTGTTTTATATCCTCTTAAACAAGTCTTTCCACTATGTTTTTGTGGGATCATAAAAGCTTGGACGAAGAAATGGTCCATTTTATAGGTGCACTCCAATGTGGATATTCTTACACTGGGTAAATACGGCTACAACGCACAAGAATAATAAATGCTTTCCATGGAATACAAAACCAATAAAAACGCAGTAAAAGTAAGTAAGGAAAGAATATATATTGAAAAAGGTTTCTGCTTTTCATGTAGACGATAAAAAGGTTTTTCATTCAACCAAAATTTATACAGATCCTCTGGGAAAGGCAAAACACGACATTTAAGAGAAGACGAACTTTTCGCATCTTTCAACAACGTCACCGAATGAGTGACCTTCAGATACGCATGCGCACTCAAGATTATATTCCACTTCCCTATATTGCATGACGACACAAAAAGTAAGTAGTGCTCTTACGCGGGTAACGGCTCCATAAATTCCTGCTTAGGCTCCAAATATCACAATACTACTACGACCCGTTTGCGATGTGTGGAATAGACATAGAGGTGACATGCGCCCGAGGTAGCTTCACAAACTTCACCCCTTGCTATCTTATCAATAACTTCGGTGGGTGTAAAGGATTAATATCTTTCCCTAGGGCATTAGTGTGAAGTGGACAGAAACAGCTTCATCCAGAAGTTTGAACTTGGCACGCTGAGTTCACTTTCCGAGCTGTTATTCGCTCAGCCATCCCGTACCTCAAGCCTAGTAAAAATATTTATTATGAATAAATAAAAACTCCTTGGGAAATAATGTGTAAATTACATTTCTGTGTTATAGAAAATGAAATTAAATGGACGAAAAGATGTCGGTTGTCAATGAACGAAACTTTTATATCAGCATACGTACACATACCCCTTTCTCTTTCATCTGTTGTTTAAAGGTTGAGATCTTACAAAATCTCGTAATAAAACTACTAGATTCGTGATTCTGTGATGGAAGGGGGGCAGACATAATACTCGCGCTGGACTCATTGAAATCTCTGTTGCAGCCCCATTTTCTTCAATTGTTTACTCTACTTACGCTATCTACGCCAAATGATACGTTCACTGTATGATAACGGGAGATCATTCCAAATAGAGTTTATAATATAACGCATTCATGATTATTTCTGTCGCAGTATATATCAATTTCTTAATAATATAGATATTTGCAATTTTTTCTCATTGATCAGTTTCACACAGTCATTGCAGTCAACGCGCAACTGTTTTACTCCTAGAAAATAGAATACAACAGTTGTTCGTAGATTGCAATGAGACTGATCTGTGACAACAAAATTGCAAACATCTACTTATCTATTTCTGCTCTACGGTTGTTGTTTGGGTGTTATGTAATCCGAAAAGATTCTGGTATATTTGACAATGTGGGAAATGGAAAATATTTGAGAAAAACAAGTGTTCGATCTCGAAGATTTTATTGCCACGAGGACAGGCTTAAAACATTTCGTTGGTTTACACCAACTTTTGTAAAAAAGTACGTACCGGGATGCAGAGAAACTGTTGCAAGCAAATACATATATATATATACGCACTGCATTTTATGCCTGTGGATAATGCATTTTTCGAGTACAAATGACAACATTAATGTCGATATTTACGTAAATTAATTCTTTTTCCCGGGAGTAAATTTTTGATTTCCCTTTAAATAAGATTTTTTTTCAGTAATTTTCTTTCAATTATTTGCCAATTTTTTTTTTTTTGATAAATCACATCAACTTTTTAAAAAAAATTAATTACATAGATATTCTTTTTCAATAAATTAAATTAACGTTTTTTAACAATAAATTACGTTAACTTTTTTTCAATGAATTGCGTTAACGTTCGTTTACAATGAATTACATAAACGTTTTTTCTCAATGAATAACATCAACATTTTTTAATAATTTTTCTCATTAACATTCTTTGTCAATAAATTATATAAACGAATTTTTCAATAAATCACGTTAACGTTCTTTTTTTCAATCATTACATTAACGTTTTTTCAGTTAACCTTTTTTCCATTTTTTTCTAATAACGTTTTCCTTCAATTTATCATGTTTAGAAGAGTTTTTAATATGATTCTATTTGCTTAACCAAAACATCCTTTAAAATTTTATCTTTATTTCATTGCCCCCACCCATTTAGGTGACTTAATTTTGCTTTCAATTTACCCAGGTGGTCGTGTCTTCTGCAATAACTGGCCATAATTTATATGTTGACCATTTCGTCTGAGAGGTCAGTCCGCTCTCCAAAACTTGAACATCTAACACTGGCCACCCAGAAAGAAATTTTAGGGGCTGTTACTTGATTTTCACCAGCGAATATCCAAGCATTTATTATACTTTTATTTGTGTTTCGACCCTGGCTGAAATGGCGACACTTCTGGTTTATTGGTGTTTGGACGATGTTTCTTACAATAAACTCTCAATTTATGACCCCCTTTCCTTCTCATCACGATACGAAGTTGAGGAATTTCTTCTTCTCTCTCAGAACCCGTCCTCACGTACTTGGGCTTTGGGGGGCTTGAAAGTAATTTTACTTGTACGCATTTCACGTTGATCTAATCAATATTTAAAAAAAATGAAGTGATGTTTTATTGTAGATAGTGAAGTGTGTGTAGATCATACAGTGCATGTGTGGAGCATAAAATGTGAGTGGATCATGGAGGAAAAAATCATTTTACAAGTTTAAACAGATTATACGAATTAATCACCGCTGCCTACAACAAACTGGTTTAATTACAGTTGCTGGGTTTAGGTTATCCATGTGTTCTGACAAGCCTTAACCTAGAAGAAACTTGAAATTTTGCTCACACACACACACACACACACACACACACACACACACACACACACACACACACACACACACAATGGGTTGGGAAAATGTTTTAGATTTGTGTTTTTTAAAAATCTCCCACCCCGAAATAGGTTTTTATTGAAGGGTTCAATTCAAATTGATCCCTCAATGTATTTCCATGTTTCAGAAAACAATCATGAATTTATGGTCTAAACCATATTGATAGTATTTTCATCAAGGTAACTTGATTTTACCATCACCACTGCTTGATTTACGTGGTAAAAAGCAGCATATATTGGTGGTGGTGATTCATAATTTCCCTTGGAACACTAGTCTCATTGAACAGAAAGATCATGATGATGATGATGATCATCATCATCAATCAGCCTTTTGACTTTATTCAACCAATGACCGACAGTTTTTTCGATGCCGAGCGACACGATCCGATTGCAAAAGGTTTTTATAGGAAAGCCTGAATTCGTGTAGCGCAGGAAAACTGTGCTGTGAAGTTTTAATCTTCGCAGTTTTTTCTTTTCTCTTTTGTCTTTCTTTCCTTTTCTTCGTTCTTTGACTTTCTCTCTTTCATTTTGTCTTTGATTTTTCTTTGATTTTTCTCTTGTCTTTCCTTTCTCTTTCATTTTCTCAGTTTTTGACTTTCTTATCGTCTTTTTCTCTCATCTTTTTTCTTTTGTTACTCGTTCTCTCTATCTTTGTCTCTTTTTAGTCTTTTTCTTTTTTCTTTCTTTTTTTTTCTTCAAATTTTTCCTTGGTCCTTTCTTTCTTTCTTTCTTTCTTTCTTTCTTTCTTTATTTTGTCTTCCTTTATTTCGTTTTTCTCTTTTTTGTCCTTTTTTTAATTTCTTAATTTTGTCTTTCTCTCTTTTGTCTTTATTTTTTCTTTCGTTTTTTTCTGTCTTTTCTTTCTTTCTTGATCTGTTTGACTCATTTTCTTCTTTCTCTTCGTGTTCTTTCATGTCCTTTTTTTTCTTATCTTTTTTTTGTCTTTTATCTTTACCCCGAGTTTTTCGACAACTTCAGGGTTGAGCGCAGTAATCTAAGATCACAAAGAAATGCGATAATTGTTACTTCTAATTCTTCACGTTTTCGATTCAGCCATTCTTCTTCTTCAAGAATTGGACAATCGCGATAATTAACTTGTTGACATATGATAGTGACCCGCTTTCTTTACCTGGTAGACCCTTTTCTTTTACCCTATTCGCAAGAGTTTACTGATAACTGAGCGTCTCTAATCTCAACTCACTCCATCTTGTTTCGTCGTCGTGGTATCAACGAGAAAAGATGGATTCGGTTTTTTGTGGATTCCGACTTCTTTTACCCATAGATGAATCGTCTGCTGGCTTTGAAATCGGTTTCTTGTTTTCTTAATTCCCCTTGCCCCAACGCTTTATTTTACTCATATTTCTCGATCCCCCTTCGTTTTCATATCCCATCCTTTCCCTCGATCTCTTTTAAAAAGGCTTTTATCATTGCATTTGAAAAAAGTATATGTCAGTGATGACAAACCTTATTAGCATGGTGTATCTATATTTTGATTTTTTTTAATTATCGCAGAGTCAATTACAAGGATATTTTAGTTTTAGGTAATTATTTCATAGATAAGCGGTCTATTTTCTAATATGTTTTTAAAACAGGGAGTTTAATAAAAATATAACTTGCTATTTCAAAATTTACTCATAAAACTAGGATTAAAATCAAATCAAAGAAGATTTCTTCCATGTCACCCAAAGATAAGCGGTGTGTCACTACTGACACGCGTGTCACAGGTTAATCTATTTCTGTATCCGTCAGTCTGTTTACCCAAGCAATAACTCCAAAGCTTCCAATGACATTTCCCTTTCCTTTTCTATATTGATTTTGTTATTAGTTCTCATTTCTCTCTCTCTCATCTTCTGTTCTATTCGTTCTATCCAGCGGTGGCTCAGTCATCGAACTCAATGGGCTCAAGCTTTGGGACCCAGGAAGAGAGGGCACCCGAAAGCAACAAAAAAAAAAAAAATGTTTTTTGTGAATCCATGAGAACTCTATATGATATTTTACTTCTCTTATATACATATTACACGTCTGGCCCCCTGCAAGGCCAAACTCTTGCGTCTATTTCGGAAGACGTTTTATTGCAACTTTTCTATTTTATATATGATAATTAAAAAATACCAAGAGTTTATTTTTTTTAGTATTATGTATTTGTTTATTAGGATGAAATAAGCCCTTAAGTAGGATAAATTTCGGAGATGTGTAAATCTGTTCAGTTTAGCTTAATCGGTAAGAGAGCCGGTTGCCATGCACTCGATCGCGAATTCAAATCACAGTAGAAAATATGTATTTAAAATGAATCAGAATGAAATTGTTCTTGCGTATTTCTTGCATTGATAATCGCAGATATGTAAGACATGCCAGTTTAGTTCAGTTGCTAAGAGTGCCGCCTACCAAACAATTGGCAGTGATTTCAAGACTCCCCTATATTTGGTGAGGTTTGTTCTTGCTGTTGGTATGGTAGAAAAACAGTTCACTCCGGGTTTGACAATACATGTCATTACGTTATACGTTGTGCGACGATATAAATTATTCAACGTGACTCAACATCACTTTATTTTAGTCAAAAAAAGGTAGGGAAGAGGTACAAGGTTAGGGGGTGCTTGGCTAAATCTCAGCCTAATGGGGGCGGAGAGTAGTTAATCTGTCACAATGCCTGTCCTGTCTCCTAAATTCCACTAGTTCATTCTTTGCTCTCCTTCTTCTCTCCATCACTTACCTTTCTCTTCTTTTTCTTGAAACCATTCCTCCTCTTCCATCTTCCCTCCTTTCCTTTCCCCTTCCCTTCAATCCTCTCCTTCATTCTTCCTCTCCCTTCTTCCCATTCATCTTTCTTTTCGTGTTTAATTCTAATTCATCATAATTACCCTTGATTGTTCCTCACATTGACCTCTAAGATTAGGCAGGTCAAAGGTCAATGAGGAGGTCAAAGTCAAAGGACTCACACAGAAGGTACAAAAAAACTGAGAATCTCGAGCTTGACAAGATTCATGTTCATTGGTCAGGGGCTTAAATTAGTTGCAATTACTCTTTAAGTTGAACAGAAAAAATAGATACACGATTCATTTTCCCCCAAATGAAGCTGTATTACAAAGAAAAAAAAGGAAGAGAAAAAAAAATTCATTCTTTTCTCGAAAAAAATCCACGCACCAAATCAAATATATCTGCAAATTTATCAACAGTTAATAGCTAGTATAACAAAAGTGGACCCTGTCTAATCACATTTTCTGGTGATCGGTGTTCAAGCAAGTCATGTATTCAAATGCTAATTTTCAGGACAGGTAAGTCTTCCATGCTTATAAAATTGGTGAAACAAATACCATTTAACCGCCATTTTCTTCCGTTTGTGTATGAACCTTAACTATAGTTAGGATCGATTTCCATGGAGGCGTCTTTATTTATTCAGAGTGAAAAAAACAAGTTTGTCTCAAGGCCATTTTTGCGAAATAATAAGAAAAAATAATTTTCCTCACGACTTTGCAGATCGTTAACTGCAATTTCATGATGTGTTCATTGAATGTGGAAAACATTGAATTCAATGATTAAAAAAACATTTTAAAAAGTCTAGATTCTGGAGAGTCTTGATGTTATCAATAAAACCATCAAAATAAGGAACCCTGAAATGTCAAGAAAGCTTTTTTTATAAACATGCTAACAATGGTTGGGACACTGGCATGGCACAATTGTTACCAGAGGTCAGTGGAATTTTTCCTGGTTTCTAGTACCATCAGTACAATATATAACAGAGTAAACGGGTCTTAGAGATATCCCTAGGAGCCATTAGCAAACTCAAATTGCAATGGGTACGCCATGTTTTGAAAACATTGGTACCGTGATGCTAGGAAGTGAAAAAAGTAGCAGACCTTAAGAAAGGCCTACGTCCAAAAAATACTTTATATAGTTGATTGATGATTATCATGATGATGATGATGGTGAACTTGAAAGATGTATACATGCAAGTGCACTCCGATAACAGGATTATTCCAAATATTAAAATGTCGACACACCATTCGGAAAAAGTTTGCCGTCACTGAGGTATATACATTTCTGCATAAGTGCACAGGCATTCGCTATTCAGGTGTGTGTATGTGTGTGTGTGTGTGTGTGTGTGTGTGTGTATTTGTGTGTACCTTCCTATAAACCAGTGATTCTCAACCTAGGGTGTCCAAATGGTGCATACGACAATTCGGGAGTTGGGTGGCGAAAAGAGTGTGACAACCAAAGTTTTTGTTTTAATGCTGACGTACACAACTACTAATTTTCACTTTTTAAAAATTCAATTTTTTGGCTCAAATCAAGCGATGCGAGAAAAATTTGGGTCAAAGTTTGATTCAGTCGAATATTCGATGAGGAAGAGAAGAAAATCGCAAGTATTTTGGTGATTTCATAATACCTTACTTACTCCAGTATGTTTGTCAGTTTCGAAAGAAGATATTTCCAAAAGGTTTCAAGAGGGGAGGGATTTTCTATGTGCAATGTGATTGAAATTTTAAAATGAGCCCGTATTCGCCGATATCTTTTACGAAGGCCTCGAAGTATGCAGTCAACTGTTTTCACGAAGTAAGGTCTCAAAAAATGAGTACACAAACCGTATACTTCGAGGCCTTACTTCGATAAATATGGCAGAAAATACGAGTCCAAATTAACATTATAGATACATTGTATAATAAAGACAGTCACGCGATGACATTTATTTACAAGCGAAAACATTTTTTTTAGTTTTTATCGAATATTCGGCATAGATCTTCATCAGATTTTGAAATTTCTGTGCGAGCCTTGAGGTTTCGAACCGCTGCTATAAACAGTTGGCATACAGAGCTACCTCCTGCCGTCATGTCACTCGTCATCCAAGCCATGTCCGCGAAAGAAGTTGAGAGAATGTCCAAACAATTTTGATGACAGAAAAACATAATTACTCAGTTGAATATTTACAGACCTAACCGAACGCACGAGACGATGATGATCGACGCATTGATCGATTGGTCTCCCCTGGAATGACTATAATAAGAGTTGATTTGTTTACTTGTCCAATCAGTGTCAAAGAGACAGGTTGGTAGCCAGATGGACGGATGAAAACGACTTTATATATATATATATATATATATATATATATATATATATATATATATATATATATATATATATATATATATATATATATATATATTATGGCGCTGAAACATCAGAACTAGTAAGAATTTAAATATACTGAAAGACACAATAAGCAAGAATAAAATAGGACGGCCTTGTAATACCGAAAAACAAAAAACAACCAACAAACAAACATAAGAAATAATAAAGAAGTTCAAAAACGCACGATCCAAAATAGAGATAGTAACTCAGCTCCAAGCCACAGACTTCATTTATGCAACACCAATTCTAGAAAAAGGTACATACAAACCATATAAGAAATATGATAATCAACTTATGTGGGTAAGTCTATAATAAAACAAATACAAAAAGAAATTAGCAGAAGTCTGATGGATAATTCACCAAATGAAGATATATTTAACGAGGAAAAACAACGATACGATAATGCAGTGAAAAACGGTGAATTCAAAACAGAATTGATATATCGCCCAAAAGACAATAGCACAAACGGAAGCAAAGAAACGTGATTTGCTTTAACCCACCCTTAGATAAAAACGCAAGAATTAAAATAGGATAAAAAAAAACTACCTGCATATGCACAGAATACATCGTGAATTTGATAGAAAAACACAAGACATAAGTTACAGCTGCATAAGCAATGTGGAAAAAATCACGAAAAAACACAACAACAACTCAATAAACGAAAAAACAACAACCTATAATAACAATGCAACTGCTTGACTATAAAAAAAAAGAATGTCCACTACAATCAAACTGTAGGAGAGAAAACATAATAATGACTCGAAAAAAACAAAAATATACATCAAAGCGGCCTAGACAACGTGGAAGGTAAGATTTGGAAACGTCAAACAATCATTTAACAATGAGGATTATAAAAAAAACCCAAACAGCATTATCAAAATACATCTGGAAAGAAAATGAACAGGCCACAACAGCCACAGTGACATGGAAAATAATAAAGCAGGCTGCACCATATAACAACGTAACAAAGAAGTGCATGCTCTGCCTAGAGGAAACAACTCGCAATAATATCGTAACAAGAAAACGACCATCTGTTGAACGAAAGAAATTAGCTAATATCAAATTGCAGACATCGAAAAAAGTACATGCTAAAAAAACGGTAAAAACAGAATAATAACGACTTTAAAGACTAACTCACAAATACGAAACACAACATGCACAATATATAGAAACAATATAATGTGTGTATATGTATGTTGCATATATATGACTGCTATGTGTCAAAATTCTTACATTGTTCAGTTACCTACCGTGAATACACAGTGAATGTGTCTTTTCATTTGATGCATTTACCGTGTGTCAACAATAGAATGTCATTTCAAATAGAGTTTCAAAGTAAAATAACGAGTCTATAATTATTCATGTTGGATTATATATATATATATATATATATATATATATATATATATATATATATATATATGTGTGTGTGTGTGTGTGTGTGTGTGTGTAATTGATATATATATATATATATATATATATATATATATATATATACGCACGCTGTAATATATATTACAGCCTGGTTATATATATATATATATATGTATATATATATATAGAGAGAGAGAGAGAGAAAGAGAGAGAGAGATAACTATAAACAAAGTGAGATAATACGATTGACAGATATAAATAGAGATAGATATGAACAGAGTGAGATAGCTATATAGAGAAACCGGGAGAGAGAGAGAGAAAGAGCGAGAGGAGAGTTATGGACGGTTTAATCTTTATTCATATCCCTTCCTGACAAAATATTGTGCGTCATAATGTTTGATAAGGGCAATAGAGCCAATAAAGTCTGGTTAGAAGTGCAGTTGATAAGAGTATCTATGTTAAATCGACTCCAACAGCCAGTTGGGTTGTGTAATGAAGATATTTTAGCTGCTAATTCAAGATTTACATTTTATGGGTGGATGGAATGATTACCATCCAGTGAGTAAAATGTGTTCCTGCTCTGTCTAAACATAATTTTCAATACTTAAAAATACCGAATTAGAATATTTCAACATAAAATAGACGAAGAGATGTGCGGTGGCACAAAATAGCTTTTCTTTAGTGGTATCTACTCACATGTAACTCAACTGAAATAATAAGATTGTTCAGTTTCACTACTTCATAGATTTTGTTCGTCTATTCGAAGTGTTTTACAATGATATCAATTCATTATGCAGGTATGTAGAGATCAACAATCAATCACAACAAAGGTCTCTACAAGATGACATATATTTTATAAAAAAAATTGGTCGAGTTTTACTGACGTACGAACATACAAAATTAAAGTCGTCGATTTGTGTATAAACTCAACTTACTCATACCAATAACACAAAGGCGCCTGCCAAGTCGATGAAACCGAGCTTAGCACTGCACACTGCCAAACGTAGGGAAATGAGAATTGGAAGATTGCGTTGTGCTTGTAAAAGAGTCGATGGTTACTAAGCTTAGCCTTTTGCGGTAGAGAGACCTAATGAGGAGTTAGGAAGATTGTATTGCACAGAATTTCAAGTTGGGACGGCTTTCCTACCAGCCTTGAAAATCAGCATTTGTAATCTTGACTTTTTACCAGAGTTCGAACACCAAATTGTGACACCAGTGGCACAATACATAATTACCTCAGTTACAAGACAGTAATGCACATTCTCGGGGTGGGGGTGTTCCTTAAATCAGAAGAAAATTTAGAATATTGTTAGGTAATGTTGCAAGAATGGCAGACGACTGATGGATATCACAATTTACAGCATGGACCCTAGAGATCACAAGCATAACCGAGGCCGACAGAATACAAGATGGAGAGGCGAACTAAACGAATTCAGGCAAAGAATCATTATTTATTTTCAGATGTTTTTGTATTCACTGATGTTTATATTTTTCTTTTCTTATATTTCTTCTTTTCGCATTAGATTACGTTTATTGATCGACCTAACGATTTCACACCGTAAAAATTTAGTCATTTGAATTCAATATTAGAATGGAAGCAAGACTGAAAAATTCCACTCCTTCCCAAAAGAGGATTGAATTCATATTTAGAAAGAGAAACAAGATAATCATCGAGCATTCTGGTTTATGGCTTAGATAGTTCCACAGTAGGGGATCGAGTGTAAGTGGTAGCATGTATTTCAACATTTTCAAACTACTAATTTTCAAGGTAGGCAAACTGATCCTCGAAGGGTTATTTATTTAGACGTTTTGCTTATCGGAGAAGAACGAGGACCTTCTCTCAGCAAGGAGATCGGCACCATTTGCAGTTTATTTCAATGAAGTTGCCTCTTTGATAGCTTGTCAGACTAAGTTGAGATTTTGCACTGAAGACTTTTTGACTAAATTGCAACGTTTTTATACATTGAACTTGAAAAACAAAACTTAAAAAATTCTAAATCCAGGCTTATATATATATATAGGATTCGTTCTGAGGATGGGTATTAAAATTTACTGCGCTTTGGTGCGAGGCGACCGAGCAGTTAACGGCATGGAGAATGGGATCTTGAAAGGCTGTACTTAACATCCGACTATGATACTATATTAGCCAACAGTCAGGATATTTAATATTCTCAATCCAGCTTCTCCTCAATTTTGAAGATGTCGGCTTTAAAAGGAATCAAACGACGTATAAACATTCAAATTTATATTTGAGAAAGTTTGGTGAAATGTTATGAAACATCCAATCAGAATTCATTTGACAGATTTGAGGCCGACATCCACGTCATCCGAGATAGCTGACCATGTGTTATGGATATTGTCGTTTTTGATATCGACATTGGTCCAGTTGGCTCGTTGGTCTAGGGGTATGATTCTCGCTTTGGGTGCGAGAGGTCCCGGGTTCAAATCCCGGACGAGCTCGATTTATTTTTAGGGAAACTTGTTTCAACGTTTAACATTGTGGAATGGGACGATTCAGCTTATGATACACACTTACTACGTATGCTATATGGATACATATATTCACATACAATCACTTACACACATGTTATACACACACATACTCCGACCCACACTAGTGCACACATACCATATGCAAATACACGAATTTGTTGCACATAGGACTGTATGTAAAGATTTGTGGCGTGTGTGTTTAGACAGAAAAATATTTTTGTTTGTTTGCAGCAATGACATTCATATCAAGATGTATATTTATATGATTTATCCACGCGTAGATAATCCTGTAATTTTTGACATGTACTATGCTAAACTATTGATAACTCTAAAATAGGATCTACATAAGATTTAGGTGGTCTGATTGTGTGATAAATCTTCAATACCATAGAGGTTAAAAACTTCCTTAAGGCAAGGTTTGAATTGATATGATTTGCGAGGTCCTAACCCTGAGAGAAAAAAAAAACTTTGAAAATCATGGAAAGAGAACTCGTTTTGAATGAAGACAAGGTAATGGGTAACTACAAAGAGAAAAAAATGCATAGGGCTCGGCCGGGATTTGAACCCGGGACCTCTCGCACCCTAAGCGAAAATCATACCCCTAGACCAACGAGCCACAGCTAAAGTACAGGGCTTGTCAAACCTAATCGAAACTTTTATAACCTGTATGACAACGTCTTTTAAGCCTACTTGAAACAAAATAAACACAGAGTCAATCATTTTTATTTCATTTTATCATCCATATGTATTATTTTTGTTTAAACAAGTTGTTGGATTTTGATAAAACAAACAACGTAAAACATTAATATTCATATCTGACGCAATGGAAATTAAATTAAATCCAAAAATAGCACACACACACACACACACACACACACACACACACACACACACACACATATATATATATATATATATATATATATATATATATATATATATATATATATATATATATATATATATATATATATATAAAAAGCCTTAAAACTCTAAACCCTGAAGATTAAAATACATTTTCTGAGTCACTTCAGTCACTTATTTCCCAATATCTCTTTATGAATTTTATGTAATTCTCTTACAGTGTTTTTTCTTTGTGTTTTACATCTACTTTTTTTATTGTGGTACAATGTGTAAGTTTACCATGTAACAGTTTCAAGGGTTTTAATAACAAAACAGCTAGATCAACATAGCACCGCAGCAGTGTCGTTCAAATACCACCTCCCTCTCAGGTATAATTTTATTATATAGCTAATGTTATACGTGTTGTTTGATATTACACATAGGGTTTTATCATGATGTATTGTAAATGGATGTTATTTTATACCACATATTCAACCTTTTTTGATTTTTATAACAAGGCGTACCTATGTAGGTTACCCCGAAAATGTATTTAATTATGAGAGGTCAGTAAGTATTACAATAGACGTGATTTGCTGTTTGTATCATTGTAAAATTGTTAAATTTTTCAAAACAAGGCGTACTTACGTAGGTTACCACACAAACATATTTAACTATGAAGGAATCAGTAAGTATAACAATAGACGTGACTTGCTGTTCGTGTCATTTCTATTGAGGGTTCACCCATGTGAATATTAAATCCATTGTATTGGTTTCAATCTCAGACTGCATGCAAACCAAATTATAGTATCAGATTTAAGAATACTAATTACACAGAAAAACTTCTTCGAATTGGTTCCTCACCGACATGTTCAACCGAAGAATTTGACAATTTTCCCAATAAACTCAAAGTTATATTTTCACTTTGCATTCATTCAAACTTTCATCAATTTTTTTCAAAATTATCAAATAAAGTATCCTTATATACATGGTTGAAAACAAGACGAAACCACTTTACAGTGGTTAGTAACACCTCAATAGGCTATTCCAATAATATACTTTAACAATTTGTTGCTTCGCATCCCATATTCGATTTCCCACCCCATCCAAGTACCTATTGGTCAGACAAATGACTTTTTTCCACTTTCCCCGGTTCCAGTCATTAAAACGGTTTTTCACACAAATACTGAATCCATCTCTTTAGCTTACCCAATTCCCTTATCATCATTACAAATTGACTTACCTCAATATACATTATTCACTTATTCTATTTTCATTCTGTCGTTAACATATTCTTTAATTTTCGTGATTATTTCATTATGGTCGAGCTGATAAGTTTTAAAGGGATCAAAATGCCTAGTCATGGCTTTTTTAAATTGTCAAAAAATGCCACCTATTTCGCCGCCGTGATTGACCATTCTTACAAATAAGGACAATTTTTGGTATAAAACTTTTGTAAATTTTAAACTATAAAGGGCGAATCTTTTGTTAATATCGAACTATGAAAGGCGCACATTTTGTAAACATTGAACTATTAAAAGCGCATCTTTTGTAAATATTGAGCAATAAAAGGCGAATCTTTCAACATTGAACAATAAAAGGCGAATCATTTGTTATCATTGAACTATAAAAGGCGCATCTTTTGTAAATATATCATTTTGTACATACTGATCCCTCATAATTAAATACGTTTGTATGGTAACCTACGTAAGTACGCCTTGTTTAAAAAATAAAACAAAAGACTAAATGTGTGGTATAGAAAAATATTAATATACAATACATTATGATATTACCCTTTACACGATAACAAACAACATGTATGACATGAGCTATATAATAAAATCATAGCTGGAAGGGGGGGGGTCTTTTATCATCATAGCTGAGATGCCAAGTTAATATAACTGTTTGGTTATGAAAATTCCGGAAACTGTTACATGTTAAACAACTGATGATCCCAACAGGAGAAAACTTACATATTGTACCACAATAAAAAAGTAGATGCAAAACACAAAAAAAAAAATGTAAGAAAATTACATGAAATTCATAAAGAGATATTGGGGAAATAAATGACTAAAGTGATTAAGTGTTTTTACCCTAAGTGTTCACAGTTTTAGAGCTTTTCAGACTGTATATAAGATTTATTGTATGCTATTCTTGGATTTAATTATTCTTCAAAAAATTCTGTAGTGTCATGTATAAATATTCAACGTCATTTGTTCTATCAAAATCCAACAACTTGATCAAGCAACAATAATAATATACATGGATGATATAATAAAAAAAATGAATGACTCTCTTCTCTTTTTTGTTTCAACTTGGCTCGAGATGCTGCGATAATCAGTTGCGGCTCGTTGGTCAAGAGATATGATTTTCGCTCAGGGTGTGAGAGATTCCGGGTTTAATCCCTGGACGATCTCGAAACAGTTTTTTTTCTTTTGGGATTTACCCAATTTTCCGTCCCTTTGTTAGTTATGAACAAATTAGTTGAAAACAAGTTGTCTTTCCATGTTTTTCGAAGTTTTTTTTTCTCCCAGGGTTAGGACTTTGGAAATCATATCAATTCAAACCTTGTCTTTGAGAAGACTGTAACCTCTATAGTATTGAAGGTTTATCGTACATTTAGACCACCAAAATCTTATGCAATTTCAAGTTGAAAGTTATTTATTGACTACCATAGTGCCTATCAAAAATTACGGGATTAGTTACGCATGAATGAATCATATAAATATATATTTTGATATGAATGAATTCAATATGAATCACGGGCACACGCCCATACACCATGATCATCATCTACAAACTTGCAGGCATATTCCCCCGGATACCCGGAGAATTCAAACAGACCTTACACTCACGGCACCTACTACTTTCTTGTGTATCAGTTCTCATTCGACTAAAATCGAAAAAAAAAGTCTGAACATTGCAGAGGGAGGAATATCAAGCGGAACATCGCCATAAAAATACAACATGGAACGATAGAAACCGGCGGAAAGCGGAATTTCACCGGAAATTGCGGTGCACAACCTCATAAAAAGGCTGACAGAGGGGTCACAGCTCAGCAGACACGATTGGTGCACTCTCAACAGGAGTTGTAGGCCGTGGAACCAGAGAAAACATGCTGAAATGGGGTTTGAGGACCATTAAGTCTTGTGCGTGTGTTGAAAGAATATAGGACACTGAACATGTTCTGTGAAACTGACCGCCCTTACCTGATCTAACCGATATTGACCAACTCAAAATCAATCAAATTACATTTAAGTGACTGGCTTTTTGTCGTGACATTATATGAATAACAAAATAAGCTGCTTTCGAAACTGACATCACTCTGAATCAATTGATGCGGACACGAATCACATGAAGAGATAAGAAGAAACCAAATTATTTCAGCCACTAATCCGAACTTTCAAAAACTGTTTTCCCTTCTCCTTGAGAGAAGAGTGTGTGCAAACATATACAGATGCTCATACATACCAGTCACGCTCGTCCTTCATATACACATCACTAACAAACACATATGCCACGTAGGCACACTGGTGACATATGCACCTACACAAACACAGATAGGCCTGTACATACTTACTATATACATACGTACTATCTATACATACAGAACTATGTGTAACACATGTGTGTATTTGTATATGGCATGTGTGCACAAGTGTGGGTCGGAGTGTATGTTATCTATGAATGCATACTTGGGTGCATATTTATCATCTGTATTCAGATTATTATTAATAGTTTAGCATAGTACATGTAAAAAAATTACAGGATTATTTACGCATGGATAAATCATATAAATATACATCTTGATATGAATGTCATTGCTGCAAACAAACAAAAATATTTTTCTGTCTAAACACACACGCCATAAATCTTTACATACAGTACTATGTGCAACATATTCGTGTATTTGCATATGGCATGTGTGCACTAGTGTTGGTCGGAGTATTAGTCATCAGTGAATCCATAGTTGACTGCATATTTATTATCTGTATGCATGAGGCATGCACGTATGTGTGTTTGACATGTGTGTAAGTGATTGTATGTGAATATATGTATGCATATAGCATAAGTAGTAAATGTGTGTCATGAGCTGAATCGTCCCATTCCACAATGTTAAACGTTGAAACAAGTTTCCCTAAAAATAAATCGGGCTCGTCCGGGATTTGAACCCGGGACCTCTCGCACCCAAAGCGAGAATCATACCCCTAGACCAACGAGCCAACTGTACCAACAACAATATCAAAAACGCCAATATCCATAACACATGGTCAGCAATCTTGGATGACGTTGATGTCGGCCTCAAATCTGTCAAATGAATTCTGATTGGATGTTTCATAACATTTCACAAAACAACCTGCTTGGTGGCTAACATGGTATCATGCTAAGCATGTGTTATCGATATTGGCATTTTAATTTCCATTATGGAAAGGTTGGCTCGTTGGTCTAGGGGTATGATTCTCGCTTTGGGTGCGAGAGGTCCCGGGTTCAAATCCCGGACGAGCCCATTTTTTTATTGTTTCGACGTTTAACATCGTGGAAAAGGACGATTGACCATATGACACATATCTACTAGGTATCTCACATGCATTCACATATTCACATAGGTACTCTCACAAACACGTCATATATATATATATATATATATATATATATATATATATACGTGCATGCCTCATGCACACTGATGAGAAATATTCACTCAAGTACGTATTCACAGATAACAAATACTCCGACCCACACTAGCGCAACCATGTAATATACAAGTACACGCATGTGTTGCACATAGTACTGTATGTATAGTTAGTGCAAAAAAGACGTGTGTATATGGTAAATATGTGCAGGCCTATTAGTGCCTGTGATTATTTGATAGGCTTCGTTGAGCAACAGGTCAGTTTTCTTTGCATGGGTTGACCTGCGACATATACGTACCGGCAAAATACTGTGCACCGGACAAATTAAGAAATAAATGAAATGGGAGAGCAACTTCCTTTCTGAATTTTTTGATGTGGATAGCTAATGGCAGTAGGAAAAAGGATCCTCAAAGAGGATTGAAGTAGAAAGAGATTTAGGGGTAATCATCATCAGCATTAACAACTTGAAATAAATATCAAACATCTTGCTCGGTGGCTATGTTAGTTTCACAGTCGGTGTTATATCTCACCTAATAGTCTGGATTTTAGTATTTTCAAAATGCTGAAACTAAATAAGCCCAGCGGTCCTATCTCATTTCGAAGAAGCACGATGTGAACTCTGTCTGCCAAATATAGCTGCTGATGTGCGGTACGAACTAGAACCAGAAATTACTGATGTACAAATGGGGTATTTGAAAGTTCGATCAATTAACAACTACTGATAGAAATAATTAACTGAGATATTTTTTTCAATGAGAATATTTATGTATCACTACAGTCAAACTCATCAAAATGAAGGGGGTTAAACCAATATGTAAAATCCACATTAACCTACAGTGATTTGAACTCATGACAACTGATTTCCAGAAGGTAGTATAAGATATTAACGAAAATGTATCCCACTGATACGTATGGACTTATTTCATTTTAATAAATTAATATAAAAGTATCTGTATACTTGAAGTATGACCCTGCAGCAGCCAGTCATTTATTGATTTGACAGTCATAATTAGAATAAATTACTATATTAATTCAGGTAACTAAACTTCTGTGCACATATCAATTTCCTTTGTGAGCTTGTTGTAAAAACGTATGAGCTAGCAGAAATGTGAACAGCTTAGAGAGAACTATATTTACGATGTATATTAGTGCGATAAACCATGTAAATTTTTAATCCCACTGATTTGATTTTCTGTCGATGTTCACGTTCAATCATTTCAAATGCCGGTAATTTTGTGTAAAATATTTTTTAAAAAGGATACGAAATAATAAAAGCGTCAATTACCAGGATCGAAACCAAACATCCCTTACTCTTTCCTCTTTGTTCATGGAGATGCTAAAAAGTTTCCAATAACTGCAACTCGACCTCGATAAAAGTTATTTCTGAATCGATGAATTTACTTTTTGTTCGTTGAGACGCTAAAGATTTTCCAGTAGCAGCAACTCAGCCTCGAGAAAAATATTTTTTTTTTCATTAGAAGTAAAAGAGATGGGTTCATGTCTTCCCTGAAAAAGTATACATCCAAAAAAATTTCTACGTTGGGCTCGTCTGGGAACTCTCGCACCCAAACCAGAATTCACTTGGAAATTTGGATGCTGACGGCAACGTCATGGACATGCGTTTCGAATATATGCTTCCTAAATGTCTCCCCTGAATGGATTAGCTCGTTGGTCAAGAGGTATGATGCTCGCTTCGGGTGCGAGAGGTCCCAGTTTTCCTTTAAAAAATACTTATTTTTGGATTAGATATTGTGGAATAATACGATCGAATATTGCCGTTCGGGTACCAGCTGATTTTGCATGAGACTTTTAGGCGTTACGAAATATTGACTGATTCATTAAAATGGTCACTCGTACTCACTGCAAAAACATACATATATAGAGATGCATACACATACCATATAACCAAGCACATACACACGCACTACATGCCAGGTACATACCGCATATTTATACACGTACAAATACAGGTACACGTACACGTGTGCACACCTGTCATATACCCGTGTACACACATACATTCCACAACCACACATATGCACACATGCCACATATGCACACACATACTACAAGCTCAACTGCCCGCACATGCACTTACGTACGCATACACATTTGTTAAATACTCACACATAAACATGTACACCTATGCATACATGCCATATACACGTAAAAACATGCTTTGCTTGTGCGTGGCGTGTTTATAAGTAAATGTACGAGCGTGTGTGAAATGTGTGCGCTTCGTGTGTTTATGCATGCGTATTAGGTATGTATGTGCTTGTGAACATTACATGTGTACATATGTATGTATGCGTATTAGGCATATGTGAATGTATGTTTTGTGGCATTTATCTGTATTTATGTGTATTTGGCATATGTATACGTATGCGTGCATACGTAACATGTGAATATCTGATGTGTATGCACTTGTGACGTGTGTGTGCATTTGATATATATGTAATGTGTGTGCATATCCAGCATGTGTATACACATGTGTATGTGTGTAATTGGTTAGTATGCACGTGCGTATATAGTCTGTGTGTTCGTATATGTGGTATGTGTATATGTAGAATAATGTGGCGTGTCTGTGTATGCGTTAGTTTATGCAGCATATGCACATGTGGATGTACGTTTGTAGAGGGTGTGTATATTGTATGCGTGTATATGTAGTATGTGTTTCCAGGCAGTGCATGGATATTTGTTCGTATATAGCATGTGTGTATTTCGTATGTTTCGTATTTGCAAGTATGTGTTTGTGATGAGTGTGTGTATGCATATATTTAAGCAAATTTTCCTAATTTCTCAAAAATGTCCGGTGTACATGTGTGTGAATATTTGACATACATCTGTATTTATACGTGTGAGTTGGAAGTGGTATGCGTATTCAATCACTTACGATGATTACATTTTGGAGTGGATCCAAGAATTATTATTCATTTTCAGATGTTTTCGCATTCACTTATGTTTTTCATTTTTCTTCGAGGCTTTAGAAAACGATCCAACTAAGAAATTTACATCGTGATGATATAGTCATATGCATGCGAGGATAGAATAAAAGCAAGACTGAAAATTTCACCCCTATATCCAAAGAGGATTGAGTTCATACTCAGAAAAGAGAAGCAAGATGATCATCAAACATTCTGCTTTATGGCTAAGATAGTTCTACAATCAATGTTCGTGCCCATCTAATAGCCAAGATTGCTGTCTACATATTACTATTGTCAAACTCTAACTCAAGAACAACAAGAACCAACCTCATCAAAATGAAGGGTGTAAACCAATAAGTAATGCATACATGCCATGTTCACGTAAAGACATGCTTTGCATGTGTGTAGCGTGTTTATTTATGCGTTAATGTGTGTGCATATGTGTAGTGTTGGCATTTTGTGTGTATATGCATGCATATTGAGTATATATGTGTTTGTATACATTGCATGTGCACGTATGTGTATTTGGCATATGTTCATGTGTATGTTTGTGGCGTCTATGTATATGCATATGCATATATGTATGCGTTCATAGCATGTGAATATGTGGTGTGTATGCACTTGTGTATTTGTGGTGTGTTTGTTTAGACAGGAAAATAAATTTGCATTTTTGCAGCAATGACACATTCATATATATATATATATATATATGTATGATTTATCCATTTGTAAATAATCCCGTAATTATTGGCAGATACTATGCAAACACTTAAATAGGAACTCCATTAAATTTTGGTGAATGGATGATTAACTTCAATACCATACAGGTTACAGTCTTCTCAAAGGCAAAGTTTGAATTGACCTAATTTCCAAAGTCCTTAGAAGAATCCTACGAAAAACATGGAAAGACATCTTGTTTGTGCCTAATTATATAAGCAGCGAAATAATTGTTGAATTAAAAGGAGAAAAATCTGCATTGGGCTCGTCCGGGATTTGAACCCGGGACCTCTCGCACCCTAAGCGAAAATCATACCCCTAGACCAACGAGCCGCAGCTATGATACACAGTTTGTCAAGCCTACTTAAAATGAAGAAGAAAAAACAAAAAACAAAAACACGGAGTCAATCATTTTCTCATTCATATGTATATGATTAATGTTGTTTGATTAGTTGTTGGATTTTGATAAAACAGACGACGTAAAAAATTAATATTCATATATAACATTAGAGGAATTTCTAAGATTAGTTGAATCCAAAAATAGAACTAAATCAATCGTTTATATACATATTTTTTATCATGATATGTACGTATTTATAGTTCAATTAATGATGAAAATTCAGCTTCAAGTAGAATAAATGACATATAAATATTCACTTATGACATCGTTCTGTTAGATAATATCAAACATCCAACCAAAATTCATTTGACAGTTTTGAAGCTGACATCCACGTCATCCAAGATTGCTGACCAAGTGATATGCATATTATCTAATTAATGTCTACTTCTCAGTAATTGTTCCTTGGTCTAAGTGTATGTCTCTCACTATTGTTGCAAGTGTCCCGGGTTCAAATCCAAGATATGCCCGGTTTATATTTTGTAGGTAATATAGTGGAATCGATTGAGCATGTTGTGTTTAATTCTTTCCTATGACAGACGTCTGTGTGCATTGAATTCTTGTTCAATAAGTTCTGTAAAGTGGACTATATGAACCCTGTCAACCAAATATGGCCGATGACGTGCCGAAAAAACCGGAACTTGACGAAAATTCATCATACAAGTTTATTTCATCCTATCATATTGATACATTTTTTTTTATATATATTTTTTATATATATATATATATATATATATATATATATATATATATATATATATATATATATATATATATATATATATATATATATATATATATATATATATATATATATATATATATATATATATATATATATATATATATATATATATATATATATATATATATATATATGCGTGTATGACTCAGCAGCAGCCAGGCATTTATTCACGAGATACTTGTAATTATCAGTATAACCATTAATTACTATATCAGTATACATAACTAAAATTCCGCGAGCACTTTAATTTCCTTTGTGAGCTGATAATAAAAATGTCTGAGCTCGCAGATACTTGCTCAGCCTATGATTACGATGCAAATGTGCTAGATCGATAAGCCAGATAAATTTAAATCCCCATGAATTGATTTTCTGTTGATGTTCACGTTCAATCATTTTATGGGTTCGTAATTTTGTGTAACAGATTTTAGCAAAGTACCTGAGTACGAAATATTAGAAGCAATCGATTCCCAGGATCGAAACCCTACCTCCGTTAGTCTTTCTTCTTCGTTCATGAACCTGCTCCACTTCCTATCATGGAGACGCTACAGATTTTCCAGTAACTGCAGCTCGGTTTGAAGTTAAACCGTCATAAGAAAACTAAGGAGAAGGAAAAGGCATTGGTTCGAAACGAACGGCAGCTGTTTCAGTCGGAGTGCTGATAACTGTTTGGCTACTCTGCACGAACGGTCAAAGTAATGTCCTACAAAATGAGTTACAGGACGATTCCACTTAAACAGAAAACAGGCGTCATTAATCGCAAGGAAATTTATGCACATTTTGAATAAACTCGTCGTCATAGTCAATAATAGAACAACCGTAGCGACAAAAGTGAATAATTCCATCGAAGAATAAATATGGTCAGAATAAATTCTATTTATGACTTCCTTGGCTTTTCCCCCTGAGGAACATCTAAAATAGAGTGAAACAAAACAAAACAACTAAAATGATAATCTTGTCAAAATGAGACCAACATCTTTTTCACAATACGCCCCCCCCCCAATACATTTTTGAAAAGGTTTACGAGTGCTGGAACAAAAACACACTAACCAAAATTATACAAACGCACACACGAATAGAAAATGATAGAAACCCTTACGGTCGTCTGTGGCAACAGTTGTTCAATTCCTTTATAAGAATACGTTTGCTTAAGGCAATCAAGAAAATAAAAAGACGAAAAAGCGTTCAGAGGGTGCGTATATCTATCAACACCATAGACTAAAAACTAAATGAAAATCAGTCATTATACAGTTTCTATGCAGTGGAAATAACTGAGAAAGTTTCGATTATTAATTTCGAGACTCTTGTTTTATTATTGAAACAAAAGGAAATAATTGCGTTTAGAATGAAATTTTCAACTAATTCCACGAATAAAACTTTCAAAAAACTCTTTAGTATTTATCCCACAGGAATCTGTTTAGAGGTGACCGACCATTAAATTAGGCCATACATGATGTGCGACATGAAATACCCGTGAAAATTCGTACTTACAATATTATTCGAATTCCTTATATGAAGCATTGTCAGTGATGCCTAACATATTGTCTAGTTGTTCCCTCATCTTAATTTCTTTAGCTTTTTGTTACAATTTCCAGATCGCCATTCTAGGATCATCACCAAGTAGTGCCGATCGGAAGTAAAGAATAAGCTTCCTGCAATTAGAATTTAATTTCCCTCTTCCTCAGCTGATTTACAGATAAGGCTACGAAAACCAACCTGTTGGTGTTATTCAATAACCATATAGCTATGTTCCATACTTCTTTGAACGCCAATGGGTAGCCACTTTGTTTAAATTGCACTAGTAGTATTTGTCAACCAAGAATACAATTGTTTGATTGTAATATAAATCAGGCAACAAAGTAATTCTACTTTTGAAGACCTCAGATGATCTTCAATGACCTTGGAGGTTATCAATATCTATCATTTCTTTCTTTTCAAATTACCCCTGTGTAGCAGTATTGTAATTGCTTGACTGAAATGAAGATCTTAGAGGCCAAAGTCTAATTTCACTTTTAATGACGTGTCGTGACCTCGGGTGTCGAATTTAACCACGTCTACTTAATCATTTGTGGGAGTCGAAACAAGTTTTGAAAAACAAAAAAAGGGTAGGGCTCGTCCGGGATTTGAACCCGGGACCTCTCGCACCCAAAGCGAGAATCATACCCCTAGACCAACGAGCCAACTTGACAACGTAGGGGAATCAGAACGGTATATATTCAAAACACATGTTCAGTGGTCTTGGATGACGTGGAAGTTGGCTTCAAAACTGTGAAGTGGATTCTGGTTGGATGTTTAGTATTATTTTACAAAACAAAGTTAGATATGAATTTTTATGTTTACATGTTGTTTGTCTTATGAACAGCCAACAAAGTCAAAGTTGTTTAAACAAATGAGAAAAAATATATATGATAGATTGAAAATATTTGAATGAGTTTATTCTGTGCTTTTCTTCAATATAGATAGGTTAAAATAGTCTGATTGACTAGCTGCGGCTCGTTGGTCTAGGGGTATGATTTTCGCTTAGGGTGCGAGAGGTCCCGGGTTCAAATCCCGGACGAGCCCAATGCATTTTTACCCAAAATATAATTCATTTTCCCTAATGTAACAAATCATCCTTCTTGAAAGCAACCTCAGTTTCGTAGCGTAGATGTTGAAAACTCTCAGATACATTATCGTACAAATTATTCCTCGAGTTCTGGCTCTATGTAGATAGTTAACATTAATCAGCGGGAATCTCAATTGCTAGGGTTGTAATTTTATCCTTATACCCTACCATACAACCCAAAGAGAATTTTACCTGGAAATTGGAAATATATGACAGTGTAAAAAATGGATGAGATGAGCCCTGTTGCTGCACGGTAAAACTCCACTCACACTTCTATCCCGACTGATGATTAGTGTAACTTATATTTATAAAATGAATAAATTCAAAGGTACAAAAGATTTATTAGTTTAGCTCAGTTAGTACGAGAGCTGCATACCAATCACTTAGTTCTAATTTCAAATTACGGTAGGGAAATGTGAATTTTGTAAATCGGTTTGGTTTAACGTTGTGTGATAGACAGAAGCGATAAGTTTACTCCCCTGATGTTCGTGAGGATTAGATTTTGTTCCTGTCCTTGGTTTATTTGTGCAGTGGAAAAACAATGTCAACTCCAACTTGGAATTTTGACAATAATACCTGCATATTCGCTCATGTTAAGTTCCCAGTTGGAATTTCTTTAATCTGGATAGCTGTTAGACTTTTAGAAACCGTCAGCCAAAACTGTCCACATAGATTTCTTTATATTTCAACTTGGTCTGGCTGGCTAGTTATGTATGTATGTATGTATGTATGTATGTATGTATCATGCATACAGACTGCAACAATAGAGCTAGAAGGCTGAAAACGTCAACATTTACTCCTTGTTATGTCTAGAATTGTTTTTTTTTAATTCACCGACTAAATAGGTATTCAGATGAAGTCCAATTAGAAGTGTAAGTTTATCCTAAATTGGCCCTTGGTTTGTGTCCAGCAGCATCGACGCTGGTATTTTTGAAAATTAAGACTGTTTTTATGATCACTGTCCAACAAAAGGTGAGAAAAGTAAATCATACATTGACTACTCATAATCCAATTTTTAGATTGATCATCCCCAACTCAGCATGCAGCCAAAATACATTGATCATGCGACGGTGTCTATCGAGTGACTAACCGGACCTGTTTACTTTGAATTTATCATTAGATGTTCATTATCAGTTATGATAAACTTTTCGACTAGTATATTTTACATCTTCAGTAGATTTCTATTACTTCTTTTCGGACAGTCATTCCACGAGTGCCAGCCGCCTGGGGCTTATTATTGTCAAGGATAGTAACTGTGCATGTATCTGCCCCAAAATTTAATCAGTACTTCCGTGGGCTATTGTACAGCCTTCCACAAAATTTAATCGAAACTCATTCTGTACTTTTGGCGATAATACGTGATTTGGACGCGATTTGGATAAACGAAGGTAAGTAATTGGACAAGGATCCTTCCTAAAATTAAATCAATTCTTCCATTGCCTATAATCCATTATACTGAAACAAATTCGTTGAGGACTTCCGGAGAAATCGTGTCGATAGACATGTGCATATACAAAGAAGTATTAAAAAAAAACCGGGAAAATATCCGCTTCCGAATTCAGCTACACCGTCGCCGAACCTTCCATAAAACTTCATAGAAATCCATTCAGTACTTTCGGAGATATCGTGTGGACAGGAAGTCAGACGGACAGCAAGACAGAGGAACAGACCGACAGAAGGACTGAAAGACAGATGGAAAAATGTAACCAAATACATATACTTTCAGTAACAGTGGTGGATTAGGATTGAAGACATCACAGTAAATAATTGAACAACCGTAGGGGCAAAATCTGAAGACATATTAAAAAATCCATCGAAAAATATGGTCAAAATGAATTCTATTTATGACATCACAAGCATTTTCCAGTGGAAAACACCTAGAATAGAATGAATGTTTTGGAGAACCATCATGTTATTTCCTCTCAATCAACAGAACATTTTTAGACAGCTTCTAGTGGAGTACTGATGGCAATTTTCAATCTGTAAACAAAACAGTGTGGCCAGGAGCACTGGCATACACAAGCAAACGAACAAACATACGTAAATAAATAAAAAAGGATAGCACCATCATCTATGGTTGTTCAACCAGTCGATGAAGAAATAATAGTTGTTAAAGATTCCGACATCTTCATTTTCATTTCTTTTTAGCGTTCGTTAGAATATGTTGTTTTGTTGTATAAAAGACTATGTAACATTTTTGTTGGCTCATTATTGTTACGCTAAGGCTGATAGATACTGAAAAAATCTTTTTTTTTCTTCATTACTCAATTCCGTTGCTTCACAGTTGTCTGATGATTAAGAGACGGAAAATATGTCGCAGAGAATTGCCAGGAAAATAAATCTTGTTCGAGGCTTGCTAATAACATCTAGATTCTGGAAAATCTAGATGTTTCTGGATATTTTCCCTTCTATTTTAGATGTTTTTGAGTGGAAATAGGGATGTCATGGAGAGAATTTATTCTGACAATATTTATTCTTTGATGGATTTTTTTTTACATGACTTCAAATTTAGACGCTATGGTTGTACAAGTATTGACTGTGATGGCAAGTTTTATACGAATTGTTTGCAACTATTTATACTCATTTTAATTTTATGTTTTTTTTTTCTGAGATAAAGATTTCTATAAAGCAATCGTTTACTTTTCAGTGTTTCCGTTGTCCTCGTCACTTTCAGTTGGGGTGTTTTGGTAGATCATAAAAGAAAGAGTACGATTAATATCCGTACCTTGCATAAATGAATCACCATAGCCCACGCGTGTATCAGAAGTTATTATCTGAAAAAAATATCCAAAAATATCTCTAAAAAAACCTTTTACCTAAAATTATCTTTAAAAATAAATCTTTTACCAAAAATTAATTTAAAAAATATACCAGAACAAGATTTGGGCATCGAAATCTTCATGGTTGTTGTTCCCAAAATGTGACCAGGAACATCAGGTAACACACACGCGCGCGCAGAAGAGAAATCTGTTGCCCAGTTTTCTGGTTGGTCGGACCATTTGTGGGCTACGGTGATTTGATTGCAACATTGAATAAAAAATTATTTTTCTATTCGTTTACAGATCTATTCTTATTTCACAATTAATTTGTTAATAAGCAAAATATTGGGTGGGTTGACGGCACAGAAAACGAGATCGGTGAACTGAGTTCAAACTCCGGTTGTGGCATTTTGTGTTCCCTTGGCACGGGTCCATCTCTTCTATCCCCCTTTCTAGTTGGATAGAACAGGCATTCTAGTTATGGTTAGTAACCAAACAGTTAAAAATCAAAGCGAACAAATTAAAAGATATGGAGAGAATATATTGGAAAGAAAAAGCGATTAAATTCAAATATACAGAGCAAATTAAAAATTGAAGAGAGCAAATTAGAAAGATTCAGAGAGCACATTGAAAAATAAAGCAATCAATTTAAAACTGTCGAGTGCAAATTAAAAACTGAAGCGAGCAAATAAAAAAATACAGCGTGCATATTGAAAAATAATGTGATCAAATTAAAAAGAAGAAAATTTAATCGATGATGAATCAAATAATAACATTTGCTGCTTCAATTGCTGCAAATGTTAATTTTTTATGATATATTAGTTGAAATTTGCCTCAGTCTCCAAAAATTAATTGAAAAGTACCCTCCGCCCCCGCCTGAAAAATTTGAATTTTTTTTAGCTGAAAAAGAACCAGAATGCTGGGTCTTTATTGGTAGTCTCTGCCACGAAAATGAAAACCTCAACTTCTAACTATCCCATAATCTGTAGATCTTTTTAGTCGGGTTCCAAGTCACAAGACTGACCGTTCGTGCGAAAGGACAGCCTTGCATATCTTTTTTGTTTGGTTCCAGATAAGTCCAGTTGTCAGATTTAAGACGGCGTTAACTTCTCATTATGAAAATACTGACAAAAATTTAAGTTCAAAAGAAAAAAAGTACTCCAGGGATTTTTCGTTACTCCCCACTTGACCAAACTTTTCAACCCAAATGAAAATAGATATGTGAAGTTCGTTACGTTACCCATCTGCTAGGTTAGGAGTTATAGTTATGCATAGAGTATTGGGGTACGTTTGGGTGACTAACGATAAATACCCAGCGTCTGGTGTCTTTCTTGTAGAGAAAAATGCAATTCAATTAGAGGAGGGTGACGTCAAAATTTTGCTCGCTCTATTTTTTTTAATTTGCTTGCTCTTTTTTTTAACTACCTCAAAAAGTGTAGAAAACATGCAATTCTGTTTCAAAATCAATCTGAGGAAGGATTGGCTCCTTCATGCTATCCCATTTTGAACAAACTCATGATGAAATCATCTGTGGTGCCACGGCACCCCATCCTTGGTTAGAAAATGAAAAATTAAATAAGAAACGTCGACTTCGCCAAAAAATGATCGGGCTCGTCCGGGATTTGAACCCGGGACCTCTCGCACCCTAAGCGAAAATCATACCCCTAGACCAACGAGCCGCTTACATAACTTATAACACTGAATGCTACTTGTATTTGTTTAAATGAATGCAGTAAATCTCACAAATTTAAAGATAAGTAAAAAACAGTTATTTAAGTACAGTTTTGCGTCTAAATATGTATGTGGATGAATAATACATTCCTTTTATTACTGGAATGTTACGGAAGTTTTGTAATAAGAGAAGTTTCTTCACTGCCGGCTGTGAGACCTACTTCCACGTCATGCCTGCCTAATCAGCACATTCTAATCGTTGAATATACAATAGCTTCCTCGTAATAGCATGTGGCTCGTTGGTCTAGGGGTATGATTCTCGCTTTGGGTGCGAGAGGTCCCGGGTTCAAATCCCGGACGAGCCCTACAGTTTTATTTGTTCATTTCAAGGCATTTATCAACTCATATACAGTGACACATTAATAAAGGTGTGCACAAAAATTATTTAAGTATAACGATGCAAGATATTGACGCTCATAATGCACAGTTTTGTAGAGGAACACCTGGAGTTTTACTACCAAGTAGTGATAACAAAACATTAAAAGATTTGAAAAGACTCTTAAGAAAAGAAAAGAAATTATATCGGAACATGGTTGAAAATTCCCCCCTCCAAAAAAAAGCCCACCGTTTTTAGATGTTCAGTGGAGCACACATGCGAAATTACAAGGTATTAAGGCCAATCTTGTGCCTGGTAGCGCTGACACAATATTTTAGAAGGTCAAAATACAGATGAAAATGTTTCCAGAAATAAAAAAAATCGTATTTAGATGTTTAGTTGTGTACTAACGCGAATTCATGTCATTAGTCTTAAACGGTATTCCAGTATTGTCATGTTGCTCTCACACACACGCACAAATATAAATGTAGGGTTGCTTCCTCGTTTTACTCTTTATATATATATATATATATATATATATATATATATATATATATATATATATATATATATATATATATATTACGTTAAATCTTATTTCCGAATATGGGATTGCTGCCTCCTTATACACTTTTTAAAAGTGTATTTTTAAAAAGGGTTTAACGAGGCAACAATCTAAAACTCTGGAGTATCCTGGAAATAACCTTATAAAACCAATTGCCGCTCTCCTAGTTTAACGTCCCAAATCAAAACTATTTTCTTATTTTATAGTTTAGAATCCCAAATCTGAATTATTTTTCGATCTTGTTTTTGTTATCTTGTGTGTTGGACAAAACTTCTTTCCTCCAGGCAGATATTCTTCAGGGGTGTTTGTCCGCAAGTGAAAAATTGGGACCTATCTATCTGGAAATCCTGACCAATGACTTGCCTGTCGTTTCAAATATTCAAACAAATAGGCGCCACTCTATCGAGCTAGTTCTTTTTTATCGGTAATTCCATCGGTGAGACGGTCAGTCTAGATTCTGAGATTTTCTTTCCAACGCTTCCCAATTTCAAAAGTTAGGCAGTGATGTAATCTTTTAGTGTAAATATGATCTGATCACTTAACATGACACAATTACTGGGAGTTCGGTGAAATGATGTGATCATGTTAAAGTAAAATGAAGTACGACTTTAATTGCACAAACAAAAGGGATAAAAATTATTGAAAATGCAAAGCCTTTCAAAAATGTGCTCAGGGGTAGCAGCCACCAGCCCTACCCCCACTAGCTACGCTAGTAGACTTTTGAATGAAAATATAGAGTGCAGTAAAAATGCTACAAGTGCTAATAAGAAATGTCTATTTGGGTCATTTGTGCACACAGACACGATTGAAATGATATATATATATATATATATATATATATATATATATATATATATATATATATATATATATATATATGTGGTTGGAGGTATTTTTATCAGATTTTTTTATCTCCCGATGGAAGAGTCCAATGTTGCAGAAGACAAATAAACAAAAAGATACAAAGCTCCTTATATGTGTACATTAACTTAACATGAGAGTCTGCTGGGGATGCAAATCTTGGGTTAGGCTTCCACTGGCTAAGTTTAGTTGCGTTAAAAAGCAACAACAATTAAGATTAAAATAAATAGTAGAAATGAATTGATAATAATAAATGCAATATAACTTAAATCAATATATTTACTTGCTTTCAGTCATTCTTCTGGAAAAAATTAAATGCTATCTGATTTCCATCAATCTATCTTTCTATTTTATAAATTCTTTTTTTGGACATCAATTTATTCCGCTTGTTAGGACAGGTATTCAGTCTCGTATTTTTAATCTGAAATGAAGAAATATTGTAGAAGTTATGTCAGTGTAGTAGTACAGTTACAATATACTTATTAAAAAAGAACCGATTTCTTTTGAACCAAATTCTATTCTAAATCTTTTTTATAATAAAATCAACTTAATTTGATTGAATTTTTTTTACGATTATTTCGTTTACTTGTGATTACCAGGCAGTAATAGTTTTTACACATATTAAAAATAAGTCCATAGAGATATTCATTCTGTAGATCTAATAAAAAAATGCGATGGGCTCCGTACGATTTTTTTTTTACTTTGAGTATTTAAAAAATCTCAAAAATATGGTAAAATACTACTGTTCTTCACAACTGATAATTTTTATAAATCGAGTCATAATTTAGTGATATTTTCTGTAAAAAATCATTTTCCATATAATTTTATTAATAGAGATTTTTTTTTCGACTATTTTGATCAAGTCGATCTTTGTTTAGATTCTTGTTTTTATTGTTCCATTAAACCGACGATAACGATCTGTTTTTCTGGAGAGATATATAGAAAAAATATAATTTGGAAAAATACAGAATTTGTATTTTTTGTTATTTTTCTTGTTTTTCATAAGATGATATTTTCAGTTCGGATGACTATAAGTATTACCAACTTCCGGTCAAGTTTCTTTTTAGTCCATCTAGCATCAAAGGGAATGGAAGGTTCGTGGACGATTCTTCACGCTAAATTTGATAATCTTTCTCGTCCATTTATTTCATTTTTTTCGAAGGAGCTCATTTGTATTAATTCAATCTAAAGAAGTACACTACAGTCAGTTTTGTTTAGCTGAAGGTAAATCTCATCTGAGAATGAAAATATAGATTTTTCGGTAAATTTTAAAAACATTAGAATTAATTTTGTTGAGAAGAGTTCAAGAACAAGGTTCATAGTTATTTTCATTTTCTTCAGTTACTCTTTCCGTTGATATAGAAGTGTAATAGGATTGTAGAAAAGGTACTTCTTTTTAGTTTGAATTCCCCCGTCCAAGTGTTCATTTATTTGTGTACAGCGTTTCGACCGTTTACCTTTCAATCTTTGTTGGGTGTTGCTATGTCTGGATTTTGGAATGTGTAGAATGTGGAGAGGCTCCCAGTTATTGATATCGAAACTCGGTCAGCTGATTTGTTCGACCGAAGAGAGTTTGTGTGCCGCTTTTTCAGTCGTCATTTTCGCCTATTGTTCTCCCTGACAATAATTTGCACTACATCCCTTAAAGACCTGTGTCCATCCCACTTCATCCATGTATGGTCTGTGATCTGTACGCGTTGCTGGAAGTTACTATTTTACTGTGTTCTTCGATTCTTATTTCCGCAGGTCGACATCTTTCTATAACTGGGGATTTCAATACGGGACCTAACGAGCCATAATTGAGATTCATGCATCTCAACAATCTAGCCAATCGCTATTCAAATAAGGCGTTTATCGTTCAGTATTGCGTAGACTTTTATAAAATGACAAAATACAATGGCTGGGATCTGAATTGAAAGTACAAGTAATATAACTGAATGTACTAACAAGGAATTCAAAGAAAATAAATGATAGAACAGAAACCATTAGTTCAAAGGACTGGACCGAATTTCATATCAATCCAACATGAATGCAAAGAAGAGAGATGTTAAAAAAACAAGAAAGAAACTAATGGAACTAAGTTCTAGTTAAAAGAAATATCGAAGCAAAAAACAAAAAAACAAAAAACAAAACAAAAATAACGATAAAACATTCAAATGATGCATAATTCTACTTACGATATTGTTACTAAAACAAAGTGAAAATCAATTCATATATAGCTTGGATGCAGGGTAGGGGTTTAACGTTAAAATTCATGGATCCGCCCGAAAATTTAATCTGTTCTTCTTTGGCTCATGACCCACTTTTTCATTAAAATTAATTGAGAACTTCCAGGTATATTGTGGGGACAAACAGATAGATGGACAGATATATGCAGAGAGACTGTCTAACTCGAGTGAAGACATACTTTCAACTCCGTTGGCAGAAGTGAAAAAAAATGAGAAATATATTAGAATCCGTCAACAGAAATTATCAACATAGGTTTCTTCAGTTTTCAAGTTGGTCCAGTTGGCTGACTAGCCTTGTATATATGTATCGTACGTACAAGCCTCACCAATGAAGCTAGCTAAAAATTTCAACATCTACTCCTTACATATACAGAAAGCAATTTAAAAAAAATCCCAGTAGGGTTTTAGTGGGTTTCAACTTACAATATGAGCTAATGCGAAATTGGTCCCTTCGTTTGTGTCCGGCTACGTTCACACTCGTTTTTTCGTCAGACTTTCCAGTGATCTAACAAAAGATGAAAGAAGTAATATTCATTGCTCACCCTTTTCCCAAATATTCCAATTGATCACGACATGCTGCCAAATGACAGTTTTTATGGAGTGACTACCTAGACCTGTTATTTTTTTCTCTCTCACACTTCTAGTCCCGAGTCGTTTATTCTTGTATTCTTTGCTAAGTTCCTTTTCCAAACTCGTCCATCAATCTCTCATCTTTTTCAGATTTTCAACTGCGGTATGACCCACCACGCCCCACGCCCCATGCCCCATGCAACTCTCCATTTTGCGTAGGGAAAGAATTTTAATTTGTTTCTCTGTTTTATTTATTTGTTTATTATTTCACTTTTCCAACTTTGAATGTTTTTTGTCTCTTGTAGTAGGAGGGTGAGGTCGTGGCGTCCCACGTGGGCTGTTGACAAAATGGACAAAATGGGCTCCACTATTCATTGACTGAATTCTCTCGGGACACATGGAGACCAATTAGGAGTTTCAAGTTAACTC
>OY735198.1:93770149-93787649 GCA_963457665.1 Thysanoteuthis rhombus
GCTGATCTACTAGGAATATAAGGGATAACCTCGGTTGTAAACGCGATCGACCAAGACAGCATCTGTCGACGTAAGATGATGTAACATCCAGCCTTGAGCAGTGCAGAGGTCACAGCCATCGGGGTTGGAAAGAACTTTTTCTAAGACAGATCTGCTCCAACCTTGACCAAGCTATCAGCAGCCACGTCATCTTCTCCAAACATAAACATATTTTAATCAAATCATAGCAAAGATATCAGACATTGGAAGTTCGAATATGAATTTCAAACTAAATGATAAACAGTAGGACCCCATAGGTTGACCTCACTGACCTAATATTATTCTGGTTGAGATACAAATTGTGAAAGCGTTATTGAATGAACATTATAGCGATGATGTTAGAACCGAAGTACAAAATCGAAGCCTGGCTGAGGCCAACGCTTTCTTCTTGATGGGATAAATGAAGAACAAAGTTTATGTAACAAAATTAAGAGACTTTTATGAACTTAAGGTAATTATCTCAGATCGTTGTGCAAACATCCCACTCGAAATGTTTGCTTATCCCAGGAGTGCCTGTGTCCATTGCTGGTTGGATTGGGATCTTATAAATACGTTGGCTCACTTGTAGAATCGACCAGTGAACTAGTTCTCATTCGAACTTGACAAAATACGAGTAACTAAATTTTCTAAGATTGTCTCCGTACATGTTCATGATGAGGTATATGGTGACTCTAATTTCGGGAGTATAACGAGAAGAATCCCCTTCAAGGTGATTTACGATTCACCCATCCAGTGTAAAGGAATATTCAGATGGTGTTGATGTAGAATTTAACGTATGCTAAATTTGATAAACAGAACATAATTTTTCTGTGATGAATAGAATGTTATGTGTCAGTTTTATGGGAGGCAGAACAATTTTTTATTCGAGTATCTAACACACACACACGCGCACACACACACACACACATAGATATAAAGAGAACAATGATAAAATATACAAGCGTGTGTATATGTAATAATATATTAAGTAGATCTTAGTTATTTATATATATATATATATATATATGTATATATATATATTTCTCTCTCTCTCTCTCACACACACACACACACACACACACACACACACACACACACACACACACACACACACATATATATATATATATATATATATATATATATAAAATTTTTCATACATGTATCTATACGTTAAGAAATGCTTTTGGCGTGTGTAACAAAAAAGCAGCCAGTAAAAATAGAATTTCATGTTATGTTTGACTTGACAAATAAAACTATAATTATTACCTCCGCCAAAGTTTGAAATGTGTATTTATTGGGTCGCATCTTCCATCTTTCCTTCTGCACGTTTCGTCCGTCTGTCTATACGATATCGCTGAGCATATTCAATGGATTTCCATGAGATTTTGTAAAAGGGTGGGTAATGAAGTAAGGGTGAAGTACGTAAGTTTTGGGAATGCAGAAATTTCCTTCTGATATTTCCTTTTTTTTCCATTCATCTATCTATATGCCAATGATTGTGCACACGATATCACCAGAAGTTCTCAAGGTTGTTTAACGGCTACAGAAGGGGACATTACATTTTGGGAGGATCAATGAACGTTACAGTTATATCTCAACCCCATATGATATCGATCAAATTTCATGTCAGTTCAAATAATACATCCAATAGTTTTCAACTAATATCAATGAAATTTTGCAGAATGATGAGCAATAGACTAAAGAAGAAGTGAATCCATTTTGAGTCCTTGCACTATCGCCTCTGCGCCATCGAGGTTATATTTCCGCACCACATAATATCGCCCAACCCCCTTGACAATAGCATAACTGAAGTGTGTGCTCTCCAAATGGTTTCTTGTTCAATTGATTCTACCTTTGGTTTCGTTTAATATTCGAGGAATATTGAACATCAACCTCTCAGGACTCTCCACTTTTTGTATTCAATTATTGTTTTCAAACAAATCGAAGCAAGAATGAATCATTTGTGAAGTTATGAGAGTCATTTCAACGTTAAGTTCTTTATGTAGCATAATGAATCCTCAAGTTTTGTGGAGACATTTTACTTTTTCAATCATAAAGAATAGAATATTTCATATTCTTTTATTTTAAGGGATCTTAATATCATGGGCCTGGTGCCGCTGCATGGTTTGTGCTGCTTTAACAATGACTTTGACGATGTTTAGGTTATTCTTTTAAATCAGACAATGAATGCACAAATATAGACAAAAGTTATCTCCCTTCATGGCTAAATATTGCTCGAAAAATCATGGTGGGGGGGACTATATCAATTAACTGATTTATATTCAAATTTCGATTTTAATAGATATATCATTTAAAGATCATAATAATTATACTTATTATTTATTTTCATTGATGTGTTAATTTCTGATTAATTCGTTGAATATTTACATTTGATTTTTCGAGCGTGCTCAGCATATTTAGCAATACAATTAATTTTGAACGAAAAAAAAAAAACTAGCAACTTTCGGCGATATCTAGCCATAAAGGAAGACAACTTGGAAAACATTAAACGTCTTTTTAGGGCCTGATTTGCAAGGATAAATCATAACTACAATGCAAGTGAAAAATTATTTATTAAAATATTACCATAATTTTTCAACGGCAAGGATAAACGAGTATTTTAATGCCCCCGTTTGCACTCCCAGACAAATAAAAAAAAAAATACATAAACAAAAAATACGAAAGAAAAGAAAACGAGACTCCTTTTTATGACGCGTACGTCATGTAATTTGTCCTTTCTTCTTCAACCGTCGACCAAATGAATCTACCATCTGGTCCTCCTTGTTTTCTGGAGAAACAAAGACTTTTCTGTTGCTTTTACTGATAAAAGATCAACAAACATGATGTACTTACTAGATTCATTGTAGCCTTATAGAAATTCAAGCTGCGATACAAGAGTTAAGAGAAGAACAGTTCGTGACCCTCGTGCTTCTATTACACATCTCTTGGCTGCAAGACGAAGATTTAATTTGCTGAAAAAATAATAAAGAACCAATATAATTTGATTCAAAAGGCACAGCTTCCTGTTATCAAGAAAAGTAAAGTTTTATCTCGTACTTATTTAGTCATTAATTCTAAAGCCAGAGTTTGAATTCGACTCACCGATTTCATTTTCGTTCCGTGAACCACTCAGACACTTCACACAAATGCCCTTTGTAAAGGCTTAAATACATCTATTCGCCCTGCAGCTATGAGTGAATAGCGAGACAGACTGTGCCCGCTAGCCACGGTTAACATGGAGTCTGGGAGACGGACAATTCAAAGTTATTTAGTCTAATAATTTCAAAGGATGGAGGTGCGAGTGGTCTAATTGGTGAACCAGTCGATACTGTCTCTGTTTAGTTTGCACTAATGCCCTCGGAAGAGGCATGGATATTTCGCCACACTCCATCAATGGGTAAATAGCATTGCCGAGAAGGCTCTCTCGCTTTGGGCGACGACCGGCTTAGGAGAATGAGACACCCCCTTCAAGCATGACCATACGAACGTCATGGTAGGAGTTTGGAAAAGCCCTTTTCCAGCACTAGACCATAAATTATCGCTGATGATGCTCAAAAGAATTGTTTTTCCACTCGACGATGTTTCAATCTATTCATTTTCCAACCTTTCTCGGGTGAAATCTCAGTTTTGTCAGACGAAAAAGATGGAGATAATCCGAAAGAAATCACTGATTATAGACCAAAATTAATCCAAAGATCCCAAGTCAAAAACTGACTCCCCTCATTTTTCTTGAAATTATAAACAACAACATAGACTTGATTAAATATATTTTGGTGATATTGTAGAGATGAACTAACGAACACATAGATAGAAACAAGTTAAATACAGTCACCAATTCTTTGACAATGGTAATAAAAAGCAATAATCCAATTCTCAAGCCTTCCGTCCAGTGCTTTATTACTTTGGTATTAAAATTATTACTACCACCACAAGGGCTATAGCTATAACTGATATTCACTACGTTTAGTCCATTACGGCTCAAATGAATGTTGGAAGATTGAGTTGCGTCAATCTATGAAGTGGGGAACATTTGCATGTTGAAAAAAAAGCAATCAAGATGCTTGCCTTTATTTAAGCTTGAACACCAATCAACCAAAGGAAATGTGTGGGTAACTATCTCAATTACAGAGGAAACGGGTGTAAAAGATATCCTAGAAGCCATTAACAAACACAAATAGCAATGGGTAGGCCATGTTGCAAGAATATAAGATAACCGCAGGATATGGCGACTCAAGACGAGCAATCTCGATATTATAATCCAAATCGTGGCCGGCAAAAAAAAAAAAAAAAAATAGCGTGATGATCTGGACAAATTCAGAATGTTTTGGCACCGTGACGTTCGGGAGCCAAAAAAAGCTGACTGACTTTGGGGGAGGGGTGCTCGAGTCCAGCAACAGCCTTCATTTATGAGGCTGGAGGAGGAAGAGGGGGATGATGATGATGATGATGATGATGATGGTATTATTATTAGTAGTAGTACCTCCTCCTCAATGACAACAATCCCTAAAAATCGCTATTATTACTACGATTACGGTTATTACAATTGTAATAATCTGCTATTACTATCAATAGCATAATACCTCCCAAGAAAATGATGCATGTGACCTTTAAGTAGCCCAAACGGTGCATTGTAGCCAAAGGTATAAATTAAGTATCCCCGAAAAAAAAGTTTTAATCTCTTTTTGAAAAGAAAGTTTCTATTTAGACTTATCACTATGATAAGTTGGTAATCTCCCTGTAGAGCCAGTATTTCAGCTTGAAGTCTTTGAAACACACACATACGCTCATACACATACACGTACGCATATGGACAAATTATACAAATGGATATTTAGTTATAAATATGTTTCTTGCAAACATAAAACCGCCAACCTCGACGGATATTACTTTTTGTGGGGATTTTCTACAACACTCAATTTTTTTCTGATTTTTAATAATTCTAAAACAATAAGGCAAGAAGATTAGGTAAAAAATGAATTTATTTTCTAATATCAGTTCGATTCATGAACTGTTATACTCAAATTGTTTTCCGTGCTACTGGTGAGCAATAAACAGCAGCTGAAGCAGTGGTAGTGATGTAGACGCGAGTGCACGGACACAGTTGCTTTATCCCTTGCTCCTGTTCTGTTTGCTTTTACGTACGCTAAGATTAAGAAGTTGTTTTACCCGCTAGCTCACTTTTTGTTAGCTTTAGCATGACAGATACCAATAGACAAACATTAAAGTGACAACAGATTTTATATTATACGATATTCAAACCACAATTGCTTGATTTTCTGGATTCTGTCTGGGATGAACCGATAAGAAACAGTAACAATTGGTTTATTTATTCAAAGTGTCACGTTTGAGTTTCTCGAGGATCTCGTCTGAGCGAGCGTTCCTGCCAAACATATAGACCGGATATGGCGTCAAGGTCGCTTGTATCCCTAACAATACGAGGAAATTGAGGAACGAAGCTCTCTTCTCTCAACAACAGCGACAACAATTTATTTGTGTTATGAATGACCTTGGAGCAGACTGTTGACAAATAAGAGACACAAAATCCGGAAGAAAGGAAAGAAAAAAAGAAAGGCATGAATAGAGGAATTATAGGAGAAGAATGGAAAAATAAAGAAAATGTGTGTGGTGTGTGTGTATTACCAGCTAAAATACCCACCCTACGAGAAGGATTTCCACCCTACGAGAAAGATTTCCAACTAGCCACTATAGAAGACCTGAATAAAGACTTTCGCCCCACCAAGAGAGTCCACATAAAAAAAGCATCGAAACAAAGGGCATCAGTGAAAAAAGACAACAGAATAGTACAGACTAATGCAAGTTACAATCCCGTTCAGTCAAAAAGCTTCAGTTAAAAGGACATCACTGTAATATAGTACGGATATTTTAACTGAATATGCACTATTCGGGTAATTTAATAAAATCACAATAAAATTTTGATTCGGAAAAAAATACCAAATTGAATTACTCAATTAGTACGAATTCAGTTAGATTATTCTTATTATAGTGTCGTCCTTGCAGTATTAATCGGTTGCCTTATCGTGAAAGTTTTAAACTGTTTTTAGGGGAGCCTCAATTTAACCCCATGGGCTATGATACATCATTTCGGCTATTTAGGTCAAATGCAGATAAGCAGGATCAAGTTTTCAGTATTTGATAGATAGATATCAGATCATTATTATCGTGGTGAGCACGATCGTAGACATCACACTATCATCATTCAGTCGCAAATCATCTGGACAGTCAGGTTAGCAAATTTTAGGGGTACTTAATTGAATACCTATGGCTGCAATGCACTACTTGGGCTAATTAGAGGTTCAACAAAGACAAATAGAATCAGATTTTAGTAGTACATAGATACAGTATATATTCATGTACTAGCAAAGTACCCTTCAAAGATTTCGTGTTTTGTTTTCTTGCCATGATGGTTACCGTACCTGACTATCGACCGACTGAATGCAGGTTCAAATCACGCCGTCGTCCATTTTATAAATATGATTGGTTTGGTTTGGTGTGGCTCTTTGGGCTTAACAAACAAACACGCAAACATATTATATTTCATATTTATAAGAACCTATTTCAATGCAAAACTTAGAGGTCAACCTAAATAATAATAAAATGGAAACATCTCGGAGCAACTCTCATCTTCAGATATATTCACCAGTTTCAACCAGTAAGAAGTAAGGGTGGCGTAACAGTTATTTGTACGGAAAATGGAATCGGATAAACTGATTAAAAAACATAGCTTTATCTGTTAACTTTACATTATTAAATTTGAATCGGGAATCTCCTAAAAACGAAGCGGGAATCATACCCAAAGACAATGAGCTAATCAACAGGTCAATAGTGAAATATATTTTGATCTAATGCTCAACTTATATTTATTTTACCCTTGTTCTCTGCTATCATTCAACTACAATCCAACAACAATTCAAGAAATCTTTTTGTGTGTGTGTTTGACCTGCGATCACTCGACAACTGGCCATTGTACGATGTATTGGTACACCAAGTAGTGCAGTGTTGAATGGAAAGTATTTTTGATTAACGGTTCTCGAGGTTTCTAATAAATATAAATGGAAAATTACAGATCATAGATCTTTTAGTCGAAATTATGGATCTAATTTTAAGTATGAAATATCTCAATTGATAACAGATCTGAATTTAGATATAAAATATCTACATCGGCAACACTGGAGAGAATTTACCAAAATACTTCGAAGCCGTAATTTCGTACGATGGACGGAACATTGTTTTACATGACTCTGATGACAGATTGCTCTACACACCAATAAATCCGACTACTTCTAAACATATACATTTGGAACAGACATTGTCCGAATTTCATAAATTGACTAAATTGATGGGCTCGATTTGAATCTATGACCTGCTTCCAAAATGCGACTCGTAACAGGAGCCCAACGAACCAATGATGTTTTCGTGTCGGTGTCAAATCCCTTTTCCTTTTATTAATTTTACTATAATATATTACAATTATAATAATAATTCTACTGTTATAGCATTGCTATAACGTGCTAGAATTTTATTAGAGTATTTAAATAATCAAAGAAATATATAAACTTATTTAGATAATTGAAGAATTCTATTAACTTATTTGAATAATTATTTTTTTTAAATTATAAAAAATTTCAAAATATGTTTTTTTTTACTGCGTTTTATGGGGGTTAAGGGTGCTAGTGGAATTGAGGGAGTAGTTAGACAAAATTTGGGAAACACTAATCAAGAATTTATTTTTCCTCTCCTCTCTCCCTCAACTACCTAAACTCGTTTTCTTAGAAGATTTTCATGTACATGAGCATCCTTAGCCTAGATTGCCGTCTCTTATTGACAAACCGAAATAAAAGTTACGTTCCTTGTTTAGTGCTACCATATTAGATGTTTTTCATCTAAATCTACTCTGGATCTGAGTTTATTTAGCCTGGTAACAACAATGACAATGACAACAACAATGACCCTCGCCAAAATTAGAACCCACCAAGGCTACTGAGGAGGCTGAAATTTGGTATGTAACCTTATTCCAACCCGACTAGAAGATTTATTAGAGGGCATTGGGGTCACCTGACCGCTTTCTAATTTCTTTTACGGCTTATATCTAGAGTTCCTTCGATTCATGTTTAGATTAAACAACATTTTCATGCTATTTATCTAGGGAGAATATCTAACATTTTATTACGTTCTCTTTCGTGGGCAATTTAAAAGATCTTTCCCAGCTAAACGAAAACTGCTTTTATAAAAGTTGAAATCAACAATTAAAATGAATAATCTATACCTTCTTATAAAAGGATGTCATATTTGTAGGGTACTTTAATAAGAGAGGGTGCAAAAAGAAAGATGTGCATGGTGGATATTCCCGACAGGCCGGGTAGGAAAGAATGGGAAAAGTATAGAAAACTGCCAGCTGCTTGCAAACGAAGGGAAAGAAAAGGAGGAAGGAAAGCGTAAGATCGGAGTTGCGAAATTAGCCATTTTCGGTTAGATCTGGTGGGCTCCTCCCAATTTAGCCAATTAAACCCTACGATAGCTGATTAAATCTCGTGTCTGAAAAAAATAAACCTACAATTATTATTAATAATTTGTTCTGGAATCCAAGTATATAATTATTAACTTCGATAATTTAGCAAGAAGCAGACTTACTTCTAATCAGAAATCAGATGAAAATCTTGGCTCTAATGAAAAAACATAATCGGTAGGTCTGTTCAGGATAGGTGAGCATTTTTCCAAATCTTGAGGACGATAGAGTTACTGCATATACTCGTGTAAAAGTCGAAGTTTTCAAGACAATTTTTTAGGGTTAAATTCATGGGGTCGACTTTTACTTGGATACTACTTTCAGATAGGCTCTAAGTTAATAAAAAACATAAGAAAAAATAATAAATTACAGAAATAATGCTAATGTTTCTATGCCTCAAAACGCACGTTCTAACAAAACACATAAACAAGGCCGTGGGGCTCTTATTAATGTTTGCATTTGTTCTTGTACTCCATTACACTCAACCAACTAGACAAGTGAAAATTCAAATGATCATTCCCGGCAAGCAAGCAGCAGAAATGAAACATTTCAAAAGAAATACACATCAACACTGGATTCAGGGGCAATGGTTTAGCTAGATAATGCAGGATAATATTGAAAGTAACTACCGGCATTTATAATAACGATGCAGCCTTATTTACGATTTCTCAGTAGAGTATTCAGTGAGACGTGTGTTTAGATGTACCTAAAATTGCTGAATAGCTATGACTTGACAATAATTACTAAAAAATACCGCTTCCAATTGCCATGAATAGCGTTAAATAATGAATTTTAGCGATGCTAAAACAAGAAATGCGCCAAATTGACAACACTGCGTGGAAATTCCAAGAGTTACTGTGAATATTTTCAAAACATATTAGCCAAGTCATTTAAGCTTCAGTCAGAGTGGAGTTGGACCCTGGAGCAGCCAGTCTCAGTTTTCTTCTTGTTAAAAAAATGTTCATTCTTCAGCGAACTGTATCTGTCCCCCTTATGTCAACACCGTTTGTCATTCGCACTTTTTTTCTTTTCTCTCCTGATATCATTAAAAGGTGACAAATGTGGTGGCGACTTGCATGTGACATGAAGTCCTGGACCCTTGGGTTGGGGGAGACAAACCAAAACCGTCAATCTTGACTAACTGACATTAGTAGGCATATTAACTGAGCTTAGCTTTGCACAAGGTCTTATGTGTGGGCCACCCTGTGAGGATCGAACTCAATAGCGTTGTCTGCGAGGCGCCAATATATATATATATATATATATATATATATATATATATATATATATATATATATATATATATATATAATATATATATATATATATATATATATATATATATATATATATATATAAAATATTAAAAAGATTACTACACAATGCTGTAACAGTCAACCTAATATGTCAATATATATTTCTTGAGTTTTGAAGTGATTCTGGCCGACTGTCTATCTACCAATTTGTCTATCTATGTACAGGACGCACCAATCGGGCTAGAGGGTTGAAGATTTAAACATTTACTTCTTACCATGTCTAGAAAAAATGTTTTTAGTGATAGACGAGGGTAGGGGTTCAATATACTACACGGTATGCTGCCAAAAGACGTTGATCACCACATGACGATTTCTATTAGTAATTTTTTTTCTAAGCTTCAATCTCCCCTACTTCCTTTTTTTCCTCTTTGAATCATTGCATTCCTCAAATCTGTCTCCTTTTCCTGGTCCCTCGAAATGGTAACTGATGGTTCCAAGCCGAAAGGAATGGCCGAAGATTTCAGCAAAAGAGACGTGTGGGGTCAGTGGGGAGGAGGGGAACGGATTGACAATGTCATCACCTGGACCAAAAGGTGATGACATAAGATGTCGTAGGTAAAGAAAAACGGGGAAAGTCGACCAAAAAACGCCTTTGTATGTTCAAATGGAGACAAATGATCTCGAGGTGTTGCCTCTCGGTGGGAGACCAACTATGCCAACTCGTTTGTGTGTGCGTGTGAGTATGCGTATGTACTCACTTGTATATGAATGTGTGCGTGCGTGTGTCTTTCTTTATATATACAAATATATTCGCAATATATCTATACATATATAAATACATATAAGCACACAAACATACATGGACATTTATCTCTTCCTCTCTCTGTCTGTCTCTCAATATATATTCACACACGGACATACACAGAGCACTCTCTCTCTCTCTCTCTGATGCAATATATATATATATATATATATATATATATATATATATATATATATATATATATGTGTGTGTGTGTTGTGTATGTGTGTGCATATATTCAGTGAAAAAAGTATCCAATGCATTTCAGAAAAGTTTATTTCAACACCCTATAACATCATATTTACATATATGATTATAATATATTCATCTAGACCCTTTCACACACACACACACACACACACACGCTAACACATACACACACATACATACATACACACACACACACACCGACACACACATACACACACACACACACACATACACGCATGCATGCGTTTTCAGGTGTTTACCGTACAGCGTTGGTTTGCGAACAAATCACAGATTTTTCTCCGGCACAGTGAATTGGATTCTCACTGGATGACCTATTTTCATTTTTGACCAGTATCTTACTTATGGAAGGTAAGTAAAATATACATGTATGCAAACGTGTTAACTTTCATGTAAGGGTATACAAGTATATGAACAAATTTTTTGGGCATGTACATCACCCCCTCTGTCCCCTACTAACCTCCACTCTCACTCAATGGTTAATGTTGAATGTATCGAGCAATTTATGGAATAAACCCATCACACATAGGATATTGTATAATGCTACATTACATGGTATTCCTGATTTGTATTACATATATATATATATATATATATATATATATATATATATATATATATATATATATATATATATATATATATATATATATATGTAAACGGTGGTGGGCCTATGATTGATGTCACTCGTGGCGGTAACTCCACAGTGTCACTTCTACCTGAACTTACTCTCTTCCCAAGATATCTACAATTTTGGTGATCTTTTTTCGTCGATACTATTCATTATTCTTCATAATTCTCCCATGTTATCTAAAATGGTCGTATCAGCCGACATTAACAAACAATTCTAATCATCTTTTATGTTTGTAAGTTTTGTCTTTGTGTAATGATATAAATAAAATTAGTATGGGTACCATTAAAATGTTTTTATTCAGTAACTTAAAAAACTATTCAATAAAACTAGAAAGCACTCAAAGGGTGTATACCCCTGCCAACGTCACTATCAAGAGGAAATCATTTTGCTTGGATCCGTCCCAAATTTGATCACATCTTTTATAACCCATTCCCCACCCTTTCATGATTTTTCGCAGCAATTCATTGATAACATTCGGAGATATCGTTTGAAAATACATGAAATTTTGCGTTCTATTGTCCACCCTTCCCCTGAATTTGACTGAAATTCATTGGAAACTTTTTGAGATATAGTGTGGGCAGTCATGAGCATATTCAAAGATTCATGAAAACAAAAACAGGAAGATATCTCTCAATAAGAAAAATATTTGCCCCAAATTCAACCAAATCTTCGTTAGCCATTACCCACACTCCCGCAAAAATCTCATTGAAATTCATTAAGAAATCTTCGAGGTATATAGACGGACATTAACTTTTGACGATATTATGTGATAATTCTGCATGGCTCAGCCCCATTAATCACACTGCAAAATTCCTTTTAAATTCATGGAAACCACCGGAGATATCGTGTGGACATTCACTAGCGTGTATGTATTTGTATGGAAAAAAAATGAGAAATATCTTTCCATCTTGATCAAAAAACACTAGGATCCAACCCCAAATTTACCCTCCTCTTCCTTACCACAAAATTTCATTCATTGGGTGCTTTCGGGGATATTGTGTGGACAAATAAATGTTTCATTAGAAAAGAACAATATATATATATATATATATATATATATATATATATATATATATATATATATATATATATATATATATATAGAGAGAGAGAGAGAGAGAGAGAGAGAGTTTTTTTCAGTTGTGGGTAAAAAAGTATGATATTTGAACCTAAAAATTTTTGCTTCACAAATATCGCAGTTGAACGCATAAAGATGTGTTTTATCTATTGAAAAAGACTAAGTATCTGCGAAATTCGTAATAATTCAAGTTGATGTTTTTAAAATTCACGTATATAATACACTATATGTGTCCACATTTCAGTGTGTAACACTTTTTTTTATGTCACCAGAAGAATCAACTACACTGACAAGTAGGTATTCCCCTCTTTTACCAAGTGGATTATTTTGGTGACGTTGTAGATATTTAATGATACGCATGTAAAATTTGCTAAATAAAATGTCATGATTATTAAATAGTGAAAAGGATATTATTTGACATTTTTGGGGGAAGCAAAACAGAACTTCTAGAACATTTATTTCAGTGTGTAAAAAGTAAAAAAATTATATAAACCGATGCACATCTTAGGAATATATTTGCATGATTTCGAGTAACTTCAATATTTATGATGAATTAAGAGAACCTCAACGCATTCTCAAATTTTGAATTGGCTGAAGTTCCATGTGCAATATTTATATATATATATGTGTGTGTGTGTGTGTGTGTGTGTGTGTGTGTGTAACCCTGAAGAAATAAAATTTCATGTTGTGTTAAACTTGATGGATAGATATCAATGGTAATCGAATAAATGTTCACGTTTAGTATGAAATTCAGTAAAAAAAATTAATAGTATTATTCATAAACAAAACATTACGATTGTAAAAATTCTTGAATATTTCTGTCATTTTTTGATGGTATGGGTACAGAAGTTAAGATACAATATTCAATCTGCTGACTGAGGAGATACTTGCGTAAGGCACTTGCATCAGTAGTCGATTTTTGAACCTATCGATTAAGTCGGAATTTCGAATGCTCATCATCAAAGAGATGAGGAAAATCCTGTCCACTTATTATATCGGTGCTTCACAATTTTAGCATTCCTATCTCTTGTTTGGATTTGTGTCTGGCTAAGCTTTATGAATAAGTTTAATAAAAATCTAATACATTTTACGCAACTCACCGGACCAACATTTAGGAACGATTAAGCAGCTTGCTTTTCATTTCACTGAACTGAAGAGAAATTAATTCCATTTACTTAATGGTCGTTGAATAACGAAACAGAAAGCAAAAAGTTTAAAGTGAAAGAGAAACACAATAAAAAATTAATGATAATGGATCCAACATCCTATTGTCTTGTGCAAGTTGATTTCTATTGATGGGGAAATCCTATCTTATCCTTATAGGACACACACACACCGACACACCGACACCGACACACACACACACACACACACACACACACACATATATATATATATATATATATATATATATATATATATAAATGGTACAAATCAGAGATGCAATATAATCTAATGCAATTCAATGTCTGATGTATGATGGGTTTATTTCATATAGTGCCCGATACATTCAACATGAAATGTTAAGTTGATTTAGGGTAATGCCGGAAGTATAGTAGAATAGGGATTTACTACACAAACACATTTATGTTTCTGCCCTATCTAGGCCTCTTCAGACGAATCGAAGAGGCCCAGACAGGGTAGAAACATGAACATGTTTGTGTAGTGAATCCCCATTCTACAACATATATATTGATAAGACCGACAGAAAGATCTGCCACAGCGATATAATTTTCTGAATGAATGAATCAATCAACATTGTAACTTGCAATAATCTGTACTACACTGCTTGTTGTCCTGTTGTCCTTTTGTCCTGATGCCTATTGACTTAGATCCGATGATAAAAAGCGTTATTAAATCACCATGATGAAGAAAAATTTACATTATATAAATTAATCGGTTATATATATATATATATATATATATATATATATATATATATATATATATATTCAAAAAAGTTTTACAGCTTCAAATACATTAAAATACTCATAAAAAACTTTTCAATTCTTTTGTGTTACTCCAAACACTTATTTCTCAATATCGATTAATGTTTTTTTTATGTAATTTCCTTCAGTATTCTTTATGTTAGACATATACTTTGATGCTCTAGCATGATGCATAAATTTTTCTCTTGTTGGGATTATCAGTTGTTCACCTTGTGACTCTTTCGGGGATTCATAAACAAAACAGTTATATTACCATGGCACCCAAACAGTGTTGATCAAACACCACCTCCCTTTCAGCAATGATTTTAATATATATCGTATGTCGTGTGACAAATACTTTGTTATTTTATATAGGGTGTCATCATGATGTATTGTATGTGGATGTTATCTTATACTACACACCATTCATTTTTTAGACGCAGGGCGTACTCACTAAGGTTATCCCAAAAAGTTTAAAATGAAGGATCAGTGAATATAACGATAGATGCGACTTGCTGTTCATGTCACATCTATTGAGTGTTCATCCATGTGAACATTAAATCCGTTGTGTCAGTTTTAATTTCAGGCTGCATGCAAATCAATTCATGATATCATAGAGTACTAGTTGCACAGAAAAACTAATTCCAGTTGACTCTCTACCAACATATTCAACCGAAGAATTTGACATCTTTTTCCACTAACCTTAACATCGTATACCATTTTATTTCCATCAATTTTTTTCCCTTCAAATTATCTAATAAATTAGTTTCATATACATGGTAAGAACGAAACAAAACCACATTCTCGCAGGAAGTAACACCTCAATGGAATATTCCAATAATATTCTTAGAAAATTTGCTACTTGACATTCCATGTTTAATCATTTATCTCGCCCAAGTATCTATCAGCCAGACAAATGGACTAGAGCTAAATGTTTTCCCCTTTCCCGGATTCCAATCAATACAACGATCTTTCATGCTGACAAAGACTAAATCCATCTCTTTTGGTTAATTAATTTCCTTAATATAAAAACAAATTCATTTAGTTTAATATACATTATTCATTCTGTTTTTATCTAAGTGTAGCTCATGCTATCTTTAAATATTTTGCCAATAAAATATATAAGATGGAAAACTACTTGTTCTAAATGGTATACGTGCGATATAGAACGGAAATGTGTCTCGTTTATCAAACAATTTATAGACAAATATGTCATCCTCGATTTTGATATCCAAATCTAGGAACGTTCCTTGCTTTCCGTTGTGTTCACAGTCTAGTTCGAAGTCCTCAGGCTATATCGTACTTTACGATTTTTCAAATTTCATCTTTAAGTAAACATAAGATATCAATAAACAGGTGCAGCCTAAAAATGAACGAGCTCGCGTTATATTAGTTCTAATTAAAGATGATATGAATATAAATTCAAATTTGCCCAGTAAGGCGCAGGATCAATTCCCATACGGATACCTATGATCTGATGAAATAATTTATTACTCATTCGAAAGTGAAATTCCCCAATCAGATGACTGACAATCGCCTTAAGGAGAGTACACGTAAAGTAAGTCTGGTCTATTTTTGTTTTACACCAGAAAGTTTTGGAGTTATTGAACTTGATATATTTTAATATTTACTGCTGAAAATACAAAATCTATTGTTTTATTCAATTTTTTGATAAGATCTTCATGAAGAATTTTTGAATAAAGAGTACTGGAATTGTAAATTGAGATAGATCAAACCCTTTTACGGGTATCTATAATATCCTATTTTTCTTTAATGGGTATAGAATTATTCACTTCTCAAAAAGATTTCAGTTATTATACAAGTTACTTTTGTTCTGGAATTTCTGTATTTGATTGTATATCAAATTAAAAAACGAATTCTGAAACAGCTTTGCAATGAGGCTAGAGTAAAACTAGCACCCATCGGATTCTTATGTATAGTCTTAAGTTCTAACTTTTCTCATAATACGATGTTATTAAATATGATATTATCGGGTTTATAAGTAAATACTTTATACGTGGATGATGGTGTTCTTATCAAACATACCTCAGACAATATCCTCTGAATATATATGAGTGTGTGTGTGTGTGTGTGTGTATGAGGTGAAAAAGCAATTTGAGCGACACCAGACGAGCTGTTCTAGGATAAGCTTCGTGGAGTGGTGTGAGGCATGTGCCCATACACGTGTACATATGCATATCATTTTTTCTGTCAAAAAAAATATAATCAAACGACATATCCATCACATATTAACGCAATAAAATCTTTACTCATTCAAATTTTCCAAAGAATTCTACGATTTGATGACGGCGAAATCTGATGAAGACAAAGTTACAAGTCAAAACATCCATATCAAAAACGTCCAATTTATAAAATTCTAATGAACGTGAGGTCCGATACAAAGATGTCCGATACAATAAGGTCGTATAAATGGAGGAGGCCATTGTATCGAATAATAATTTAACAGCAAAAAAAAATCCTTTAAGTGGAAGAGACAAAGAAACAAACAGAAGGACACACGCTGCTCATTATATCGGACTGTTTTCCAGCTAGTTCTTACAGATGAGGCCAACCGATAATCAATCCGAAAATTAACAAATTAATAACTTGAACCGTCATATTCATTTCGCACTTTGATTGGTTGGAATTTGCTTTATTTTTCACAGATAGCAACAAATTCAACTTCGTAAAAAACCTTTCATGTATATTCGTTTTATAGCAAGGAATTTCAGCTACATTTGTAAAAGAAATGATTGGAGAAAAATTTTGATGAACAAATTATTTGGTTCTCTTGTTTAGAACCGGATAATGACTAGTTTTCTAATCGGTGATTACAGGAAAAATTGTGCAACTTAATTTTTTTCCTTTTTAGTCTTCGTTACTTCAAAATTATGAACTTCAGTTTTGGACCCACAAAATCCCTTTCTTGCTTCCAGATTCAAAGAAGTCTTTGGAAGTATAGTTTAAACCCTACCCCAACAATGTTAATCAAACACCATCTCCCTTTAAGCTATGATTTTGATATATAT
>OY735198.1:93792649-93810149 GCA_963457665.1 Thysanoteuthis rhombus
ATATATGTGTGTGTGTGTGTGTGTGTGTGTGTGTGCATATGTGCAGGTGTGTATTTGCATTTTGGATGTGAAGTGATCTGACGGAATCCCCCCCTCTCTCTCTCTCTCTCTCTCTCTCTCTCTATATATATATATATATATATATATGTCATATATTTATATATATATATATATATATATATATCATATACACATAGGCATACACGCATCTATCTATCCGCCTATCTATTCATATCTCTCCCTCTCTCAATATATATATATATATATATATATATATATATATATGAATAGAGATGAATAGATAGGTGGATAGCTAGATGTGTGTATGTGTGTGTGTATATGAACTAATATATTAAGTATATATATTTATATCTATATCCATCTGTGTGTGTGTGTGTGTGTATGTAAACAATCGTTAATAAAAAATGAAAATATGCAATAAAAATGATTGTTTATTTGAAAAGACATGTGCAATGTATTTTTGAGGAAAAACCATGTTAATATTCAATAACAACGTTTCAGAAATGTCTGAGGAGCATAATGAGAAATGAATATCTGGAATATTTTGTTAATTTAATAATTTAAACAATTTCTGGAATCTCCTCTAAAAATAATTTTTCAGCCAAAAAATATTTTCCTAAGATTAATACTGCATTATATTTTTAATTGAAAAGCAAGTTGAAAATTTCCGAACAAAACAATATTTTATTTTTACAGTAATTCTCATTTTCAGATTCAAGACATATTTCAACATACCGTATAGACGTTTTGAGTAGAATATCGACTATTTTAATTTCTCAAGGGACCTACCTTTAAAGAAATGCAAAAATTTTAGTGTCCATGTTGAGATTTCATAAAATCAAATCCAGGGGGATTTATAGACTTGTAAAATAATTGCTGCAACTTTTCACAAAATTCTCTTTTCAGGAATAAATTAATTCATAAATGAGTAAATACCGTAGATTTCATTGAACTTGATTTGCTGATTTTTGATAATTCTTTCTAAAATATGTCTGCTTTCTGGATTTGATTTCTACGATCTTTCTTCTCACAAGAGAAACAAAGATTATTACGAAAGAATTAACATGAGTATAAACTTTCAAGCATTTTCATCGACAAATCTTTCATTTTGTGGTCATAAGTGGGCGAATGTGCCTATGAAAATAGATATTTTGATGGATATGCAAACACGCATGTGAATACATATATATAATCATGAAGCACCGATTTTTCCTGCCTATATTTAACTCTGTGTGTGTGTGTGTGTGTGTGTGTGTGTGTGTGTGTGTGTGTGTGTGTAAGAGTCACCAAATCTTTGCTTTAATACTACAGCACTGAACTGCCTTAAACGTTAATGAATGACTGAGCGTTTAAGGTTGGCGATTTTAGCAAATTATCAACTTTCTTTGGGGCTGTTGTTTCAATACAATATGTAGTATCTATGTGATATATATATGACCTATTGATACAAAGGTATTTGAAACTGAAGTCATGGCCCCTGCACGAAGATCAAAGCGAAAATGAAGTAATGCTATTACTGAAATGTTAGACATATAAGTCGTAAATCTGATCGTATAGCAAATGAAAAAAAGATAATCACTTCACAATTTTTTAATTTATTTTTTTAATCATTTATGTGTATTTTATTAATTTGGGACCCTTTATTACATATACTACAGGCCAAGCGCTAGCTGTAAAACTGACCCTGGTTAGCCTTTTTACCTTTGGCACTTTTCAATTGCTTATAATTCCGATGGTATTTGATTCAATTTGATAGAGTTATTGTATGTGATACATATATATAAGAAGTTAGAAACCCTCAACCGGAACTGCCACCGAAATTGTCATGATGGATTTCTTCAGTTTACGAGTGAGTCTGGCTTGCTGGCTATTTATGTATTTAGGTGTTGCGCTTATAGGCTGCAACAATGGATCTAGAGGGATGAAAATTTAAACATTCACTCCTCGTTATCTCTAGAAAAACGGATTTTGTGTTCATCCCTGGTTTCAAGTGAGGGTCCAATTTGTAATGTAAGTTTCTGCTAAATTGGTCCCTTCAGTTTGTGTCACAATTTGTAATTATATATATATATATATATATATATATATATATACATTATTATTATTATTATTATTATTATTATTATTATTATTATTATTATTATTATAAATTGCGTTATATTATATTGAAACACTATTTGAAATGATCTCCCGTTATTACACGTTGAACGTACCATTTGATCCAGGCAGCATAAATAGAATGAACTATCGAAGAAAATGGGGCTACTATCGAACCCGCGATCGATAGAGTAACCGCTTCAACGTAGCGTTTCCCTAATTATTGAGCTAAACGGCCGCCGGCAATGCTAAGGCCCAAATAACTGTTTCAACTCCAAATTCTCATTTTGTTTATTCGCAGCCTCTATCTGCTCTCTTTGTTTCTTTAATCGCCGACAATTGTGTTATCAAACAATGGATGTATGATCCGAGAGAATGATTATAAATTGCGTTATATCATATGGAAACTCTACTTGAAATAATCTCTCGTTATTAAACTGTGAATGTATCGTTTGGCCTGGACACCGTGAACAATTACAAAAAATATATTTCTATATCTGCTCTATTTGTTTAATTGTTTATTCTATTTTTTGTTGTCGAGTACAAAGGATACATTCAGCATGTAATAACGGGAAATCATTCCAAAGAGAATTTCAATATGACATAACATTCATAATCATTTCTACAGAATTTTACAAAAGTGATAGCAAAATCAAAAATAAAATACACCATGAATTTTGGAAATTTTTTTCACTCTTGTGGACCAACGATAAAGAATACCATTCGAAAACTTGAGAAACTCACACGAAAAATTGAACCAATAAATAATGTTGATATTATTCGATGAAACCTGCATAAAAGAAACATAGCTGCCATAATATACTACATGAGGAGAGAAAGAGAGAGAGGAAGAAACACAGACAGGAACAGGCATTCAAAGCGACAGAGAGTAGGAGCAACAATCTTTCCCCGCGAACAATCAACTCGTCTTGTCAAATCAAGTCCAACTCATCATATAAAACACAAACCAATCTGGATGTCCTCCTTTCTAATCTGCGGCGTATGTTTTAGTCATTACGACTGTCATTAAATAGAAAATAAAACAAAAAGAAAAAGTCATAATAGCAAAATGCGACGTTATCGTTTCAAAAGCATTGAGAGTGAGGCTTGATGTATGTCGTCATCATTGGCCAATAAAAATGCTGGAAATGCAGACGCGACGCCATCTTGGCGCCTCATGTGGTTGAAGGTTTGGAGGTTGACTGAAAAATATGGTGCATCTGTTAACAGCTCAGTAAGAAGACAAAGCATGGCACAATTTGGGTTGAGTAATTGATATAAGAGATGAAATCATACGTACAGTGGGATCTCAGAGCCTTTTACGAGTTATTATTCAGAAATCATTGAGATTGTTATTATTATCTTACGCAAGAAAGTACCAAATTAAATGTGTAGCAAAAGTAACATTTGATACGGCCCCACAATTTCAAGGGCCCTGTGCTAAATGCCTGCCAGCTATCAATTCCAATTCGGTGATTCTGCTTTTGCTCTATTACTATAGTACAATATGGCGCCCAACTTATATGAACGACTGCATGTTTACGATTAGGGGTCTCAGACAATCATCACCTTTAATTGGGGTTACTATTTTAACGCAGTAATTAGTGGAAGTGTGATATCTATGTGATGCTTATACAACACATGACTGCAAAAGCATGAAATAATGGCCGCTGCACAAAGATCAAATCGATAACAAAGTCACTGAAATGTCTGACATATTTACCGTATTATCTGGGTGTGAAGGGAGTGTACAAATGACTGTATCGTGCGAGTAAAGAATTTTGTTTTCATATCAATGGGTATTTTAATGTTCAGAGTCGCTTTTTAAAATAGGCAAAAGGCCCTGCACAAGCCTAATCCAACCCTGATATAGTAAGAGTCAGTTTTATTTATATGTTGTTCTATCTATTAATCTACCAATCATGTTGATACACAAGGTCCCAATATTGTAGATAGATTATTGATCCATAAAAAGACTTTAATTAAGTTAAGCATAATACATTTATGAATATTTCATTTTTGTTTTGATTCGTTTGAAAATGTTTGTTAAATACAGAAATAGAATGACGCTCAAGAAATGCTATGCACTAGAGCCAATCAATGCTAAATTCAGCCATTATTCTCATTCTTATTCCACGATATTACTGCTCTAATGCAGAGTTGTCTTGTCTTCCATCCCAAACTCGAAATCAACAAGATCCAGAGAGTTTAAGATGTCTCCTGATCATATTTGATGCTTTTAAGAGTACCGTCTTTTGCATCAGGCTAATACCAATGTCCATCAGTTTCAGTGCTCAATTTCAGGTGATACTTTTTGTGATTTTTTGGTACTGCTCCAAATGCTATGATAACGATTGGTACAATCTTAATCGATTTTTGTTTCATTATTTTTGCAGTTGTATCTTCGAATTATAATATTTTATCTTTTTTTCCCTGTTCAATACTCTTGTCTGCCGACTATGAGATATCGATTAATATAGCCTGATTGTCTTCTTTATTTATAAGGACAATATCTGGCCTTTTAGCAGTCATTTGTCTATCAGTGATAGTGTTAAAGTCATTCAGTAATTTAAATTTTTCGTTCTCTAATGCACTTCCAGGTTTATACTTCCACTGATTTTCAGTTCTTTCAAAACCTGCTACTTCGCATAAACTCCAACGAGTTGTGGCTGCTACTGAGTTTTGCAATAATTTTGGACGACCAGAAATTATGTGTTCTGCTGTTTCCTGGTATTAATAACAGGTTCTACACTTGTCTGACGATTTTATTTTAAGGATATGGTGTGCCAGTTTGGTATTCAATGCTTGATCCTTGAAACAGTGCGTCCGTTGCTGGTTCGACATGAGCTGTATTAAGATACTGACATATCTGCTGATCTATTTCGTCTGTTTTTTCAGCCGATTTTCCATATATGGTTTTGTTTCTCCATCTTGCAGTTCTTTCACCTTGGATCTTTATATTTTCAGCTTTTGGCATATTGTATTTGACGAGACCTCCTTCCAATAGTATTTTCCTTTGTGGTTCTCGACTTTCATTGACATATTCTGTTAATGATGTTCTTTTCTAATGCCGATACATCCTCAATTGCTGAGAGTCCTCTTCAATTTTCCCTTTCCTGAGTTGTAAAGTCTATCAATATCTGCTCTTTGGTGAAGCGCGTTGTAAATTTTCGTCTTTACCCTAGTTTTCGTATCAAATAGCCGAAACTCTTCCTTGGTCTGATCAATTATTTCTACTGCATGTGTTACCACTGATGCTGCAAAGGTGTTATCATTATTATCACTGTCGTTATTTGCATTTTCACATCAATTGCGTGGTGGTCGTCGCTGAAGACTGAGTGACAGTAAGTCTCCTCGAGTCTCTAGCCCTCTTCTTATCACTCTTATAGTCTGCAACAATGCTGTGGTTTACAGTTTTACACCAGTTGCCTGATGGTTATCGCTGAGAGATGAGTGATAGTAAGTGTCCGGCCCTCCTTTCATCTCCCTTACAGAGAGCAACTCTGTGGTTTGTGCCATTTCGACTTTCCCCAGCTTTACTTACACATGTCTTTTCCATCCTTGCTGCAAGGTCATTACTGGCAACTTCAGGTCATAGTCTCATATTTCTAATACTCTCTTCAATATTCGTGCAGAACCCAGCAGTGCTGTGGTCTGCATTGTCTCAATCTTTTTTCTTATCTCTCGCTCTTCCAATCTCATTATCTTTGGCATGGTCCTTAGTGCACGTACTATCATTGGTACTACTCCACACCATCAGTTTCTTGCTAAGACACAGTCACGTCTATTTATAGTGAGGTTCTCTTCCCCTTGTCCACGACTACCAAGTCCAGTTTTGTTATTTGAATAGGGTGGTCGGTTTGGATGTCAAAGTCCCAGTGTAATTTGCCGCTTCTGTTTTCTAGAACTCTCGCTTGTTTATGCTGATACCATTTGGCTGCATGGTCGAATCCCAGTCGTTTGCTTACTTCCCAGTGTGGAACTGTTGCTACCCTGTCGTGTCTGTCCTCCTTCTGGGCTAGTTTATTACATTCACTTATGTTGATTGCATTTTTGACCCATTTCTACTCATGGAGTGAGGCTAATTTTCTGTAATCGATGTGGCCCTCACTGCTTTCGAGTTCTGCAGGGCTAGTCTATTATTTACAGCTGCTTAGTACCCTATGTTTACAGTGATCCATTTATTTTAAAAGACGACATTTGAAATATATATATCATTCTCTATTGCCAAAATTTAGGCTACATAGTTGTGTCTCTATTAAATTCGCAAATTAAAAGCTTTGATAAACATAATCATTTGTTTTTCGGTTCGAACCAAAGTTCTACTTACAAAACAATTTGGCAACGGGGTCTGCACCATTCGCAGTTTCTTCCAACGAAGTTGTCTTATATAAAATTTTGCCCTGGAGACATTTAGACCAAGGCGTAACTTTTATATACATCGAACTATAAAGTACCCTTACTCTGGCTATGAATCCAGCCGTTCGTACTCAGAAAACTTATCTCCAACTATTTCAAGAGTAGAAACTCTTAAACAGTCTAAATCGGCTCTAAGTGCAGTGAAATATTTGAATGTATAGAGATAATTAAAAAAAATTCCCTTTAAAATTTATCATAAGTGCTAGAAATTAAATTTATTCAAATCACTTAATTCTGCCTCTTAGATAGAAATGGAACTGTTACTCCATAACGAAGTGTTCAGTGAATTTCGTTAATTTGTGTTGTGAATAAAATCTGATCTTCATTGAAGTCTATGACTTACTCAGTAAGTATGCGAGCTGTGATACTCCCATAACAAGTTGAAGCCAAAATTATGGGTGCTTAGTTAAATTTGAATTATTCAATTAATTGGAGCAAAATAACTTAATATTATACAACATCATAAATTGGAAATTTTAATATTCTTGATATCATAGAAACTGCGTTCGTTTGGATTAGAACCCGTATCTTTCTTTAACTGACAGGAAGACAATTACCACTGAGGCAGGGTGGCTTATCATCATTTACTTTTGAAATAAATAGGGCACTGTTCGTTCCAAAAGTGCATGTTTCGAAGGGGTCCAAAGCAGTCTGTCATAATAGTAATGTTAGATAATTTTCCGTCATTTCTAGACAGTGCTGCCAATTTAGATATTTTACATTGTTGACTTCATACAATGATCAGTTGTCGAGTAATCGCACTGCACACACGTAAATATTTCTTCAATTGTAGTTTGATGTTCTCAATATTATACTGTTTTATCGATTTTTGTCCTCAGCGGAAAGAAATCCTATTGTTCCTTATGAGTGTCCTTTTCTCAATTGGATAACTTCGTGATTCCTCAATATATTTCAATGAAATTTGTATATTGGCTTGTGGAAAGACTCGACCGAAGGATGATGATTTTTAGCCAATCCAATCGTTTGTCTAAATTTCATAAACAAAAACGTTTTTGTTCACAATTGGGGAAAATTCTCAAATCTTGACCAATTTTGTGAAATTTGGCTACAATTTTTAAAAAACCAAAGGAGTTGAAAAAATGGTGAGTTACAGTCGATCCGGTTGTTTGTTCATATTCTATTTCTAAATAAACATACGTCAACATGCAAAAAAAATATTGAACTGCAGAACCAATTAGAATGATATATTGTTATACAGGTTCTTGGGCATCTAATTACTGAAAATATACAACGTTTTTGAGGATTTTATGATTTGAAAAAGATTGGGTATCTTGGAGTTAACAGTCCTGATAAACAACCAATTGCTACTCTCTCTCCCTCTCTTTCTCTCTCCCTCTCTTTCTCTCTCTCTCTCTCTCTCTCTCTCAACCGTTTTCTTTCGGGGATCCTTATACTCTTACGGTTTTTTACTAATATTTCTTTAATCTTAATTCTAGTTGCTTTCCATTGCAACAACTCTGACTGTTGTGGATCGAATAAAGGGTTTGGTTCAAAATTCCCAGAAGACTACCAACTACGACTGACACCTGAGGAAGACCGGAGGCTAGAACAGCTGAAACAGTGTGACTGTAAAAACCAAAGTTGAATTGATTGCCTGTTCTGCGACTGGTTTGTCGAAAAAAAAGTCGGTTCCGAAACAGAGGGGGAACAAAATTGAAAAATGAGGTCCATCTGGAGTCGACGTTCTTTGATTAATTAACTTGGCTCCTCGGTGTGACTTCTTATTATTCATCGGGTCTATTATGTTTGGGATAAGAAATACTCTTCCTTCTTGATGAAATGCATGTGTATGCACGGCGTGGGTGACTATTCGCGTATCGTTGTTTAGTAATGTGTGTTCAGTGATTCCCAAAGTGGGTGATATCACTCCCTTAGGGATGTAGGAAGGCAACGGAGCGTCGGAAGATAAAAGTAGATGTGGGGGAGGGACAAAGGGAAAAAAATACAAATCGATACACTCTACCGCATGCACTTTAAGATACTTTAGTACAATTATAGTTTTGGTCTTAAAATGAATGCCTTAATTCTTGAAAGAATTATTAAAATTTAATTCTCAATGTATCATTTCTGCCCCACATTACGGGAGGGGCGCTGATGAAACATATATTCTCTCAAAGGGGGCGCTGATGAAATATATTCTCTAAAAGGGGCGGTAGTCTCAAAAAGTTTCCGAAACACTGGTGTAAATAATTGAAATTATCTGTCATGGCGGAGAAGGAGAAAAAATGATACGACTCGTGCGCGTGCGCGAAACTCTCACTTCCTGTTTCTTTCGGTCCCGTCAGGTTCCATGACTTTCAACATTCGTCAGACTCACAGTCTTCTCAGATGGTCGACAAAGAAGAACCCCGAAGGACCACCATCGCAGACAAAGGTCCTGGTGAAGATTTACCGTTTCCTGTGCTTTTAAAGCCCTTGTTCGTCTTAAACTAACCTGGGACATTCTGATTAAATCGAGTAGTTCATTAATCACAAAAAGCCAAGGAAGAAAGAAGAACGAGAATAAGTTTTTTTCTTCACTTTTATTGGTTCTAACTGGTTTGGAATTTCCATCGATTTTACAACATTATTAAATTAATTTATCCAGGCAGCTGAAAAATGACAGTAATATTCAAGTAATGTTACAATTAAATTTTCTTCGTGAATAATCAAAATTATCATGTTTTAGAAATCATACACCAAAATTGTCAAAAGAGGTTTCTTCCATTTTTTAGTCAATCCGACTGACTATGTATGTATGTATGTATGTATGTATGTACGTATGTATGTATGTATGCATGCATGTATGTATATTTGTATGTATGTATAATCATGCATACAAGAGGCACCAATGGGACTAGAGGGCTGAAAATGTAAACATTTACTCTTAATTATATCTGAAAAAAAAAAGAAGACAAAAACAAAATACAACGGTCCTTTTGTTTTTCTTGCAGCTCCCTCCTGAATAGATTTTCTGTGGAAGGTTCAGTTTGCAAAGTAAGTTTATACTAAATTAATTCCTTACTTTGTTTCCACTTGCTTTTTTGATAATTTAGACTTTTTTTAGTAATTACTGTCAAACAAAAGGCGAGAGCAGTAACTTTCTCATTGATCACCCTTCCTTCCAATGTTTCAGTTGAACACCCCAACATGGCATGCTACCAAAACACATTGATCATGCGACAGTTTCTATTGCATGACTAACCAGACTTATCTTGATTATGTTCAATATTTCCCGAATGATAAACTAAAGATAAATTTTATTCAACCATTGTGGAGTTTTATTTATCAAATTCCGTAAAATTTCATTTCTATACGCCATCAGGTGATTCCACTTCATAAAACTAGGTAAAATGCCTCTCATCCTTATTATATATATATATATATATATATATATATATATATATATATATATATATATATATATATTTCATTTATATATATATATATATACATATATATATATATATATATATATATATATATATATATATATATATATATATACGTGTATGTGTGTATGTGTGTGTGTGTGTGTGTGAGCACATCTGTTTCGCTACTTAAAGTGTTCTGCCTTTCCCCTGAATTGACATAAAAATTTCTATTATGCAGTCTTATTTATCTAGTTTAGCATAACATAAATTTCTGTTTCTACGTCTTGTAAGAGATTTTATACATACATACATAGTCAGCCAGTCGGCTCAACTTGAGAACTGAAAAAACTTATGTTGACAATTTTGGTGACTGTTTTGGTTGACGCTTTCTAATAAACTGAAAAATGTTGTAATCGTAGGTCTACATATGGAAAAGAATTGAAAATACGAAAAGCAAACTGAAAAGCTAGATCGATGAACACGAATGATCACATACATTCAAATAGAATATTGGTTGAGCAACAAATTGAATTCACACCAACCGACACCAAAAGCTCAATTCAGTAAACCTAAAATAGTTATAAATCTGACGAAGAAGTTGAAATAAAAATGAATTATTATTTACTTTTTAATTTGCTTGGCGTATTTAAAAAACTTTTTGTCGTATTTTTCAATTTGCTTGACGTATTTTTCGATTTGTTTGTCATATTTTCTCATTTGCTTGCTTTATTTTTAAAAATTTGCTCGTCCTATTTTTCAATTTTCTTGCCGTACTTTTGAATTTGTTTGCTTTATTTGAAAAAAAAATGTACTTGTCTCATTTTTTTAATTTACTAGTCTTACTTTCTAATTTCCTTCGGATAAGGAGTTGAGATAACCATGTAATACCACACTTGGTTCTCTGTGAATTTATCACGAATAAAATCTTAAACAACAAATCGATAGCCATATTTTATCATTGAAAGAATATACTGATTGCTGAATTTTACATATTGTTTTCTTCCTAAAAATCTTCGTTAGATATAAGAAGTTTCAAGGATTTCTTACAGGAAGTTCAAAGTTTAACTTTGAGCGTTTTCCGGAACCATGAGTTTCCGGAAATCTTTATAGAAATATGTTAGTGCACCAAAAAACACTTGCGTGTAGCCATTAATGGGGTTCACCTCGACCTTTCGGTCATTTGTCGAAATGATGAATGAGAGCCACAAACAGAGAATAAAGTCGCCTCTTCATGTAATTATTTGTATTACTCAACACCTATTTTCTGAATTATTTGAGTTTCTAAGACTGGATTTTATTCCATTATTGAGTTGACCGCAGGTACAAGTGGACAAACAGTTAGCAGCACGGAAAATGGAATCGGTGTCTCTGCATTGACCTCGTTCTAATGCCACAGGGAAAGGCATGAATCCATTTCTTCTACCCTGAGCAATAGATGAAGTAGCAAATTGGGATAAAGTCTAAACCCTCGTACAGAGCATCATGAGAGGCTGACAACGGATAGAGTAGGGGACAAATTCCTGAAAAGTAGGGTTAACAAAGCTCTGGTGAAGCTTCGATGGGCCTAGAAGCCGGAAGTGAAATAACCCCACAACATCCCCACTGATACAGGTGGATAGATGATTTACTTTTACTTCTTACTATAGTAAATCATTGCGTTGTGAATCATTGACACTACCTTGGTTAGATTAGTCACATTGATATGTGAGAGCACTCAGTGAACGCAAACCTCAGCCAACAGCATACTCTAAAACTGGATGAAAATTTGTTTATACATAGCTATGATGATGAGGTAACTATGTCAGTTACAATTTTCTACATTTCAGACTATTGTCTCAAATACTGCTCAATCGGGAAAAAACATGTCCATTTTTTCTCTGAAATGCCTTTGAAATTCATTGAGCACTTTTGGAGAAATCGTGTTGACAAACTATACATACGCCTCCACTCACTCAGAAATCAAATGCCTCTGATAACATCATTGCTTGGGGGAGGTAATTGTGCATAGATCAGACGCAAAATTTGATCAGCTCTTTCGTAGTCTATTGTCCAACTTTCCACGAAATCTGAATGAAATTCAGTGATAACTTCCAGACTTGCGGACAGGAAAGAAAATTCAGCGATATTATTAGGTTTTGATCTATAACTGCGACACAGGTGAGGTGATTGTGTAAAGGTCCGTTCCAATATTTGATCAGTTCTATCATCGCCTATTGTCTATCCTTCCTCAAAATGTCATAGAAATTCATTGGGAACTATGTAAATATCATGTGAGCAGACATGGAATTTTGGTGATGTTATGTGTTTTGGATATATACCTATGAAATAGCTGTGGGTAAGGTATTGTGGATCCGCCTGGAAATATTCAAGCACATACATGAATGTATTGAAAAAAATTGGAAAAATATCTCTCATGCAAGGAAAGATCCCTGGATCCGCTCCCAAATTTCATCACCTCTTTCTTAGCTCTTATCCACCTTTCCATAACATTTCATTGTAATCCATTTGGTACTTTCAGAAAGAACGTTGTTGACAGACGAACTGAAGAACAGACGCGACAAAAATTATATACCTCATTTCCACTCTGTTGACAAAGGTAAACTGGATAGCACTAAGAGAGCGCATATCTCTGTCAATACCGAACACTAACTGAAAACTGGATGAAAAATATGATATCAAAAAACAACGAAGACAACGCAATTCTCACAATATGTACAAATATTACGTGCTTTGAAATCTACATTTAGCATTTATCAAATGTTCGTTTTCAACCTTTATCATGCAAAATAATATTAGATATCTGTCAATCAAAAATAAATCCCTGAATACATTCCCGAATTTATTCATTTTTTCTTTGCCCCATGGCCTACCCTTCCACAATAAATTGAAATTAACTGAAAACTTTTGGATATACTGTGTGGAAGCATACATAAACATGAGTGAATACACACGCCTCTTTCAATTTCGTTGGCAGTAGTGAAAAAGAAGACAGTCACGAATAATCTTATTCTATTACAAATTAGGATGATACGAAGACGTATGTAGGATATTATTTACAGAATTACATTGAATATTTTATCACATAGGGAAAAAACATTATTCTTAAAGTGAGAAAACATCAAAGGTTTTTGTTTCCTTTACTTCCTTATCCATGCTTTCCATCGCAAATTAAAAAAATATATATAAGCCAGCCGTTTTTCCGAGATTTTCATCACTTGAAAAATTATGAACGCTATCAATCAAAAGAGAGACAGATTTAGTAAATATCCGTATTCATAAACATACGTCTTTACAGATACATATATACATACATGTGGTTATTAAATATCTATATCTATCTTTTTCTTTTTTTTCTTTCCATCTACCTCTCTCTCTCTCTCTCTCTCTCTGTATATGTACATATATATGTATATTTGTGCGTATGTGTGTGTATGTATGTGTGTATTAGAAACTGTCAACCGAAATTGTCGCCCAAACTGTCTACATAGGTTTCTTCAGTTTTTTACCCGGTCTGTCTGGCTGGTTATGTATGCATACAGGCTGCACAAGTAGAGCCAGAGGGTTGAAAATTTGTAAATTATTTTTAAACAACTTTTTTTCATTAATCCCTTCCTAAATTGATTTTCAGTGCATGGATCAGTTTGCAACGTAAGTTTATGCTAAATTTGTCCTAGTTTGTGACCTGCAGCGTTCATGCTTGCTATCTCCAGATTCAAAATTTTCAATGATCAAGGTCCAACAAAAACAAGTGAATTAATTTAATCGTTATCACTCTTTTCCCCATTTTTTGATTGATTGTCCCTAAACAGCTAAAAGAAATTCGTCACATAACGTTTTCTATTGAGTGACACACACACACACTCACACATATATATATATATATATATATATATATATATAATGTACTAACGTATATGCGTATGATTGTACTCGTGAGATGTCGAGAAGTATGTATCACAGACCAGAAACAAGAACATGTCTGATATCAACAGGTTCATATTCACATATAAAACACGTTTATGTCGAATTTTGCAGAAAGAAAATAGTTGAGTTTTGGGAGGTCTCGTTCGTGCTATCAGAAAACAAGACTGTCATGTATTTTCTTTCATCTTTTCTTCGTTTCTTTCGGATGGATTTGTTCTGTTCTGTCGCTCAGATCTTTCCTGTTGTTGATGACTTGAGGTTTCTGCGTTTGTCCATGAGATTTTTTGTTTCTTCTGAGAGTTTACCTACGGTTTGTGTGCACTTAGGCTTAAACCTATTGGCAACTTCAATTCGGCTGGTTGTTATATTGTTGCTGAGCGCGTCGATGATCTCTTCTGGATCGGTGAGGAGTTCATATCTGTTCTTCAGTTACAGCCTGAATGATTGGGTAAGCTCTTTTTGTACGCTTTGGTTGCAGTTTGATGAGGAACATTTTTCTGCGTTCTATTTTTGCGTTGATTTGAATTTTGTATCTTATCATTCGATGGTCACTCCTGATATTGACTTGATTTAGGACCTGAATCCCTTCTACACTATGCTGTTGTCTATTTCGTTCACAGTTTCGTGATTGGGTCTCCTCCAAGTCTTCTTTCTTCTTGAAGGAGGTATCATAATTCTGGACTCGTTTGCTGTTGTAGAATTAACAAGATCCTCATCCCTCTCATCCCATATTATGTATCTGTTCTTGCCAATGCATTTTCATAACCTTTTCGATATAAAAGTCCCTCATAATGACGTTGAAATATTTTTTGCCCTTTTAGAGTATGGTATTCAAGTCGTCGTTGAAGTTTTCTATCACTTCGTCAGTTGACTGTGAAGGGGGAAGCGTAAACTTGAATGATGAACTTTTGTACATCTTTGAGGACTGTAAAGTGAAACTGGCTACAAGGTCTATGATGGTTTAGAATAATATAACATTGTTTTCAGATTTTCCGTGAATAAGGAAGCCAACTTCACACTGTTTTCTTTTTTCCTTTTCGTAGTTGTGCAGAAGATTTTTGCTGCTTCGTTTAATTAGTCCTCTTCCGGGTCTTCTCGTTTCGTAATACTGATAATGTCTCATTTGATGCTTTTGATTCCTTTTTCAAGATCAGTAAGGAGAATGTTTGCTGGGGGATTTCTAGCGTTTTAAGTGCCAATGTGCAGAGTTATTTTCTTGGTGACGTGCTTAGGGTTGTGTTTGGGTAGTCACACTCAGGGCACATCAGCCCCACCCAAAGCAAATGATGGGATTTTTGAAACCGATGACTCACCAAGAACGGCTGATAATTTTTTTCATATTGTGAAAGTTCAAATTGAAATCTTTGAGAGCAACAATATACAAGTATTTAGAACTGCACCCTTACTTACCATTCATCATAGGTGACCATGAACGAGAATTTCTCTTCCTATCAGTGCTAATATCCAAGTTTATAAAATTTATTTTGGTTAGTTTTGAATACGTCATAACGGAACTTTAAAAGTGTTTAGATTAGAAGTTAAAATATTTCATCACTTTAGATGAAAGTATGAACCAAGAAACACTCGTCAGGTTTTTTTCTGTCAAATCTCAAGTAAATATTGTCCTTTATCATATTATTAATATACTGAGCACTCTAATAAAAATAGTTGAATATGAAAACTTCCAAATGCGCGACTTTTTACCAAAACTATTTATTGAAATTATTTCACAATAGAGTTCTCAATGATGTTTCAATGATATTTTGTCGGATGGTGGGCCATAGGTTAGGGGAGAATTGATGAAAGTTTGGTGTAGATCCAGAGATCTTTTTCCGATTGAGGAATGATTTTATCAGATTTTTGAAGGGACTCCCGTCTCAATCAAAAAAAGGTCACCCAGATCTACCCCCAAATTTCATCAATTCTTTCTAAACCCATGGCCCAACATTTGACAATACGCCATTAAAATTCCTCGAGAACTTTTGGTGATTTCGGGTGGGTAAAAGTGATTTAGACTAAAGTCTGACTGTAGTTTAGACTGAAGTGTTTTACGCCCGTGGTTAGCACATGTTCCCTGTGGTTCGACTTACATAAGTCCACTCCGTTATTCAATAGCTATAAATCATACGATTTCTTAATGTACCAATATATATATTATCTTTATAGAGATTGATATTACTTTCAAATGAGCAAAGCGACCATTAACCGATTTCAAGCAATCTGATCAGCTTCCAGATGAGATACGTCTTTCGTCACGTGACAGATTTCTCAGCACAGATTGAATCAGTTTATAACTCGGCAGTCAATAGAATTCTCACATTTAAATTGAAAGGTTTGAAACAAGCAATAAGAATCAAATTACCTGACCGTTGAGAAACACATGAAAGAGTTTTATTCTTGACAAACGTAGAATACGATATAACGTATCGGAAACACACACACATTTTATATATATATATATATATATATATATATATATATATATATATACTGTTGCCGAATGACTTACTGTAAAACTGGGTTCCGATTGTACTACTCATTCGGTAACAGGAGAAATTGAATGAAAAAAATTCGCAGTAAATTTTTTTTCTGTCAAATTTAATAATACTTGTTTGAATGAAACACTGCTGCTTATATATATATATATATATATATATATATATATATATATATATATATATATATATATATATAGTCGGAGGCGACGTCTAGCCCAGGAAAATTGACACTTTAGCCCTTTATTCTCACATATGATCAAATGTTTTGTACGTATGTTGTGTAATTGTACTAGGAGTGTAAAACTTATGTAGGGGGTCAACGTTTCAACTTTTTGATGTCTCATAATCTTTGGCCAAGTGCATCATTTCCCAAGCCTATGATTACAACACATCACTATTTGGGAGGCGTTAGCAATACTATTAGACGTTATTTTGTAGGTTTTGGTGAATATACGCATGAAGAATGAGCAAACTACAGCAACAAAAGAGAATGATTTCAAAAAGTCCTGAATCTTGCTAACTGCCTCTGGATATCATTTTTGTACTGAATTTAAATGATCATACTGTCACAGAATTATTGCACAGTATCGTAAGATGCATGCAGGATGCAAAGCGTTGTGACAGACCAAGGAAGGTTTGCAGATATTCTGATGATAAAATGAAAACTATGCCAATGTGTTAACACTTCATAACCAATTCTGAAGTCCTGAAGGAGATGTGCAATAGCAAGAAACCTCCGGTTTTATCTTGCACTGCAAGGCAACGGCTTGCAGAAACTGAGTGAAGAGTTTGTATAAAATAAGTCACTTATCAGTTCTGTCAAACGCAAAATACCTGTTGCCTTAAAGAAATTACAGATTGAACTGAGGCAGAATGGGGCCATGTTCGGTAGTCTCTTGAAATTCAACACAGTGAGGTCTGATAGTGTCATGTATCTTTGTAGAACTCAGCTCATAATGCCATCATCACAATTTTATAGGCCTACAAACACTCAAAAACATTCCCATATAAATTAATGGTAATTGCTTCTTCGCCACTTCGAAAGGTTTTCATAGGGACGCTCCACTTTCGTATTGCAGCGGAAACCTTTAGTTATAATAATAAATTGATTGTTCATATCTTCTTCTTCATCTTCTTCTTCTTCTTCTTCTTCTTCTTCTTCTTCTT
>OY735198.1:93815149-93897649 GCA_963457665.1 Thysanoteuthis rhombus
ACCAAGGATATACGCTGTTAATTTTATAGATTGTCATTGAAGAGATACAAACTTTTTTAAGTGAAAATTTATTCATATTTATCTCAATTAATCATTAAAATTGTGAAATTAATTAAAATTATAATGATAAAACTTTTTTCATTCTTTTTGTCATAATTGTCTATAGCAATAATACACGGGAAAAGGGAATTTTTGTTTTACGTCTTTGATTTAGTTGGTTATTTTTTTTATTATAAAATATGTTTTACATATTTTGCACCTGATGTAATGATTGAGCGGTGATAAAAAAATTAAAAAAAAATTTTTTTTCGATGTATTTGAAGTATCTAGCCATTTTCCAAGAATTTATCTAGCTATTTTTCCATAGAAACATTAGAAAGTCGTGTCCAATTAATAGGTATATCCGTTGGTGATTTTCTAAACGCATATATTAGACAGCCGATGGTTCTCATAAATGGAATAAACCCGTGCAATAAAATCCATAATATTGAATAAACAAAATATAAAAGGTATCTAATATAGATAAATAGAAAGATAAAATACTGTTAGATGGTTCACATTAATTAATACACTCGTACAATTTGATCCAGGAAATCTGAAAATTATTTTAAAAATATTTCGTACTTTCATATCAATGAGAATATCGAATATTACACGACTAGGAATTTCCCAAGAAAGATTTTTTTATATATTTGAATTTATAAGATTTTTTTTCAAGTAAAGAAATTATACTTTTACTTAAGACTCAATAGTTTACTACTTCAAAGCCATTTATTATGTAAATAAATGCTTGCGTCTAATCAGTTTTTCAAGGTTTTAATAAAAAGTTACTGGATTCGTTCAAGTAGAAGAGTTAATTGTTTCAATGGTAGGGAGAAATATTTCTAACAGCAAAATTGTTACATTTGAATGGAAGTGTTCTTCGTTACGGACAGAGAAATAGAAAAAAATCACCCAATTCATGGTATAGAAACATCTTTCTTTTCTAAATCACCAGAAAAAATATGACTTTAATGATTTAAATCAGAATAAAACATATCACTTTCAGACCAAAAAGAATATGGTTATACAAACTATAATAATTTGATTCAGTATGAAACTCCGGGCTGAAAATACCATATATTTACGCATCTATCGAGATTATTCATTCTCCTTTCAAATGATACTAATTTTGTTGGAAAACGTTTCAGAGATGAGAATTGACTTATTTACTCGAGTATCTTTCAATTGCATCGTACCTATGAATTATTGGAAAATTAATACTGCAAAAATCCTCGCGTTCAATTTTGTTAAAAAACTGAAGGTAAAATAAAGTAAAGATATAAAAAATTGGATAAGTCTTATACATAGAGATGGATGAATTGTCTGTCGACATCGTGTTTTGGTACCAGTATTGTGAAGTGTTACACACACACACACACACACACACACACACACACATTTCATACTATATATATATATATATATATATATATATATATATATATATATATATATATTTAGTAGAATGTGGATTCGCTACACAAACTAGCGCATGTTTCTATACTATGTTATACTGCTAGCCTGATCTTTACCATATATATATATATATATATATATATATATATATAGCAAACTGCATGACATAAGCAGTATATCTTAAAATCATAGCAGAAAGGGAAGTTGTACTGGGGTGCCACGTTAATACAACTGTTTTGTTTTTAAAATCCCCAAAACGGTTACATAATAAATAACTGATGATCCCCACAAGAGAAAATTTACACATAATACCATAATAACAAAGCATACGTAATATAGAAAAAACACTGAAGGAAATTACATAGATTGCATCAACAGGTATTGGGAAATAGGTGACTGAAGTGACACAGCAAAAGTTGAAAAAGGTTTTTAATGTGTTTAGGGTTTAAATCTGTAAAGCTTTCTTGACTAAAAATCTCTCAGTCCGTCTGTCTGTCTGTCCGTCTGTCTGTCTGTCTGTCTCTCTATATATATATGTTATTACACATGAAATAATCTCAAACCAGCGTGGCTTAGTACTTATCCCCCATAAATATATATATATATATATATATATATATATAAGATAAGTAATAAGCAAGGAAAAGCCAAACTGATTGGAGATTATTTTATATTTAATAACTTGGGTATTTAGTTAAAAGAGGTTTGTGTACATTGCTGTATTTCTAAGCTCACAAAGGAAATTTCTCTGACTGGTTCCAATTAGATTATCAAAGGAGAAAAACTTTTGACCTAAGAAATACAAATATGAGCATAAACCCATTTTACAAGATATCCAAGTTATTAAATTCGATTTCAATCAACGGTTATGTTTTAATATATTTGGTTTAACAAGTTGGCTGATAAACCGCTGAATCATGGTTCAGACTGCGGTTTGAAACCGAATCGAAGAGTTCTAATGGCAGATCCTCAAACTAATTGCAACAGATTTGAAACGTATCGGATCACAGGAGTGCCAGATCACAAAGCGCCCAATTAGAGATATTCAACCTGTAATACTTTTCTTGCTGAAATTTTCGAAATAAGTTCAAAAACAATCACTACGGTAAGAAGAGAACGATTTTGCAAGCAAGAAAAGGGTGACCATTTGGTCGTTATGATTGTTCACATATAATGTCAACGAATTCCAAGACAAAATTTTTATTCCATGTTTAAATAGTTAGTTTATCACATTTCGTTCTGAATGTACAGGGAAAACAAACTGGTCAGTTTATTTTGCATCATCTTGTATTATGTTATGTTTTGATTTGTAATGATATGTATCTTTATATGCATCATCGTTATCTGCTTGTCGAAACTGTTGTGGCGTTAGGTACACACGTGCAATTGTTAGAAATACCCACTTCCGGCCTCTCGAAGCTTCGTTCTGCTTATGGCACCTATTATTCTCAAATAGCCACCCATTTGGGCGCTGACCAGACTCGACGATACTTACTTGATGATCTCACGAGAACTAGTGTATCCAACGTGATTTAGCCGTAACCCTTGCCTTGGAGGAATGTTCCTCAATCCTAGTCCTTGTGTTAAGCGCTTAGCAAAGAGACATTGAGTACCATTTTGAAAATCATTATGTCTGCAGATGAACTGAACCACGACGTATTGAACCTTACTGGGCCACAGTGATCAGTGATTTGTTGGTACATCGAGTCAAATTAACATTCTAGTCACGAATGTACTGTATGCAGTGAAGCAGTACCAGCCTAGGGAGATATGGAACCATCCGTCTTATTTCATTCCTTATATTGAATACATCAATAAATCATGATGAATGTAGAAAAGAACAGCACAATCAAAAGGAGAGAAGGACAATATGAAATTCGTAACATGATTTTTTTTCTAGCAAAGAATAAACAAAACTGACCAAATATAGTTTCCAGAAAACTGGTTTCCAGAAATTTGGTTTCCAGAAGTGAAGTCTGAGGACGGGAAACATTAACTGCGATAATTGAGACGTTGATCAATTAAAAATGAATTGATTTGAAAAGTTTGACATTGTAAAACAGTGGTTTCCTAACTTACAGGCACGACTCAAATGAGACCCACAAAGATTCATCTGGTCATGGTCACGGGATGGCTTGGAAAATGAATAATTTGAATAAAATAATGTAAATAATACAAAAAAAAAATGAAAAAATCTTAAGAGTAAAAACAATATTTAGTTCACAATTTTGGAATAAAGAGCGTCATTGAGACTCTGGAAGAGGAAATCGTTTGTGAATGATAAAGCATCTATAAATGTACGAAAACTCTTGACGCATTCCAGTCTGCTCGCGTCCACTATTTGTTCTTGATTATTGAAGTGAAAGAAAATTCAGTAAAATTTTTTGGATGAAACCGAATGAAAACAAAACTGTCTGTCCCAGGTTCAAACTCCGCTCCATCTTCAATTCTGATTGAAGATAATTACTGCAACATTTGTATTGTACATATAATGAATAGAAATATACATTTTTTAAAAATAAATGCATTTATTTTTATCAGAATTAAATAAGCTCTTGCGTATCTCTGTAATAAATTTTCGTGAATAGCTAAGATTGTCAATTTAGCTCTGTTGGTCGGTAGAGGAATGTGAATTTTGCATATAGATTTACAACCCCTAATTTTGGTGAGGATTGTTTTTATTGTTTTTGGTCTGATAGAAAAATGAAGTCAACTTCTGTTCTGAAGTTTGAAAAAACGCTGAAATTAAGTTTCTTATCCTGGTCGCCAGGCGTTTATGTTTACGGGTCACGGCCAAAAACACTTTGGGAAACACCTCCTTTTAAAAAAGCGTATTTCTCTTGGGGCGCCTCTTGCAGAGCAACGTTGTGGAACTTCGTCTTGTAAGCTAATTCTATTGAGTTCGGTCCTCACTAGGAGTCCCACCACAGAAAACTTGCGGTAGACTAACTTCGGTTTAGTATCCAGCTATGTTTTTATTTTATTTTCAAGCAATGTTGATTGCGTTTAGGCAGATTGATGGATTGATATAAGTAAAAAGAAGACATTCCCCCCCCCCACAGGCCCTAGATAAGAATTTTATCAGGGATACAAAATTTCGTTCGGGTCTGTTTCGCTCTCCATTTGTCATCCTGTTATTATTCAGTTCAATATAAACAAACATTTTCTGAGATCCCATGAAATTCCTGGGCCCTACTTTGGCTCCCGATCTACCCTCTGCTCTTTCAATATGCATCACCCACTCATATATGGACGGATAAATTGACAAAATAAATATATACCCATGTGTAAACCAAGTATAAATGTTTAAACATATTTAAAAATATATATACATACATACATACACTCGCCATCAAAGTCAATAATTGAACAACCGTAGCGTCTAGAAAGAAGTCATTTAAGTAATTCCATCGAAGAATAAGTATGGTCTGGGGTTTCCTCTGATGAACATCTGAAATAGGATTAAAGAACTGGAAAGTCTTGATGTTATTAATAAACCCGTCAAAATGAAGCCACCAAAAGATAAAAACTATTTTTTTCCAAAAATAAAAAAAATAAAATTTTAGTTGGGGTTTAGTCAAGTATTGGTGCCAATATTCTGGAACACACTAAAACTGAAACACATGAACACATATAAAAGAGGATAGAACCCTGCACCACCATTGGTGGCTTTGGTCGTTCAATATACTTATATGCACATACTGAGAAAGTATCCGTTTCGTGTATATTTATATATCAATGTATATATCTATATATTTTCACACACACACACACACACACACACACACATATATATATATATTTCTTGATGTGTCCAGAAGAATGAAAGCTGTGTTTAAAGATTCAATCAACCACCCTTTCGTATTGATTTCAAAAGGGGGGCTTTGCCCACAACTTGTGTCCTTGCCCCCAATGAGGCTGGCTGCCTGTCTATCTGAGGTAAAGCTCCTAAATCACGCTCGACCACCCAATGGGAAGAAAAGACTGGAGAAGCCCCAAACGGCCTTAAAGTCGGTCAGAATGGAATCTGGGGTTGGAGCAGGGACGGGGCGGAGCGGATGAGGAAAGAAAAAAAGCGCACCTGCTGGAGAAAAAATTAAATTGGAGGAAAAAAAAGGTGACAAAAGAATGTGTAAATAAAGGAATTGGATGTGTATAATCTGTATACTCTCTCTCTCACTCTCTGTCTCTGTCTCTGTCTCTGTCTCTCTCTCTCTCTCTCTCTATATATATATATATATATATATATATATGTGTGTGTGTGTGTGTGTGTGTATATGTGTGTATATATGGTCGATGAATTCCATAATAACGGGTTGAATAAATAAGAAAGGAGGGAAAAAAGGAAAGCCAATCTCTTTACTTATGATTTTAATGTATAATAGCAAGTCTTAACCGATTTCGTTTATGAATCATTTTAGCCTTCAGAAAACATGTACGACAGCAGCAATTAGATTGTTCTACTGCCGTCTTAGCTTATGCACGATCGCCGATTAATACAGCATCTTGCCAAGCTGGGATATGATTGTGCACACGATCTCTTCCCCAGCCAGGTCTCTTTCTCGATGTGGGGCAGGGGTCAAATGACAGTGTATTCTCCTAAGGGCCGTTATATCTGTATTCGAATGTCATCGATCATGTGTGTTAACGCACACATATCTACGCATACAAGTCTGTCTTTTTAGTGACATACGAATGTGTGTATATTGGGATCAAATTAATGTTATTAGAACAACTGGTCGCATACAATCTCAATGTTTATGTATATACTTTCATTCATAAACACGTGCCAGGACATGCACTTGAGAGAAAAATTACGCAGGTTTGTGTGGAAACCATTCAGGTATAGTAATATATTTCTTTTAAAATATTTCGCCGTAATTATCGTCACACATTTTAAGGACATCACCCGAAATTAACTTTTACACTTTATCTTGTTATATAATACGCCAAGTATATCTCTATATTTTTGCCAGTAACATCAAGTATAACTTTCATATTTTTACGGAAGAATGGCGTCCCTTAGAAGACTATTTCATTGTTTTGTTTTTCGTAAGAGAAAAATACTTGTACACAACGATATTTGAATTCTGTGACGATTTCTCGATTGAATTAGCTTCACATCTTCTTTATATATTCAAAGCTTTCACGTAACTGCAATTGCAAAATTACTTGAATATTGCCACCATTTTTTGACGGCAAGGTTGAAGTAATTTGTCGATAATAAAGTGAAATTAGTTATCATATTTCAATTAAAACTGATGTTACTGTCAGGGGAAAATGTAGTCCGTTGCCCAGTTCTAGGACGAAAACTGTGCAACCACTTAAATTTAAAAAAAAAACCTACAGGGTAATAAATTCTGAAATCGGATATTCAAAAAAGCTTCTAAAAAATCAACAATACGACTGGTGACTATTTGAATAGGTCCAGATTCAGTCAACTGAGAAAAATCACCATATAAATGGTATTGGTTTATCCAATGAATGAGCAATCATAAAATACTATTGATATAAGAAATTATACAATAAAGCAAGAAAAAAATTGCTTAAAACAATTTGGACGGATGGAAATTATGATTCGCAAGAAAGCCACATGGTTCATGAAAGAATAGACGAGCTTGTGTGTGATGCACCAAAGACCATAAGGATAAGAACTTAGAACAGTGGTTTAAAGGGATGTAAAGTGACGAATCAAAATTTAACAGATAGCAAATAACTGGAATGCCCTAAAATATTTGAACGGTAGTATTTTGGACAATGTATATGTACGACCCCATCTCTTATAGACCCATCTAATTTCAAACCAAATGTTACCCTCAGATATAAACACATCCCCTCCTGCTCCTATTAAACAACCATAGACAGAAATATTCAATCTCTTTCCCTCAGCATCTAACATGTAAACAGTAACTTTTTCTCAATGAACCGCTGATATTATTTTGTCTTGAAAAAAAGGTGGCTGGCCTCCGTCGAAATGCATCGAACTACGCCCACGGGATAGTAAGATCAAATATAACACTTATCTCTTCAGTGTTTCTCTTAACCGTCCAATCGTCATTTTAATTTACATTCTGTCGGATCACATCACATCCACAACACACACACACACATATATATGTAAATATATATAATGAGTACATATTTTTTAAATCGTTACAGATTGTACATTCTGTTTCACTTGAAAAGATTTCTCGAATGAACAAATTTGAAAATCTTTTGATATATATAAATATGTGTGTGTGCGTGTGTGTGTGTGTGTGTGTATGTGTATGTGTGTGCGTGAAAAAACGGAAAACAGAAAAAAGATTAGAAACGATACTTCCAAATGAACTGTTAAGGGGGAAATATGAAGGGAGACAAAAATTCAAAAAGCGTCAACGAAATCTTGTGAAAAATCAAACAAAGATCAATTACTTAACTGAAAAGGGGGGCTTCTCAACCGCCCCCACTTCCCAACCCCGCCCCAGAATTCAAAAGAAAAGGAGGAAATGGGAAAATAACTGAAAATTGAAAAAAGTAAAGAAAATATCTGAACGATTTTTAACGACTCAAAATAATACGAGAAAAAAAAAGTCGGTTTGTTTATTTCGTTTCTTAACAAAAATTTCCTTGACCCGCCCAGGCCGTGATTATAGTGAGATTTTCTAAAGTGCGTGCAGAGTGACATGGGGAATGGAATCAGCGAGGCGAGTTCAAACTCCGGCTAGGACAGTTTGTGTTCATTACGCACTAATAAGTCTAAGGGAGGTATGAATGTATCAATTTACTCCTACCGATCGATGAATAGTAAGGCAGACTGGGTTCTTTAAACCAGCCTGAAGAGAGATGAGCTCCGTCAGGCAATCTCACCCTATGCACACATGATGAAAGCAACTAATGATTTTAAACCCGTGTCTTTAAACGAATTGATGCAACTAGTGTGTGTGTGTGTGTATATATATATATATATATATATATATATATATATATATATATATATATATATATACTGCAAAAAAAACTAATAATCATTTAAACATAAAAATCGATTATTTTTATTCCTGTTCCGTCACGGGGGAATACTAAGCTTACCTTAGCATGACACAAGGCCAATTAGAAGGGAAAGGGAATCGAAAAATTGTGTTGTGCAAATCTTCGAAGTAACAAGAGTCCCAGTATGTTAAAACCTAACTTTTCACATGGCCTCGATGCCAGCGAGAAATATGAAAGAATCTTGTCCACAAGAAGAGCACACTCAGTCATGTGTTATCCACTGAGTAGCACAAGCGTAAGAAAGGGTCGGTGTACATTCTGCAATGGGCGACAGAGCATAATTAGAGAGAGAAATAACTTATTAATTGATCATCAACTTTTCAAATTTTCCCCCCAAGATGGTGTGTTAATGAGAGAACGATAGGCTCGATAAATACTATAAAACAAATCGAATTATTTGAATTATCCATTTGAAAACATTTCTTAAAACTCTAGCCAAAGATTCAGAAATGTTCTTGCTTTTTTTTGATATTAGCGTGTGTTTTGTTTTTTCATGTTTCATTTATGTTTTCTTGAATTTTAGCACTGCCGGCCATTTTGTCTACAGACTTAAAAATTGGCATCATCACTCCACTAAACCCCTATAAAAATATTTTTTGAGTGGGGGCACTTTGATAGTTTTGATAATAACATTCATAATTTATGCGTTTTTCTCTTTACTCTAGATGTTTTTCAAGTGGAAAAGACCAGTAATATAATGAAATAATTTATCCTGACGATATTACTTTTTCTGTGAGATCTTTACATGACTTCAAATTTTGACGCTACAGTTGTTCAATTATTGGCTGTGATAGCGAGTCTAGTTCTTCCCCAAATCAATGAATAACGCATACCGGAAATTCTTTGATACTTGATCAAGAATACCAATTAGAAATCGAAGAACCCAGTTTAGTTTATTTCAATCGAAGCATCTTTTGAATTTATTGAATAGAAATAAGGAATCTCCAAAACAAGAAAATAATCATAGTATCCCATTCTGCTCTCAGGCCAGTAAAAATCCCTGTGTTCACTGGATCTGGGCTGCAGGCCGTTGGTTGCCCACACCTGAACTAGCAGATCATTTCGCCTACATGTCTTTCCTCTTCAGTCATGTTATCCGAACTTATTTCTGCAAGGGCTTCATATTCTGAAGACGCCATTGTTTGGGATGTTTAAAACTGGGATCTTATTCTTCATGACACATATGTCGAAGTGAGACTTCTATAAGAGATCTATGGAATATGTATAAAATCCCTGAGATATAGATTTCCCAGGTGTTTCAAAAAATACGTCATTTATGTAATGTTTGCGGTAAAACCTATAAACTCTTGGTCTTTAGTCTTTTCTTTAAAGGGGACTTTTCTGAAAAAATAAAAGAGGGAAAGAGAAAGGGAGAAAGAAGGAGAAAGGAAAGATGATTCATATTTTTTGTTTCATCCTTTTTATTCCTGCCTGCCAACATAACGTTTTGGTTGCATCTTCTAATGTCTAATCAAATGTTACTTAGACTTTTTTCACAGTCGTTCACCCTAGAGTCTTTCTCACGAAATTTCGGTCCTCTCTGATCAGGCCTGTAACAAGCGGGGGATTCATTAAATAATCTTCTATGGAGACTAAATATAATGTATTATTCTCCGTATAACTTAATGAGTCACATGAGCATTTCATAAATTATTATTTTCATTCAATTCTTTAACATAAAAAATGTTCAGAAAATAAGTTACTGTTTTTATCATCTATGACTAGAATATTCCTGCATTTCTATGATAAGTTTCTCAAACCAACGTCCCATTTCCTCCTCACAATAATGAATCAACACCCTGAATTATATTCATCCCTAGTTTCGTTCATCCTCCAAATAATTCCGTTCACTCTTGGGTGAATCATTCACCCCTTAAGAAATACTGGTTTATACCTGCCGTAGAGCAACAAGTCACACATTTTAGGAACTGTCAACCGAAACTACCCCCCAAAACTGTCAATATAGGTTTCAGTTTTCAAGTTGGTCTATATGTATGTATGTATGTATGTATGTATGTATGTATGTATGTATGTATGTATGAATGAATGTATGTATGTACAACGCGTACAGGCTGCACCAATGTGAAGAAAAGCATTTTTTTTTTATTATTGAAACCTCCCTCCAATTTACAGTATAATTTTATGCCAGATTGGTCCCTCAATTCGTGCCTGACAGTGTTCGTACTTGTTCTTTTTTGTTGTTGAAAATTCAAACTTCTAGTGATCACCAAATTTAGATACATTTCAGAATAAGTTGGCCCACGGTATGGGGCAAGTTTGCACCTCATTTTCATTAAAAAGAAAACGATTCATAAGAATTTTGAACAGTTTTTGTATCATCACAACCAACTAAAAAATCCGGAAAAGACAAGAAAATTCAGTTGCAATGTTAACAATGTTAAAATCCTGTTCAAGGTATAATATTATTTGGTACCCCTTCAGTGAACAAAGTAAGAAAAAAGTAATCAAAATAAAAGGATTTCACTACATTCCTTTTGACTATAACCGGGGAAAACAGATCAGCATCATTTCCTCGAGACCAAGATACACGATCAAACAGATACAACCAGATGAGAAAACAACAATTTGGTGTTAATTTGGATGACTAGGAAAATAATTTTCAAAAAGGAAACATGAGATCATTGAAGACCTCAGCTATTGAAATGAGACATGGGCGCATATTTGGCACTACAGGACTAGAAAAACAGGGTCCAGTTTGCCCCAACAACGACATATTTAATTGGGGGGGGATAATTGTTACAACTGCTAATGGAGAGAACAAAAGAGTCACCCCAACAATATATTTGATGTAAAAATCAACCCAAAGTTATGCATATATGGCTGATACCATTCACTAGGTCTGAAACCTGATCCGAACAAATCTTTACGGTCCAAATACTTATGTATGCATCTCACTTACCGCTTACTTTTGATTGATATGTATTAATTAATTTATAAGTATAAATGACTGAACTATATGTATATTTGTGAGTACTTTTGTGGCATGGAGTCTTGAAAAAGATGTTCTCAAACAGCTATAAAAAAAAACAAAACAAAAAAACGCTTCTAAACCCAATAAAAATGGAGTAGAAAGTTGCTACCGAGGTAATAGGCAAATTAAATATCTCTAGAAATTCATGGCTTAAGATTGAGTCAATGTTAGATTTATGTACCAAGCAGATACAAAATAAATTATCTACACGAGGAAAGATAATGATGTTGATGTGTGAGTATGTATTTGAGTGTGTGTACTCTTCATAACCGTACAAAAACATAGGTATTTCTTATTGCTTAATCTGACAAAATGCCATGTGTAGTGCTCTCTACGAGGATTGAATTCACTACACAGAACCAATGATCTACTGCAGTGGTTTCGGGACATTGAAAATTGGAGGAAAAAAGGAGTATTCTAGCAGACTCCTATTTTTAGCATTTATCTTTCGGACAGTTATTGATGAACTACAATAATAAGCAAAATTTGACCTTTAAAAATAATTTTTATTGCGAATTTATGACATTTACTCGAATTTTGATGTTTTGTACAGATCTGTTGTCTACAATCATCATGGTTTTTTTTTCAAGTGAATATATAACTTGAGTAAGGACATCAGGTGAGTTGTCGAGCTCAATTATTCTGATTACAAATTCATGGAACTAATTAATTAATTTCGATTTTTACGCTGACCCCAGTTTCAAAACGACTGGTCTACTGGTGTAGTCTCTCTCTATCTCTCTCTCTCTCTCTCTCTCTCTCTCTGCCTGTGTCACTGTGTGTGTGTTGCTACCTGTGCTCGTATATATATATATATCTATTCAGGGTTGAGCACTCTTTAAGTGAGGTAACTCATCCATTGTAAGCTTATGTAATGCTCTTCCATAGGAATGGAGCACTCTGGTGGATGAGGAGTTTCTGCGTAAATGAATATATCGCTTAAATTCAGCCTTTCTGACCACCCAGTTCCGTAGTCCTGAGGTGGGATATCGTCCGATGTGAGGGTTTCAATTCTGCCTCGCGGTACTGGATGGGATAAAGTCTATGGTCACACTGAAGAGATGTAATACATCCAAACAGCTGTCTGTGGATGACACGATAATACACACACACATATATATATATATATATATATATATATATATATATATATATATATATATATATATAGATAGATAGATAGATAGATAGATAGATAGATAGATCGATAGATAGATAGATAGATAGAGTGACAGACATACAGTCAGAGAAAAGGAGAGAGAGGGAGAGAGAGGCAGAGACAAACAGACAGACAGACAGACAGACAGACACACACACACACACACACACAGATAAATGGTGTGAAAAGCGATTTAAATGGAGATTTAAAAAACCCCGTCTGATTGGAAACCCAGGAATTGGGACGTTATCAGTTGGTCGTTCTTCGTCAACGGCCCACTTCCCTCAGCCCTGCTCCCGTAACAGCTTTAAACACAAACCACAAATCTTCAAATTCACCTTCATCCATTCTATGCAAAAACGCCCCCACTCCGCACTCTCACCCCCTCACCCCCTCACCCACTGATTGCTCCGGCGCAATTCTGGCATCCACCTTAATCATCATAAACTTCTGATCGCCTGTGTCCTTTTCTTCCTCGAGACCCCTTCACACTTACCCCCCCCCCCTCAAGGCGAAGAATGACAAAGCTCTGCTGATTGATAGAGATAAATTGCTTGGGAAGTTGATATCGAGGAAGGGTTTTGGAAAATAAACGACGTCATGACAATACAATCTCCTTAACACCAACCGCAAGAATCATTTACAAGATGAAAGTAACTCCGAAAACCATGCTTGTTGATAATCGAGTTTGTATATCCCGATGTCTGGATCCATTGAAATCAGAACACATAAAAAGAAATCTCGTCATACGATCAATCGGAAAATTATAAGCATAAAAGATTAAGCTATTCGGTAGTTATAAAAAGATGATTTTCTATTTCATAGAGAAAAATGCTGAAAGAGATTTACGAATGTAATTGCATTTCTTTGATAGATTCAATGTAGATAAACTTTTTCAGCATTTTGAAATGAATATCCTTAATAAAATGTTCAATAATATGGAAGCCATAATTTGTGCTTTTACTAAACGTGATGCTACTAAACCGAAAGAATACTATAATGATGGCATATTATCATTGGATAATCATTGGGAAAAGATTATTGCTTCAAATGGGTCATGTTTTGATTGGATACTACCGTTTTCTGATCCTTATATCATCCATCTCTTCAAAAAACGATATTTCATATAATACTACCCCCCCCCCCAATACTTTAAGTAATCAAAATTCGATAAACAAAGAAAACACCGTGATTGATTCTTTGCCTATTGGGAATAGTCTGCTAAAACTGTCAACATAGGTTTCTTCAGTTTTTAAGTTAATTTGACTCACTGGCTAGCGTGCTTGCTATGTATACAGCACGCTAACAGGGTGCACCAATGGAGCTAAAGGGCTGAAATTTTAAACATTTACTCATTATGTCTGGAAAAAAACGTTTTGGTGGTATTACAATTCACAATGGAAATTTATGATAAACTGATCTCTTGCACTTGTTTTTTGAGAACCCAGACTTTTTAGTGAACACTGCCCAATAAAATGAAAATAGTTGATCATCCCCAACACAGCATTCTACCAAAAGATGTTGGTGACGTGATTATTTCTATTGAATGAATAACTAGACTTATTTCGATTTTTTTGCATCATCCTCCCAACATTGAAACTGTAAATAAATGAACAGAATGACAGATACAAAGGAATGATAGATCGGAGTTCATTCCACATCACAGATGTTCTTGAGAAGAAGCTATTGACGTGAAAGGTGCAGAGAACTTGTCAAGATAGCGCGCAGTACTCCATTTAGGGATAGATTCGGATCTTATAGGAGTATGATAGTCCTTTGGTTGTTAAGAACCTTACCGGTGGGTATAAAGATCCCACCATTTTAGCTGTGTTCTTCGCAACAGAAGTAATATAAAAGTCCTATTTTAAATCAAGTGTGAATTTGAAATCCAGAGAGGAGGACTACTCTAAAATAATACCTTCCATCGAGATAGATGGAAAGTCAAGTCTTAAAGTGATGGTGAAAAGATACAGGAATGGACGGATTGAATTTAATAAAACCATTTGATTGTCCATTTAACAATCATAGAGAGTTCACTGGAAAGATCTGATGCTAGGTCCGGATGACTCATGTTTTTAGATAAAAGACCAGAAAGTGTGCTGTCATCCGCATATTAGTCTATAAAGGAACCGGAAAATTAAAGGCCCGAAAATGGATCTGTATTAATTTCACGAACTTCTTCTTGCTAGGAAAGTTTTGCTTGAGGATTGAACTCAGTTAAGCCATAGCTGGTAATTTTATGAGGCGAACCCCTGCATAAAAACTTTGAGGTATTCAAGGCAATAACATGAGCAACATAGCTTCTATCCGGGGCACTACTCATCTTATACTGTTAACCAAGTGTGCAACCACACCTACGTTGGGTTGAACCCCTTATGTGTTTTGGAAGACAACCTGTATATATGAGGGGTATATTTGGCACTTGCCTGATCATTATTAATGACAACAGACGATTAGGGGAGAAGATTGAATCCCTTTTCAGAAAACAAATAAAACTTAACGACGAAGAATTAACTTCGGGGAGAAAAAATGGAACGAGAATGGGTAGAGCTTGAAAAAATAGATAAATGACTAAAAACCTCACGGGTGACATCAATTTATTATGTAGTGATGTCGATATGGTTTCTTAGGGTTGCATTCTTGCTTGTCTACAAGACCGTTATTGAGGCAGACGCTGAAATTCAATGAAAGACAAGCAGCAATAAATTAATAACCTGCGTCGACCGAGAATGTGTGTGTGTTTATTATCAAACTCCAGTCCAAGTCTGGAGTTGACTTTGTTTTTCCCTTGTAACAAGAAGATCAACAAGACGAATCTTTGACAGATTTAGAGATGTAAATGCTTCACTATTTGTTCACACTGTTACGTTAAAACAAACCATAATATGTATATTGTGCATGTGTGTGTTTGTGTGTGTGTGTGTGTGTGTGCAGATGCGCACGGTAATATTGATGAAAAAATAGCCCACCTAAAGCAAGGGTGTCTTAGTCCCTTTCCAATTACTTCGCTTGGGACTTCTCTCAATTATCCCAACGTCCTTTCCTCTTTTTAGAGTAGTCTGAAAAGTCCTCTTTGGGATCGACACTAGCTGCCATATCACGTCCTTGATCTCGTCTACGGTCTGAAATCTAGTTAGCTTTGGGAATAACCAAAGGTTGCAGCGACCTAAAACTAAATGATGCGATGCTTTTCCAGAAAAAAATTGATGCATAAATACTAATCTACTCACTCGGCCATTGTGAATGCAACGGTCACACAGTGTACATGCTCATTCAATGGTGACTCACTGCCCACTGAGAAATGAGAGAGTGACTGTTCGCAAAAGTTTAGCAAGATTTTCTTTGACTGGTTGCAAAGTTACTTCAACGCTGTGCAACCATTTCTTAAGATATTCAAAATGGCTGAACAGTTTCCAAGTGACCAGGTATACATACCTGTACATTGTGATTTGGGATTAATTAAAAGCATTGCAATTTTATCTAATTTGCATAATTTATTATATAGCCCGAACTCCACTTCAGACCCAAAACTCTCCCTCCACAAGAAGATTTAGAAGCTGGGGTCTGGGGTCAGAACAATGACAATGTTCAAGACGGAAGTGTGAAGTAACAATCTAATGATAATAAAACGGCTTCTAACTTTCTTTGTTTGTTGGTTTTCTATCACGCTAAAGCAAACTCGAACAGTGGAAGGTGGTACTACACCGGCAATAGCTATTGGTAATATAATTATTACAACTTTTGTTCGTGGCAATTGGTTTTTTGGTTTACTATGAATACATTTATACAACACAACGGGGCGAAACTCCATTCTTACTTCTATTCCGACTGAAAATGATTATTCCATTTGGGTGTAGTAAATATCATAGAAAATAAAAAATATATACGTATTTGTATAAATGTATCTATTTATAAGAATGAAATAAACCCATGCGTATCTCATTTTGATAAATTTCTGCCAATATATTGTTAATTTGGCTCAGTCAGTAAGTCAGTCTCCTGGCAATCATTGATCGTGAGTTCGAACCACGGTAGGTTAATGCAGATTTTGCATATCGGTTTACACCCCAAATTTTGATTGAGGTTGATCTAGTTACAGTAGGAAAACAAAGTCAGTAAGACTTCCTACTGGTGTTTGACATAATAAATGTTCGTATCATTCATTTATGCGTAAACTATCCTATCATTTTGACGGGTACTAAGCTAGTATGTTGAGAAATATAAAACAATTTTTATCTGTGTTCTTAGAACTCCGACAAGATGATAAACCGGGTTTAGATAGAATATGCGACGTAGAATACATATTAGAGTTGAAATTAGCGTGTTAAAAAGCTATTCGGTGACGTTGGACTGAATGACCATTTGGGTCGGTCATCGTGCCTCCATCTTGGGTACGTGCCTGTCTTCATGTCTCAACGCGTCAATTTCATTCTTTTATCACTTCTTCCATCTTCATCTTCCAAAGAACAATATTTGTTTTGTCTGAGATTTGTTTGCATTTCTTATATTTATCATGTTTGGCTTTGGTTTCCGTCTTTTCTTTGCATTTGATTCCTTCTTCATGAAATCAATTTTTGTTTTTTAGTTCTTAATTTTTGGTTTCTTGCAGTAGCGTTATGGCGTCTCTGTTCACACTCGTGCCTTTGTTGTAAGAATTTGTTTTAAGCTCTCAAATCAGCCGCCAGACCATGTAGACATGCACATAAACATACGATCAGAAAACATACACCGTCACATACACACATGCACACGTAACAGCAGATTTACGCACGTAGAGTTACACAAACATACACGCACTCGCGAATAAACACACACATGGAGGCACACACGCACATTCACACAAACTCACAGACACGCATGCAAACACACAAGCCCTGTTACACACTCACACGAAATGTCCAGAAGAACATTCATAAAATTTCTCAAAAAAAGGCACGTGAAATAGGAAAAAAATTGTCTATAACAAAAACATAATTCCATGCATATAAAACGCCACGTGTATCCATATATGGAGGTGTGAGTAGCCTAATAGTTGACGATACTGATAATGAAATCGGCGAGACGAGTTCAAACTCTAGTTGAGACTGTTTACGTTTTCTTGGACTATTGCACTTGGGGAAGGCATGAATACATCTCTTCCTTCTAGGTATGGGTAATCTAGCAAGTCAGATTGGGCTCTATAGCCTTGAGAAGCAACCAGTATAAGAGAAGCATAACCAGCTTTCCAGAAAAATGGCAACAGGTGATCTCAATTAGCCACTGCCACCCCACATTCGACGTGACCATAGAATCGTTATGAGAGAGCTTGGGAAAGGCATTTGTCTAGCGATGGACCCGAAATTACAGTAGATTATTATCATAAGGGGGTAGTTTGAAATTTTCGTTTTTATTGAGAAGGAACTATTTTGGTTATTATATCAAGATTTCCTTTGTTTTTTGTGTTTCCAATGTAATATCTTTTGTTGAGTGGTTGTTCAGTTCTTGTGATTGTTGCAGTATATGCTGCTTGCTCCTGGCTTTGCATTTGTTGTTTACGGGGCGTGTGTTTTTATTTCTCGACTTTATTTTTGGGTACATTATTTATGCCCCTATCGTTATTGTTGTTATTATTATCATTGTGAGATTTCAAAATTTTTTTATTATGTGACTTTTTTAATATTAATTCTGATACAACTGTAGCTGATTATTAAAGTGTGTCTATTATCAAAAAAACTTTATTAATCAATTTAAACTAAAACTAACATACCAAAAATATATCAAAATAATTATAATCAATATATAGTGACAATCAAACGCCCACGTACCGTATATCTTACACTACAGAAACCCTTCCTCACAGTTTTTACGACCCAAACGACAAACTACTCTGCCCTATAAAATCTTCGCTACGACCACATTAATACAATAACACAAAAAAGACCAAAAAATGAAACACAAAAAAAAACATTATACCGATTCCGTTCCGGCTGAGGACACAGTTTTTCGATGAACCTAAACCCAAGGACAGATCAATCCGTTCCCTTAATGAAATGTGTTGGACACTATTTCCTGAATTACTGATTTGTACTTTGGTATATAAGCTACCACTCGTAGCATTTATTGACTTCAAAAAGGCCTTTGACTCAATGGAAATCTCAAAGTTCATGGAGGCCATCACTCTACAAGTTGTAGATCCAGTTTTGTCGGAGTGCTGCAATATATATACAGTTACAGCTACTCCTCTATCAGGCTACATAAAGACTCAGAGCTCCTTCAGCTCCAAAAAGGGGTAAGACAAGGTAATACCAGCTCACCCAAACTCTTCACATCCTGCTTCGAACTGATCTTCACAAGACTAGACTAGGAAGATAAAAGAATCGAAATACACGGCGAATAATCTCAGATTTGCAGACGACATTGCCCTTTTCGCAGAGAACCCACACAACTAATGCAAGATGAACTGAACGAAGAAAGCAAGAAAATCAGCCTACACATGAAATTCAGCAAGACAAAGATCATGTGCAACAATCACGTCGGAAATAAGAACACTAAGATCAAAATCGAGGACGTAGAACTGGAGAAAATGGATCACTACATTTACCTAGGACAACGAATCTCCATGAGACCCTCAAAAGAAGAAATCATGTGAAGAATCACTCTAAGATGGAAAGCCTTTAGTAGAGCAAGCTCAACCTCCAAAAATAATAAGATCCTGTTAATCCAAAAAAGAAGGGTATACAACTAATGCGTCCTCCCAATACTCACTTATGGAGCTGAAACATGGAACCAAACCAAGAAACAGAGCCACAAATTGAGAACCATGTAACGTGTACATGAAATAATTATGCTCAACCTTACACGGAGAGACCACAAGACAGCACAATACATCCGGGAGAAGACAGGAATCAGGGACATCATAGAATCCATTAAAAACTCAAATGGCAATGGGCTGGCCATGTTGCAAGAATGGCAAACAACAGGTGGACATCACGACTCACAGCATGGATCCCCAGAGATCACATGCACAACTGCAGCCGGCAGAGTATCTGACGGAGAGAGAGACAAATTCAGAAAGTACTGGCTCTACAATATATATATATATATATATAAATGACAATGATCATTCGAAGAAACTTTATGTCATTGTTGCTGAATTAAGGTTGAACTAAACTACTCCCTCAACAATATATCAGTTTTTGTGATTTTTCATCTAATATATGGGCTACAGGCAAGTCGATTTAGGTTAGTCGAAACTTTTCTGAAATAGAACGTTTTGATATAGAGATGGGCAAACATATAATCGCATTCTGTGGTTAATAAATTGTTTCAACTATCCATTTCTTATTTGCTGTTTTGGAATTAGAATATTTATTTTTGTTTCTGTTGAAGCAGACAAGTTGACCAAATACTCCTGTCTGATCCAGTCTTTCTTGTCGCGTTTTTTCTTTGTAATAAATTCGGCACGAACATCGGTTAGGTCAACCGGTGCGAAGAACTGCCTGGTTATTTTAATAACCTGATTTCTTTCGGGTGTCGCGTCAACCTTACAAGACGTTATCTTTGTTTGTTTTGCGTAATGATACCAAGACTGATTTTTTCCTTGTCATTTTCTGTTAGTTGATAAAGATATTAGTTCATAAATTGTTCAAATAAGCATGCACACATACATACATACATACACATACATCTCTCTCTCTCTCTCTCCCTCGATATATATATATATATATATATATATATATATGTATACATATATATATATATATATATATAGAGAGAGAGAGAGAGAGTATCTCTCTCTCTCTCTCTGTCCCTCTCTCTCTCTCTCTCTCTATATATATATATATAGAGAGAGAGAGGGGGGGGAGAGAAGGTGATGGTCTGACGATTGCTCAAGCACGAAACTCGGAGTCACTGCGAAGCACAATTTTCCGTCCGTATCTATTTATGCTCTGTCGCCGATATCAAACACTCACCACACATTGATAACTCGACCTTCAAAAAATAATGATAATATGTAATGGATAAATGGATACTTACATAGTACCCATAAAAATAACTGTTATTTATGTAAAGATTGCCTCTTCTGCCAAGGATCTGAGTATCTATCAACTCAGCTCAGGGTTAAAATGCAGCTTTATCTAGGCTCAAAGTGTAGTATCTATGTGCTTTAGGACTGATAGACAAACACAAAAAAAAACAGTAACCAGTGAAGCACTGTCAATCGTAGCGAAAATCTCATGCAAGGTGATGTTTTGCCATATAAATTTATGGTAATTGCTCATTCGATTTACACCATTTCCTTTCGCGAAATGTTTCATAGGGATGCTCTACTGTCGGACAGCCGAAGGTGCACTTCAATAAAAGAAACATTTGTTATCAAAACACAGACACACACTTGCTCACTCAACCAGACATGCTGACGCAAATATACTCGCTCGCTCTCTCTCATACACATGTACATACGTATTGAATGAAAATATTTTTTCTGCGTTGTATGCATATAAGTATGTACAGACAGAGATAGTGATCTTCGTGTCTATGAATATATGTAATTTTTCTTATCTTCCTTCTTAAAATGTGTGCTTTGATTTCTTATGGTTGGGTTGATTCTTGTTGTCAAGATGTTCTTGTTTTGACAACGGCATTTATCATCACTGTAAAGAACAGAACAACAAAAGCATCTCTTCTTATGCGTTGAGTAAATAAAGAAAAAGAACGAAGGTTACAAGAATCTTGTTTCTTCTGACTTCTCTCTGTAATGTCCTTTAGACAAACACCAGTGTCGCCAACTCAAAAAATATTTTCGCGCTCGTTTGATTGCCGAAAAGAGCTACATAGAACTATTAAAAAAAGTAGCTACTCACGCTAAAAATGACCGAAAAGATGCTAAAAATGTTGAAAAACACTCGGAATTATGGCCAAAATATTCAGGTACGCCCGGGCTAATGTTTTTGTCCTGTCAAAACAAGAAACGCACTGAATTTAGAGCAAAAATGCTCAATTGGCAACATCGGGCAAACACTAGCAATAGACAGCACTCAGAGAGCGCATACATCTGCCGACGCCATTGTCTAAGAATTGAATGAAAATCAGTTCACTAATAGTCACGATGCAGGAGAATAAGGATAACTTAAAAGTATTCCTGGATCAAACCCAAAATTTAATCAATTCTCCTTTGGTCAATGAGTTGCCCTTCCACAAACTGTCATTGAAATACATTGACAATTTTTGTAGATATTGTGGAGACCAGTAGTTCTCAAACTTTTCAGGTTATTCCTCACATTCGTAATTAGGATTCCTAGTTTCTTCCCCCTTCCATTCAAGTAAGTTGCAACAAAGAATAATTATTTCATTATGTGTTTAATTAGACAACTTTATATTGAGAATTAGTTTAATTTTATGCTCCATCTTCCATCACACATCCTCGCTACCCTTAAGCCAAAAACATTAACCATGACTGTCTATCTAATAGCCTTATCCTCCCGTGGACAACCTAAATCCCCCTTGTGGGAATCTCCCTTTCCTGTTGGGACCTACGGGTGAAGACAGACAAACGTAAGTGAATACGTATGAGGTTTTAGCTGTCGAGGTAAAAAAAAACAATCTTGATAAAAGTTTTAAAAAGTCATCTAATGGCATTTATTTCTTTACTCTAATTCAATGCATTTTACTCTTTGGTAGGAGGTACGAGTGGCGTAACGGTTCGAAATCTGGTTAAGGCTGTTTACGTTCACTTTGCAATAAGGTCCTTGGGAAATGCACGAATCAGTTTTTGAACTCGGTTCCATTGCTTTCGCTGTGTTCATCAGTTTTGCATTACATTTTGATTTGAAGTACCATCATTATTCTAATAATTGCTCAAACTAGCATCCTCATCTGTGTTGTTTTGATTGATGCAAATCCGCTGGAATACTGTGATCAAAACAGCAAAAAGCAAATGCTCGCCAGAATAATTCCTGAAAATTAACCAAAATTAATTTCAGAATATCAAGCGATGTTTTTCGCCTTGTTCCTGAGTAAGTTTCGATTTTTCCATATCCCTGACCTTGTCTTGAAATATGAAAATATCTCTCAATTAAAATAAATTTATGTATCCCCCTTATCTAATCAGTTCATCTTTAGTCCAGCCTTCAACTAAAATAGAAATTTGTTAAGGACTTTTGGAGATATTGTGTGCACAGAAAAATACGAATGAATACGCGTACCTCTTCCAATTTCATTGGCAAAGGTTAAAAAATGATTCTTGTAGCTTTTGTCGTACTCTGCCCCGGAATTGATTGATTCCAGTCATGTATTCTGGATTTTAGAAACATTTCGATAAAATGGATGGTTGAGGGCCAGATCTGATGTAATACACAGGCAAACTGATCATTTAACTAAAATCCAGACGACATGAAAGAAAACCTGTAAAGATGTGTGAAGTGTGTTTTATGTTAACAATACGCCTTGAATTGGATAAACTGCGTTGTTGTAAGGATTTCTCCAAACACTAACAATTTCTGACTTTTGGCTTTTTTTCTTATTCCAAATTGAAAGAAAAACTGTCTGAATTTCATTATTTATTTCTTCTTTTTTCACACCTCTTTTCAACTAATTCTTGTTCCAATAGATGTTTTCCAGACGATAGTAAGCGAGTTGTCTACTCACTTCCTTTGGCAGGTGTGCACCACCAGATGGCGTAAACTCCTTCGTCTGGTTAGAAAGAAAATGGACGGCTATTCTAAAATGGAGGACGGGGATTCTGCACCGCCAAGTCTGTTTGGTAAACATCATCACCTGGGGAGAGAGACAGGCTGCGTGAAGTACAGCCATGATTCGCTGGGTTTGAATCTCCTCTACCCTTTTTCTTTCTTAATAATTATTTTCAGTGATTTCCTTTCTTTCTCTTTTTCTTCCTCGTATTTTGTTCTTTTCTCTCTCATCCCCCTCTCTCTTTCCAGTTTATTTGTCTGGCTTTCTGTTAGCACCCATACAGGATTTGCTCAGTGGGTGAAGCGTTTGCAACTTTGCTTCAGACGGTCAGTTTCTAATGTTGATATTCACAGACTGCCATCGGGAAATTGATGTTACATCATTTTCGTACTCCTAGCTTCAGTTTATTGACATTCTTGTAAAATGCTTTTAACTAAAAATCAAAAGGAAAAATATCTGAAATTTATTATCTCTTCCACACCCCTCTCTCATGCCTTTTCAAACTATTTCGTGTTCATTTGATATTTTCCAGACGATACTGAAAGAGGGATGTAAAAAACGCATACTGAATTGATCTTGTTATCCATCTATTTCTCTCTCTCTCTCTCTCATTACACACACACACACACATATATATACGTGTGTGAGTAAATATATATATATATATATATATATATATATATATATATATATATATATATATGCGTAAGTGCGTGTATATATATATGTATATTCAGATGAAGGCGATTAACACATATGTTGCTCTTCAAAGATGGTCCAAGTAAATATATACACATTAAGAAGACGGTACATTGTATATGAAAAAGACTAGGTTACGCATCCATCGAGTCGTCTGTTTAAAAAAACTGGAGAAAGTCGTTTTATAAAACAGATTCTCTGGGATTTGTTATCGTTGTGTAAGCAATTCAGGCAAATGTCTGTCGAAAATTCTCTTTCTCGTTCTTCTATTTACTTTTTTCGCTGTTTCTTTCTTCCATTTGCTTCCTTCTTTCTTTCTTTCTTTCTTTTTCTTTTTTTTGGGCCGTTTGTAAGATGAGCAATGGAAAGAAAGAAAGAAAGAAACAGACAAACAATGAAACAAACGAGAAAGAATTAGATAAAGGATTCAAAATTAGGAAGAAAGAAAGAAGCTAGGAAAAAAAAGGAAAGAGGGATGAAGCAAGAACGGGAGAAAGAGGGGGGGAATAAGGAATTTGAAATAATGAAGGAAGAAAGAAGCTAGAATAAGAGAGAAAGAGGGGAAGAACAAGAAAGGGGGGAAGAAAAACGAAAAATGAGGTTTAAATAAGAAATAAAGAAGTTAGAATACGAGAGAAGGAAAAGGCTATGTAAAAAAAGAAAAACATGATTCTCCACCCAATCTTACAACATCATCAACGTCAAAATCTTTTGGTTTCCTTTCCATAAATCCATCGACCGTTTCAAATTAACTTCCCATCAACCATCGTTCAATCTAAACTTTATTGCACAGCATTAACACAATCAGTCTCTTAGCAATTTGTTGACTGCCACAAACCATTGCAAACACCTGAATTGTTTTTGTAAACCTTTGCTCGCCCATAACCATTAGCCGATTTTCTCGCTTCTATTCTCATCTGAATTGGAACAAAAGAAATGTCCAACTCTAACTTGAAAACGACCATACGAATTGCGAATGAAGATCTGGAAGAGGTCCCGAAATACATTTACTCAAGTCAGATGATAAAATTAGAGAAGTATCATGTAAGTGAAATAAAACGACTTATTGCAATTTTTCGGAAGGAATTTAGTAACAATAGAAACGTCTTGAAAAGTACAGAAGTGAGACATGGCAACTAACAATATCACTTGGAACGGCTAAAGCCATTCCTGTCCAGACTTCACATACCACGGTCCTCTGTCACGGCTAGACTCAGAAGTTCTTCGAGGTTTGCGATGCATGAAATAGACTTAGGGGTAACAAGCACCTAAGGTGGCGTCACTCATTTCGTCCTTTATTAACCTATAGTTGGTGTGGGGTAGGTTGGATTCATGCCTTTCCCAATGCCATTAGTACAAAGTGAACTTGACCCTCCCGATTCCATTTCCTGTGCAGCTAACCGCTGGGCCAATGATCATTCTCATCAGCTTTCCGACTTGATGTGTTACAGGAGCGAACGTTTGCCATGTTTGTTAGTCTTGTTAAATGTAAGATCACAGTTGTTTCAATCTGTATAACATATTAAGCCTTCGAGAAGACAGAATCAAAACATGACGGTTCTGCTTTACGTCAAAAGGGAGAGGAAAGATATGCACAGAGCTCAACAGACAGAGGAGACACACAGAGCTTAACAGACAGAAGAGATACACAGAAAGAATTTGACAGATGAAGGATATGGAAGAAGAACAAACAATTACAAATTGCAGACCAATTTGACGGTCTATTATAACAACGGAACTGTAGATTGTCAAAACTAAAATAAACAGGTTTAGTTAGCCACTCAATAGAAACCGCCATGTGACCAGCATCTTATAGCTGCATGCCTTGCTCTTGTTAGGGGTGATCAATAAGAACGTTGGAAGAAGAGTTGATCAATGAATTAATTACAGACATTGCTTTTTGTTTGGGCTGTGGTCATTAAGAAAATCTGAGTTGAAAATAAAATGTGAATGCTGCTGGACACAAATTAGGTGTCGAATTTAGCATAAACTTACTTATCAAATTAAATTCCCCTTCTAAAAAATTGGGGGAATTTTCAAAAGACAAAAAATCGTTTTTTTGTAAACATGATAAGGAACAAAGCTGAGATTATCAGCCCTCTAGTTCAATTTGTGCGTTCTATACGTGTGATACGTAGCCAGTCAGCTTACCAGCCGGACCAACTTGAAAACTGAAAAAACTTACGTTGAAAGTTTTGTGGACAGTTTTGTTTGGCGGTTTCTAAAACCTCTCATTATCATTTCTTTGTGGAAATGCAAAAAGCATAACGGTTGATAAGATGGATGGTCGAACAGTGAACCGAGTTCAAAATCCGACCGAGACTGCACACACTTTGCACTTGCGGTAGACAGACTTCCCAGACGATCACTTATCTAGGTACTGGCCAGGATCAACGTTGCTTAATGTGAGATCCGATGTGTCCAACGTAATTTGGCCGTAAACCCTTAGGAAATACATGAATTTTTATCTCGCCGTCTGATATTGGTAAAATAGCAGGACAGACCAAGGTCTCTAACCTTGGGGGCAACCAATCTAGGAAAGGAAGAACTTTGAATTAAAGACTAGGAACTGGAGTCCTTTTAGCGGTTCGAAGTTGTCTTCAGCTTTCTTCTGGCAACTCCTGCGATGGCACTAGTACCAAGCTGCATCGGTTCTTGTCCTTCCAGTGGACAACATCTCTTTGAGGAGAGGGGAGGCTTGCTGCATGAACGACTGATTGTCTCCCATACCACCTTGCACTGGCCAACACCGAGCGGAAACTGAAAACTAGATTTGCTGGGTGCAGATCTATAGTTTTGTGAGATTGACAGATGCCACCAAAGTGTTGTGTAACTAAAAAACTTTAAAGGAAAAATTCTACACAAAGCATTAAGAAGAGGTATATGTGTTGTCTCATGTTTGTCTGTCTGTCTGTTTGTGCTCACAATATCTCCAGAAGTTCTGAGTCAATTTCAATGACATTTTGTGGAAAGGTGGTCTATGTGCTAAATTGATCTATTTGGGGGGCTTACACAAGAATTCTTTACAGCTAACTCCCGTTGACAGAGGCATGCACTCTCTGGGTGCTTTTTACTTTGTCTCTGCTAACGTGTCTCTCCGTCTGTCAGTGTATCCGTTTATCTGTTTTTCCACACGATATCACCAAAAGTTCTCAATTAAATTTTGTGGGAGAGTGGGAGGAAGTGATTAAATTTCGGGAAGGCAGATCCAGGATTTCTTTTCCAGTTGACAGAAAATCAGAAACTACGTTGCAACAATGACAAATCATTCCTGAAATTAATCATTATTTGGACTTTTATGATAATTGTAAACGCATATTTAGGTCAAAAGAAAGTTTTTTTTTGTGTGTGTAAAATGTAATGTTTGAATTTCCCATGTGAAAAGGTTACATGATTTCAATTTACTGTTGACCCCAAAATCTTAAAACGTTCTAGAATCTGTAAAGTCTTCAATCTTTCGGTTGAAAATGAATTTCGACAGACATGCCACACTGTATTTGAACGATACCAATTATGAAAAATATGTACGAATCAATTTGTTACATAGTTACTGTTGAAGTGCTAAAAACTGTAGAAACTGCTCGCACCGTTGTTTGTTATCATCCAACATTAAGAAAAGTTAGGACCCCCTTTGAAGCTTATTATCAGTATACATATATATTTGTTGACGTTATCAGCAGCATTATGTATTAATTTGAAATCGTACTTGAAAATTAGTCAAACATCATAGATCAGCGCTCAAAAACCTGTAATAATAACGAATCATATTTTTATTAACATTGAATCTATAAAAAAATACAATCACATCAATAAAATTTTCATGTTTAGCACAAATTGCTATGATGTGAAAAACGCCTGTTGATGAGTAAAATATCAATTTTCGAAACAAAACAAATGTCGGAAGTTCTTGGATAAAACATTGTCAAAATCTGGAGTTGGCTCTGTTTACCTGTCGTAAAAAGGACAAGAATAATTACAAAAACAAAATTAGGGGTATAAACTGATTCGTAAAATTTCCATTTCCATACTGTGATTTGACCTTCCGATCAACCAAGAGGCTGTCTTACTGGCTGTGCCACAATGATAAACCTAAGATATTAACGAAATTTCATCATACAGGTATGCACAGGTTTATTTCATTCAATATTTCAATAAATACATTTATGCAAATATATATATATACATACACACACACACACACACACACACACATACATATATATATATATATATATATATATACATATATACATATATGTATATATATATATATATATATGTATATATATATATATATATATATATATATATATATATATATGCATATATGTATATATATATATATATATATATATATATATATATATATAGTTTCGGTTGTCATCTTCAGTCAGTATAGAAGTTGGAATGGAGTTGGGGCCCTGCAGCTATCAGTCTTGTTATCGTTAATGTTTGACGGGTCTTTCAGCTACGACAGTAAAGCAATGTCAAAATAAGACGGGATCCTAGAATAAAGGATCCTATTAAAATCAACCCGGAAGTTTTTTCTTTGTTTCCAGTCGGTGCAGCGATCGTAGAATAACAACCCGGGAGTTGCGATAAGAGGAAACAAAAATGAGAGAAAATTAGACAAAAATTACTTGAAAACAAATTTATCACGAATTCATTCTGGGAATCTAAATAGAAAAATGAACTCAACGAGTGGAAGTAAAGTAAAGGTGCTGCCCCACCACAAAACATAATTGTCTGGATAGATGCAGATCTTTTTTGTATTTTCAACGTCATCCATTGGTTAATTATGTAACTAGAAATATTTTAATAAAGACTTTATGTTTTACGTTGAAACTAGCATAGTTAAAAAAATGACGAGATTATTACGGATTCATGGGTGCAAAAGGGTGTACTTCAGTGGGTGGGGCATAAAAGGATATATTCGGTGAATTCGGATGTATTAAAAAAACGAAATCATTAGTTTGGTTAAGATCCGAGAAAAATCCAGTTTTGACAATGATTTTTGTTCTTTGTTCAGTCTAGAAATAAAAAATAACTTACCACTTCTGAAATTTTCGTTCTTCAAAGATGTCTTATCGAAATGATTACCTATATCACTTTACTTTTGAAAATGAGTTGAATGAATGAGTTGCAGTACTTTTCCAGGGGGTGTGAATGCACCCCTTGCATCCCCTAATGGACGCTCATGTATGGATCGACACTTCTGTTCGAGGACGCTGTCGAGGATCAAAGAGTTGCTACCCTAGCATTCTCTATCTCTCTCTCTCTCTTTCTCTCTCTCTCTCTCTTTCTCTCTGATCAGAGTGTAGCATCTGTGTGCTAGTTGAAATGTTATACATATTGCGATTTATATGTGAACACTTACTGTTTTGATGCAAAAATCGGTGACTGTAAAAGAGCCATAGAAAAAAAAGTTCCGGGCAGAGATTACGGTAATGTGCAGTTGTGGAAAAGTAATGTTTTGTTCCTTAGTAAGAAAGAAGTCATTTGAAAAATGAATTAATCATGTTTTTACAATGACTTTTTCTCTTTTAACTCAAAAAATCTGATGTCTTGTTTCTTGGTGAAATATTTGTTTAAAAAACTTTTCTATCAACGTTTTGTTTCCAAAACGTATAAGAAAATAAAATTGTGATAAAATGTTTCTATTCATATTATAAAATTCTTAAGATGGTTTGAAAACGTGTTAAAAATTGCAGTTTATAGAACATTATATTCAGATTGTTTTGAAGTATGGAAATGTCAAAAATGAAATGACCATTCAATAATAGTTGAATATTTTTTTAAATATTCTAACAAAAGCCTCTGTGTTGAATATAAAAAGACAAAGTAGTTGAGTATATTTTTTTCTTAAGGTTATTTAAGTGAAGATGATTAAGTCTGAATATAATAATTACGACAATTTATTTTTCTTCGAAACTTTACGAATTTTAAAGCAACAAAATTAATTTTAAAAAAAATCCAATTCAAGTTTTAAAAAAATTCCTTTTGAATGAAAGCATTAAACAACTTTCCTTTTTTATTTAATTAGTATGTTTATTTCATCGTAATACATCTTCGTAGAACCAAGTTTTGGCCTTTCAAATTATTAAAAAAAATTTTAAGCGGAGATTTTCCTGTTTCGACAGGTGATGAACTCATAAATCTAATATTATCATTCGTAAAAACTTGCTTTCAATTCTATAAAAAACTTTGACTTTCAAAAAAGGATGAAATTAGATAGCGATAAAAATCCATAACTTACTTGAATGTTGAAACTAAAAGAATTTTTGATCGCACACTGAATTTCTCAAACTCAGAAAGAAAGTACGCACGAGAAGAACGTAAAGTTTCTATTTTATTTTTTTCAAATCTTAAAAGAGTATCATTAAAAAAAATATTTGAATCGGAACAGGAATCAATTTGAAAGAAAAATGGAATAACAGAAAAAATTTTTGTTTTGTTTTTTTTTCAAAATTTCGGAAATTTCCTTTCAAAAAATTTTTTTCTTACTATTTCCCTTAATGAATTTTCGGTTTAGAAATGGTATTTATTTGAAGAAAAAATGATTCAGGTGATTCATTTGAATAATTACAGACATTTAACTAAAGCTGAGAAATAACTCATCCTATCAGTTGCACATTGATTTTTAACCCCATTGAACTATTATTATCTTGGCGTAATGGTTACCGTACAGAACTTGCAGTCGAATTGATACGGATTTAAATCATGCTGGATCTTCGGCGTTAATTTTATAAGTCGGTTTAGTTAAGCGTGACTCTTTCGGATGAACAGATAAAAAACAACAAACAAATACGGTAACATTGGTATTTATATATTAAGATGAGACTCTTGAGTGTATCTGTGAAAGGAATAATATACATTATCGCCATTGTTCATGGCTGGGCAAAGGCCTTTCCTTTTTCTTTCCATGAGACTGTGACTATGCTAACCTCTACCATGTCTTAACTGTGAACCTTTCTATCACATCTTTCTAGCTTATATCTGGTCTTCTTCAACTACGTTTGCTATTTTAACAGGACCGCTCTGCTAATCTCTTCCGCAATCTGCCGTCTTTACTTCTTGCAAGGCATCCAGCCCATCTCTATTTTTGTCTTTTAAGTATTTCTATTATGTATCTTAGTTTGGTTTGTTCCCTCACCCATTATGATTTTTTTTACTATCCCTCAGTTTTATCCCTAATATTGCTCTTTCTGTAAGTCTTTGTGTTATTCTGAGTTTGTTTTCAAGTGATAGCTGTACATTCGTTGTACATTTAAGCATATTGGTAAGGCACTTCTCAATACGTCTCTATTTTATAAAATACTTTCCAACCAATCATTAAATTCGGGACGTCATTGTTGCACGTTACTGTTGTCTTAATTCTGTTCGTCTTTAACCCTATTTTGTGGAATTCTCTAGTTAAATCATTTGACATGTTTTGTAAAAGATCCGCTGTTTCTGAAGTTAATATGATATAATTACAAAACCTTACATGGTTCAAATACTCTTCGTCTATATTTTCCCCATTCCCCCAATCAGTTTTCCTAAAGATGCTTTCAAAACTTGTTGTAAATAGTTTAGACCAGAGATGGTGAGTCTGCACATGCGTGTCAACCGTGACACGCGATGAACTACGAAGAAAAATCATTTTTTAATTTCATTTTATAATCCTAATATATTTCGAAATTTCTTGTTATATTTCATTAAACTCCTACTTTCTAAAAGTGTATCTCGAAAATCGACTGTGAGAATTTACGTAAGACTGAAATACATGGGTACATATAAGTGACACTCTGTTAACAGGATTATTTAAAAGAATATTTGAATTTAAAATTTTTTCAAAATCTTGACACACCGTGATGAGAAGATTCGCCATCGCTGGTTTAGGCGAAATTCTATTCCCTTTTCCAATTCCTTTTCCAATCATTATCTTAGTTCTATTTTTATGAAATCAATTTATTGCAGCTCCATTTCCGTATATTCCGTATATATATATATATATATATATATATATATATATATATATATATATATATATATATATATATATATATATATATATAATCATGTATAAAACATGAGCTTACATCAGTAGCATTAACATATGTTGAGATATAATTGATTGGAATGGCATACATTTTGGAAAATTATTTTACATCTTTAGTGCTTAAAGCTGTAAAGCTTTCTAGACTATATGGGCGTGTGTATTGTTCCTCTCTCTCTCTCTCTCTCTCTCTCTCTTTCTCTCTCTCTCTCTATATATATATACATATATATATATGCTAAGTACATTGAAGGCTTTTTCAAAAATTGTTTTGTTTCACTTCAATTACTTAATTATAAATATCTGTAAATGTGGTTCATGAAATTTTCTTCAGTGTTTTTTTTTCTATGTATTTTATATATACTTTGTTATGGCACTATGTGTAACTTTTATCTTGTTTGGATCATCACTTGTTTACGATATAACTGTTGCTGGGATTCTAGAAACAAAACAATTATATTAACGTGACGCCCCACCAGTGTTGATAAAACACCACCTTTCTCTCAGCAATGAATTTAATATACAGCTTATGTCGTTCATATAGTTTGTTATCATACATACATTATTATCATAATGTATTGTATATGGATGCTATTTTATACTACCCATTATTTATCTTGAAAGGGGGATTACTTACATAGGTTACCCCCTAAACGTATCTAACGATGTGAGATCAGTAAGTTCAACAACAGATGTGACTCGTTGTTCATGTCACTTCTATTAAGTGTTCACCCATACGAATATCAAATCGTTATATATTTAAAAAATATATGTATGTGTGTGCATGTGTGTAACAATAAAAAAGTTTTCTTTTCGGGGAGGGATCTTTTAGATGGACGGATTTAGAGGATTACGAGTTTGGAATAATTAACTGATTTTTGCCAAAATAAATTTCCTGATTATGATTTTTTGTGAAATCACCCATAGTCTATTCCTCCTATCGATGTAAACATGCTTAATCCAATCATTGTTATAAAAGGAGAAGGAAGACTGAGATCATCATTCATATACATCCCCAGATTAGACTAAGGCTGTAATCTGAGGACCACCATCAGCTGTAAGGCCTCCAAATTCATATCATTTGTAAGTGCTGAATCAAAGTATAAGTTCTTCTCTAAAATTCCCCCTTTCTTTCTTTCTCTCTCTCTCTCAATATATATATATATATATATATATATATATATATATATATATATATATATATATATATATATATATATATATATATATATATATAATTCAATATTTTTTTATCGAGTATTTTATGAAAAGGTACATATATACATAAGTGTGTGTGGGGGCTGTAATAAACATTCCGAAGTCAGATCCAGTTGAAACAGTTAATTCTGCACCTGGAAAAAAATGATTACAAAAATTACTTGCGAAAATATTTTTTCAATTTCCAAGAAGATGCCATAAACAGAGAGAGACCCTTTTTCTTTACAAATGACCGTTTTTGCGCTTATTTACAGATTCTTGCAATTTTCAAAAACATCTCTGATTTTTAGAGTGTAATTAAAGAATGTGATTTTCTCCAATCTTTTCTGCCACAGACAGCAAAATTCACGATAAACTTATCTTTAATACCAGTTTGAGTTAGGAGATCACTTGGGGGTACAAGCTGTTCAGTGCTTTAGGGCCTTTACAGGTTTCAAGCTGACCCTGTGTATCAAAATATGTTTCCTTCTTTGAAAGAAGGCGTCGAACTACAATAACTCACCAGAGACAACTTACGAATATAGATGCAGCCTTACGTTTGAGAATCATTGAACCTTGTTTTTATAACCACATCCCCCACTTGAAAATCCTTGGATAATTGCGCTACATCCTTGTACCCAAATGAAGGGAAAAGTCTCCTTCACTTTTGACCCCTTAAAGGAGGGGGTAAGTCTCTTGTTCCCTCTTGATATCTTGAAGAGGGAGAAAGTCTCCCTTCACTTTTGTCGCCTTAAAATGGAAATTTTCACAGTCAGTTTGAACCCTCATGAGGTGGTAAAAGTCTCCTTTCAATTTTCACATCTTAAAAGAGGAAAGGGTCCTCTGTCTCTCTCGACCCTTTACTGAGAGGAAAAAGGCTCCTTTCACTTTTCATTCTTTAAAGGGGGTGTTGACCTTCACTTAACAACCCGTAAATATATAAACATTTAAAATAAGAAAATATATATATAGGTAGTAAGTAGGTTCCACTTCGATGTTACATTACATTGTGAATAGAATACCCTCTAAAACACCTTTAAAATATTTTTCTCAAAATTCTTTTCTTTCAATTGAGTAGCTTACTAAGGTACTTTTCTAGCCTTACAGACAAACACTCAATCATAAAGACACCTATTACTTATATATATATATATATATATATATATATATATATATATATATATATATATATATATATATATATATATATATATATATATATATATATATATATATATATATATATATATATGTGTGTGTGCGTGTATTTAAAGGGTGGGATAGAGAGGGATGTTATTAACAAATAAAGGATAGATTTAGATGAGCCATTAGGGAATATGAAGGTCATGACATCAAACGGCTCCACCCAAAAATTTACAAAAGATAAATATAACAGTGGTCAGTTTGGTTTGGTCGGTAAGAGAGCCGCTTACCGATCACTAGGTCGGGAAATCTATGTATGTTTGGTTTAATATATACAATCAGTGATGATTTTACTTCCCTAAATCGGGTGAGGTTTGTTCTTGTTACGGGGGTAAACTAAGTCAACTCTTACGCTCGAGCTTGGCGATACAGTGACTAACAGAGCCAATAGTTTTGTACGATATATTTGGTTTTAAGAATAAATACAAGATTAAGATCTTCATTTTGTTTATTTGAGTGTGTGTGTGTGTGTGTGTGTGTGTGTGTGTGTGTGTGTGTGTGTGTGTGTGTGTGTGTGTGTGTGCATGCAAGTTGATTATATTCACAGCTTATTTGTCATATTTATTAGGGTCCCAAAAAGGTTTACCTCGGTCAACTCCCTTTTCAACCCTCGAAGGTCCATCTAAGTTTCCGTCTCTTATTCGCCGGGGTACAGCCCACTTCAACTAAAAACCAACCCCCATCCGCCCTTCACAAGCCAATCAGAAATGTCCATTTGCCTGGAGGGAGTAGAACGACTCTTTTTGTAGTACGCCTATCGACCGGCTGCAAAAATGAGGAGGTAGAAAAGATACATAGAGAAAAACACACACACACACACACACACACACACAAACACACACACACACACACACACACACACACACACTCACACACACACACATACTTTAACGATAGTAACGAAGATCCATAAACACAAACTTTGGAATATCTTCATGACATGTCGATGCTGTTAATAAAATATTTGTACCGAAACAAGAAAAATCAACTAAAAAGTTAAATAGACGGAATTTATTTGAATATTTATATATATATATATATATATATATATATATATATATATATATATGTGTGTGTGTGTGTGTGTGTGTGTGTGTGTGTGTGTGTGTGCGTGCGTGTGTGCGTAATGCGATATATTACTCAAAATCTCTTATTTGAGGGATCTCCGGTTATTACACGGTGGATTTATCATTTGGCTTAGACAGCGTACTGTGTTCTGTTGGATCATATACCCATTTCTTGAAATTCAATTGACAGCATTGAGGAACAAATGGAACATATATAGACAATGAATCAACAAAAATTAGAATTTAGGGGTTAAGCAGTTTTGTATTACCGACGGCTATTTAGCTCTATGGTTAAAGAAATGCTACATTAAAGCAGCTACCTATAGGTTGCTAGTTCGATTCCTGAAGCAGCCCCATTTTCTTTAATTTTCTTTTTCTATTTACACTGTCTAGGCTGAATGATACATTTACAGCGTAACATCAGGGGATAATTTGTTTTCAAGTTTTCAAGTAATATAACGCATCTACATATTCATTTCTTAATAGTATATAAATACATATATGTATGTATGTGTGTTGGGAATAAATGACAGCAAATCTCTTCAGGACTCAATCGCTCTCTTTAATATTCATGCTGATTTTAGAGGTATTCTGAATAGTTTGTATACTTATTCAACTTCTTATTTGAACAGTGCTGTTCCACTTACATCAAATTTCTCTTTACAAGCTTAATTTTTCTTATTGATTTGATTAATTGAAAAAAAAACAACGAAAAAACTTGAATTGAAAATTTTCTTTCTTCTTTTTTGTTATAATCTTGCTTATTGACAAGATACGGAGAATGAAATCAGCAATCTGAGTTCAAATTCCGACTGAGATAGTTTTGTTCACAAGAGAATTTTTCTTCACTGATGAACTTGGGAAAGGCATGAATCAATCTTTTGTCTCTCCTTTTTCCCTAGCTTAAGAGGAATAGCAGAGCAGTCCGGACTCTACAGTTATGGTTAGCAACCAGTCTAGGAGAAGGACAACTTTGATTTCAAACAGCTGAAGAAAAACATAAGATTCCTCCGTTTCCAAGTTGGTATGTCTAGATGGCTATTCATGCAAATAACACGCGAACAGGTCATGCGAAAGGAGCTGAAATTTGCAACATTTACACCTTTAGTTTACGATAAATTGGAGGTAAGAAAATAAGATAGAATCTGTGGTAACACCGAGTTTTGGTGTCACCCAGTGCGGTAACTCGCGGTATCATCCTCATGAATCCCCACCAGGACTACACCATACCAAACTGGAATCCTATTGATTTAAAAAACATAGATGAAGAAATTATATAAATAAAAAACCCAAATAATTCAAATAAACCTTAAAAACAAAATTGTATTATTCTAATATAAGAGGGTTCACATTTTTTTTTCTTTTTAATTTTTCTTTTTTTCTGGTTCTGTGGAACTTTTTTAAAATTATTTTTTTTTTGTTCTCTCCTTCTTGTCAATTCTTATCGTAAAAAGCTGAAAAAATTAAAGTGAAAAATACTGGATCACATATTACTTTCTCGTTTTTAATGTTTAAGATTTATTTCTTTTTCACGCATTTATTTGTAAAACTATTTTTTTTCTATTTGGATTCAGTTAAGATATTCGAACTAGTGTGTTGACATTATTGACTGATGCCTTTTGTTCACTCATCATTGTAACTTGTAGTAGTCTGTACTACACGGATTGCATTTTGACTCGTGGCTTTAATCTGTTGCCTTTTGACCAGTCAACGGGAGATCATAAGCCATCAAGACAAAAGGCGTGAGTCAAAAGAACGACTGCGGAATACGGACTAATGTCAAAGGGCATCAGAATGTCAACACTGAATATTTTCCTGAATTTGTACTTATTTAGTAATTTGTATGTTTTTTTTTTTGTAAGTTTGAATGAATAAATTTTCCACCCGAGTTTACAGAATCCTCAAGTATTTTTTGCACAAAAGTAAGACGTAAATAGCAATTCCTGTATATCAATCAATATAATGGTTATAGTAATGACACAAGCGACAGACAAAATCAAGATTACAATTTTATAAGTAAAGCTTCAATGTATTCACATTTATATAGTTTCATGGGATTAAGTGAGAATTCCGTAAATACAAAAGAAAGAAATCAAAATCGTGTTCGATACTATTATAAAGTTATATTTCAATATATAATTATAGTTAAATTTCAACGTTGAAAAAATTGTGCAAGTTATACATCAATTTTGTCATAAAATAATATATGATAGATATAGTTTTGATTTGCTTCAATGTTGTTTTTTTTTTTACCAAGATTTCATGTAGATGATACTAACCACAAAATCCTCTTGTAAAACCTTTCTATACAGAATTACATTTGATAGGTAACTGAGTGGGGGCCTTTTTTCCTCTGGGTTTTCCTTCAATTATTACTTAATTCACGAAAGGTTTTTGCCGTATACTCACAAATAAATATGAAAATATTGTTGCTAAAACATTTGATAAATAGATGAAATGAGCGACTGTAAAAAACACCACCAGCAACAGAACGTGCACAAAAAAATATAGTTAATTTTTTGTGTCACCCTCCGATAATGTTGCTCGATGAGGTCCGTGCTCCCAAGTGACATCACTGGATAAAATAGTCGAAAGCGTTTTTTAAATTTATTTTGCCGTTGTTCATCACGAATAAAGTATTCAATTTTCTCTCTAGAAAAAACGATAAATTTCTTATTGATTCAAGGCAGATCCCGGATTTTAAGCTGGGTTGTCTAGGATTTTCTGTAGGGGTTACATACGGAAAATTTTTTTTACAAATTTAAAAAAAATTAAATTTAAAAAAAAAAACACTTTAAAAAAATCAAAAACAAAAAATTATGATCCAATATTTTTTTCACTTACTTTTGAGTCGTAGCTTTTCAGTACTAGAATTGACGAAAGAGTAAAGTAGAAAAATTAATCAAAGAAACTTATCACAGAACAAGAGGAGATTTAAAAAAAAATTTTGTTAAAAGTTTTAATTGTGCTTTGCCGGAGCAAGACGGGATGTCCGGATTCTCTTGACCCCATTTCCCGAATCAGCGCTTCTTAAATTCGTATTGTTATCTATTTTCCCAGAGGTGTACAGTGAACAAAACGATCAACTTACAAATGGCAAATCAATGGTTAAAGGGGAATAACTCTTACTGCCTGAAAGAAGGGGTAAACTACACGGCGTTGACGAAATTCAGTTCAGTATATAAAAAATGCTATAGGTGGGTGGGGGGAATAGGAAGATTGTACAGCGTAAATTCGCGAAGCAAGGAGAACTTTCTTGGCTTAATAATCAGCATTCAAGATCTTAGCTTTTACCTGGACTCAAACCCCGACCACTACTGCTGGAAGCTAATAATAATAGTCAACTTTTGAACCCCCTAGCGATCCGAATAGATTTTTTCTGCAAGAAAAGTTTGAGATGAAAGATAAGAGAAATAAAAAAGGAAGGGGCTGGTGGTAAGTCTAGACCAAGTCCCTACTCGGTCAAAGTACAGTTGATTTATCAAAAAAAACAAAAAAAAACAACAAAAAAACAAAGGCATTTTGTGAATACCCCCCCTCTCCAATAATCCCAAGTGATCATAAACTAACCTTTGGAGCAAATCTTAGAAGACGTCTTCAGTCTTATTCTCGTTTTTTTTTTCTTATTAATGGTTTTGTGATAAATTTCTTGGGTTAATCTTTTTGATTAATCTTCTTACTTTATTCTTTTGTTAATTCTAATGCTGAAATGAAGTGAAAAAATTACATATTACCTTCAACTTTTTGATGATTTCTTGCCCTCTTTTTTTACGTTTTCATTTATAAAAAATCAATTTTCCCATTCGGTATCCCCAGCTCAAGAACCTGGATCCAGGCCAGGATGCGTTCAATAGGGTCACATGACTCTGGTGATTGGAAAAGTCCCCATCACTTTGGCTAAGTTGTACGCCAAAGTTTTCAATAAAACCTTATGAAATTTTTCCACATACTATAAAATGGGCAAATTATGTTTTAACGGTCACTTTTTCTCCTTTGACGTATTCGAAATGGGCACTTTCCCTCTCTTGATAAATTCGAGATGTGCACATTTCCTGGTGGGTTCTTTTCCGGAATCTTAGTTTTAAAAAAATATTATCTTCTGGAAATGAAACAAAAATAAGACATAGTTATTCTTTTTTTCTGTGGTTAGAATTGTTTCAACAACATGTTTTACGATTATTGTATTATTTTTCCATTGTTAAACTCAAGAAATGGAGTTGATTTTATTTTTCTCCCGTAAAGAGAATAAGATGAAAAAGAACAATCCTCACAAAATGAGGGTGTAAACCGATATAAAAAATTTACATCCTCCATCATGATTTATCCTTAAAACCACCTGATTGCCAGGCGACTTTCTTACTGACTGAACTAAATGTACATGTCTTAGATATTGATGAAAATTTTTGTTATGTTCCGTACCCTTCCGAGGAATTTCAGAATGTTGTTTTTTTTATCTTCAAAACACTGAATACAATTTCACAAAAAAAAAAATGATTACAATGAGAACAAATCAGTTTATTTTGTTGACGAAATATGCCTGTCCAATCTGAATTCTGATATAAGATTTAAATGTCTGATTTGGGTTAATTGAATAACGGTAGCCATCACAGATGGTAAAGGGTTCTATCCTTATTTCATATATATGCGTGTGTTGATCCATGCGTTTGTTTGTGTGTTCCTGGTCATACCGTTTTATCTACAGACTTGACAATGGGCATCAGTACTCTCCTAAACCTCTTCTAAAATGTTTTTCTCTGTATTTAGTAAAAAAGCTTTTTGACGGGATTTTTGATAGCATCTAGATTCTTCAGAATCTGGATATTTCTAGCTGTTTTTTAAAACTCTATTTTAGATGTTTTCCAGTGGAAATGATGTCATACGTAGAATTTATTCTATTCTTCAATGGATTTTTTAAAAGGACTTCAAAATTTGACGCTACGGTTCTTCAATTATCGACTGTGATGGCGAATCTTTTTCGAATTTATATAAAAAAATTATAATTTACCTTAAAACCTAGTTTCAACTTTTTCTTTGTTTGAAGAAGCTATTTCGGGACTGAAATTCTCAAAACCAAGGCAGACGCTGTTTGCAGAACGAGGCAAGTTAACATTTATTGAAGTAACGTAATTGTTTATCGAATTTTAGATACATGTACTATTCAACATTTGAAAAAAATATATAAATTTCTCAGAGTCAAACATTCGTTTAATTTCAATTATGAATAAACCAACAGAATAATTCTAATCTGATTCAACATCGTTATTCCTATTTGAAGTGGAAAGTATCGTGTATCGAACTGTTTAAACTCCAGTCGGGACTGTTTATGTTCACTCCGTGCAAATACCCTTGAGAAAGACATGAATCCATCCCCCCTCGTGGGTAAAATAGCGGGGCAGATGGGGTTCTTTTACCCTGTGAAGGCAACCAGTCCTGGAGAAAAACAATTCCAAACCAAGTCAGGCGTACCATTCTCTGCTTCTCTGTGGTTTACAACTGTAAGCAAGGTCGAGAGAGGGATTTTAATGGCGGAGGCCAATCGTTGTTGGAATGATCAGAACAATTCAAGAAGAAGAGGAAATATTTTCGGAAATATTAGGGTAGCTGATGCAGAGATCAGTCTAGAGAGTTAGTCTCGCAAATCAATTGTTCGTGAGTTCGATCTTCGTTAGGTGTCCAGACTAGAAGAATAATATGAAAAAAATCGCAGAATTAGTAATATTTCAATTTATGATAATGAAATAATATATCTGATTTATTCATGATATATTTATCGTCAATATTCACTTTAAAAGTATTACTTGTTTCATTAAAATATCATTTTATTGTTATGAATTAAATAAATTAAAATATTACCTATTTTGTTAAAGATATTGCTCTTTTTGTTTCTAAGAATTTAATAGGTTAAGATATTCTACTAAAACAAATTTCCTTCCTTCTTCCTAAAATCGTTCAAATAATGCAAACTTTCGAAAAATCGAAAAACACGCGCGCGAGAAAGAAAAAGAGAGGGTGAGAGAAGAGAGAGAGAGAGAGAGAGGGAGAGAGAGAGAGAGAACGCATGTTCTCGTATATTTGTGTTTCTTTTTCCTCCCTCTCTCTCTCTCTCTCTCTCTCTCTCTCTCTCTCTCTCTCTCTCTCTCTCTCTCTCTCTGCATGCCATAGAATGAAGATTTGATTGATATCTGTATTTTATCAAATATAATCGTAAAGAATATAAATTAGGATTATGGTTAGTTTTTTTCGTAAGTATCAACAAAAAAACCAATTGAATTCCACAATTATGAAAGTGAAAGAATATCCACTAAAAACTGAAAGTGAAAATTCATTGATCAACCCTTAAACTAACTTAAACACCAAAAACTAACACTAAAATTAGATGATATCCTTTATAATTAAACTTGATGGAATACAGCTTTAAATGGTCAATTTTTCTGCTTGTATTTGATCCTTAGTTTGTTAGTAGCAACTACAGCCCAAGTCAGCATTATTCATCATCTCCCTTTGCGAACCAGTAACGAACCTTTACCCCAAAATGTACTTGAACCGCAATTTGGCCCTACCCTCCAAAAGGTGTCTACAGGAAGACAAGATATATTCTTGCATCAGTTGGTCGGTAGCATAGGGAGTGTTATTTGAAACCTATTTTGGGGGGCAGCCCTTTACCCACACGAGTCTCGTAGAAAGAGACCCCATACTGGGAGCTGGGAGCCATTTTTCCCCTCTCGCTGTTTATATCAACAGATTCATTTAACTAATTATCTGGCATTTGTTGAATGTCCCACAAGTCATAAGCGATCCACAGCTTTCGACTCCTTTTTTTAGGGGAAATTTGATTAGAAAGAAAGAAACTGTTTGATAAGATCAGTTCTTTCTGACGAATGTCTGTTGAGGCAATTGAAAGTAGGTTTGTCTATTTAGAAAGGATGGATCTTTCGAAATAACTGATTTCGAAACTAGGGTCTGCAGACCAGTGGGGGTCAGTCAAATAGTGTTCGGGAATCCGCGGCAGTGTTCCCTCTGAACCTGAATCTCGTGTTAGAGAAACAACATCCTCCATCGCAAGGCTATCAAAAAGCCAGATCGGTACCATTTATTAAAATCCAAATAAATATCGTCTATTTATAATAAATATTATTTTCATTGGTAGAATTTTTCAATTATTATAGTTCATTGTTCACAGTATGAAAACTGAATGCTGAAAATAGTTCTCTGCCAGAATATTTTCTTTATGAGACAGGTCCTTGAGTTTTCAAAGGTTTCAAAATCACTGGAGATGAAGACAACAACTCCAAAATCCGAAATTGCGTTATCTCCTCAGGACTTCAAACAATTGGGAAAGAATAGAAGTTATATGGAATTACAGAGAATGCAAAAACTATCAGAAACGTTTGAAAAGGTTCATCTTAACATCCTTATGTTGCTTCAAAACTGCCAGACATACATTTTCAAAGTTCAATCTTGTTAGAAACCGTCAACAAAACTGTCAAAATAGATTTCTTCAGTTTTAAAGTTGGTCCGGCTGTCTGGCTATGTATATATGATTGTATTGTGGATGTGTAGTGATCTGCCAGAATGTAGATGAAAATGACAATTGGAAGGTGAGGTGAAAAACTCAAGTGAAAGGTGTTATATCGCAAATTGTTTAATCATTATTCCATGGGCATAGTTCAGAGAAATATGACTGCAGCAGTTTCTCAGAGAAAAATATGTTATTTACAATTGGATGCTGAAGAGGAAAATGTGAATATATCTCTGTTTGGTTGTTTGGTGGGAGCAGGAGGGAGGTGTTTGTATCTGTGTAATTGAGTGTGATATTTAATTTGAAATGAGACGGGTCTATGAACAGGGGAGTATTTATATATCATACGCACAGGCCGCACCAATGGAGTTATAGGGCTAAAAATTTAAATATTTACTCCTTATTATGTCTGGAAAATGTTTTTTAAGTTTCCCATATAAAGCTTTTTAGTTGTGATTTCAAATGGCAATGTAAATTTAAGTTAAGGTGATCCAGGTTCATTTTTATTTCAATACATTTTTGATGTTTGAATTGTCGAACTTGGAGGAGAAGAAACATTTCCCTTTTACAGAATTTGTTATTGTTATCTTTCCGATGAGAATAAACTTTCATCGTCAAGTTCTGTGTCAAATCTTATATAATGAGAGCGTTTTTTGGTGGAAAGATTGCATTTTATTTTTTTGCGAACATTTAGTTGGAGAATTCTAGGCATTTGAAACATTTATGCGAAAAGCTCGTTTAGAAACACTCAGTTTCTACAACTTTCTCCTTTTTATGATGGTAAGTCTCGTAAAAGATGGTTCGGAGTCGTCAAATGAAATGATTGCATCTTGGGAAAAGTTGAAATATTCCTGGATTGATTATACGACAGTTTACTCGGACTACTGTCCTCATTTTGTTTTTTAGTCACAGCCTTTCAACCGTTTCACTCCGGCCTTTTTTCAGGTGTTTTCCTTAGTCGAACTGAACCCTCTATTAAATCCTCTGAAGTGGATTGTTCTTTTAATATCATGTTCGCCATAAATTAAGTAAAAGATTCGATTTATAATTCCAAGATGGTTAATTCAACGGACAACTGAAGAGGACCGTAGGGTACAATGACCGGGACGTTTTGACCATAACAAACAAAATAAGGACTCTAGTCCGAGTGAATCGATGATAATTTTTCATATTAGAAATTCCGAAAAAAAATCATCGATTGACATGGGGGGGGGGGGGTAAAAAAAAAGGCCAATTTTATTTATTTGTTTATTTTCATCTTTGTAACAGTTTTCGTATTTCCTAGATATTTTATGCCAGGTTGAAGTTTTGAGACGAAATATTTATATCAAATCGCAGACAGTATGTTCTCTTTATAAAACACCAATTTCCTTTCAACCCCTAAACTCTCATCATAGTTACTTTCAAGCGTTGACAAGTGAAAATACCAAACATCACCGGTGATTTTATTAAGAGAAAAAAAAGAGAGAAAATGCATAACTTTGAGATGAACTAACATTCTCTTCGGTAAGATTTTCCTGCAGTTCATCCGATAAAGAAACATATGTACATTTTAGAATGCTTCTGCCCAGAAAGCGAAAAAAACTGATCCCCCATCAACTCTTTTTACGTTACAATAAGTACGACGATATGATCAATCTACATAGCTCTGATTCAATCTGTTTCAATCATTCATTCAATCCATCTGTCTCAGTTTGTTCATATCTATCTATCAAACAATCTATGTCTCGGATACTGTATCAATTAGATGATTCGGTTTATTTAAATATCTCAAACCTTAACAGCACAACAAACAAATAAACACAAACTCGTTCATGCCACTCTCTAGAAATCGACCCTCCCTGCTCCAGCAATAATTCCAGAAAAACACAGCTGCATCATCTTCACCTTCCATGACCGATTCTGTATCAAGTTGAAGAGAATTGCAGCCATGTCAACAAAGAAGACCCGACCCTCTAAATCCCTGCCTAGACCCATTTCCTAAATCCGTGGGTGGTCTGGTTCGACTTACTGACTTCAGAATTTTATTATTTTCAAAATCATCTTTTTTTTTTCTGTCGAAAGTAACAAATCGATGTAAGTGACTTTGATATCCGCACGAGGCAAAAATCATAACGAGATGAGTAAGATTTGACGAGATCTGATTGAATGTGAACTTGCTGAAGATTAGAAAGAAAGACGGGAGTGTAGGGAAGAAAGAAATAGAGAAATATAAGGCAAAGGGTGGAAAAACGGTATGAAAGGTTAAAGCATGAAAGAAAGAAAGAGAGTAATATCATAAGAAGAAAGAAAGAAGGAGAACAAGAGGAAAGGTCAGAGAAAAAAACGAGATGGATGAGATTTGACGAGATCTGAACGTGAACTTGCAGGCAGCTTTGTTCATTTTGATGAGTGATGTGTTTCAGCCGCATCATAATATGGACGTCGTCGACTGAACATCATTCAGCGGCTTCTGTTGGATGACCAAAAAAAAAAGTTTATTTTTAAAACGAAAGGAAGCGAGTGAGGACAAAAAAGGTCGAAAATGACTGGCTTGAAATGAGGACATTAGACGGATTTACTTAAGATGCATAGATAAAAAGAACGCTGGATAGTTAGTCTCACAGATAGATAGCTAGATAAGCACTATTACTTACTATATTTATTGACAGAGGGTAGATAGACCACCCACATGTATTTACATGTTCATTTGTAGATATACATACATATGTAAACACATAGAGGTATGTAGAGAGATATCATCTGAAATTATGAGATGCGTCATTATTTAGCGACCGGTCAAAAGGCATCCAAGCCAAAGTATCAGTCAAAATGTAAATAGTGTAGTATGGAGCTATACAATGTTGATCGGTCCGAAGGCACCAGTCAAGAACATTAACACTTCAGTACGAATATTTCAACTGAATTTGTAATAATTAAGTAAAGTAATTTTGTATTTTTTTGTAAATTTGAATGAATAAATGTTTTATTGCGATTTTATTTTTTAGTTCGTACCATGTGTCACAGAAAAAATAATTCATAATTTTTTTTTTTAAATTTGTAGTTATGAAAGTAAGTAATACTTTTAAATGAAAGAAGTAATAAGTAATATCTGGTAATTTTTGCTTTGACGTGTCTCGAAAATCATAGAGAGCCTGTAGGTACTCTCTATGGTTTGGGGGAATAATTTTCAAATTGAAACTAAAAGTCATGATTAGGTAATTTCAGGTTTCATCGCCATGAAATCGTAGAATTTTGTAAATTAGAATCAAGAAAGGTTTTTATTTCATTATTGCGTTAACACGTGATGAATATGTTGTTTGATTATACCTGCATTTTAACTGATGTCTTTTGGACTGATGCCTTTAGACCGGTCACCGTTCACGTTCATTCAGACAAAAATTCTCATCTGAAGAAGACAACCGAAATAAATTGATAAAACAAGAACTAAAAATTCTTGTCTGGATTTTGTTGTACCCGCACTGGTATCACTTGGTTACTTATTAAAAGAATAATTAATCAATATATTTGTTAATCAAATAAATTGAAATTGTTAACTCTGAAGTTAATTGTTTTGTCCTCTATGGACCCTGAATTTAAGGTTTTGTTGATCCTTCAAAATTTTTACAAGGGGCCATTTTCAGAGGCACCAGGACCAAAGGGGCCAGGAAATATTTATTTCTCATAAATTCAAAAATATTTTCACGGTAAAATGAAATCTTTGAATTATTTAAGTTCTCTATTCTTTGTAGATAGGAATCTAAAATAGAACAAAACAAACTTCAAATCTGCAGCAAACCTCTGTATTTTGTCAAATTCATTTCCTCTCACGTTATGAAACAAACAAGATCTCGTCACGTCTTTTGATCTTCAACTGAAACCACTGAATACAACAATGTTCTTGCATGAACACAATCGGAAAGTCACTTGTTCAATTTTAGACAACCCACTGTTACCAAACAAACCATTTTCGACTTGATTTGGCTGATTTTTTTCCGATTTATCCGTAAAAATCTACACTAGATTAAATTTGAAAAAAAAGTAAATTTAATAGAAGTAAACATTTTATTCTCATAAATAATTTGTTTAAGAATCTTTGTTATTTCATGATCTACAGTACCGAATAAAAGAAAAATAAAATCACAATAAAATACTATAAAAAATAAACAAAATAAAAACAAATTTACTTATTAAGTCATGGATAAACGCTAAAAAAGTACATTTTTAAAAATTAACTTAAAACAACACATGTCCCTAAGTTGTTAATGCAAGAATGAAATTAAAGCAACAAAATTTATTCCTTCAAATTTACAAAATAAAGTCTTTTATAAGAGACATAATTATACCTTTTACCTTTTATTTTTAAATTTCGTACGAATTCAGGGTACGAAATTAACAATAACGCTTTTATTCCCTTGGATTTATAAAAATAAATAAAATCACTGGAATAGTACAGATTCAGTTGAAATAGTCGTAACCAATCCTTTTGATTGATGTCCGAACGTGATTGTAAATTGCAGACATCCGTACTACACTGCTTCCCTTTCGTCGAATGCCTCTAGACTCAGCATCTTTGTATCAATTACCAAATATTCCATCCTTGCTACTTCAAACAGAAAATCTATACAAAACCCAATAATTCATAATAATTCAATGGTAAACCAACAGTTACCAAGAAAGGTGCTGTATTTGTGTCTTTTAACTTCCAATTCTCTGTATCACAAACTAAAGACCGTTTTAATTTTCAAAAGTGTGTGAGTAAGACGATTCACGAGGTGCAATGTAAAGCAAGAAAAAAAAAAGCATCTAGAAGCATTAGTTTTGAAATTTTAGGATGAATACATTCATGTTTTTTTGAGTAGCGTGTTGAAAAAATAGATAAGTTTCAACTCTAACTGAAAGTGTGATTTCTTGTCTTATGTCATTTAATCCACCCTGGGAAGAAAATTGACTTGGTAGAAGCATACAGTGGAAAATTTCCCCACAGATTTACGCAAAAAGGAAATTTAGTGTATCTTTTGAGATGCGTATACCTGTAGTACAAAAAGACACTCTTGAGTTACCTCCTCGGGCGACAACAATCCTTAGAATGCCAATGTGTTTTGGTCGGACTATTCTCTTCGTCTATTTGTTATTTTTTTCACAACGTTTCGGTCGTGTGTGGACACGTCGTATCCATTTCGTATATCGGAGGTAACGGTAAACATCCCTGGATCCTCCTACAATTTAACCAGTTCTCCCTTATCTATGCCCTACTATTTCATGGAATTTCTTCGGATTCAACTGAAAAACTTTTCGAGATATTATAGACAGACAGACAAATAGACATGATTGAATGCATGTCCTTATTCAAACCTCGTTTTCAGAAGTAAATAAATTAGAAAACCAGTTCGCATAATTCGTGAAATAATGTTTATTACTCATTTTAACCTCATGATGAAGGCCGAAGAACGGATCAAGCGATGAAAAACAGCAAGGATGAGAATATTAGTCCGAATGATTCATAGAATAATACAGAATACCTATACAGTCTGATGCAAATTTCATAAGATTTTGAACGTTTTGAGTGCAACATCAATCAGCCTTTTGGAGATTTTTGTTGGACAAATATCTTCTCCGTGCAGAGTTACCATCTAGAAGAATATTTTCGCGTAAGTTGACTCCCCAAAAGCCGTAAGATTCTCTAGATTTACAAGAAATAACCAAGAAAACTCCAAATCCAAAAAATGCATCTGCCAACAAATATTTCCAATTTTACTTGAGGTGATGATGCACCCTCCAACAAAATATCATAAAAATTCATAGAGAACTTTGTGAGATATCGTGTGGACAAAGGGACGGACAGACGACAGACACGTATAAATACTTATTGGCAGGGGTAAAAAAGATTTCTGGAAGACAGAAATATTATTAGAAGAAGGAAAAACGATAGAAAAGGTCAAAGAAAAAAGAATGAATGAAAGAAAGAAAGAAAAAGAAAGGAGATAGAAAGAAAGAGAGAAAGAAGGGAAAGAAAGGAAAGAAAAAGAAAGAACGAAAGGGAGAAAGAAAGGAAGAAAGAAAAAGCAAAGAAATAAGGACAATAGAAAAAAGGAAGAAAGAAAGAAAAGATAAAGAAAGGAGGGAAGGAAGGAAGGAAGGAAGGAAGGAAGGAAGGAAGGAAGGAAGGAAAAGAAAGACAGTCAGAAAAAAACAAAAAAAAGAGACAGAGTAAAATTAATAAACAAATAAAGAAATAAATGAAGAAAGAAGGAAAGGACGAAAGAGAGGGAGGAAGAGGGAAATGGATAAATAAAGGGAGACAAGAGAAGTAATTTAAGAAATAAAGAAAGGAAGAAAGAGTGAAAGAAATAAAGAGAGGAAAATCTGAAGGTAGTCAACAAGTTTAAGGAAGCCCATCTTTTCGCTGAGGCAATCGCACACCTGCTATTTATTTATATTTGTATCCAAAAAGCATCAGAAACTTGTCACGATGATCTGTTGTTAGTGTTAACTTTTGGTTTAAAGAAGAATTGGACGAAAGAAAGTTCGGTTTCGCCGGATGTGAAAAGAGAGAAAAACGGAGAACGGCTTTAGACTGAGAAAAAAAGGGCAAAAGGTACACCAGGAATAATCCCATAATGTTATTCGGTTCGCCTATCTCAAAGAAATGTGAAAATTTCTGAGTTGATTGGTGCTTTCTGGTTGTAGGCTTTTTTGTTTGCTGGTTTATCTCGGAAGATGACTTTATTTTGCCGGGAACCGACACCCCAACTAACCTTTGTTGCTTAAATCAAAGACCGTGAAATGACAAAATAATAAACTAGGAAGTGCTCAGAGAGTGGATAACTCCTTGCCAAGACCATTGTCATTGAAACTGAATGAGAATAACTTGACATGATGCAGGGGAGGTGATACGATAGCCATTGCTGGGGTTAGGTGATGTCGTCTGGATAGTCTCGGCCCTTCCTCATTCCCCAAACCTTTTTATTAGATTATTCGGCTTCCTGAAATGGTCTATGTACTTATCTAACTTTTCTTTCAGTTTCTTTCAGCTTCCCACTCTGGACTGCCGGAATACCGAAATCAGAGCCGTAGCTAGAGATTTGAGGTCCAGAGGAGCTAGGATCCAAGTTGGGCCCCCCCCCAACATTTTGTTAGTTCTGATGAAAAAAGTATACAATAACTAAGTATACGCTATCACTTAATCAGCGAAAAACGGCCCCAAGGGCCGAAATGTCATTTCATACAATCCATGTATGCAAAAATATATCCTTGTTATCGTATAATGTCTGTAGAAATGTAATAGGTGAACCATAATTCATAAAGCATTTGGGGGACCCCTCCTTTGAATGACCTGTTTTTTTTACCAATACCTCCCTCCCTCAGTTACGCCTCTGAGCAAAGTCTGCTATCGAACACATTGTATTCTCCATTTTCACAACCACAAAATCTGGTCCTCTATCCTGGATTGGGGGACCCATTTTGATCCTAAAGTCCAAGAGGATTTTATGTACGGTTCCCTTGGTAGATTCTTGTCTATATATATACCATTGGTTTGTACGGTCGAAATGCAGTCGCTTGCACAGTTTGTACTCTTTCTGGACTAGTTTGCTGCAGACGCCTGTCATGTAGTTGATTATCTCATCTTCATCGCAGTAAAATCTGTATTTGCCGATCGCTTGTGTATTGTCTATCTTAGCCTTTATATGGTTGGTCCTATGTATGACGTTGTTCTGGGTTGTTATTAGGAACGACTCAGTTTTTCCTCTGAGACTTCCTATGCGTAACTATGTTCATATCGATTCATTTGGAATTCCTTGGGTATGTCTTCTGGAATGTCCATTCAGTTGTTTTTCTTGCCACTTCTTGATTTTTGTTTTCGTGTTCCCTGGTTATTTAATCTTCCTGGCAGATGTATTTAGTATTTCTTTATTCTCGTATAATCTTCTAGACTTTGATTACTGAGTCAATCCTCGATCTCACTAGTTCGTTTATATATAATCTGTCAACATAGTCTCTCGGGTGCAAGGCTGTGTGCATTGTCATCAGTTTCCTTGTTTTGTAATCCAGGCTTCTGTTGCCCTATTAAAAAGGGTCCGGATAATCTCACAATGGAAATTCGGGAGGTATTCATCTCTTGGATCAAGTTTCTGCTGTGGAGTTTGGTCTCTAGTAATTTTCTTGTTCTTTCAGGGAAGAAGGCTCGAAACTTGGAAAAATCAAGGACCTCAGCTGTTGAGGAAATATTCTGGTTGACCCTAACTTTGGAATTTAGTAATTTGACAAGTTTATGAAGTACAATAAAAACCAATCTTTGACGTTTAAAAATCACATTTATTCGAAGTGGATTACATTTTTCAAATTCTTCTATATGGCCCAGGTCTGTGCACAATAATGATGTGTTTTTCAGTTTCCATGCAATGGATGATATTGTTTCTCTACCTCAAGATTCGTTATGTCAGGTTCAGAAGGAACAGTGTCGTGAACGCCCTAGCATTATTTGACGGATCACAAATGATCCGCGGGCCCCCAGTTTGGAAATCTATGTCCTAAAATATTCTTTGATTACTTATTCCTTCTCACTTCAATTGTATCAGTTTCCAAGACGCCGAGTATTTGTAGTTCTCATGCTTACATTGGTCCTTCAGTTTATGTTCGGTATTTTTTTGAAAATTCAGACTTTTTACTACGGTTCGCTGCCCAACCATAGGGGGATAACTTGTTAATTGATCACACCTATTTCTGATTTTATTTAATTGATCACCATGCTGGCAAAAGGCGCTAGTCACGTGACAATTTTTATTGATGATAATCATCAACACTTGTTTTCCATGTTAGGTCTCCATTTATCAATATCAATACATGAGGCTTTTTGTTTTCATTCTTTGTTACCACCATCTGCTTGGGAAGGGCAATCCTGATGACGGTCAGATTAGAATAAACAAAAGGACTTTCTATTTCCCTAACAAACACCACCTGCTTTGCCCGGTCACGTCAACGGACTTCTCTATCTATTTATGGCTTTCATTCTCCCCCTTTTCTTCTTTTTTTTTTGTTCTAATTTATGCACAGTCCTCCGACGGTTTGAATATCACATGGCGTAAACTTCGCAGATAACGCTGACCACGTGACATAAGGGGCCAATCCGACCCCCTCCCCAACCCGATTCCTGATTCAATTCTTCGCAATTCACGAAGTGAATGCGAATAAGTGAGTAGGAGAAAGGGGGGGTTTGTTGTGAGGAGGGGGCATTGAGGGGAGGTCGTTGATGGGAGGAGAAGGGCGCCGCTGAGGGTTGGGAGATCGGTTAGTATTCTTCATATCATTTCAAGTTTGTTATCAGTTTTGATTACAAGCCACCAAATCTGTTGCATCGACTTTCATTACATAAACAGAAGAAGAGGACAATGACACTAATGGTTTGGACGTTACACGTGTATTTTCTTGGCTGGCTGTTCTGTTTTGGGTAGGGTAAAGATGGATGCTTATACATAGGTGGAGGTGCGAGTGGTGTCACAATTAACGGCCTTGAAATGAGATTGGTAAACATTTCAAACACTGGTTTTTGCATTCCCTTCACGCTTCACATGTCTATGGGTGAATTGTAGAAGTCTTATAAGGCAGTTCATATTGGGCGTCGGACTAGCACCCCAGCCACATGAACACCCATCATTGCAATCGGGAAAAATGATTTGTTCTCCGTGGACGAGAAATGGAGACCAAAATCATTGGCCCATGTATGCGTACGACAAGAGAAGTAACTTCGTTTTTTAAGATCTCGTTCCAAAATGTTCATTTCAAAATAATTTGTCAATATATTTTCATCAATATTTATATCATGTTGATGAAAATAACAATTGGATGGTGAAGAAAAAAGTTCAAGAGAAAAGGAGGTGTTACATCTCTAAATTTGTATTATCACGTGGACATGTTTCGATGCCTTTCCCATGCTCTGCGAAGAACGGATCATTTCCCCTGTGAGCAATGAAAGGGTCTGAAGTGTGATCAGAGGGTGTTTGTATCTGAGTATCAGACTTGTCTTTGACTGGAAAGGGCAGTGAGTGGGGGGGGGGCACCATGGAAATGGTCAGTTCCCAGGAAAAGTTTATTTGGCAGTTGTTTTCTTCAAATGGAGAGGTGGTATCTTGCATTCAGACCATACTTGACTTCCACCTACCCAGATAAGTACACATCTGCTCTCACTCCAATTAAACAACCCACAATACAGAAATATCCAAATTTCTTTTCTCAATCTCAAACATGTAAACAGCATACTATTCCCTCTGTACCTCTGCAAGTTTCTCTGAAAAAGATGGTTAGCAACTATCTGAATGCATCGAAACATGCCCATGTGATAATAAAATTTTCTAAGATGTCACTCCTGCTTACCATTTGCATAACCGGCAGCTGTTTACCTCAATGGTAAGAGCAACGCTACGTCGAGGTGGTTACCCTATCAGTCGTAGCCCCATTTTCTTCGATTGTTTATTTTATCTACGTTGTCTAAGCCAAATGATACGTTCACCGTGTAATAACGGGAGATCAAATAGAATTTCGATATGATATAACACAATCTATAGTCTTTCTGTCGGATCATATATCCATTTCTTAAAAACACACACACACTCACACACATATATATATATATATGTATATATATATATATATATATATATGGACACATATGATCCGGCAGCCCTATTTTCTCCGATTGTTTATCCGATTCATGTTGTCTATGGGTTTCTATCGAATATAACTCATTTTATAATCATATATGTATATATCTATATACAGACCCTTGTCATTGCTAACAGGAGGAGCATGAGAACATTTGAAGTATTAGAAGATGGACAATTTATGTCTGACAGAATCTGATAATCATAAAGAAATTTAGGCAAGAATTCTATTCGGATTTTTAATCATTTGTAGGAAGCCTCTTGATTTGGTACAGAGTAAATTCGGCATCGAATAAAATATAACTCCTAAATAAATGTCTTTATAATCATAACACACACACACACACATATATATATATACATATATATAAATATATACATATATATATATATTTATATATATAATATACATATATATATTATATATGTAAATATATATAATTATATATATATATATATTATGTACACACACACACACACACACACAGAGGCATATATATATATATATATATATATATATATATATATGTGTGTGTGTGTGTGTGTGTGTGTGTGTGTGTGTGTGTGTGTGTATGCGTCTCTCTCTCTGTCTGTCTCTGTCCGTCTGTCTGTCTCTTTGTGGAATTCCCGACGCTATGACGAGATGTTCTTATAGTTCGACAATCGAAATTTGTCAATGTCCACGAATGAATGTTGAATCAGAATTTTCGGATTGTCCTGAAGAATTTGATTCGTGAATATGAGGCTATAAATCATTTAGTCTTATCTTCCAGACACATCGCTGACAAGCAGGTCCCGGAAGGGGGCACAGTGGAGACGGCAGCCACAATCATCGCTACATTGGCGTCAGTCTCTCTTAGTATTGAGCCGAGTTGATATAAAGACTTTTTATTTGGCCGGAGAGGGATGAAAATTGGACAACACGAGGGCCGAGAAGCGTTTCTGAGTTTCACAAAAATTCCCTTTGCAATTCACATGTAGTTTTTTCGATTCAAGAATCGAAGACAAACATCTTTACTTTGGTTTATCGACAGGAAAAATGTTATAGGGTATTTTTTTTATTAAAAAGGTAATATTTAAAAAAAAAATTCATTTTAATAAAATGAGAAATATTGTGACAAAAAAGTAAATTTTCAATGAAAAAGAAATAATATTATGATGAAGTAAATGAAGTCACATTCATTTCATTATAATATAATGAGTAATAAAGATTCAGGTATACTGTCACCTAATCAGCGTTTACTACTACTACTACTACTAATACTACTACTGCTGCTGCTACTAACTACTACTACTACCAATAATAATTTACTCGGTGTCAGTCACACCGTCTGGCGTCCGTTTATCTTAAGTTGAGATATAAAACAGCTTCTTATTTGACCGGAGAGGGATGAAAATTGGTCAACACGAGGATTAAGAAGCACTTCGAGTTTCATGAAAACTCAATTTGTAACTCACAAGAAGTCTTTTCTTCTGGACAAACTCGGGGAGTTGATAATTGACTTCAAATTTATTTTGATCGTCAATAAAGTTGGTCAAAGGATCAAAAGTAATCGCCAAAGCATTTGACATTACGATTTAGACCAAGAGTGGACAACTTACAGTCCGAGTGCCGGATCAGCAAGCATTCTAGCAAGCATTGATTTGAAACAAAAATTGAAGCTTTTTATTATATTTATCCGGCCCCCAACCACTCAATAATACGCGATCTGGTCTGCTGTGACAAATAGGTTGCAGACCTCTGATTTAGGCAGTAAATTACACGAGTGTAAATAATATTTCAAGACTAAGTGACATGAAGCAGACACAAAACGCTCTGATATAAGGCAGAATTAGAACCTGCCTTACTTTCATTAATACAAATCAACGAATACAGAGACCTGACCGTAAAATCAGAAATGACATTTTATAGAGATGTAATTATTGTTAATTACATAGTTTATTATAAAAACAAGAAAAAATACCCACACAATTACCCCACAATACCTCGTACTCCAGAAGCAAAGGAATCGTCAGATTTCAAAAGAAAGTGCATGGTTGATTAATCTGGTCGTCAAATTACTTTTAATAGTGATAAGTGTGATCGTTCAATTTGCTAAAGAAAGAAAGGAAACCACTAGGTCTCGTTCATTACTGGTCTGCGTCTCAAATATGTCTTCTTAGAATGGGATTGGAAAATTACAAAAACTCCACTTACGAGGCAGGTGTGGTATAGCGTGTCGAAGATGACCGGCCATAAAATGACCGGCCCAAAAGTCACGGCTCTAAAGTCACGATACAGATTTTACGCTGTGTCACCTACGAAACGTGATCGGTCATAAAGTCATAGCAAACGAGTATACTTTCATTTCAAAGCTGAAACGAAATAAATAAACCACAAAACAACATTTATTCATTTAGATTTACTAATATTGCTTATTTCATTTAGAAAACGATTCAACTTTATCGAACGAGATAGCGAGTATCTCGCTTACCTTTCAAAGCAAAGCAAAACAAAACGAAATAAATATTCATGAATATACATGAAAAATTACAAAACAACTTTTATACATTCAAATTTGCCAATGACCAACATAATTAATACAAACTTATTTTATGGAAAAAAAAAACTTTTTCCGCTCTGTGACTCTTTTCGTTTCGTAGATGGCAACAGTGTGACTAGGGCTGTGTCTTCATAACCAGGATTCTATAGGAGAGAAGCCAGAAAACAACACTTTTTATAACAGTCAATGAAAGCCTCTGATCTTGGAAATGGAACGAGACTGAAGTGACCTCCTCAGGACACAAGCCTGATGTATGAAGACCCTGGGATGCTCAGACGACTGGTCCCCCTTGGATCTCGCTGATGGTCAGAGAGTCCAGCCTTTCCAGCTTTTCATCCTTACCTGAAGGTGGTGGGAAGAGATGACAAGGACATTAATGTTAAGTGGACGCAAACTGTCTCAATTTCGATGCAAAAATCCACCAGACAATAATGAAATATTTCGATATATGAACTATACTACCAGTTCTCAAACGTTAATGAAGCGAATGGCAGGGAATTCACGGGAGTTTGTTTACATTTGAGAACTAGTAATATCAAGAAGTCGCTTGGAGTGGCAGGAAGTTCATGTTTGAAAAACTGGTGGTATCAAGAAATCGCCGGGAGTGTCGAGAAGTGTGTTCATGTTTGAGAACTAGTAATATCAAGAAGTGGTTCAGAGTGGCAGGGAATTTGTTCATGTTTGAGAACTAGAAGCGTTAGGTAGCAGTTGGGAAGTGCAGGTAGTAGTCCACTTATTTCAATTTGCATAATGAAATATTTCGGGGTTGTTTAGCTGGTTGAATAAAATATGTATGAAAATGATGGTATCTTTTTACTTTTGTCTCATGTCTCCGTTCATTACATTCAAAGATTCCAGCTACTTTCGAAACGGTATCAGTTTACAGCTTTTTTGTAAAAGAATCCTTATTTATGTAAAATCCCCCGAGTTTCCTCTGGACAAGTAGATAAGAAATGGATTCATTTTCACGGGGACAGACCAAGTTGGATTGTAATGGTCAAGCTTCTGACACAACAATGACCGGAATTCTTAATAAAGTGATGAGGGTCAAATTTCTCTCTCTTAGAAAAATCATTTCAGGGTGGATAATTTAGTCTGTCATTCTTCCTCCCCAGATATTTCTACCCTGTTTCTGACTTTCTCCCTGTTTTATCTCCTTTCTCCCTTTTCTCTCTACTCCAAGTAAATTATTACTTTCGGAGGAGATGGGTCGCGTCAAGAAACTCCCTTTACCCCAGAGATGTATATCATGAATGACCCGACCTGGCTCCCCCACAACCAACAAACCAAGATTCTCTCAAATTATCTCTTTCTTTTCAGTAGAAATCGTCAACCAAAACTGTCTACAAAACTGTTAATATAAGTTTCTTTAGTTTTCAAGTTGGTCCGGCTGGCTATGTATGTATGTATGTATGTATGTATGTATGTATGTATGTATGTATGTATGTATGTATCACTCGGAGAGGCCGCCCCAATTGAAACTACAAAAGCTGGAAATGTAAGAATCATTCCAGGGTGGGTATTATTATTAGATCAAAATTTTTATTTAAAAAAAAAATATCCCCTCTAAATAGATCTTTAGGATGTTGGGGGGGGGGGGTCAATACATAATGTAAGTTTATGCTAACTACATCACTATTTAGTGCTCGCCTATTTCTTTTTCCTTTTTCAGACTTTTTCGTGATCGCTGCCCAAACAAAAGACGAGAGAAATAACATTCATTGATCACCTCTTTTTCCATTTTTTAAAAAGTGATTACCTCCAACACAGCATGTTGCGAAAAGACGTGTTACAGGGCGGATTCTATTGAGCGTCAAACCAGTTGTTTATTTTTCCTAAAGCATTATATACGCTTAATATTCATTTTTGATTACTAATACTCCTTTATTTCATTTTCCTGTTTTCGTTTAGAAAAATGTTTTACCTCAACTTGACCCATGCTGTCGATCTACGGTAGCGGCTAAACAGTGCAGGTCAGAAATAAAGGAGACACTCCCGATGGCTTACTTGTTCCAAGAGGGTTGTGAGTTCGAGTCTCACCGGAAGCTTATTCATCATTTCTGATCTATACTGTTCAATCATTCTCATAGATCGACGACCTGGGTAGTGTTGTGAAAAAATAAAAAAATCACGATAAAAGAAAAATTATAATAATCATGCATGGATGCTGCAGGGATCAACTCCACCCTTTCTTAGATTCCGACTGAGATGATTACTACAACTTTTCTAATGTATATATGATGAATACAAAATAATAAACATTTTTTGTATGAATGTACTTACTAGAATGAAATAAGCCCTTGCGTATCTATAAGGTAGATTGCCAATTTAGCTCAGTCAGTAAGATAGCTAGCTGACAACGAGTTCAAGTCATGGTAGCGGAGATGTTTTACAAATCGGTTTACATCTTTGATTTTGACGAAGGTTGTTATTTTTCGTTTTTGTTGCGCTAGGGAAACAAATGTCGACTCCAGATTTTGTATTTGGTAAAAATTGATGATAGTTTTCTATCTTAACCCACGTAGCTAGCTTGTGCACTTACGCTGACAATGACATCAGTCTTTTGTCATGGCTCACTTTATGTGCCTTAGAGGTGACAAGTACCTGACGTGGTGTCACTTACTCCGCCATTCTCGCCTACAACACCCGGTATTCCCAAGTGATCACCCATGGAAGTACTGACCAGGCTCAACGTTGTTTAACTTCGGTGAAATGTACGAGAACCGGCGTGAAAAAGATTTGTCTGTAAGACATTGTAACATCTCTCTTTCCCTTTTGCACATATTACTTCTTCCTCTCTCTCTCTTTTCTCCATTCCTTTTATCATGGCTCTATCTTTCCTTATCACTCCCTGAACTATTCAAATCATTCTACAACTTCTTCTCTCACCTTTTAAACCTCATCACTTTTTAACTGCAACGAAAGTCGACAGAACGGGGAAATTTCATGTTAAGACCAATTTTCAAACAGCATTTGGAAGGAATTGAGTGATCCGACGAGAGAGTAGTTAAAGGGAAATAGACTGCGTTATTTTCTTTTTTAATTGGTCCTTAGCTTTGGTAATGATAGAAAGAGACGATATAAAGAGATTCGGACGTTCGAACAGAGTTTGAACAGAATAGCTTGAAAACTCAATTGGAAACAAAAAGAATTATTAGAGACAAAATCAATCAGTCAAAATTATATCTACAACGTTACAGTTTTTAAACAGGGTCAGCCATTTTTCTTGTTTCAGTTTCTTCTGTCAAACTGGAATTAACTTCATTTTTCTATCACAATAAGAACACGAATGACAAAAACAATCCACACCAGAATTAGGGGTGTAAACTGATACGGAAAAAAAATCACGTGCCCCGACTGTGGATTTGAACTTACGATCAACTATTTGCCAGGAGGCTGTCTTACTGGTTGGGTTAAATTGGTAAATCTTCTGTATTAAGTTTGTGATGCAGATATGCACGGGCTTATTTAATCCTAATAGATACATACCCCACCCCCGAAAAAATGCTTTTCATATTTTAAAAAATCTATTATGTATACGATAGAAGAGTTGCAGTAATCATCTTCTGTGAGAATAGAAGCAGGCAGGCTTGTTCTTCCTCCCCCCTCTCTCTCTCACACACTACACACACAATCATGCTCTGTTCTTTCTTGGTATTAAGTAAGTGTTCACTTAGTCTGGCATAAGGTAACGTGTTGAGCATCCAGTGAATATCATCTACATTGAAGGAATAATAGTCAGCAATGGAGCAATTGGACTGAAAATCTAAACATTCACTCCTTTTAGAAAAATGATTTCTTTTTTTCTCTTCTTAAAATTAACCTCCGATAGGTTGGGGCGGTTATTAGCAAAGTAATTTTGTGCTAAATTCATACCTGAGTTTGTTCTCGGAAGCATCAACACTTGTTTATTTTGAAAACTCAGACTTTTTTTAGTGCTCACTGCCACAAAAGGCAATAGAAGTATCTTATTCATTGATCCCCCTTCTTTCCAATATTTTGATCAATCATTCCCAACATGACATGCTGCCAAATAAAAAAAACAAAGAAAATGCTGGTTTTAAGACAGTTTCCACTGACTGACAAACCAGACCTGCTTTGATATTTTTCCTCTCTACACTTTTTCCTTCTCTTGATGTCTTTCTTTGAACCCCCTCTCTGACTCTCTGTTTGTCTGTATGTCTGCCTCTCTTTGAGAAAGGTCTTCCGTAATCTTCTCTTTCCATCGTGTCCAGTTCTCAAGAACCTGATTTTTTTCACATTACCTCTTTACAAGGAGCTAAGACAAGAGTTTTCAAGGAGTTGATGTTCGGGGAGGTAGTGCAAGGACAGGCTGATCGGTTTGTTGATAGATTGTTGGTCACAAATAGATCGGAGGTTGGTGAATGCAAAACATTTGGTGACTCTCGGGAGCGTAAAAAACTGGCAGATCTTGGGGGAAAATTAATGTCCAACCTCGTACTTCAAAAGGCTTACTGCTGCTGCTGCTACTGCTCATGATGATGATGATAGCGGTGATCATCATCACGGTGATGATGATTATGTTGACGATGGGAGAATGCATTTAAGCGAGCGTAATTGTTGGAAAACCTTTGGTTGGAAATGGTCAGAATTCCTTCCAGAATTCCTTCGAGAAAAGAAATGACTGTTCTGAAGACATTCCCATTAATCATTGTACATAGACGAGAAAAAATAGAACAACTAAATCCCACACAGTCAATTCCGATTTAATTATGAATCAAAGGGTGCATATGCTACGGGTCCCACGTTTTCAAGGTCTCTGCACTAAATGCTTGCAAGCAATCAATTCCAATCTGATGATTTTGCACTTATTAATATAAGACTCAAGAACCATCAACTCCAATGAGTGAGTGGGCACATAGGCAAGTGATTTTAGCCAATTATCAACATTAACTAAAGTAATAATTTCAACACAGTGATTAACGGGAGTGTTTTATCTATGTGATGCATACAGAGCACTCAAGCAAGGTATTTGGAACTGAAGTCATAGCCACTGCACAATGATAAAAAAAAGTAATACTATTTATCTAATGTCAGGCATATTTAGTCATAAAGTCTGGCTGTATAAGGGGTAAAACAAAATACGTCGAAAGCAAAAGATGTGTTGATATGTGCATTTTCTTAAATTAAGGCCCCGTATAGAACATATACTACTTCCTCCGCACTAGCTTAATCTAGCCCCGTATACAATGATCAGAACACATCATCTTACAAAATTCAGACACGAACTGTCAGTCGATCTTTCCATAAAATACGAAGATTTTTTTTCTTCTCTGAAAACCTTTAAGCAAAAAGTCAATCGTTGAGATTTACGTTCCGATCTTTTATATTTCTGTGAAAGAAAACTTCCTTTCCACCTGTTCTGGTACTTCAAATCGTAGATTGTACGACCTGAAATATCAGGATTCACGACTCTTGTACCATTAAGGCGGATTGTATTAGATGTATATTATATTGTACAAGAATACACCCGTCCTGTATGATGGTGTTATTTATGTATAGATTGGCACTAAGGAGCCAAAGTTATTTTATTAGGTAATCTATTCTCAATAATTCAAGTATCCTAATTTCAAACCTCAACTCAACTGAAGCTGTTTTAATGTTCGATCAGAGATGAAGTCTTAAGAGTTTCTATGACGCAATTTCTATGGTTGGGTTATGATAGGAAGATAAATCTACCAATGAGATTTGAGCAAAATCTATCAAACAAACAAATAAACATAAAATTTGAATATAAACTCATTATATCGTTATTTCATCTATTATCAACTAAGACTAGTAAATTTAGTTCAGTCAGAAAGTCAGCCTCCTGTCAATCAGTTGGCCGTGCATTCAAATCCCGTTAGGGGTAGGGGAATGTTGATTTTGCACATCAGTTTACACCCCTAATTTTGATGAGGATTGTTCTTGTTGATCTTTTTCTTGTTACGGTTAAAAATAAAGTCAACACGTTTTTGAGTTTGACAACTTTTGGAGATACTGTGTACACAGACATGAGAAATACTTATATTTCTACTAACTTGGTTGACAAGGGTAAAAGAGTGTCCAAGTAGAGGGAAAAACTTAATGGCAGAATCAAAATAGATGGGAAGGAAACGAAAGAAACTAAGAAGAAAAGTTAACTAAGGAAAAAGTGAGGAAGAGATCGGGGGAAGGGGAGAGGAAAGGAGGAAGAAATGATGATGGATCTTTAAAAAGAAGGAAAGAAAAGTCGGGCTAAAAAACAGGAGAGAAAAAAAGAAAATAAGCTCTCCTGAGGGGCAGCTACTTATCCCACCTAATTAACGTGGACATTGACTGCGGGGGGACAAGTAATCCTAACCCAAAGTGGAAGATCCAGTCACGTGTCTCTCTCCGGGACATCACTTCTCTGGCGATCGAAAGCCCAAATTGTTTGTTGGGCGACCATCTGATCACCGTTTTTTCCTTTGTCAACCAAGTTGGAAGAGATATATGTACTCACTCATGTCTTTCTGTCTGTTTACACAATATTTCCAAAGGTTCACAACAAATTTTTGTCTAACTATCTATCTATTAGAAACTGTCAATCAAAATCGAAAACTGTCATAGAAGGTTTCTACAGTTTTTAAGCTGGTCTGGCTGACTTTACACGTATGAGTGTATCACATGAAGAGCCCACACCAATGGAGCTAAAAGGCTGAAATTTAAACATTTATTCATCATTATGTGTATAAAGACTAATTATTTGGAAAGTTTCTCCTCTGAATAGGTTTTCAGCGAGGGGTTCAATTTTCGATGTAAATTCATGCTAAATTGGCCCCTTAGTTTGCATTTAGTAAAAATAGAGAAATCACGTTGCCAATATGCTTAAAACGCAAAGAGTGTAATGAATGTATTATACCAACGATGAAATATGGGTGTAAAACATTGAAACTAACAAAATCATTTGAAAACAAACTCAGTCACATAAAGATGAATGGAAGGAGCAATGTTAAGAATAACTCGAAAAGAAAGAAAGAGATCAACATGGAATTGAGAGCAAACCAAGGTAAAATATATCATAAAAGTGATTAAGCGTAAAAAATGGAGAAGGTCGAGGTACCTAGCAAGAAGGGAAGATAACAGATGGTGCAAAAAGTTAGTCGATTGGTGCCCAAGGGATTGCCATCACAGTAGAAGACTAGACATAAGATGGGGGTATGGGATAGAAAAGTTTACTGGTCAGACATATCAGAGGTCAGCACAGTCACATTCGGCGTGGAAGGGTCTGGAAAGGTCTCTCTCCTGTATTGGAGTCATGATGGCCGTTGCAGCTGATGATATATATATATATATATATATATATATATATATATATATATATATGTGTGTGTGTGTGTGTGTGTGTGTGTGATATGGTAAACTTAATGGATATTCTTGAAAGTAAAAACGAATGGTATGTGCGAATCATTGTTCTCCACTTTAACCCTCATACACAGACATTTGTTGGTAAGACCCACTTACGGCTTTCCAGACATGTCGAAGCATAATTCTGTTTACGGCACCTGGCAATCATCGAGAGAAAGGTGGAAAGAGAGGGGGTGTTCCCAATCTTTTTATGGTCATTCCCCACTTTAGACAGTAAAATCATTAGTTTTTCCCCTTCCATTCCAATAAGTTACAGCAAAGTATAATTTCAGATAATTATTTTATTTTGTGTATGATTGGACGGTTTTATAGGAAGAATCAGTTGAATTTGATAATTGTACAGCCGCCGCTGTTACTCAAAGGAAGCAAATGTAGATAATCAGGTACACAGACTTCAAATTGCCTATTTGTCTTATCCAATCCCCTTGGACTATCTATCCCCACCCCGAGTTTAGAACCACTGAAATAGACAGATAGAGGTTGCTTTTATAATTATAAAAGTTACTTAGGGGAAGCTAAAAGGATTTGTAGAGGATAGAGTTCAATTTTTGGAGGTAAGAAGGAAGAGGTATTAAAAAAGATGAAGTGATACGTTGTTAATGAGGTCATTGACAGAAGCATTGATAAAAAAAAAACTTTATCGACACCAAGTAAGGATAAGAGAAACCATGTTGTGGTTTGACAGAATCAAGTGGAGGAATTGTTGCGTGAAGCAGTTTCTATATTTAGCAACCTCTACCCACTGACTGGTGGAATTCTGATAGCATTTCCATTTGGTTCAACTCTTACAAATTCATATACCAGGGCTGGCCAAACAACAGCGCACGAGACACATGCAGCCTATTCAACATTCAACGTACGCCTCATGGAAATAATATTGGCTGAACTCCTCTTTCCATAATGTAAATAAGAAAAGAATTTCAAGATTTTAAATCATTCCCTTGGTATGAACTGTAATCCCATTGGATTGAATAGTATATTCAATATAGATGGTTAGTAAAAATATTCAAGATTTTGAGTCATAATTTCAATGTTAAATTTGAGAGAAGGATTTATCGAATGTGGCTCTTACATGAAACAATTTTGGCCACTGCTGCAGAGGCGTAGCCGGAGGGGGCAGTCGCCCTCAGGCTCAGGTATGAAGGGGCACAAAACTTCCATCAGGCCTATAATGCCTGATAATTAATGATTATGCCCTCTGTTAGGATATAGTGCTGTCTTTGCCCCAGGGTGCTGAGTTTGCCCCCAGGTGCAGTCTTTGCCCCAAGGCGTTGTTTTTGCCTCCGAGTGCAGAGAACCCATGCGACGTCACTACATTTCTGTTATATATGGCCAACCTCGACAATATAATCTTCAAAAACCTCCTGAAATTCATCATTTACATCTGATGTTGACAAGATTTCCCCCCCAGCCCAAAGAACCAACCTTTGGAAAAACACTGTACATCAATTTTGAATAAAACAACAACAACAATTCAGAGAGTTAAATAGGATTTCTTTTACCGAAAGAAACTGGTCTTAACCTCCTGTGATACGAGAACTCAACTGCTGGACAGAGGATCAAATCTAACCTTTGAACCCACTCTCCATTCCCGATCGCTTCGGCACCATGTTCTTATTTCTGTAATAGTAGTTAGTATCAATAAAGAGATTGTCTACTTGTATTATATAATTGTAAGTGAGTTCGAATCTCACCTTATTCTTTATCGTCGATCTGTGCTCTTTAATCACAGCCGTAAGTCAACAGCCTGAGCCGTGATAAAAAACTACTAAAAAATCGAGATGAAAGAAAATGGTGGTCAAAATTAGTAATAAAACAAAAATTTACCTGACCTCAACAGTAATGTGGTATCTTATTGATCAATTTGCATGAATAAAGGCAGTTTTGATGTGTATATTTATGAATGTCCATTTCGTCTTTGTTGAAAACTCTCTTATCCAAAATTTCTTAAATAAGTTTATGCTGATGCTTCAAACATCAAATTTCAATGCAATCGGTTACACAATTCTGTGAGTTTTATTTATCATCGATCATTTAGTCGATGAATCAAAAGATATTTTCATCATTTTAACTTGTTAGGTGAGTCGTACGTCAGCAAATCAGACCGAGGTACCATAGCGGACTATTAGCGTGCTGTGTTATGAGGCGATACTTTGCTAATCAGGGCTGCGACTTTAGGGTTCAACTTGTGGGGTAGTGACTTTAAAGCCTGGATTCGACTGGTAAAATAGCGATCGGTTCTCGTATTGATGAACAAACACTGACTGAATAGCAATGCCGTTTCTGACATTCCTATTTGCAAAATATTTGTCAACAATATACGTATATTATACCATGTTGGTTGTATCAAAAGACTCCGAATTCTAGACGCCCTGATGGTTCAAGACAATATCCTGCGACAGAACAGCGGTCAGGCATCGGTGTTCTCAATGTATTTTATAATTACATTATAAGAGCTTGCAGCAATTTTTTCTCAACTTTTTACCTATTATTCGTGTTTCGTGTCGAGTTTAGAAGGAACTGAATGCAACCATGTGACCTTGACTTTAAGAGAACATTCATAACAGAGGAAAGTAATAATGTGATATGTTGAAAGAAGTTACCGGTAAATCCAATAGTAAGGCTATTGTATTCAAACACTCACTCACCATCTGTTTGGATTCAGTTGGTCTGTGATGAAACGTGTTGCTTTCAGTTTGCAACTCCAGGCCAAGGTGACGATTGGTTTCGACAGTTCAGAACAGAACTTGCTATCAAATGTATAATAAGATCATATAACAAAAAAAGTGGGTTCTGTAAAAAAAGCGTTCAACTCGGAAGGATATAATAAACTAGGCCGAGTTTTGGTGTTTCGTTTGAAAATGCTAACTGTTTCAATAAGATAAGCATGTTAAAGCCCCCCGCAAAACATCTTAAGGTAGGGGAAAGTTCTCAGACCTTATTTTAAGTTAGAAATCATCAACCAAAATCATTAAGGTAATTCGTCAACCAAAACTATCACCAAAACTCTCAGCATATTTGAAATGACCTTTTGTCACTTCACTCGGCCAGGACGGCGTAAACAAAAATACACAATTAAAGAGAAAAAAACTGCAACAGCCCCATCTTCCTTTAATTGTTTATTTACACTGTCTACGCCGAGTGACTCTTTCTCCATGTAACAACGGTAGGTTATTTTAGATAGAGTTCCATATAATATAACGCACACACGCACAAATATATATATACAGTACATATATACAGTATATCTATATCTATATCTATATCTATATATCTATATATATATATATATATATATATATATATATATATATATATACAGTCCATATATACAGTATATATATATATACAGTATATACATATATATATATATACAGTATATATATACAATATATATATATATATGTGATACAAATCAGGATAGCAGCATAGCATAATATAATAATATATCAATAATATAAAGCCACTTCTGAAATGTAATGGATTTATTTCATAGAGTGCTCGATACATACAACGTTTTACTCATGGAGTGAGGTTGTTTTAGAGTATATATATATATATATATATATATATATATATATATATATATATATATATATGTGTGTGTGTGTGTGTGTGTGTGTGTGAGTGTGGAGAGAGAGAGAGAGGAAATGAAAAGACAGAGAAGCTAAGAGAGAGAGGAAGATCATCAAAACCAAATGATTTTTTGAGGAACTAGCAGTGAATCCTTATTAATTTTTCGCGGTGTAGTTCATAGACACTCTTTGGCGAAAGAAGGGTTATATATTTTTTTTTTCAAATTCTTCTTGTCTTCCTCTTCAGTTTTGTTTAAATCAGAGAACTTCGGGAATTCGAAGATGGTCTTTTCGTAAAGTCTCTCTCGCTCTCACACTCTCTCTTCCCTTCCCTTCTCTTGTCTGTCTGGTGTTCAAACCGTCGCCGGTCGTCACGGTTGACTTCAACTGAGGCAGACGACTGACCTAAGCATCGTGTCAATCATCGGACAAATTTCAACAGAAGGCGAAAGAAGTGGCTCCCCGATAAAAATACGGGCTGTGCCAAAAGTGACCTTCTATTTTGATAAATAATAAAACTTTGAGAAAAATAACTACACGATCGAATTCAAACTCTGACTAAGACAAGCACTACTAATGTCCTTTGGAGAAGAATGAGCCCGACACCTGCAAAATATGGTGGAATGAGTGACGCCACTTCGGGTGCGTGTCACCTCCAAGTCTTTTTTACAAGTAAAAACTTCGGTGATATGTGATATGAAAAGTCTGCGACAGTTGCAGTGGCCAGCGTAAGGGCACTTACTCACTTTCTTACGTGGCGATCATCGAAATCACCACAGAACACAAAGCGATCAATTGTTTTGCGACCCAGACGTTTTGACTGCGGACTTTCGGTCTCGTTTATTTTCAAGGCAGAAATGTCTGACTAGATGTAATTCATACCTAAGTAACATGTAACATTAGTAAATAACTATGAAAATTTAAATACATATCATCTCATAATTTGCAATTAAAAATAAATGATAATGTGATCTATGAATAATTTTTCTATCTCGGAAGAGACTGTATCCACTATGTTGCCACACATCTAATTTATATGTTGGCTAAACTACCATTTCTATATCCCGTAAATTAAGTTGTCACTTGTCCAACAAAAGTGCAATCTATGTTTGTATTAATGAACACTTACTGATAGGTTCAACGTTTTGCCAACTAGACTACAGCAAATACTTGTTGGTAATACTCTAATATTATAACACGTTCAGTGAAAAAGAAAAAAAAATAGCTTTATATCCTTGAAACGTTTACCATAAATAAGGGACCCAAAGCCGAAGAAGGTCATAGAATGGATAGGCCGAAACGTCGAAGGAAGCAGAACTACTTAATTCACTAAAGCAACGTTCAATAATAATCTGCCAGTAAAAGTCAGTGTTCACAAAAAGCAGCAGATAATAATCCTCTCGATGGAGATAAAAGCTAAATTGAGCATTTAACCGGATTCTGTGAGGCATTTCAAGGATTTTGGTTTTCGTCTAGTATCAGATACGAAAATAGATATATTTGTCCGAAATAGAAAGTCATAAACTTAAGAATGTGAAGTAGAGAATAAAATCTTTCTTTGAATTCCGATTAGCGCGATTATCTGCTTATGCATCTAGCCACCGCCCTGAACCTTGGCCTCACGAGCCACCGCCCTGAACCTTGGTCTCACAAGCCCTGACCAGTGTGGCCCCTTGTCATACAGCTGGCTTCTTCTAGCCGGAAAGGAACAATCGCTATTCTTTATGCCGTTATCTTTTGATATACACACACGTCCTCTCCCCGTAATTTCACACACACACACACACACACACACACACACACACATATATATATATATATATATATATATATATATATATATATATATATATATATATACTCTCATTTATAAAAAAATTTGATTCTACTCCCTGATTAACGCTCTTCAATCTTCATGGGTCTCGTTTTCCGAAATACTTTTTTATTGTCTTTTTTTTCATTTTTTTTACATACTGCCGGACCTTAGACTTGAGCCTATCGAGCCTATAGGGCTATTTGCCACTGGTAAGGATTCCCAGCGTTGCCAGTGGAAAATAATCAATACTGAAAAGTCATGTAATAAATTCTAACAACAAAAAAGCAAAAATTGATCTGACCTTAAATTGATGTTAGAGGTCAACAGAGACCATCGCCATGTATTCTGACTTCACCCAGTCACGTTTCCCTGGTATATAAATGTATAGCCCGTAGGGTCCAGTCGTCTTCGTTAGATTTGAAAATATTGACCGTTTTAGAAAATGCCAAAATTGTTCTGACCTAAAATTAATCTTTCGAAGTCCCATATGGACCAATGCGTCAAAGCTTAATGCCAAAGACTGAAGCAAATTTCAGTATTGAATTGAAATGTATATCAGTAACCTGTGACCGAAGTCGTGACATTCAAATTCATCATAGAAAATAATTGCTCACAGGCATATGTGCTTCCGAACATTGACATAATCTTTGAGGCCCTACATTCAGCCCAAGAATATTGATAAAATGTGCCAACACCGACACTTGAAAAACAGAATTACACTTGAGCTCAATTAATTCTAACTGGAAATGTTCTGTGCGATATTAACACCAACAGAGAACGAGTCTCAAAAAATAAAAATTCATTCTCAAGGTTCTTCAAGTCCGCAAATCTTTCTTGGAACTCATTCATTAACTTGGAAATCTTGATGCCATGCTTTTTTCTGTTGATATCGGCGTGAAACACATGTGTGTCTTGCAGGGACTTTAAAGTTGGAAAGTGGGTAAAATTACCATTTTATAGTTGACGTTCAAAAAGACCAAGTTTCAACTGAAAGGCACGAATACAATCGTATAAATCTGTCGTCAATTTATTGTGTCGTTGCAGCTTTTATTCAGGTAATTTAAGCGTTCTGCCGAGGAGGCTAGATCTTGAGCCCATTCATTATCTTTCAGTTCCCGTGCATCCTTTCTTTTCTGTAGCATAAAAATCTGTATTTCATTTCACAATCCATGAAAATGCTTCTATTTGATTTCCCAACTTGACCAGTGAACATAGATGAGATATGTTCGTTATAGCATTCCTTCAATGAGCAATAAAAACTGTCAGTGGTTCAGACCTCAGACGCATATGAAGTTTATTGTTTTCATAATAAGATCCATGACGTTATCCATCTTTAATATTGTATTAATCCATGTATAATGCAATGGATATTTCACAATTGATAGTTCAAGTTCACAGCAATATGCCTTTCCTTTAATCTTGTTACCACACCAGCTTTTCTACCAATAATTTTTGGTGCTCCATCTTTAGAGAGGCTCACAGTTTCCGCCAAGTCAACATCTGTTTTATCTAGTGCCCCAACCAAACTCTCTAAAATTTCATCCCTTTTTGCTGTTTCCTTCATTGGGACCAGTCCCACAATTCTCCTGTAACATGCATCTTTTCATCTACACCACGTATATAAAATGTAAGTTGTGCTACAACATTCACATCAATTGCAACAGCAAATACTGTAAACGTTTAAACTTCGTCTTTGAATTCACTGTCCAGATTCTCTGATAGTTCATCAATTCTTACTGCATTTGTACTTCTTGAGGGGCTTTTGTTTGCGATTGGTTGACAGCTTCGCGGTCAGATATCTTCTGTGGCCATTAACTAACATTTCTTAATGAAGATCCCTTCAGGAAATGGCTTCGATGACTGTGCAATCTCTGTACTTTTTTAGGACCAAAAATAAAAAGGAGAGTAAGAGAATTTCACGGAAGTTGGGGGCATGAATATCTTTTTCAGCAATCATTGACGCTCGACTTGGCAAGCAACCCATCGGGACGCCCCGGTCCTCTGACAGTTATCATCATCATTATCATCATCATCAGCCTTTTAGTGTCCGTCGTTAGACATAAGACTTTTCTTCTTACTAATGTAAAATGCCAAAGCTTTTATTTTTTTTTTCATAAACCTTTCAACTTTTTAGAGTAGAAAGAATCAATTCAATTCATTTTTTCAATTTCTGTTTTTAGACGCATTGTAAAGCACCAAAATGACAGAAGCAGTAAACATGTCGCAGGTCAAATGTGAGAGGGTGGCGGGCTACATGTTTGTTAACCGATGATTCAATCATGGCAATTTTTCACATAATTCTATTTGTACACATATGATAACAGTCAGCAAAGCAACGGGTCACAGCCCAAAATTAGAGGTTTTTTAAAAGTAAAATCAACACAAAAACGATGTTCCATCCACATTCCTTGTTTTTTTATTCAAGTATATTTTTTAACTATTAATCTCGCTTTTTATTTATACATGTGCCCACGTTTGTGTGTGCATATGTGCATCTTCTCATGTATACGCTTCTGCGTACGTGTCTACATATTATTGTTGTGTATTTGTTTCTTCGTGTTGGTGTCTGTTTATTTAGTGTGAGTATATGTGTACGTGAGTGTGCATGACTAAATGGCTGGCATCACCGTCAGCGAGATAAGCTAATGGCAAGTGATGCTTCCCAAATTAAAGACGACATAACATTTAATTGGAACAGACAGGATTTGGCGCCCCTAACCACGATATGGGGGTCGGGCGGAGCACTTGTGAAACCAGTGTTGCCTACACAAGATATATTTTTGCGCTAGTTTGACTGCCAAAAAGCCCTAAAAAGCGCTAAATTAAAAAAATAGGTTAGCCATAAAACTCCAATAATGGCACAAATACTAAAATATGCTAAAATTGGTCAATAAAACGCCAAAAAATGGCCCAAATATTACAACACACCAGTGCTAATTTCGCACTTTTTCGCACTGTCAAAGCAAGAAACGCGCTGAATTTAGCATGAAAAGCGCTACATCAGCAACACTGTGGAACAGAGAGGAAGAGAGACCGAATAACAACCAAGACAGGGACGAGGAGGAATGAGGAAAAAGATATAGAGAGAAGCTAGAAAACAGTCACCGAGTACATATATTTGTTGACAGCATTATCATTCAAAAATGCATGAAAATCAATTCAAGAAAAGCTACAATACTAGGGAGGTAAATATAAAAAAATATTAGAAACTTCCCCAAATCTAAACTTTCCATCTTTAGCCTATGGCCAACCCTTGCACAAAATATCATTGAAATTCGTGGAGAACGTGTGGAGATATGGACAAGTGAATTCATGAACGTATTGAAAACATGGAACATTATCACTCAATTAAAAAAAAAAATCTGGATTCTGCTCAAAATTTAACACTTGTCCTCTTATCCTGTCATCGAAATTCGTCGAGAACCTTTGGAGATATTGTGTGGGCTCAGCGCAGACAGACGTGAATGAAAACATATACCTCTTCCAACAATGTCAGAGGTAAAATAAGAAAGAAAAGAGGCAAAAATAAGATGAAAATAAATTGAGGTCGACAAATCTCACGAAGAAGAAAAAAAGAAGACGAGGGAGGAGGAGGAGGAAGAAGAGGGAGACGGAGAAGGAGAAGAAGAAGAAGAAGAAGAAGAAGAAGAAGAAGAAGAAGAAGAAGAAGAGTAACACTCTGACACCCCTGCATGCAAGTCCATACGATGTTCCGACGACTCCTCCGTGTTTCTGTCCGTTCGTTTGTTAGTCGGTCAGTGCAGTCAAAGTACCCAAATGAATGTTATTTATTTACACTGAATAAATTCCCAACATGGCTGAAACCTCTCCGTTGAGTGTCCGATTGTTTGTTTGATTTCTCGACAAAACCTTTTTCAAGAGTCTTTGAAGTCGGTGTTCCTCTTACCGTTTGACCGAACGAAAGGGTCCGTCCCAGAGATGCCAAATTAGCCATTTTCTGGCTAGATTTAATCGATTTCCCTTCTATTTAGCCGATAAAAATCTACGGTAGCAGATAGCCGAAAATCTAGTCTTGAAAAAATAATTTGCCAATTTAGTTTCATTTTAGAGCCGAAGTTCTTCGTGTACTTTCTGCTCCCCGTTCTTTCCCGACCTTCTTCGACCATTGTAAATATTCCTATCATCTCTGTTTAGAGAGCTTGACTTGAAAACAAGCCAATACCGACTGACTCCAGAAACGAAAACAAACTTGAAGTTTCTGATAAAAGAGAAGAATTCGATAAGAGGTCGGGGAATAAGAAACATAATGGAAAAATATATTTTTAAAAAGATCGAGAAATAATAAACAATTACTGAAGACATGGGATAGAAATGAACAAACCCAGTTTTAGAGCCCTAATTCTTTTTTCATCTCTGCTGACGGTTAAAACAGGGTTGTCAAGTTTAAAGATATTTTTCAATTTTTCAGTTTTGGGAGTTGCACTCAAAAAAACAAACAAAAAACATCTCAAATGGTAGTACTAGACTTGAAAACATGAAAAATAAAATAAAAATCTAAATATTGTTAACACTTGACTCACAAATTCAATGAAATAAAATAAAAAACATCTAAATTGGCAATCACATCAAATGTATGTATGTATGTACCCCAATCTCTTCATCCGTCGAAGTCTTTTTGTTACTGACGAAGGTCTCATCTGAACTGCTTGGTGACTCAACACCACAGACCTAGAAATCGGATGGATCAACCCCTCGGCCTGCCTTGACCAGAGAGATCCCAAGCAGCTATGCAAAGCACATATGTACGTCATCTGATTTTGAACCAAGTGTCTGCATTTTGCTAGTTTTCCACGGTTCAAAATAACTTATCATTACATAAAAAGGTGTTTAATGTATCAAGTGACACCCACACAATCTGTACGTATACATGGGATTAATGAGGCTCATGAGGAAAACTGTGGTATTACGATGATAGCGGTGTGAAAGATTTCAGGATAAATGATGTTGAAAGGAACATTGAAGAACGGCTGGCTTCATTCTTTCTTCTTCTCTTTCTCTCTTCCTTTCTATTTTTCTTTCTTCCTTTCTTTCTTTTATCAAACCTCAAAACTGGCTAAATTGACAAGTCTAACATTTATCTTACGGATACACACGCGGTTGTTCCAGTCTAATAAATAAATACATTTATACCAAAAAGTATTTCTATAATTCTGTCTTTATTATATATACAATAAAAAAGTTATTGTAATCATCTTCAATCGGAATAGAAGTTGGTGAGGAGGTTGACCCTGCAGCAGCCAGCTTCTCCCCCCCCTCTCTCAAACGCACCTGACTCATTGTGCTGGATTACATGGTATCAACAGCAGGAAGAATGTACGCGTATATGCATTATGCAAATATCCATATATATATATATATCAATACAGACACAGTTTATACATAAACTAGAAAAAATATTCAATTCAGGAGATTTTTTAGAGAGAAGATTGCAGACTTCATTACAATGGAAGACTCCATTGTTTAGAATGGTCGGTAAAAATATTTTTTCAGCAAAATTGTTAACCCTAAGAAAAGGAGACCGTGATTATGGACAGAGAAATCAAAAGCATATAAGTCGATATACACCGAGGCGCTATGTAGTGTAATGGTTATAAGCATGGAATTTACCAATAGAGAATACCGACCGAGGCAGTTTCGTGTTGCTGTCATTGATAAAAGGCATGAAGTGAATCCTCTATGCACTCCATCATATCGCCTGATTTCTTCCAATTGGATAAGAGAACTCAGTCGTGTAAATAAAAAATAATTTCCCCGTCCTGTATTTTAAAATATAAACTATTGCGTTATTGTAAAATTGAAAAAGCGAATTTGGGAATTTCGTAGCAAATAAATCTCAAGAACTCTTCTTTCAATCCTCAATGATGCCAACATAAACGTTTAGACTAATTCATTCTTCAGCCTTCATCGGGTGTGTATGTCAAAAGAGAGGCAAAAGTCAACCCCCCTCAAAAAATGAAAAATTGTCATTAACATTCCGACTTTGGTTCGGACGATCCAATCTCTTCTACCCATCTTTCACGTTATCAACACGACGTTTCGATTTATCCATGTTTCGACCCACTTCAGTTGTAATATCAAAAAATAGGGGTAACATTTCCTTTCTTCTGTTTCCCGGGAAAGAGAGGTATCAGTGTCCGTACAAAAATGGAATGTTAATAACTCCTCTCAAAGTTATAGATAAGACCCACAAGAAGAGTCTTGGCAAATATTAGTGATCCCCCCCCTCACAACACGATTAGATCAAACTAAATGAATTACGTACCAGGAATGTTCTTCTATGTTCAGTCGCATTTTTTTATTTTTAGAAACCGTCAACCAAAACTATCAACATAGGTTTCTTCTGTTTCCAAGTTGGCTCACTAGGTGGCTATCTATGTATATGTGTCGTGCGTACAGGCCGCACTGATGGAGCTAGAAGACTGTATATTTGAACATTTACTCCTCATCATGTCTGGGAAGGAAGTATTTTCTCAAAATCCCCGCTCATTAAGTTTTTAGATGGGGGTTTAATTTCATATTCAAGTTTATGCTAAATTGGTCCCTTGGTTTGCATCCGGTAGCGTCCACGCTTTTTTAACGATCACAACCCAAGAAAATATGATAGGAGTAAGGTATTCATCGATCACCCCTTTTAAAATGTTTTAATTGATCACCCCTAACACACGACCTGCTGCCGAAAAAGTTGGACACGACGATTTCTATTGATTGATTAACAAGACCTGTTTTTATATATATATCTATTATTGCCTATTCTGATGGCACAAGTGTTGCATTGTATTATTTTTCTTTCACTTGTATTTTTCAGGAATTTATTTTCTGAATGCACCCTCGACGTTTTTCGATAAAAAGATGCAAGCTGGATGAAGATATAAACACTAATGGATCTTATCTGTCCGTCGACTGAGAAAATTGCTTTTCCATTTCCCATGGACTGTGGATACGTTTCACCCTTGTATGAACTACACAATAAAAATGAAAGTCTAATCCTACTGACACAAGAAGACCTTTTTTATCCTTTTCAAATGATTATTTTGGTATCGTTCAACTCCAGAACACGAAAATTCAAAACATTTGGCCAGAAATACAAAATTAGGATCATTCGAACATCCTCTCACTAGTTTGGTTTAGGGGGAAATTTCAAGTGAACTCTTTCAGGGAGAGATCTTAGAATGATCCCACAAAACATTCAAAGCATCCGAGTTCAGCATAAAACCGTTAATCATTCAGTAGAAATAGATAGATAATTTGATAAAGATAGAGAGATGTGAACAGTGCGAATAGATTTATAGATATAACCTGACAGTGATCGATCGATCGATCGATCGATAGATAGATAGATAGATAGATAGATAGATAGATAGATAGATAGATAGATAGATAGGGACTAAGATAGACGGATGGATATATAGAAACATATGCAGATAGATATGAATAATCTGAGATAGATAGATAGATAGATAGATAGATAGATAGATAGATAGATAGATAGATAGATAGATAGATAGATAGATAGATAAATAGATTTGGAGAAACAGGACAGAGAGGAGTGTGAATGAAGGATATTTACATAAAATCCAAAGAGAAGAGAGAGAAAAAAAAAGAGAGAAGAATAAACAAGATAATCCAAAGTAAGTAACAGGTGAGAAATAATCGTTGTATTTGAGTCTTATTTGTGTAAGTTACGCGACAGGAGGCGCGAGGCTTCGGGTAACAGAATGTGAAATTGATCTTGGCCATTGGCGTGTTTGCGTTAAAACCTGAGACGGTGGGGGGTGGATCATGACGTTGATGGTCAGACTTATAACCGTCACGTTAGAAAGAGGGAAAAGGGGAGAGGGAATAGAGGAGAGGGAAAGGGGTGTGAAAAGAGTTAATAGAGAGATAGAAGGGAGGATGAAAAATTGAGTGAGAAGGAAAGAGAGGTAGTTTGTGGGACTGAGAGAAAGAAAAACTGAAAAAAAATGAATGGGAATCAGTTGGTGTAAAACTAAGACGTAGAGTAAGTTACTGTAGAAAAAATCCTGGATCCGTCATTAATTTCAATCAATTCTCTCTTGCTCATGGTCCATCCTTTCATAATCTGTCATTGAATCGTGTGGACAGACGGACAGACGGACAGACGGATAAACTGACTGATGGACAAAAAAAAAAAAAATGGGTAAAATAAGAGAGAGAGGGTTAGGGTGCAGAAAAAGAAGTTCTCTTTGGATTTCGATGTCATTGTAGTGGGAGGGTGGGCAATGAGCTAAGGAAGAATTGAACATGAGAAAATTCTGAATTCATGAGGGGCCTTGACTAAGGGCAAGAAAAATTATTTTTCACGTGGGCTTCTTACCATGTGACTCAATTTTAATATCTGCAAATCAGTCGACTTCTACTTTTAGGGAATTTATCATACAGGTTGAATCTCACTAATCCGGCAGTTTCGACTGCCCTGCACAGTGACTTGAATCTGTCAGTCATTCATTTGTTGGTATGAACAACACAATTCGGTGGGAAATTGACACCCGAGGATTTTATCCTTTATAAACATTAATACGATAAAAATCTGATATAAAATTATTTATGTGCACTCTATAAAACTCTATAAAACTTGGGATATTATGAATAAGTGATTGCGTATCAAGTCGTTGAAAAAAAAATGATTGCCAATCGGCGAAGTACATTTTTCTTCTTAAAGAATCTATCAATAATCAACTAATAATTGGATTTTGATAAGATTTTAGGTTCTTATTCAATAACAGACAATTTTTTACACTAAGCTCCATTGGTTGGGAAATTCTACTACCCCAGGATTCATCTGGTCCCAAGCTTGTCTGCATAGTTATGTTCAACCAGTACTATAAAAACCGACTCATAGGCCGACATAAAGAATGTTCTTAATTTTCAAGTGCCTCACTAGAGGAAATATTTCTTCGTTGGCTGCAGTAAATCATCCGTAGATTTATATAAACTTATCTTTGACCCACCAAACTGTTTTCAAGCTAGAAACGGACAGGTTTTCTTTCTTTAATTCTGTCACGTTGAGTTATGTATTCAGTAACTCTCAAATCTGTTGACATTGGACAGAGAGCCATGGAAAGAGCAATGCTAAGGCAATGCACTAAGAGATGGAAAAAGATCAACGTGGCTCTGATGGAAGACCAGGATGAAAAATATCACACAAATAGTTATACAACAATGGTAATGGGCTGAACACTTGGCCCGAAGAAATGATAAAAGAAGCCAAAGGCTCACTGATTGGTGCTCATAGGAGCAGGTGGAAAGGTTTGTCAGTAAGATAGGGCTGATGTTAGTGCAATCGCAGTCGTCATGGAAGGCATTTATCTTGCAGTGGACTTAAAATAGCTGATGATATATATATATATATATATATATATATATATATATATATATATATATATATATATATATATATATATATATATATTATACATACAAACATATACATTATACATGCATACATGTATATACGTATATATACATTATATATACATACATATATATACATATATGTGTGTATGTGTGTGTGTGTGTGTGTGAAATACTCCAGAAGGACGGAGAGATTTTCACGCGCACACATATACGCAAACATACGCAAATAAATGAACCGAATCCTATACAAACATAAGACATATACACACATACATGGATGCAAACATAGAGACACAGATATAGACCCCCCAAAGAAACACACACATACATACATATACACACAAACATCCCGACACACAAATCACTGTCATACATACAAATAAGCAAACACACAAAAACAGCCACAACCTTCACACCCACATACAAACACACACACAAACAAGTAATCACGAACAGTCAATCTCACGCACACATTGCTTTAAATCATGTAACACGATTTTCAGTTTACACAGAAACGAGATGGAAAAGTGAGAAGAAAAAAGAAAAGAGAGGAAACGACAGAGACACAAAATGAGAGCGAGAGATCGAAGAAGAGAAAAGGCGAGAGAAGGACTTTCCCCCTTCCACACAGACACAGGTGCTAAGGTCATCAATGTCTCCTCACTCGCCACTTGATCCTCATTTTCGACCTTGCAACAACGTTGATCCCCACGCTACCCACATCCCCACCTCAAATATGATGACACTGGACACGTTGTTGTCATCGGCCAGTTAAAACCTTTTTTTCATGAACCTCTATCAGGAGGTCAACAACTAATCATGACATGTATGCTCAAGAGGTGTTGTGACAAAAAAATACACTCCAATTCGGAGGCGTGGAGAGGCTGAACGGTTATTAGCACGAACAGGGGAATCGGTGAGTTCAAACTCCAGCAGAAACACTTTGAGTTCGGATCGCAATAATGCCCTTGGGGGAAGCATGAATTCATCACTTATCGTCCTTCCAGACATGTATAAATAGTAGGTCACTCTTAGCTCTCTAGCTATGGTTGGCAACTAGTCTAGGAAACAAACAACGTTGTTGCCATCGGCTGTTTAGGCCATTTTCATGAGCTTCAACCAGGGCACAAAAAATTGCGAGATGGGTGGTGAAGCTGTTTTTACAATAAATACACCTCAATTCAGTGGTTCTTGAATTGTGTGTCGCGTCACACTAGCGCACTGCATCTATCTACAAACACGCGAACATTTATCTCTATTTGGAGTCTTGAATATGTCCAGTACAGGTATTATGTCTGTCCCACTTCCATCACACATGTTTGTTTAGTGATTTTATCACTATCTCAACTTCTTAAGCGACAGATGAAATGAACTAGGAAAAATGACACACGACGTATTTTTCATGAATCTCAACCAGGAGTCAAAGATTTACCATGAATTGAATTGGATAAAAAATACACCTCAACTTCGTGGTTTTCGAAGACTATTGTGTGACGGCAAGCAAAGAACTATCAATAATCATTTACCCGGTATGAATTGGAATATTCATCACTTCCCCGACTTTTCATTGCCCGAGCTTTGATTTACCGAATCGACAAAGTAACTGTTTTCGAAAGAAAAAATCACGTATGAATGTTTTGTAAAGAAAAGTTTGATTTCACTCAATTTTTACATTATCTTTTGATTGTTGTTTCAATTGAATAGAAGTATAAAAATATATAAGATATCATTTAGTTTTCGTAAACAATAATTTTTACAAAAAAACAAACAAACTTGAACACACTTATTTGAAAAGACCGCTTTACATGAGATAGCACAGAAGTTTCGCTTTCTTCTGATCACATATCTTGATAACATCTCCGTAGGATAATCAGTAAAGTGTCCGCCTGCCGTCCAGCAGGTTACACGTTAAGATTCTTGCATTATCACAAATATCTCTTTGCTTCTATTCGATCAAGGTGTGCTCACACACCCGCTTACCGTTTATATTATTCATGATGATATATAAAGATATATTCATATACATATATACACTCAGGCGCGCAGACATATTATATCATCATCATCAGTAGCAGCCATTGTAAATCCAAGTTGGAGAAAGGCCTTTGCCATCTTTTTCCTTCGTTTTGTTAATTCCCATCTTTTGCATTTGTAAGTCATAACTGATATTATGCATTCAATGCCTACAGTGGTAGGGTGCTGTTCAATATGTCTCTATTTATACTAAATTATTTCCAGTCGATCGTTATGCGTCGTTCTTTTACACTTTCTTTAACTTTATTACCTGTCTTAGGTTATGCATTTTCCATCTCTTCTAGAGCCTTGTCCTCTATTTTTATGGTCTTTTGGTGGACTTCATCATGGAACAGTATTCTTGTCTTTGTTCTGTTCATCTTTAACCTCACTTATATACTTTTCGTATTTAGATCAGTCAACATATTTTATAATTCTTCCAAAGGAATAGAATTGCTATTTACACAGTGCATACAAGAATGAGAAGTGCCTCAAAATATCTGTCTTGGAATAGTGATCCCACTCCACAAACGACTACCACCATATTACACTACTACCAAACATAGAAACTATTCACAAAAATACTCACGAACAAGCACTCGAGATGGAAATCACTCACGCGAACAGGTAGACTTAAGAAAAGGCTATTCAACAATAGACCATCTACTTATAATAAATTGAATTATCGAAAAGTTATCAGGATACAACAAGCCACTACGTTTGGCCTCTGTAGATTATGAGAGAGCATTTGACTCAGTCGGTAGAACATATGGCAGTCTTCAACACAATGCAAAAATAAGGGGTTAACGATTATTCAATACAATTTATTCAGAATATATACGAAAATGGAACTGCAATAATATAAAGATACAAACACGATAGGAAGAGTAATGCAAGGGGACATAATATCATCGACACTATTTACAACGAGCCTTGACAGAATCATCCGAACGAACACGAACACGCACCTGAACATATACGTACGTACCAAACTCACACATATACATCTATATATAAATATCAGTCTATCGTTCCTTCTCAGTCTCACAATAAATTGTAGGTTGACATAATCTCTCTCCCCCCCTCTCTCTCTCTCTCTCTCTCTCTCTCTCTCTCTCTCTCTCTCTATATATATATATATATATATATATATATATGTATATATATATGTGTGTGTGTGTGTGTGTGTGTATGTGTGTATAATATACATATATGCAATGAACTATAAAATTAAGTATATGTATAAAACGTAGGAACTTTCAAATCACCGTTAAGACAAAAGCAGTTACTTGTAATGTAACTTGAGTACACACTTATTAACTAAAGCAACCATCACTTTCAGATAATGAGTTTCAAAGTAAATAATTTCAATTTATTCCGACTGTCACAATTCAAATTATATTGAAAGTGAAGCGATTTCCTCTGGTATATCAATGACTAGCAGGAATACCCGCCTTTACCCGGTCGTTTGTATTCGTTGTAGAAATGCGTATTATATGAGTCAGCAATAATCGGAATAAATTGCTCCAAGAAAATGCACTATGTACACCTGTTAATGCAATGTAGCTGCAGAAAGAATTGTTATAATCACCCAAAATCACGCAGTGTGGCCACAGAAGTATTGTTATAAACACCCAAAGCATAAAACAGCACAATTTTAACCTTCTAAGTTGTCACAAAAACAATAAAAAGTAATTGACAAATATAGGAGTTTAAATGAAATTTTATTCCACTAAAATTCTGATATAAACATAATAACTTTCCACGTCTATTGCTGTGCTCTCTTGTATACTGTTTCTTGTTTTTCTGCTAGACGCAATATTTTCGTCAATTAGTACAATGTTGTTGTGAATTGATAAGAAGGCGATTTGGCCTTTGTTCTTCACTTTCATTTCGTCTTGCTGCTATTACGTTTCTGCCCGACGAAGTGGAAAGAACGACTTGAACAGCTTTTCCTTTTCGGTTCCCCAGTTTCTCTACAAATATAAGAAAGGAACTTTTTAGGCACTAAACTTATACTCTAGAAAGAAGTAGATGTAGAAAAAAAAAAGATTATGAAATATAAGCACCAATGTCCTACAACACGGAACAATATT